>OY744539.1:26509212-26869212 GCA_963556195.1 Sepiola atlantica | reverse complement strand
TCTCAATAAAAATTATACATAGGATTACTTAAAGACATTGTTATTTCTAAATTTATATAATTGAGTTACGTAATTAAATTAGATTGTAATGGAATATGATGGAACAGCTGACGTCTACTCCAACATTTGGTTACCCGCCATCTGATTATTAAGTATAACGTTGTATTTCGAGCGCACAGAAAGTTCTATTTCAAGAGATAGAGAGAGAGAAAGAGAGAGTAAGAGAGAGAGATAGAGAGAGAAAGAAAGATGGAGAGAAAGATGATGAGAATAAAGGTGAGAAAGAAGGTGAGAAAGAAAGAGAAAGAGAAAGATAGAAAAAAGGTGAGCAAGAAAGAGAAGGTGAGCAAGAAAGAGAAAGAGAGAAAGAAAGAGAAAGAGAGAAAGAACGAGAAAGAGAAAGAAAGAGAGAAAAGAAGAGAGAGAAAAGAGAGTAAAGAAGAGAGAGAAAAGAGAGTAAAGAAGAGAGAGTAAAGAGAGTAAAGAAGAGAGAGTAAAGAAGAGAGAGAAAAGAAGAGAGAGTAAAGAAGAGAGAGTAAAGAAGAGAGAGTAAAGAAGAGAGAGAAAAGAAGAGAGAGAAAAGAGGAGAGAGAAAAGAGGAGAGAGAAAAGAGGAGAGAGAGAGAGAAAAGAAGAGAGAGAGAAAAGAAGAGAGAGTGAGAAAAGAGAGTGAGAAAGAAGAGAGTGAGAAAGAAGAGAGTGAGAAAGAAGAGAGAGAGAAAAGAGAGAGAGAGAAAAGAGAGAGAGAAAAGAGATTGAGAGAGAAAAGAAGAGATTGAGAGAAAAGAAGAGATTGAGAGAGAAAAGAAGAGATTGAGAGAGAAAAGAAGAGAGTTAGAGAAAAAAGAAGAGAGTTAGAGAAAAAAGAAGAGAGTTAGAGAAAAAAGAAGAGGGAGAAAGAGACACACACAAGACAGGGGCACATTCTTTAATTAATAACATGTAAACAACACATTATCTGAGATTTATCGTATGAGTCGCTCAAAAATGATATATTGACTTTGATTTTTTATTAAAACGTTTTTGTTATTAGAAATTATGTTTTAAAGCACAAATTTATTGAATCAAATTGTTTAATTTAAAAAATAATTGATTTAAAAATGACTATTTCTTTTATAAAAAAAACACATTTTACTGAGCACTAAAACATTAGATGTACGCATTATTCCTTTTCACTTCGGTGGATCCAATTCTGTTCTCTTTAGTCGGCAAAGGCTTCCTACAAAAAACAGAATATGTAAGATAATATATGAATCTTTTGAAACATATTTCTGCCGAGGAAGCCAGGTTTTTGAAGGCAGATATGAACTTTTCCACATAGCGCCTTTCAACATACAATCTTCACCTCGGATTTGCCGAATTGGATATTTAAAATACCAGTCCAGGATTTTTACTTGTAACTTGACGGAACCATACACACAACGGAGTACGAATCCATATGGACCAAGTGAGATATCTTTGAACCCTCTACCTCTTACCTGAAACCCTGTAAAAATTGTTAAAAAACTTTCTTAAATTCTACAAACTTTTGCTATTCTGCTATCTGCACCATAGCGCCCTCTTTTGTCTTCGAAAATGGCTACTCAATATTGCTAATTGTTCCTTCCCGGCCATTTATCTCTTTATCCGCAATCTTTCTAGTTTTATTCTTCAATTTTTCAAAGTGAAATGGAACTAGGTAATATTTATTTATTATAAATACCGCATTATCAAATTTTATCCTCTGACGAGAAGAGTTTTATCTTTGAAAAACCATGGTTTAAGGATTAATGTAACTCCTTGTAATAAAATTTGATGTAATAAAATTTGTATTAATTTATGTAACTTTATGTAATTTTATGTAATATTATGCAATTCTTTATCGTCATCTTTCTTTCTTTAATATATATATATATATATATATATATATATGACAAATAAAGGATAAGATAAATTCAATGGTATGAGATATGTGTCCATCCCAACATTTCGTCTAACTGTTATGAGGACTTTATCAAGACTAAAGTTGAAAAAAAATGACAAAAAAAAAGCAAGTGACAAAATACGTCTTTTGTCACTTTTTCAACTTCACTCTTGATAAAGTAGTTGGTACGAAACGTTGCGATGGATTCCTGAGTTTTAGATCTTCCCCTTTCCATTTTATCTCACTAATATATATATATATATATATATATATATATAGTAAGTTATGAAAATATATTTATAGCAATTAAGCTACACAGAGGGTATGTGTTTCATCCTACGAGGATGAAATGCGGACGCCTCTGTGTAACTTAATTGCCATAAATATATTTTCATAACTTATTACTTAGTTCTACTTAGATATTGAGTACTTGAAGTGAATACTGAAAATCGATAATATTATATGTTTTAATAATGAAATAATAATAATAATATATATATATATATATATATATATATATATATATATATATATATATATATATATATATATATATATATATATATATATAGCATCTGGTATTCTCAAATGGTCACCCTCTTTCTATTGACCAGACTCAATGTCGTTTAACTTCGGTGATCTAATGGGGACCTATATGTCAATGAGATTATGCATCATCATCATCATATTCGGTTTAAGGTGCCATGTATTTTTGCTACTACTGCAGTGCTTTTCAACTTTTGCTACTGTTGCCCCATTTTAAGGAAATCTTCTGTATACACAGCTTACTGAAGGAAACCTGCTTTCAAGTCCCAAGAACAAATGAGGTTGCTATAAAAACTGACAACAAAAATCAATTAGTTTTAATTTCTATTCAGTATATTGATTTGGTTTTAGATTTCTACATTGCATGTTGTGGGTTAAATTTTTCGCTGTGTGATCTGATTTCACATTTTGATCTGTTATCTTTCTACAAACAAACAAACAAACGAACGAACAGGTTAACGAGTTTAACAAAATATAAGCTGGAATTTCGTGTAGTGAATATATCTTGTGAGTATTACAAGACATATTCAAAATAACATCTTATTTGAAACCCAAATAAGATCCTCTCAGTATGGCTAGACACTGGCTCATACGAGGAATGGTACACTTTCCTCCTAGTGGTGCTACTTCAAGTAACAGCACTAAGCTATATATCCACCAGACCAGATAAATTCTGTTTGTTGCTGGAATTCGGCCAGACCAAACAAAGACCACAAGAAAAACAAACTATAACAGTTACGTGGTCCATTGGAAAGAAGAAAATTCTTCTTTTTCACAGCTTTAAAAACTCAAGGTTTGAGAAGTAGAAAAGATCCTTAAATAAGCAATTGGATATCTATATAACTAATAAAGAAACCAAATGTTTTCCCCGGGAAAGGGGTCCTTTGACTTCTGTGTGCAAACTAAGCTAAAATTTGATTAAAAAAAGAGAGAAAAAATAAGTTTTCATTATTTACCTCCCTTGTTTTGTTGTATGTTGCTGCTGTGATTAAAATAAGGACGACAAACACTTTTATGTATTATTTTGATTATTTGGACTTCTATTCTCATCTTAGATGTTATTTTCACAACGTTTCGGCCGATGTAACCTCCGTATGTTGTAATATATAGTAATTACTAATCTATAGTGATAAGTAGTAAGACTACACATCTAAAACAAGAATAGGTTCAAGGCTCCTAAAATTCATACTATGGTGTAACGGATATAAGTGCTAAGTAATAATCCGTTCTAAGTGACAGTCTTCTGGAGGTTGAAGGTTCAATCCTCAGTGCCAGCGATACTAAGAATACAATTACGAATTACTTAAGACTTCTACCTGGTCATGGCTGACGAAACGATAGCAAGTTACCCCTGTTGATTAAATAAAGGGTTCAGTTCTAAATTTTGTACAGATTTCAGAGTTCGACAAGATGCACCTGAAGAAGATCTGAAGGTTACATCGGCCGAAACGTTGTGAGAATAACATCCAAGATGAAAACAGTAGTCCGTATAATACAAATAATCCAAATTAGCAATCCTCAGCTAAAAAATTTCGAAACAGAACACTTTTATGCATGAAAATATAATGGCATATCTTTCTTGTTCATTTGAAGTAAACGAGTAGAGTCAGTGAGAGTTGTTGGGAGTGGACTGTGTATAATAATAAATGGAAGTTGATCTCTCAAATTCGCTAGTTGATATAACATTTTTGGACACCCACACATCTGCAACTGCCATGCTCCCTTCCGGTATTTTACCTACACACTCAAGGTAGCCACATCCCATTCAACACGTGGCTTCCAGCTGTGTATTGTTTATATAGTGAATGGATGTATTTCATCTAGTGTCTCTGTAGATGCATCTGCAATACTGGTTAATATAAAATTTTGGACACCCACATATTCTAAACTGCCATGCTCATTCCAGGATGTTGCTTATGCACTCAATCCCAATGAAGCCAAACTCCCTGTGGCCCCTCACCTACGTGACTTCCAGCTGTGGATTGTTTATTTAGCAAACGGATGTATTTTCTCTGGTATCTCTGCAAATACATCCGCAGTTGCTTTTGCCTGTGTCTCTGCATTCGCAACTGAATGTTATTCTTCTGGACAGGTGTTATCTGCTAGTCACCTGCATACATTCCTGTCACTACGGTACTTCAGAAATGGATATTTAACAATTACAGATTATCTCCCCTGCGTTAGAATTCTCTAGAATATAAGTATAAATAGTTGTCTATGTGTGTTATTTTTATTGTAAACTAAATAAAGCTCTATAATGCATCGCTCTTTTTATTTTATTATACACAATATATGAACATGTTTAAGATTAGAACAGTTTTGCTTACAAGATAATATTTTTTTGTATATTATTTTGTCTTGTTTTCTTTCGAAAGTTTCTCTTCCTTTTCAATGACAAACAATTTTGTTTTGTTTATAAGTTATGACTATAAATCAGCGTTTCTTAATCAGGGTTCTCAGGAACCCTAAAGTTCCACAAAATGTCCCTATGGTGTCTGCAAGAAAAGTGAGATAAGTCAAAGCACACTTGACTTTTTATTTAATTTCATATACGTAATATTATTAAACACACACAATATATATCTTGTTTATTATTGTCATATTGTAATATAGATATCATCATATCTAACCTATTATGGTATTAAAAAATATAACAATCATTGGGAATATATTTAGTGATTTCTGTATGGAGCACTAGAGAAGCATGTTTCACTTTACCAAATGACTCTGAAACTAACATTTTCTTCATCCATTTTTGGTTCACAGGAGATTTTACCTTGATTTACCTTATGTCTTTTCAACATTGCCAATAAAAGAATAAATAAATAATAAACTGATGCAGCAATTATCTGTTTTATTTCTGTTTATACTATAGGTATATGATATTAATTACTTATGCTTATTTTTTATGTTTGAGTTTATAATTTTTGTATGTGAATGAAAACTCCCATCTAATTATGACCGGAAGTAATTATTGAACAAATATTAAATTAGGTAGTTTTTTTTTTTTTACATAATAATTATTATTTGATGACGTAATGGGATAGAATGATAGTTAAAATAAAAATTAGTAAAAATGTCATCAAATTAGTACAGAAGTTATGTATGATAACACCGGAAGTGACTCATATGCTATTGATGGATGGCGATGTGATAGATTTGTATTCATTAAGAGAAAGATAAAAATGAAAAAAGGAATTAAAATGAACTAAAAGAGAAAAAATTAAAAGAAAATGGTTAAATAAAGATAATAACGGTTGGCGTGAATTAATTATTCTTTTATGTGTGCATTTTGCCATATGGTTTCTATCAATCAAATATGAATATTTTAACGGAAAAGAAAAATAAATATAGTGAACATAATATATCATGAACTCTTAAATGCTTAAAAAAAGAACAGAGTCTAAGAAATGTTTACTTTTAATTGTAGTGATAAAAAGAAAGAAAAAGGAACATAGAAATTAAATATGTATAAATTAAATGAATATTGAACACACCTTTATGTGTAGCCTGATTGCGGAGAATTATACACTGATAAAGCCTCTTTGTGAACGTTTGGTAAATTTTATATACCATAAATATGTATATTTTCGAAAATGGGCAAAAAACATTGTTGTTAATAAAATGTTTTTGGATGAAACATGGAAAGTTTTCTGAATAACTAGAATGATATGTTAAATTAAGAGCTCTAGTCGTATAATACACTATTGAGCTACTACATAAACTTTCGTGCTAACCTATATATATATATATATATATATATATATATATATATATATATATATATATATTTATATTCTTATATATGAAGTAGGGCCAGTCTGTTCGTCGTTTCTTTGGCATTAATATCTTTTTAATAGAGGATAAGTAATTAATTCTGTTTCCCAAGTCAATTGTGATAAATATTAGTATTCTTGAAAAAGGGAAAAATTGTATTTTTAATCGGTTTTAATATTAAATCCTGTTCTATATTTTATTTTTGATTCATCATATTTAGAAGAGGAGAGTTTTTACTCTTACCCTCAGATGTCATCCAACTGGGTTTTTTTAATAATAAAAATTGAATTTTATTTAACAAGAGACGTTTTTGTATTCACCGATGTCAGGCGCATTTTGATTGGCTAATCATTTTTCATATTCTTGGTTATTCACAGAAAATGGTATCAATTTTAAAATGGCTTAAAAATGAATACATTATAATGTATTGTTTTATTTTTATTTATTGTTAATAAATATAATATAATAATTTTATTAATATAGAAGTCGCCAAAATAAGAGCTGCTGCTATCAGTACACATGAGCATCCTTCAGTGTTGACTGCTGCTGCTATTTTCTAAATAACTACACACTTTTACTTTTTTCTCTCAGTAAATATTGTTGGAATAAACGTAACTTTATTTAGATACAATTAATTTGACATAATACATATCAATTTTCATTCGATTCATTTAAATCTCAGTAATGTAACTTGAAATACTCAAACTTTGAGGGGGCCCGTATATGATTTAAAGAATTAAATTGTCTCAACAAAATGTAAACAAACAGGTAGGCACATCGTCCAAAGAAATACATTGTTCCAAATTATTATCGCCCACTGGTTTACCTCAACAAAATTTATTATAGTTTTATAACAATTTCATTAAATTAATAATTAATAACCAAACGATGCCATAATAATTAAATGTAACTTTAAAATAGGTATTTTCTTCCTTCTCTCTCTCTCTCTCTCTCTCTCTCTCTCTCTCTCTCTCTCTCTCTCATCTTAGTTTCTAATAACTATTGATCGATAACATCAACATACCAGTACAGTGACTTTTTGTACATGTCTGTATAAAAAAATAATTATATATATATATATATATATATATATATATATATATATATATATATATATCGAGAGAGAGAGAGAGAGAGAGAGAGAGAGAGAGAGAAAGGGGTAGGACATAGAGGAGGAGAGAAAATGAATGATTTAACGACCGAACAATGCCGTAATAATTTGATTTAACTTTTAAATAGGTCTTTTATTCATCTATTTTTCTATGAAAGTTTTGTTTGTTTTGTCTGCATTCACGCTAGGCATCCGATGTGAATAAAAGAAATTACAACAGCACAAAGATATAGATATGTGTGAAATATGCGTGTATGTGTGTGTGTAGTGGGGGGAAAGAGAGAGAGAGAGGCTGAGTTTATAGTCATCTCTCTGTGAGTAATATTTCTTGAGGTATGTCTTTCTTTGCTGCTAGAAATAAAAATCAAAGCTTTAACGCTACCGTGCAACACCAGATAGGGACAGCTAGTATGTATATGTATATATATATATATATATATATTAGTATGAAAATATATTTTATGACAAGTAAGCTACACAGAAACGTTCATGTTTCATTTTGAAGGTTTGTGATTGTTTTTATATCTAAGTATCTCTACTCATATATCGAGCACTGTTGCAGTAAATACTGAAAATATATACGCAATATATTATATTACTTTATAATATCATATGTGTATATACGTGAAATAGTAATTTTATATAATATATATATATATATATATATATATATATATATATATATATATATATGCCAATGTAATGATAAGTAAATAAAAGTCGGCCATTTTGCAATTATTCTTCGATAGCAAAAAATTCAAACCTTTTTAAATGCTAAAGGTAATGTCAAAAACTTTTATACTATCAGATAGAAAGTAATTTCTTGCTTGAATTAAATTTTAAAGACAAAAGTAAAGTATTATAGTTCATTTGTGCTCATAAACGAACAGAAAACATTAATGTTATTATCCACCATTGTCATATTGAAGAATCAATTTTTTTTTGCATAAATTAGTAGAATACATTAACATTAAAATTCTTGTCACTGCCATGCTTTTTTTAATATAGTTTTTTTTATTGTTTGAATTTTTTAAATTTTTGATATAGATAAAAGAGCAGATGGTTGGATAATATGATTTTTATCTGTCATCAAAGTTCACAAGGTCAAACAATCAGTCTAGATCTTTGACATTTCACGGCTTTTTTTAAAAGCCCTTTTTCTGTGTGTTCCTATTTATCAACAAATGACCAAAAATGTATTAATCCTTGCCCTAGGGGACTTTGCCCCTTTCCTTACCAGCATCCAGCACACACATGTTCACATTGGTTTAAAACACAAAGAAAGCGAAAGTTCAAAGTTTAAATGGCGCTTTTGTTTTGGAGCTAATGTTGACATATTTTATGTTATTTTCACTTTTTTTTTTTTTTAAACAATCAAATTTTTACTTTATGTTGTAATAATATTCAAATTATTTTATTTTTTAATTTTATCCTACTTTCAGAGTAATTAGTTGTTTTATTTGGGGACATTTTAATTTTCTAAAAATGCTGAAAACGTTTAAAGCGACATTCATTTTCATTGAATTTAGTGATCATTTTTTTTTCTTTTTGTTAAAAATAATTTGTTTATATTATGACAATTTTTTGTAGATTTAAACTTTATGAGATTTCATTTTTAATTTACAAAGTGTATTCGCCATTATTTACTCAACATTGATATTTGTCAAAGGGATGGGAATATTATTGCAAGAACATTGTACTCAATTCATGGCACCATCAGCTAGACACGGAAATAGGAATCTATTATTATAGTAAACTGAAAAAATATCAGTCACAGGACGGATAAAATAAATTACTCAAACAGAACAGTTTGCACCACCTTTATGTCCCTTACGAAAATTAAAATCAAGATATAATGATACTAAACCTTATGTCTAGGTTCCTTATTCAAAATTTGATTAAAATCCATTACAAGATTTTGATTCTAGAAAATGTTTTTTTTTATGGAAATCGCTCAAGACAAGGCATGAAGCCACTTGATGCAAGGAGCTTAAAAAAATTACCACTTCAAGATAAAAAAAAAACTAGCCAACGATAAGTGTAAGATAGATTGGAACCAAGAAAACAGCATTTATTCCCCCTTTGTCAGAAACATCGCTCATAAAATTTGAGGACTAAAGGACAAAATAAGGGAAGTGAGAGTTACGAGGCTGCCGAAAGTAAACCTAAGGTCCACTTTCTGCTCTTCTTTAAAATTAAAGGCTTAAGCTTAATGGGTCTTAAGGAGAAATTGCAATTCAGGAAATCTTGCTTAATTGGTGTCTAATGACTATTGGTCAAATTTAATGCAAATCTGAAATATTTGAATTTTCAAATGGTAGGTTGTGCCCATATTATGCCCCATAATAACCCTTTAAAATACTCTAAAACTGAAATTTGGGGAAAATTATTAATTGATGTCTAAAAGCTATTCTTAAAATTTCATAAAAATCATAAGTATCTGAATTTTTACGAATGGCTTCTACCCGCTTTTTCCCTTCTTTACATGAAATTAAATTAAACTAAATATAGCCCACATTACAACCTCTTACGCTTTGCAGATATGTTCCAAATTTCATAATAATGTGTTAATTAGTTTAGAAGTGAATCTTGTGCATATATATATATAAAAAAATATACACACGCCTAATTTTATATTGATATATATATACATATATATATATATATGTATATATATATATTTTTTTTTAACATGATTCACCCCAAACAAGGCAGGCCGCCACTGTAAACGAAAGGGGCTACTGAGAAAAAGGAAAAGGGGAGAAGGATTGGTGGTTCAGCTTAAATTAGGATCTGAGCAGCGAGATGTCTGTTTACATTAGTTTTAAATTTCTGCATGTCAGTACTGTCGGGGAAACAGGGGACAGGGAGGGAGTTCCAGAGGCCAGCAACACGAGGAAAGAAGCTATTTGAGTAGAATGCTCTCCGGCATCTGGGGACCTCCACAGTGAATGAATGAGATTTAGTAGAATGTCGTGTTAGTCTAGTGAATTTACGTCGAGGGGGCACCAGAGTAGCCAACTCATTGGAGCATAATCCATTGAAGTATTTGTAAAACAAACATAAGGATACAAACATAAGGATGCTACATTGCGGCGATGGGACAGGGACTGGAGCTTAGCTGACAGTGAGGGACCTATTAGGTTGACGACTCTTTTTTGGACTTTGTCAAGGAGGGAGAGACTAGTAGATGATGCACCAGCCCAGATGTGGCAACAATACTCCATGCATGGGCGAATGGTGGCTTTGTAGAGATACAGGATAATGTCAGGTGTAAGGAGTTTACTAGCACGGTAGAGGGAGCCAACCTTCTTTGTGGCAGCCTTGGCAATGTCTTCAATGTATGTGTTCCAATTCATGTTACCTGTGAAGGTTAGGCCAAGGAGTTTGAATGATGAACTCTCAGGTAGGGTGTTATTTGCCATGACAATCGGTGGTTGGAGAGGCTTCTTGTAGTTGTTGAAGGAAAAGAGGCTTAGTCTTTGCGGCATTAAAAGTTACCAACCATTTATGGCCCCAATCCACTACAGCCTGGAGGTCATTTTCTAAAGATTTAGCCATTGCCTCAGATATGATCGCGTCTGTTTTGCCAACATGGCGAGAGTAAAGCGTGGTGTCGTCAGCAAATAAACCAATCTCAGACATTATGTCATCAGGGAGATCGTTTATATAGATCAGGAACAGCAAAGGTCCAAGAATAGATCCCTGGGGCACACCAGCATTTATGTCATGTTGCTTAGATGAACGGCCATCGAGGACAACCTGGATTTTTCTTTTGTTTAGGAAGGATCTAATTATATTAAGTAGTTGCCCAGTAATACCATATGAGCGTATTTTCAGGAGAAGCCCTTTATGCCATACCTTGTCAAAGGCCTTGGATATATCAAGCGCTACTGCCCTAGCTTCACCTGCCTTGTCGAGTGTATGATACATGCGTTCAGAGATGACCGTTAGGATGTCTGCAGTAGATCCTGCTTGTCTAAATCCATAGTGGCGGTCAGATAGAAGTTTAGCATTAACTAAGTGCCGTACTATCGCTAGATTGATTAAGGATTCAAAGATTTTGGCAAAGATCGGCAGTAGACTGATTGGGCGGTAGTTCTGAGGTTCGGTTCTATTCCCAGAACTCTTGTAGACTGGTACCACAGAGGCAATTTTCCAGCTATCGGGGAAGCAAGATTCGGCTAGACATTTATTGTAGAGTTTGGAGAGGACAGGGGCCAGTTCACAGAGCATTTCTTTATTACTATTACAGGTATAAGATCAGGCCCACAAGCTTTAGAGGTATCAAGGTTTTTTATGATGTCTCTGACCTGGGATGGGGTTATGACCAGGTTATCAAGTGTGGCTTCGGTCCGCAAAGGTAATTCAGGGAGAGGGTGGTTATCTTAGTCTAAAGTAGAGTTAGAAGCGAAGCGCTGTGCAAGTAGTTCAACCTTATCAGTGGCCGTGCAAACGACATCATTGTGGTTTGAAAGTGGGGGAATCGTAGATTGACCGTTATTCACTACACTATTGTAGATTTTCCAGAAATCGCGAGTACCTAGTTTCTGTGACTGGATGCGTTTTTTTGTTAACTCATTATACTTTCTCTTCGCTTTGCCTATCACGGCCTTGCAATTATTTCTTGACTCTATAAATTTATGCCTATTAGTAGCTGACTTATGGCGGCCGAATTTACGGAATGCTTGTTGCCTCTCAGAAATGGCAGCTGCACATTCCAAAGTGAACCATTGAGGAAAGTGGGGCTTGCTAAAGAATTTTCGCATGGGGACATAGGCTTCAATGCCTGCTTTGACCCATTCAGTTAATTCGTTTGCACACTTGTTGGCAGGGAGTGAGGAGGTTTCCCTCCATGGGGCGTCACTGATGTGATCTCTGATTGACTCAAAATCAGCTTGCTCGTAGTATCTTGTTGTTTTGAGCAACGGTTCATCAGCTTTTTGACGACTATTTGTATATATAAAAATATATATTTGTAGCTCCTAGAAAAAAACCCGTCTAGAAGAGCACTGTAAGTGTAGTATTAACACAGCATGACGTCGCTAGCTTTAAATGCATCGTTCTTTTCATTAAGTAGGATGCTCTTATGACGTTAAGCCGCCGCATAAAATATTAAAATTATCACCGTTTATTCACTGTTCAACATGGCTGAGTGGTTCAGGCATCGGGATTTGAGTTTCAAAATACTCGTAATCCGGAGTTTTGAATCGCATGACCAGTAGTGAATAGTCATATCTCTATGCTTATGAGTCCCGATTATAAAGGACGAAACATATACGTACATAGATAATAAAAAAATAAAAAAATATTATATATATATATATATATATATATATATATATATATATATACAGGGTGCATCAGGTATATGAGAACATCGCGTAATGTCGTTATTGTTACGTTATATTAATTATTTTTATTCTTTTTTGCAGATAATGAAAAATGGCAGATAATAATGTAACGGAACAAATGAAAAGACAGGCTGTAATTGTCGCAATAAAGGCAGATCATAGCGATTTACAAATCGCACAATTTCTTAAAGTCGCCCGTTCTTTTGTTTATAAAGTTCGTAGGGAGTTAGAAGAAAATGATGGTGATTGTAAGCAGGTTGCTAAACGTAAAAAGCACGACCAACGGTCAGACACGATTAGAACACCTGAATTTATTCATCAAGTTCAGAATATTATTGATGAGAGCCCCCAAAAGTCAATGAGGTCAATGAGGTCCATCGCAAAAGACCTGAATGTTTCAGAAGCCACAATTCGAAGGACTGTTCATGAAAATCTTCGTTACAAGTCTTATGTGATGAGGAGAGGCCAGTTTATGTCCGAGACCACCAAAGAGAATCGTTTGATAAGGTCCAAGAGGCTGTTAAACAAACTGAAACATCCTGTTGAGCAAGGCATGCTTTGGTTTTTCTCAGATGAGAAAAACTTTGATCAAGATCAAAAGGTAAACAGAAGGAATGACAGATGGCTGTGTAATGACCCTTCCGAAGTTCCAACAGTCATGCATACAAAATTTCCTGCAACTGTTATGGTTTTGGGGGTTGTTAGCAACGAAGGACATGTGATGCCACCACACTTCTTTCGGCAAGGACTAAGAGTCACTTCTGCTGCTTACATTGAAGTCTTGGATACTGTTGTTAAGCCCTGGATCGATAGAGTAACAAATGGAAGGCCCTACATCTTTCAACAAGACTCTGCACCAGCACATAAGGCTCAAAACACTCAGGAATGGTTGGCGGATCATTTTTATGATCACATCACTCCAAACTTGTGGCCTCCAAACTCTCCAGACCTGAATCCATTGGATTATTATGTGTGGGGCGTCGTGGAGAGAGATGTTAATAAACACCCCCACAACACTAAAGATTCTCTAAAAGCATCCATTGTCAGAGTGATGGACAACATAGATGAGGACCATCTCAAGCGCGCTTGCAGTCGGTTTAGGTCTCGAATCGAAGCTGTCATTGAAGTAGAGGGGAATTTCATTGAATGAAATTATTAAACAATACCTTAGCTTACATGTTTATATAATTGTTTTTGATTAAGAATATTTTTGTTTGATTTTTTTTATCATTTAATAAAATGGAAAATATGTTCTCATATACCTGACGCACCCTGTATATACTAAACTAATATGCGTCCCAGTATGGGTAAAATGAATTCCCCAAACTGAACAGTTTTGCACCACTTTTATTTTTCCTTACGAAGATTAAAATCAAGATATAATGTTACTAAACCTTATGTCTAGATTCCTAATTCCAATTTTGATCAAAATCCATTACATGATTCTGAATCTAGAAAATGTCTAAAATTTAATGGTTAAACTGAAATGGTCTTAAGAAGAAATTGAAATTCAGGAATCTTGCTTAATTGGTGTCTACTTGCTAGGGGTTAAATTTAATACAAATATGAAACATTTGAATTTTCAAATGGGATGTTGTGCCCATATTATGGCCCCTAAAAACTATTTAAACACTCCAAAGAAACTGAAATTTGAGGACTATTTATTAATTGATGTCTAATATATATTTTATAATTTCACAAAAATTGAAGCTCACGCCTAACAGCTGTTTTCCAAAATTCATAATGATCGGTTAATTAGTTCAGGAATGAATCCTGCACATACAAATATATAAACATATACATCTCTATTTATATAAAGTTAGGTATGTGTGAATTACTCAACGTTTAGTTCCCTTAGTTTTTCCTATATATTTTAATAGGCCAAAATAGATGCTAAAATATACCTTAGTATTGAGATTGAGTTATGTTTGAAAATAATCTGTGGATGGTGTATGACTTATTTCCAACTGTCTTTTCTGGTATATGCTCCCAGGACTTGCTGCTACACTGAATATTCAACTCTTTACAGATGGTTCAGTGTAGATATTTGCACACTCCATTGTGTCGCATTGTATAGTAGCTATCCCCCAGCAGAACCTTACAACTGGATGTCAGGTGATTTACACTCTCCACTTCTGTGTGGCAGAACCTGCACGTGTTGTCGTTGCTGAGACCACTCATCTTTTTAAAGGCATTGGTCATTAAGCCTTGATCTTGGGCAGCCATTATCATTCTCTCCTGATCATAATGGCGCGATCTTCTTTTCAACTAGTCTACAAAGCCTTCCTTATCCATACTTAATACATATACATATGTATGTATATATATATATATATATATATATATGTAAGTATGTATGTATATATATATATATATATATATATATGTAAGTATGTATGTATATATATATATATATATATATATATGTAAGTATGTATGTATATATATATATATATATATGTAAGTATGTATGTATATATATATATATATATGTAAGTATGTATGTATATATATATATATATATGTAAGTATGTATGTATATATATATATATATATATATATATATGTAAGTATGTATGTATGTATATATATATATATATATATGTAAGTATGTATGTATATATATATATATATATATGTAAGTATGTATGTATATATATATATATATGTAAGTATGTATGTATATATATATATATATATATATATATATATATATATATATGTAAGTATGTATGTATATATATATATATATATATATATATATATATATATATATATATGTATGTATGTATGTATGTAGTGTTAAAATACTATTTAAGTCAAATTTCAGAAAGAAAAGTTTATACCAAGCCAATTTAAGATCGTTTTAAAGCCCATTTTAATTTAATTTACACTTTGATCAGCGGATGCTGGATAAAAATGTGCTTAGATTAGTGACTGTGTAGAAATACTAATTGCCGTAAGTCTGTAAGTGGAACTTTCTCTAATATCTTTGAGGAAGGTATTGGTGCATCTCTCCCAGCAATGACTTCGCCATATTGGAAATACTTCTTTTTTTCCTTTTTTTTTTCTTTTACTAATGGGTCACCGCTTATCAAGGCCCTGGGGCCACTTGAGGATAAGGGTTAAAGAGATTGTTAGTTAGACGATGATAGTCACTGCAAAAGGATTGGATACAATGGGTTAAATGGGCAAAAGAATTGATTACCCAAGAGGAAGGTTCAACAAATATTTTTTTACATTAGACTTGAAGACGACCATGTTGTAGCCGGTTAGAAAGCAGCCTCGTGATATTTCGTTCCACAGATGGGATGTTCTAGGATAGAAACTTTTTTCATGGAAGTTCCATTTAGTTTTTTGTACAGAGAGAGAAAGTAAAGTTCTTTGCTGTGGTTGTAGCTAGATGAGTTCTTGATGTGAATGTTTTACAGTGGGGTACCAGGGATTGGAGCTCAGTTGGACAGGGAGAAGCTAGCAAAATACTGTAGGGAAGAGAAGAGATCATCCCCCACTAGATTGTGAAGTCGGTTTTGTACTCTGTCAAGGCAAAATAAAAGTTCTCTGAGTGCCACTTTCCCAGATATGACAGCAGTACTCCATCTTAGGACGTATTTGACTCTTATACAGGTAGAGGATTGCGTCAGGAGTAGAATGATCCAACCATTTTTTCAGCGACCTGAGCATCAGATTTGATATAAGTCTTTCATTTCAGGTCTGGAGTGAAAGTCATGCCAGGTAAAGAGAAGTGTGGTTAGTGATTAGGAAACCTTTCCTTCACTACTAACTCATCACTATACAAGCACTCTTTCAGGGGGTATCCATTGTCTCTTGTGACCAAAAAATAATGTTATCTATCGTGGCCTTAAATTCTTTGCTCAAGAATTGAGATAAAATTTAATTCATTCTTCATCTAAACAAACGAAGAACATTGTTTGAGCCTAACTGCATCTTGTTTCTCTGATAGTTGGAAAATTGTCTTTGTGGTACCAATCTTCAAGAATTCTGGAGGTAGAACTGATCCTCTAAACTACCGCCCAATCAGTCTACATACGATCTTTGCCAAAATCTTTAAATCATTAATCAATCTAGTGATAGTCAGGCACTTAGTTAATGCTAAACTTCTTTCTGATCATCAATACGGATTCAGACAAGCACGATCTACTGCAGATATCCTAATGGTCATCTCTGAACGCATATACCATACACTGGACAAGTCAGGTGAAGCTAGGGCGGTAGCGCTCGATAATCCAAGGCCTTTGACAAGGTCTGGCATGAAGGGCTTCTCATAAAACTGCACTCATATGGTATTTCTGTACAAATATTTAATATAATTAAATCCTTCCTAACAAAACGAAAGATTCAGGTTGTACTCGATGGCTGTTCTTTTAAGCAACATGGCATAAATGCTGGTGTACACCAGGGATCTATTCTTGGACCTCTACTGTTCCTGATTTTCATAAATGACCTCCCTGATGCCATTGCGACTGAGATAGGAATATTTGCTGACGACACTACTCTCGTCATGTGGGCAAAACCGATGCGCACATATCTGAGGCAATGGCTGAATCCTTAGAAAATGACCTCCAGTCTGTAGTGGAATGGGGTCAAAAATGGATGGTAACTTTTAATGCCGCAAAGACAAAGCTACTTTCTTTCAATAACAAGAAACCTCTTCAACCACCGATTGTCATGGCAAATAGCACCCTGCCTGAGAGTTCATCATTCAAACTCCTCGGCCTAACTTTCACAGATACCATGAATTGGAACAAATACATTGAAAACATTGCCAGGACTGCTGCAAAGAAGGTGGGCTCCCTCTACCGTGCCAGTAAACTTCTCACACCTGACATTATCCTATAGCTCTACAAAGCCACCATCAGCCCAGGCATGGAGTATTGTTGCCACATCTAGACTGGTACATCATCCAATAGTCTCTCCCTCTTAGACAAGGTCCAAAAAAGAGTCGCCAACTTAATAGGTCCTTCACTATCCACCAAGCTCCAACCCCATCGCCGCAATGTTGCTTCCTTGTGCCTGTTTTACAAGTACTTCAATGGATTGTGCTCTGATGAGCTTGCTGCTCTAGTACCCCCACGACGTAAATTCACTAGACCAACCCGACACTCTGCCAAATCCTATCCATACACTGTGGAGGTCCCCAGATGCCGAAGAGCTTTCTACTCCAAAAGCTTCTTTCTTCGTGCTGCTGGACTCTGGAACTCCCTCTGTGCTCCCTGCTTTCCTGACGTTACTGACATGCAGAAATTTAAAACTAATGTAAACAGACATCTCGCTGCGCAGCTCCTAATTTAGGTTGACTCCCCCCAAAAAAACTTTCACCCTTTTTCTCAATAGCCCCTTACGTCTACAGTGGCGGCCTGCCTTGTTTGGGGTGAACTATGATAAAAAAAAATTGAATTAAAAAAAAAGTTGATTAAACACAACCGCTATGAAGTGGTCGTTTCTTTCAACAACGTTGGTTGCAACGAATATTTACTGCCAACATGTACACGATATATACATTTTTTCTTATGTATTTTGACTGCTGTATATTTTGAATAAAGTGATTTATGATACATATGGTAGAAACTGTTTAAAATGTTACATGATAGGAACTTTGCCTAGATGGGAAATGATGCTTTAGTCTCCACTAGCTGGGCCACCCGCTGATGCCCAGGAGCATGGATGACAAAATAAAATAGTTTAAAAAGTGTTTTAAACCTCTCTCCACCCTTGATTTATCGCTCTCTTAATCTCAATCTCTCTCTCTTAATCTCAATCTCTCTCTCTCTCTCTCAACCGGAATGAAAAAGAAAAGAGTAACAAACTATTTAACCTAGTTTCAGCGTTGTTTTTGAAACAACTACCAGTAAGAATGACATTTTTTATATACTCATATGCACTAATTTGTTCCCTATTGCCCCCAAGCGTATGAATGTTACAGTATTTATTTTACTTACCATAACAAGGTCAAAATCACACTGAATACGATGCTGTAAAAGGTTTTCAAATGTATCCTGTGTAGTTCCTGACTTTTAGCCGGACACACAGACAAACAGACAGAATTACGACTTTTCCTTTATATAATAGATAAATGAACTGGTTATTATTTCTTTTCGTTAATTAAAATTATGCTTAACTGGACACCTTATAAAGATTGTTTTCTTTCTTTTTTAAGTTACAATAATAATTATTACGATCCTATAAAATCAAGGGTATTAAATACAGATTTCAAATTTCACTTTCGGCCAAAATTATGAATGAGGAAAGAAATTAGGAAAGAGAGTTTGAATCTATTTTGCCTTGAAGAAATCATTTGTTATACTCATTTATGATTTATATTCCAGGAAAATGATGGAATTCTTTATTGCAATGAGGAAATTGCTATAAAAAAATTGTTTAATGGTTTTAAGGGTGACTTTCAATATGCTTCGTTGCAAAAGTAGTTATGAAAAGTAGAGAAAATTGTAGAGCTTTAAAAAAAAAGAACAAAAGAAGAAGAAAAAACTAAAAAGAGAAAAGAAAATTTTAATCAAAATATCTAATGGCATTACTGACAGTTGGTTAACTCAGTAGATTGAAAAATATCTTCTATCTTACAGTATTAAGTTCAAAAATCCATCAGCGGTGATTTAATTTTCCGTCATTCTATAGCCGAGAAAATAGCGATGTGCAAGTTAATTTTTTTTTTTTAAGTGACATGTATTCTGAACTGTCTTCAGGAAAAAATATGGTGATAGATTTTTCATTCTTAATTTATTTTCTAACTTCATGAACGGTATTGAGGAGTGAATTTCATAACTCTTGAGTTCAAGTAGTCTTACAAAATAAGCTGGTTCTCTTTTAAATGGAGGCTGCGTGATTGGCTTAATGGATACCATCGTTCACTATGGAACCGGCTGTGCACAGCTTAAATCCTATCGGATCCGCTTGATACCATTGAAAAAGGTGAGAACCCACAATTTCAAATGCATGGAGAGAAATGATATGAGAATGATCCGATGAGTGTGCAATGTGAGACTTAAAGATAGACTTAGATCTGCTGACTTCAGAGGAAGATTAAATTTGGAAAGTATAGGGAGATATGTGCAGAATAGGGGACTTCGATGGTATGGCTATATTAAAAGAATGGAGGGAGAGTTCTTGGGTTAGTCGATGTTGAACAGTTAAGGTAGCAAGTTCAGTTACCCAGGGAAGGCCAAGGAAAACATGGGAGGAAGTGATAAGGATGGACTTGAGAGAAAGATGGATAAATAAAGACCTGGCCAGAGATAGGTTAGTTTGGAAGTCAATTCTTAAAAGCTGTCCAATGCATACCAGCATGTAAAACGGATGATGATGATGATGATGATGATGATGATGATGATGATGATGATGATGATGATGATGATGATGACGTGTCTGTTTTACATACTGTCGTGTGCTGTCTAAAATTTAAGACTTAAGATTAAGGGGTATTATTAAAAAAAGATGAATTCAGAGAATTTTGCTTAATTAGTGTCTAATAATGACTATGAATCAAATTTAATGCAAATCTGAAATATTTGAATTTTCAAATGGAAAGTTGTGCCCATATTATGTCCCCTAAAACCCATTTAAAATGCTCCAAATAAACTGAAATTTGGAAAATATTTATTAATTGATGTTTTATATCTATTGTTAAAATTTCATCAAAAGCAGAGGTATCTGAATTTTCATGAAGGGCCTCCACACCTCTTTACCCCTTTGAATGAAACTAAATATATCCCACATTATCTACACTTATGCCTAGAAGCTGTCGTCCGAAATTCATAATGAAGTTATAGAAGTGCATCCTTTATATAGAAATATATAAGCATACACACATACCTGACTTTATATAGAGATAAATAGTGAAAATTCTATTAAAAATGAGATAATTCTGATTTTTTTGTGAATTTTTTCCAGTCAGGGGTATTTTTTTTTTTTGGTTAAAAAAAGAAATCACTTTCACTTTCATTACCCGTCCGTAGTGTAAGATCATGCCATCGATATCTGTATGAAGAAGTAGATGGGCTGATTCATGTCATTTTGTTCACCAGCTGATCTTTTGTTTCCTATTCAAAATTTCCAAAAGCCGTGTTCAATTCTTCATTTCAACAAAAAAAAAAAAAGATAAAATAAAAATCTTTTTCACTTATTCTCAACAAGATTAAAAATACCAAAATCTTCTATTTTCTAAGATGAAAACTAAAAGAAATACGCGAAATCATCCGGTGTGTCGTGTGATAAGCAGGTATCATCATTAGCTGCAGTTTTTCGTAGTCTTTGGTGATATCAAATCACTTCTACCTGCTATTCTATTGTGTTCTCGTGAATAAATTCCTACTGTGCCATTTTTATTCCGTAATTACCCACATCAAGCTAGACATTACTTAATTAGCCGATTCAATTAATTAATTAACAACATATTGTAAGAAGGATTCATCTTTGCCTTCACAAAAGAAAACAATAAGTGAGAGCAAAAAGGATACTGGTCACTTTTATTGAAACTTTTTTGCATAACCTTTTGTTATGACGACGTGATTTCTTTTAAGTGTCGTATTGAGAAGAGTAATGTTTAATTATAAAGACAGAATGACATTGTAAATGTTTAAATGAAGAATGCGGAAGACAAAGGACAAAAAAAAAGAAAAAAATGTAAAATGATCCTATTCTCTTTTGTTGGATAAAACTAATAGATTTTCTCCAACCGAAATAAAGTTTATGCTATTTTCTAAGAATTCTGCTCAGGAGAGAAAATGCAGAATAAAGTCAGATGATCATCATCATATTCGGTTTACTGTCTTTGTAATAAGTAATCGAGAGTAACCACCCTTTTTTATGAGTATCTCATATTTGTATAACTCTTTATTTAGGTATGAAAATATTAAATCTCTACTCATTTATCAGTTTTTCTTGTTTTATGGAAATCGATCCAGACACTTGATGTAAGGAGCTAAAAAAAAAAAAAAAGATACTTCAAGGTCAAAAGCTGGCCAACGATAAGTATTAGATAGATTTCGACCCAAAAACAGCAATTCTTCCCCCTTTGTCAGAAACATCGATCATGGAATGTGAGGACTAAAGGACAAAATAAGGAAAGTGAGAGTTACGAGGCTGCCGAAAGTAAACCCAAGGTCCACTTTCTACTCTCCTAGGTAGAATAATGCTTTCTCAAATCTTCTTGTTCTCATTTGTCATTAGATTGTTGGTATTTCGGCAGTTTACAGACCATGCTGAAATAATAACGTTATTATTTAGAAACCCATTCTTAACATAGGGAGGGGGGGGCTTTGTTAACTATTCTGTACTTTCACCTAACAATTTAATAAAAAGATACTGTAAAAATTGAATTTAACTTGAAAACCCTATCTAAAAAAATAGTACAGTCCGTAAACTGCAGAAGTACCACATTGTTTTACATGCTGGCATATGTTGAGTGGCTTTACGAAATTGATTTCCAAATTAACCTATTTCTAGCCAGGTTTTTCACTCAAATCTATCCTTATCACTTCCTCTCATGTTTTTCTTAACCTTCTCCTGCCAACTAACCCTACTACGTCAACTGTTCTACATCTAACCAAAGACCTCTCATCCATTCTTTCAATGTGACCTAACCAATGAAGTCTCCTGTTCAGCACATATCTCCCTACACTGTCCACATTTAATCTTCATCTGAAGCCATCAGATTTAAGCCAATCTTTAAAACGCACATTATACATCAATCGTATCATTCTCATATCATTTCTCTCCATGCAACACATATCCTCAACTCACACTGGCCAAATTTCACTTCCTTACATCATCACACTGTGCACAAATGCCAGAGAGACTCTTCCCTTGAACGAAAGTGGTAACACTGCTGGTTAGTAATGGCAGAAATTCCCTGAACTTACTCCATCCACTACTTACTATTGCAATCACCCAGCACCTGCTCCTCTCTGTGCTCCAATGGTATCACCAAGGTAACAAAACTTCTGGACAATCTCAATAGCCTTGCTATCCGAATATACTTTCTCCACATCTGAGTTCTCATCCATCTTCAACTTCTTGCACACAAGCTGGTTATTACCTATCTGTAATTCCACTGCAATTCTCATGTACCCAATATAAAATCCTAGAAACAAACATATTTAATATAGCGTTTATTAAATAATATTTGTACATGAACAGATCCTCACTTTAAGTGTTTGTGTTGCGCCGGCACAGCAAGACCAATAGATGGCAGACCACTGACGGGGGGGGGGGGGAATACTGGTGACAACAAGCTTGAAGTAGTGATGGAATTTTGTTACCTTGAAAACGTGCTGTCATCAGGTGGAGGCTGTGAACTCGTGGCAGCTACACGGTGCAAGTCTTCCTGGAGACAGTTTAGAGAGCTGCTACCAATCCTAACAAACAAACACCTGCCAACAGCTACGAGAGGTCGTGTATACTCATCATGTGTCAGAAGTGTGCTAATGTACGTCTCCAAAACTTGGGCTCTCTCTGCTGGCACACCAAAGAAACTGCACCGTAATAACAAAGCAATGGTCAGATGTATCTGTTTGGTGAGGCCTGAACAAATCATACTTTTTGAATCTCTGCTCACACAAGACAACATGAAAAGCCTCGCGGACATCATGCAGAAGAGCAGACTGTGTTGGTTGGGGCACGTTGAGCGCAGAAATGGCTGAATTGCTAAAGTTCGATAATTGAATGTGCCAGCAGAGAAGACCACCACTGGCAGACCCAAGTCTTGAGAGGACGTGGTCAAACGTAATGGGGAAAGCCATGGGTATCGATTCCGTCGGGCCTCACCAAAGACAAGAATGGAGAGGAAAACCTAGATCAAGACTAGACAATCAGGCCCCACCCTCATCAGAGGATTAATTGTGTCCTGATTCAATAAATAAAACGGTTGCTGTTCATCATCATCATCATCATCACCACCACCATAATGATATAAATAAGTTAAATAACATTTAAGCTGACAAATCACTGTTTGATTCTGACTAGGAATTTTTAATTTGTTATTGTTGTACCATGCTCTTTGAATAAAAAAAAACGTATTGTGCTTCAATTTAAAAAAAAAATACTTATTTCGGCCCGGAAGACTGGAAATATGAAGACATTTTTTTCAATAATTACCTAAAAATAAAAATCAGCTTGCATCATTGATAAAAAGAAAACTTTCACCGTTTTGCAATCTATTTTGTCGTAATGTTCATTATCATTTAATTATTATAGACAACCGATTTTTCTTTCGTTCTTAATTTGGTTTGTTAGATTAAAATCAGTTATTCATTTCTTTCAAATTACTACACACATCCTAGTTTTTTATGTAAACTTTCTAAGTCCAGTTTGTTAGATTAAAAACACTTCATTTTATGCCAACAACAACATAAAATTAACATGAAAATAGCATGACAATAGCACTATTCTGGCGGATATTTGTCTGCGTCGACGTCTTGATACATTAACATAATCAAACTGTAGATAAACGCAACATGAAGTTAGTTAAACAATTACAACAGATAAATCACATTATTTTGAGTCTGCGATTCTACATCGCCTATGACCTATTTTCCACACGATTAAAAAACAAGAAAAAAGGAAACACAAATAAGGTGAATGCTTAATATTTTTTAAAAAGTTTCTTAGAAATTTAAATTGAAAATTCAAATATTTCAGATAAGCATTGAATTTGATCCATTGTCATTAGACACCAATTAATCAAGATTCCCTGAATTTTAATTTCTTCTTAAACCCCTTAAACTTAAGCCTTACATTTTAGACATTTTCTCAAATCAAAATCATCTAGTGGCATTTAGTCAAATCAGAATAAGGATTCTAGACATAAGATTAATAGCATTGTATATTGACTTTAATCTTTGTAGGGCATATAAAAGTGGTGGAAAATAGTTCTGTTCGGGAAATTAATTTTACCTGTCCTGGGACGGGTATTCTTTTAGTTATTTAAAACGTTAAGAGTTAAAAAGAATAAATTCAGAGCTAAGTACAGTAGACTCCCGCTATTCGAAGTTTCACAAATTCGCGGATTTTCAGCGTAAGCATTGACTTAACATTTTCTTTATAAATTCGGTAAATATGATGATCATTTAAGTCCAACTAAGGGCAATATGACAAAAAAACGCAATTAAAAACGCTAATTATTCTGTAGGATTCATATTAAATGCAGCTCATACAAAAGTATTGGTATTCCAAATTTTGCGATCTTTATACAAAACTGAAGTATATATTAAAAAAAAGAAATCAACCAACATGCAAACAGAAAGGGCCAATCTATGCTAATTTGGTGACTTTCATGCAAAAAACACATGCTAATGTACAAAAACCTGATTTTTAGTTAACTTTGAGGTATCAAAATCTATTTGCGGATTTTCGCTATTCGCGGGTGTGTCTGGAACATAAGTCCCGTGAATAGTGGGGGTCTACTGTATGTGATTTAATTGTCAATTTTGAGTAATACATTTTAAAGATTTAAAATAATAATCTTCTGTTACTGAATTTTCACGGGTAATGTGAAACAAACATTACAGTATAAATACTCCCGGGTAATGCCGGGTCGGGACAGTTAGTAGTCTATATAATAAAATTGTCAGACAAGTTATCATCTGTCTGTTTAATTCATGTTCGAACATAACATGTTAAATTAACTTCAGTATTTTATAATTTGAAACAATTTGTAAATTAAAACCCTTTGCAGACTAACCCCCACCTCAACGATTATTTTAGAATTTAGAGTTTCTTATATAAATTTAACGTAAAATGATTCCCCATTTCCGGGTCATACAACTTTTTCAGAGTAGTTAACTAAATTTTTACCACTGACCATAAGTCCGAGTTGCAAGGTAATAAAACCACATGGAATCGCCTAAAAATGTAAACCTTCACACCTTAAATACTGCACAGTATTTATCTCCCATAGCAAAAAAAAAAAAAGAATTTGGTTAACTTCCCGAAAACGTTAGAATTACCTGAAAATGGGGGTTCGTTTTACGTTAAATTTACATGCGAAATTGATACCCCACTCTAAATTCTTAAGTAATTATTAATTTTTTTTTTCAGGGTGTTCACATGTAATCGCCTAAAAAAAGTGGAATCTCATTTTTTGGAGGGGGTGATTTAGCAGAGAGTATTAATTTTAAAATAATATAAAAGAATTTTATTCAATTAATGTAATGACCAAAAATTGTTGTAGGTAGTTCAGTTAAACTTCCCAAAAATACGATTTGAAAAATAAAAGGGAAAAGGGTCTGGCAGCTCTTTTAAAATAATATGTATTGTTTCGCAATAAAATTTTAGATTTATCTGTGAAACGCTATTTTGATTTGTTGCACGTGAGTGTGTAAAAAAACTTAAAAACGGTACTTTCCACATAGGGTTAGATTCAACAGAAAAAGTTGGAAATTCCATTAGAAGTTAAGATTAGCTGCATGTCACTGTATGACGTCATGTACAGGAAGTCAGAAGTGATACATAACAATGAAAAGAGAAAAGGTTTTCTCTTTAGCAGGTCAGTTGACTGGGTTCAGACGCCTTTTTCGAAGATTTGTTTTCGTTCGCACCTACTCCACTCCATCCCCGCAAGTGGCAGGCAAGGGGAAGCTCACGTAATGTGTAAAAGAATAAAACATAAAAATGCATGACGTCATTGAGAAAAGATGTTATTGGTGGTGTTGTTCTATTTTGATATCTTATGACAGCGACAAGAAGAAAGGAAGACACAGAACTTTTGGCTGCTACATCACAACTACGACCACCTTTGATTGTGTTTGGACGCTTTTTTTTTAGAAGCTCTGTCTTCATTTGTTCCTCTGAGGAGTGGGCGAGCGAAAAAAGGGTAAAACATAAGAGCATGACGCCATTGGTCAAATATATTGTTGGTGTTTTTTTTTACATAATTACAGTTACAAAGAAAGGGCAAGACACTAAAACTTCGGCTGCTACATCACCACTACGATTACACCTTTACAACTAGATGTTACTACTCATTGAGCCAACTACTTACAACGTGTCAACGAGAAACTCAACGGTTTTCTGTCAACAAGAAGATTACGGGTTCGGGTTATCTGGTGAGAATGGAAAAACTCCCCACGCAATATTAAAATTGCCATAAATGGTTTTGACCCTGATAAAGTTAGAGTTCTACAATATTGAAATTCTCAATTCGAAACGATGAAGAATGAAAGTATTTAAAATCTACAATTACCAAAAGGAGTAACATCTACGCGATCCAGTAATTATTTGATAAAAATTAAAAATGGATTACAAAAAATATTGACTGAATAATGACAACTTTGAGAGCATAATTCATTCTCAAAGACGTATCAATGACCATCTTTGTCACATTAAGGGTTTTCAAATGATAAATCAAATGCTTTTTTGATGAAAGATTACTTTATTTTCTTGATAACCTTTGTGCACGTGTGCTAAATTTTTATGGGAAGGGTGCGTGATTGACTTAATCGATACGTTGTGGACTACGGAATCAGTTATGCCAAGTTTAAACCTTATTTTATCTAGTGTGATCATGATGTATGTGCTAATACTGTTTGGAATACGGTATTAATCTGTAAGTTTACTCACTCCCCCCCCCCACGGTTATGGGCTAAATAGCAACTTATGTTCAAGTAATCGTATCGTGATTCGACATTATAAGGGGTTGAATTGCTATTAAACCGAAAAAACAAACCGATCTTTAAGGAATTTATCTTGACATTCAGATACCAAACTGCCACCACAAGAATAATCAGACAATTTGACAAAGAATTACATATTACTTGCGAAAAAATGTAACCCGTTGGGTCACACATTGAGCTCGGGTTAGATTGTTTGGATCAGGAAAAAGTGAGTTCACAATGTCAGTTAATTTTTTTTAAATAAAAAGACAAAATAAGTCTATCTATGATTGCTATATTTCCCACCTCTCTCTTTACTGATTTATTAATAATACAAAACAAAAACTGTCTATCGGATTAAATATAAAAAGTTAAAAATCGATAGAAAATAAAATTTTATTTCTTTTAGAACACGAACCCTATCTTACATACTAAAGAAAAAGCTATTCCAGTCAACGGTACAAAAGAAAATCTCACTCTACTTTATATATAAGAAAATAATAAAACCCGGTCTTAATCTTCATTGTTACTAAGATTTTTATTTTATCAGCGCTAAAAAGCCCCGTAATGGATGTGAGCTTTAAATAGTGTCTGCCTCTCAGGAGGCCAGGGTTCATAAGGTGGACTGAACATTTCTCTTGGTCAGGAAGCTGGAATTTTCCATCTAAGAGGAAGGAGGGGGTAGATAGTTTAATTTTAAACTTAATTTACTAAACTTATCAATTTGATCCATATCTCGTAACCAATATCTCGTAACTATCGCTTGCTTCTGGCTAGGTCATCAGAGAGGACATAAGGTGTATAAACGCTCCTAGCTTAATTTCCATAAATATATTTTCATACTTTACTACAAAACTCTACTAACATATTGAGCACTGTTGAAGTAGATACTGAAAATCTATACACAATACACTATAACACCTGGCACCGTGGCTAAGTGGTTAATGACGCGGACTGAGGATCTGGGTGTGCCGGGTTCGAATCTAGTTCCACAGAAACACTTTCATCAAAACCAACACCTGACCTTGTGTCTAACCTGCTGGAGAGAAGGTAAACAAAATACATTATATCACCTAATAATATTATCTGTGTATATACACGAAATAATTACATATATATATATATCATAATATAAAATGAAATAATAAAATAAGGTGCCAATCAAATTTTATTAGAATTCACAGTTCAAGCAAAGTATCTTAACGTCCTTAACTCATGAGTTTTCAAAGATAATTCTTCTCCTCAGAGGACCATTACTACAGTGACATTACTGCATGTAATAAAATTAAACTATAAAAATATATACAAAAATACATAAAAGTATATAACATCAAATATATCAACCCAAAAACATACTTTTTTGTTAAATCTATACAATCCATCCAAGTCATACAATTTAAAACCATATTGAGGAAAGATATCCAGGAGGTTGACTGAAGATTGATCCAGGTAATGAGTGACAGTCCAAAAATGAAAAATTGAAAAAATTGAAAAAGTTATCCAGTCGTGAGATGCGTCCGCAATCGATGCAGTGAAAAATACATCCAATGTTTATGTTAATTATTACAACGATAAATAAACCAAATCAAATAAATAGTTCAGTAAACTCACTATGTGTAGAAATCATACTGTTCAAAATTTAGGGTTCCAATGATTTGATCGGAGCAGTACAAATCAAAATTTGCTGGTTAAATGGAAAATCCGTTAAATCTGATTTGAATAAAATTAAAATTGAATTGAGCCGACAAACACGGTCATCTCTTCCCCCGGGTCCAACAAAGATAATTCCAATGAGTAAAGTTTGAAAATATTCACTCTCCCGCAAGCCAAATAAACAAAACCTTTTCTCGACGCTCAGAAAGGAATACTAAAGGCGCTAGATGCCTACTCATCCAAACGACGTTCTCACAGCAGAAGTTACATGTCTAAGTTAACACAGAAAGAAACGCCATCCTATATCGACAGATATGTCAAATCAATTCAACCCATACCGGATGTTACCTGTCTGGGTCAAATCATAAGTCTACGGTCAAAGGGAAAGGGATGTGCAAATTTAGGTCAGAGCGTCTAATCATGCTCACATCCCCGAGTAGCTACTTAAATGTCTAGCCTACGCATAAAAAAACGGATTTCACAAATCTAGCCCTATCAAATAATATAGAAAATTTATGAAATTAAAAGTTACGAAGTTATTAAGTAATTAGAATTTAATAATTTAATAGTTTAATTCAAGATTTAATTTTATCCAATTAGGAAGATTAATTTAAGGTTTAATTTTTCCTAATTAAGAAGTTGTAAAGATATTTAGAGTTTAAAAATGTAGATATTTAGACTTTTACAACTTCAGAGTCTAAACTTTTTAGGCAAGAATGATTTGACGAACACATCTCCAAAAACTGGACACCCCCGATCTCTGCACTAACTCAATTAGCTACGGTGGGATTGGCGGTAGTTTCCACTGTGCATACTTGAATTTCTTTCCATGTCGACATTTGGAAACTAATTCATTTCTAGAATTAATCAGATTTAAATGTTTAGGTGCAGTGGCTATCATTACGGCTTCTGAATTGCATAGACCACAAGAACTAGATCCTGGGCTATAAGAGTTTGATTTTTTTAGGATGGACCATTTTATATTGTGTGGAATATTATTGGATCTTAAGTTTTTAACTAAAGTGGTCAGTGAAGTTTTGTTGTTACCGACATTAGTTTTGTGTTGTTGTTATATATATATATATATATATATACAGGGTGGGCAAAAATAAGGGTCCTATTTTTAAAAATTCATAACTTTTTTATTTATTGATTTTTTTTTTTTTTTTTTTTAGAATAAGTAAAGGACCCCTTCCGAAGCAAGCATGAGCCGTATTAGCCCTAAGGAACGTACCCTCATTTAGAAAACATTATTTTTGCTTAAAAAACTCAAAACAGTGTAAAAAACAATACTTTAGTTTTTGTAAGTTTTAAGAAGTGTTTTTCGGCTAAAATTTGTTTTGTTTATTTCAAAAAATCTCGGAAGGGTCAGTCTACACACACATAAAGTTTGGTGAGTTTAACTTTTATTTTGTGGAAGTTATTCAAATTCAAAGATAGGACCCTTATTTTGGCCCACCCTGTATATATATATATATAACAACACAAAACTAAGAAGACTGTCAAAATTTGGTTTGGATTTTCGTTTATTAGCAATTCAACACTTTTTGAGTTATTTAATGCTGAAACAATACCGATTGTATATGATTCATTGTATGCAATTAATTGAACACAAGTTGCGAGTTTGCCCAAAGCTAGGGAGAGATTACAGGTGCATATCTTTCCCAAACAACAGTAGTTCATAAATGGTCACAATAGATTTCATAAGAGTCAAACTCAACATAGCTGATTCCGAAGTCTGCGATGGTATCCATTAGGTTAGACAGGCTACCTCCCTCCATAATTTTTAGCACACGCACACACACACACACATTAATAAAAAGAAGATAATGAAGAAACACAATGTCAGACCATCATACCACCAAAAACATTTGATTTATGATATCTAAAACCTTAATGTGACAAAAATGGTTATTGATACATCTTCACAATGAATTATGTTGTCAAAGAATTCATTATTCACTCATTTTTATTTTTTATTTTTTTCATTAATTTTTATTTTTTTCATTTTTTATCAAATAAATCTTTCTATGGTCGTTTTTTAATGTATTCATGATATATGATGAGTAGTCACACGTTTAGTAATATAATAAGGCAGCTCAGCTGGTCAGACTGTAACATGTACTTGAAAGACGAATTTGTATGAGATGTGCTAACAGTGAAAGACAAAAGTTCTTAATTTTCAATATGGAAAACGAAAACCTTTAAATGCTGTCCATTAATTCAACGATTTATCTCCGCACAGAATATGCCATTAAAAGTTTATTTTGCCAGGAAAAAAACAAAAACTAATAATGTTTTTGATGAGTTACTAATTTATTTGTATTGCTTACAAGTGTTCATCTTCTTTGCGTGTCTTTTTTGTTTACAAATATGTCACCGCTTATCAAGGTCCAAAGGCCATTCGAGGATAAGGGTTAATGGCATTGCCAATTGTGATGAACAACACCTTCAGCGAATTAGAAACAATGGATCAGATTTTGATTATTTAAGTGGATGGGTCGAAAAGAATTTGTTAACATCAGACTTGAAGACGAGCATGTTGAGTCAGTTGGAAAGCAACCTTGTGATATTGTATTTCACAGATGGGAAGTTATTGGAAAGAAACTTTGCTCATGGAAGTCCTGCTAAGTTTTAGGTACACAGAGGAAGAAAAGAAAATTCTTTACGGTTGTTGTAGCTAGACGAGTTTTTGTTGTGAATGTTTTACAGGGGAAGAACCAGGATTTAAGCATGTGCCCATATGACAGTTTCACACTTTATTATGCAGTCATTTACATTATTGTTGTACTCTGCAAGATCTTTCAGTCTGCACTGGTTGGGTAGTAGGGGGGAGACAAGACAGTGTTACATCGTATGGTCCTCCTCTCTACATTTGCAGATGGTTGAGTCTGTTTTTGTAGCCCCATCTGGCCATGGTAGCTTTTGATCACTCCATTCCGATTCTCAAGCGGTTGAGTGTTATCCACTGAACATAGGGTGCTTCTGAGCCAGGAGGGACGGCTTCAAAAAGAGGGAGTCTCATGTCAGTTGAAGGAGGGCCATTCGCAAGCCCTCTGGTCCACAGCTGCAGTCTGATCTATTCCTGGGATGTTGTTAGGGCCTTGGCATGACTGATGAAGCTTCTCCTTGACTTCAGTCGTCCATGAAGAGATGGCATTCATCACTGGTAGCCTTTGTGATCTCTACTCCGCTGGAAATTTCCTGTCTCACATCTGTAGAGACAATACCAGTGAGGAGACGCAGGTTGTTGGGTTTCAGGCAACAAGTGATTAAGCAACATGCATTTCTAATAAAGGCTTTGTCTGTCAGTTGATCGGTCTGTCTCGCTTTTGTTTGAAATAGAATTTTCATTACTAAACATGCAGATTGAATAGCCGAATCTTATTTACGATAAGTCCATGCATTTCTATTAGAAACTGTCAGCTGGTCGATTTATCAAATTCAATTTTGAAATACCAGTTTTTCTTTGGTTAGTTATGCTACATGTTGAAATAGCATCGTTATTTCGTGTATCATATCGAATTTTGAAGTATCATATTGTCTTTTATGTTATGTGTACATTTGAAATTAAAAAAATGTTGGTATATTATGCTTGTGTTTTAAATACTATTTTTACTTTGTAATGTCATGCTTACTTTTAAAATACCATTATCTTTGAGCTGTCACTCTTCAGTATAAAATAGCAGATTCTCTGGTCTGTCATACTTCAGTTTCAAATAACATTTTTTTTGGTATGTCACACTTCAGTTCGAAACAGCATATTCTCTGGTCTTACACGCTATACTTTGAAATAGCATTTCTTTGGTCTGTCATGCTTCAGTTTGAAATAGCATTTCTTTGGTCTGTCCTGCTTCAGTTTGAAATAGCATTTTCTTCGGTCTGTCACTCTTCAGTTTGAAATAGCATATTTTCTGGCCTGTCACTCTTCAGTTTGAAATAGCATATTTTCTGGCCTGTCACTCTTCAGTTTGAAATAGCATATTTTCTGGTCTGTCACTGTTCAGTTTGAAATAGCATATTTTCTGGTCTGTTACTGTTCAGTTTGAAATAGCATTTTCTTCGGTCTGTCATGCTTCAGTTTGAAATAACATTTTCTGGCCTGTCATGCTTCAGTTTGAAATAACATTTTCTGGCCTATCACTGTTCAGTTTGAAATAGCATATTTTCTGGTCTGTCACTGTTCAGTTTGAAATAGCATATTTTCTGGTCTGTTACTGTTCAGTTTGAAATAGCATTTTCTTCGGTCTGTCATGCTTCAGTTTGAAATAACATTTTCTGGCCTGTCATGCTTCAGTTTGAAATAACATTTTCTGGCCTATCACTGTTCAGTTTGAAATAGCATATTTTCTGGCCTGTCACTGTTCAGATTGAAGTAGCATATTTTCTGGCCTGTCACTGTTCAGTTTGAAATAGCATATTTTCTGGTCTGTCACTGTTCAGATTGAAGTAGCATATTTTCTGGTCTGTCACTGTCCAGTTTGAAATAGCATATTTTCTGGTCTGTCACTGTCCAGTTTGAAATAGCATATTTTCTGGCCTGTCACTGTCCAGTTTGAAATAGCATATTTTCTGGTCTGTCACTGTCCAGTTTGAAATAGCATATTTTCTGGTCTGTCACTGTCCAGTTTGAAATAGCATATTTTCCGGTCTGTCACTGTCCAGTTTGAAATAGCATATTTTCCGGTCTGTCACTGTTCAGTTTGAAATAGCATATTTTCTGGTCTGTCACTATTCAGTTTGAAATAGCATATTTTCTGATCTGTCACTATTCAGTCTGAAATAGCATATTTTCTGGTATGTCACTGTTCTGTTTGAAATAGCATATTTTCTGGTCTGTCACTATTCAGTCTGAAATAGCATATTTTCTGGTCTGTCACTGTTCAGATTGAAATAGCATATTTTCTGATCTGTCACTCTTCAGTTTGAAATAGCATATTTTCTGGTCTGTCACTGTTCAGTTTGAAATAGCATATTTTCTGGTCTGTCATGCTATACTTTGAAATAGCATTTCTTTTGTCTGTCATGCTTCCTTTTCAAAACCATTTTCTTTGGTATATCATGCTTGAATTTGAAATAGTATATTTAGTTGTGTCCAATCATAAATATAAGAGGCTCTGCCCGTCAGTCTGTCACATTCAGATATTCACGAGCATAAAAGTTATCGCTAAACATATAGGTTTACTAGACGCATCTTAAGAACAGCCGTTCTTGTTTTATCTTTTTTGCAAGATTGATTTTATGCCATTGCTAATCATTTGGTGAAGGTAGCTCGCAAAAGTTCCTGGGATATGCATTAACATATTCCAATCATGTGATCAATCTGAATGATGGTTCTATGACAATCCTCCACATTTTCTGACATTTAGCGAGTGATCTGTTGTCTTGAATTCTAATTATTTAGCACCAATATTTGACCAGCTTTGAAACAAGTGTGATGCTCAAAAGCCTGTTATTGACCTGAGGAATATTGAACTACAGCATTTTGTGTTTTTCAATAATTGATTTGATAGGCAAAGTTTAATATAAGCATATTTTTTCAATTTATTTCTTCAATTTATCACAAAGATTGTAGAGTCACTATTTACTTGCCTCCCTACGAAGGCACAGTTAGACACAAGATCAGTTTTTTATGTGAGGAAGATCAAGCTCCCCAAAAAGGGGCACTCTGGATTGGGACGAAAATTAAAATCGCCTCAGTCTCTAAGGATTTCTTCTTCACTGACCGAGGACAGAAAAGAAAACAGGTAGTATCAGAAAATATACTACATTTTGCTCATAGCCAAAAGTCCGCATTTTCACAAAAGGTTAGAAAACTTTATATAATAAATGTAGACAATTTTTTTTTGTACGGCAAATCAATCCTTTTTTAATGCCGAAACATTAATTATTAGAAACGATTTATTGCATACAATTCATTTAACGCAAGGTGTTATTTAATCCATGGAAGAAGGAAATTATGGATTCTATACCTTTCCCAGCAGTATTAATGTTTAAATAACCAAATTAGATAAAATGAGGTTTGAACTCGTTACAACCGATTTCATCCATTAGCCTAAACAGAATGTATTTATGAAGACAAGTGAAGAACATAAACTCTAAAAATGAGGTGAAACAAGATTTCTTAAATATTTATCAAAATTGATTGGTTTGGTTGTTTTGTTTTGCGGCATATCAACCCCTTTTGGGGTTATTTAATGCCGAATCTAGTGATTTGGGTGAAAGTTTTTATGCTTCAAGTTCTTTATATGTTCAAATATGTATTCATGGTGTTTGTTTGAGTAAAAGGAGGAACTGAGGGAGATGAGGAAAGGAGGAGGGAGAAGGGGGGAGGGGATTTTTGTTTTTGTTTTGGATTTTGCAGAACATGATTGAGTTTTGCAAAGAGAAAAAACAATAAAACATCAATGTTTGGTGCATTTTGGGTCAGGAAGCTGATATCTTCAGACAGTCTGATCTGGTAGCACCAGCATCAAAATTGAGGAAGCTCCTTGTTTTGATAAGCTCAATTGTTTAACTAGTGAGTCACAGCTTATCAAGGCCAAAAACCACTCGAGCATAATGATAAAGAATATTATGAAAATATTGAAAAGAATGAAAAAAACTTGATTACTTATCAGGGCAGTTTATGACAAGTATTTGTTAATATTAGATTCGAAGACGACCATGTTGTAGTCTGCAGGGAAGCAGTCCGTGGTAATGGGTTTTTCAGGTGGAAAGTTGTTCATGGAAGCTCCTTAGGCTGATTTTAACTCCAGATCCAAAATGGAAGATTTATATTCAATCTGTTGTGAAGGTCACTGGAAAAATGGTTGGATCATTTTACCGCTCCAGAAATTACCTGACTACTGATGCAATCCTCTACCTATACAAGAGTCATATACGTTTCAAGATGAAATACTGCTGCCACATCTGGAGAGGTGCCACTCAGAGTAATCTTTCTTGCTTCTTGACTCAAAATCGACTTCACAATCTAGTGGGTGAAGATCTCTCCTGTTTTATATAGTCCTTTCTCACAGAAGAGATGTTGCTAGTCTTTCTCTACTCAGTCGTTATTTCTATGGAAGGTGCACGATTGAGCTTCACTCTTTGTTCTTTCTTGTAAAATATTCACGGCAATAACTCATCTTCCTACCACAACTGCAAAGAAATGTCCATTCCTCTCTCCTCCTTTTAACATTGCAGTTTACTGGACGATCATGCTGAATAACTTACTCATCTTCTAACATCGAGTACAGTCAAACCTCTACATGCAATTGTCTGTACATACAAATTTTTCCAACATATGACGTGAAATTCGATTAAAGTATCGACTCTACATCCGATGGAAAATGCAACATACGACGTCGAAGTTTCGTGGTTAGCTCGCTATGCGGCAGTACTCACGACATGATGGAGAGTTCAGTCCACAGTTACGCTTCGGTCCCAGAACAAATTAAATTTATATGTAGTTGATTTAAATAATTCAATAAATCATGTGAGAAGCATGTCAGATGGCTTTCTATTACAGTAAAGAAATTGTCCCCAGATCCGCAAGATCACCACAACACATGCATGTGTACCCGTTATATTTTCATTTACTGATGTGTGTATAAACCATCATACACACCCGTGTCGTTGGTGGGAACTCAGGTTCTATTTTTCTGTTGACAAAGAGAGTTCAACACTTAAACTCCTCGACCTAACATTCACAGGAAACATGAATTGGAACAAATACATAGAAGATACTGTCACGGCTGCTGCAAAGAAAGTGGGATCCCTCTACTGTGCTAGAAAACTTCTCACACCTATCAGAATCCTATATCTCTATAAGGCCACTATCCACTCATGAATGGAGTAGTGTTGTCACATCTGGGCTGGTGCACCATCACCTAGTCTCTCCCTCCTAGAAAGGGTAAAAATAAAAGTATCTAATCTAATAGGTCCCACACTATCTACCAATCTCTAGCCCTGTCTCATCGCTGCAATGTTGCGTCCCTGTGTTTGTTTTACAAGTACTTCAATGGAATCTGCTCCGACGAACTTGCTGCTCTGGTGCCCTCTTGACATAAATACACCCGACAATCAGCAAAATCTAATCAATTCACTGTAGAGGTCCCCAGATGCTGGAGGACTTTCTACTCTAACAGTTTCTTTCCTTGAACTGCTAGCCTTTGGAATTCGGTCCCTGCTCCCCTGATTGTACCGACATGCAGAAATTTAAATGTAATGTAAACAAACATCTCACTGCTCAACTCCTCACTTAGGATGTCCCCTATAAATCTGGCCCCTAATTTACAGTAACCTCTTATGTCTCAGTGGCAATGTGCCCCCTTGTTTGGGGTGAATTAAAGTAAAAAAAAAAAAAAAAAAAATTTTTAAAGCTATGCAGATGCCGATATTAATTTTAAAAGTTTATTTAAAGAGAATTACAGTCACAAAAATATCAGAGGGATGGATTATTTTCGTATGTATGAGAGAGAAAGAGATACATAAATGGATAGCTTGTCTCGCTGCATGTATCCACCCTGTACACGCTACTCCTCCTTGAGGGCAGTGCCGTAGGCACATCTTTCCTGCTTAAAATATTGCCAGATCAAGAGATAGAAAATCTCCAACCGGAAATCATGTGGTTTCGGGTCTTCCATCTGGGGACACCTCTAACCCTTAGGTGTCACTCAAACTTTTCCATTCAAACACGGTTCTCATTATGTAACATGGTGACATTCAAGATGACAAGGTTGATTTAATTATTATTAATTATAAATTACTTTTTTAATTGAATGATTACATTGCGATCAACTCGGTGATTTGTTACATATGTATCAAAGTGGATTAAAGTGTTTGACCGAAACAGCATTCCGGGTGAATTTAGAGGATATGAGTTCAATCCCTGTGCTCAGCTTCAGCAACAATTCAATAGATAAAAAACGTCTTAAAATAGAGAAAATTAATAGTCTACCTTCGTGGTTCAGTTAAAAAAAAGACAACTCTGATAAATTTCACCTACAGAAGGCCGGAGAATACAGCAGCCAAAATATTTTTTTTAAATATAATAAATACTTCTACCCGCTGATGGCTGATAGAATGAGAACAATCTACCTCAATGGATTAAATAAAAGGTTCACTTCGAAGTTCATATAAGTTCATAGTTCGATATAAAGATCCCCAAGTTTGAAAAAATCCACATGAAGAAGAGTAAAGGTTATATCGGCTGAAACGTTGTGAAAATAACAACCAAGATGAGAATCGTAGTCTGATTAATCCACATAATACAAGAATTATCGGTTTCTTAATTCTCCTTACACATAAACAAAAGAGATAGACAAAAGAAGAACTAAAACCCTTACTCATAAAAAAAATAACAGGATGTATTTGCACTTACAAGTAATACACCTGAAAAAGGTTGAAAGTTAAATCGGCCGAAACGTTGTGAAAATAACAACCAAGATGAGAATAGTAGTCCAAATAGTCCAAATAATAAAATTATCAATCATTAATCCTCATCTCTAAATTCTGAAACATGTATTTTTGTAGTCGATGGATAAAAAGGAATGGATGATAGAAAAAATATAATGAAACAATGATACCGATTTTTCTAACTAAATGCAAAAAATATTAAACTTTATGAGAAATTTGTATCGGCCTAGATTCCATCTCTGTAAATATAAATATAATCTTAGTTGAAAGAGATATCGAAAAGTGTCTATTTTTGCTTACTAGAATATTATTCTTCCATAAATTTTATGCTAAAAATGCGATTTATAAAAAAACATTTAAATGAAGAGAAAAGAATTGATAGTCTGAAGATCCGTCCATTCGATATGTGCATTGCAAGCTTAAGTGTGACAGACCAACAAAAATGCTATTTAAAACTTAACCATGCCAGACCAAAGAAAAAGACAAGACTAGCAACATCTCTTCTGTGAGAAAGGGGCTGTAAGGAAGAGAAGATATCATGTTCCCCAAACGTGACATTATATATATATATATATATATATATATATAAATATATATATATAGTAAGTTATGAAGGCTTCCGCGTTTCATCACCGGAGGGAATCGTCAGGCTAAAATGCATGGAGTTAGTTTTGCCGGGTGTTTTTATATACATTTCTAGCTAGATAACCAATCAGATTCTTTGCTTGTTTTCTTAGCCAATCGTTGGACTTCTCACAAACAAAGGTTCGGTTGATTTTACTTCCTATTCTATTACTCTTTGTTCTATAGGGTGGCTCATCCCTGTTTCTTTGTTGTTCTCCTAGCTAATCATTGGGCTTCTCGCAAACAAAGGTTTGGTTGATTTTACTTCCTATTTCCTATAGGGTGGCCTATCCCTGTTTCTTTGTTGTATCAAAATAATGGGTGACCTTATTTTAACACATGCTTGTTTTTATTTCTATTTTAGGTTTTAAGTTTTTAGGTTTTAGTTTAGTTTTTTATTTATTTATTTGTTATGTATTGTTAAACTAAGGTAAATTTTATTCTGTGCATGCAGTTGTTTGCTATTTCATTTCTACAGTTTAATAGGTTTTGGGGGTCTTTAAAGTTTAGGATTTTAAATTTCTCATTCAGACCTCATCTACACGGGTCGTCTAAATTTCTACATGTACTAGCCTGTCGTATTATTTTCCATCCACTTATTGGTGAGCGTCCGTTTTCTTTGAACTCCCAATAATGGTTTGCTAGTCTTGTTTTAATTCGGTGTTCTTTGTTTTTAAATGTGCTGTTGTGGTCGTAATATCTGGTTTTAACATCTAAGGAGGTCTTACTCACATAGTACTTCTTGTTATTCGGTCTTTCTTTGGCAAATATTGTGGCTTCGTAAGCAATACTTTTGGTTAGGCATTTATTTTGTAGTGGACAAAGTGTACGATTTATGCAGTTTCATCCTTTCTCTTCATTACTAACTTTTTCATTTCTATTTGGGTAGTTGCTGTTAGGATTTTGGTTATTACTATGTGTAGTGCTTATATTTTTGTTCTTCTTAGTGTTATTTAAGCTATAGTGGTCACTTTTTTATGCAATTTGTTATTTTTCTTCTCTGCTGTTTTCTTTTAGTATTTTGTTATTGTGTGCCTTAATTATTATTTCTAGATTTTTGCAGCTGCTGTAGGACAGTTTTAGATAATTTTTATTGAATATTTTATGTGGGGAAGTGTTTTTCAATGAGATTTTGCCCAGTTTAGTTTTTAACATCTGATTATAGGGCAGTGTATACCAGATTATATTTCTTTTTCTTTTATTTTAAATTTTATTATAATTATTGGAAGCCTCTGTGTAGCTTAATTGCCATAAATATATTTTCATAACTTACTACCTAGCTCTACTCAAGTGTTGAGCACTGTTGAAGTAAATGCTGAAAATTGATGCATAAAAAATTATATCGCCTTATAAAATTATATGTGAATACATGAAATAATAATAATAATAATTATATATATATATAATAATAATAATTATATATATATATATATATAATAATAATAATTATATATATATATATATATAATAATAATAATTATATATATATATATAATAATAATAATTATATATATATATAATAATAATAATTATATATATATATATATAATAATAATAATTATATATATATATATATATAATAATAATAATTATATATATATATATATAATAATAATAATTATATATATATATATATAATAATAATAATTATATATATATATATATATAATAATAATAATTATATATATATATATAATAATAATAATTATATATATATATATATATAATAATAATAATTATATATATATATATAATAATAATAATTATATATATATATAATAATAATAATTATATATATATATATATATATAATAATAATAATTATATATATATATATATATATATATATAATAATAATTATATATATATATATATATAATAATAATTATATATATATATATATATATATATATAATAATAATTATATATATATATATATATAATAATAATTATATATATATATATATATATAATAATAATTATATATATATATATATAATAATAATTATATATATATATATATAATAATAATAATTATATATATATATATATAATAATAATAATTATATATATATATATATAATAATAATAATTATATATATATATATATATATATATATAATAATAATAATTATATATATATATATATATATAATAATAATAATAATTATATATATATATATATATATATAATAATAATAATAATTATATATATATATATATATATATATAATAATAATAATAATTATATATATATATATATATAATAATAATAATAATTATATATATATATATATATAATAATAATAATAATTATATATATATATATATATAATAATAATAATAATTATATATATATATATAATAATAATAATAATTATATATATATATATATAATAATAATAATAATTATATATATATATATATAATAATAATAATAATTATATATATATATATATAATAATAATAATAATTATATATATATATATATAATAATAATAATTATATATATATATATATATAATAATAATAATTATATATATATATATATATAATAATAATAATAATTATATATATATATATATAATAATAATAATTATATATATATATATATATAATAATAATAATTATATATATATATATATATAATAATAATAATTATATATATATATATATATATAATAATAATAATTATATATATATATATATATAATAATAATAATTATATATATATATATATATAATAATAATAATTATATATATATATATATATAATAATAATAATTATATATATATATATATATAATAATAATAATTATATATATATATATATATATATATATATATATATATATATATATATACTCCCTCCGGTCGCATATTTTTGCCAGCCTGGGAGAATGATATCCTTGTTAACGAACATATACTACATTTACCCCCAAAGAAGGAGGTAATGACTAAGAGAATGGTATCATAACAACATAACTACTATGCTACTCCCTCAAAAATAGAGGAGGTAATATCTGGGAGGATACCTCCATAAAAGGACAAAGTAATGCCCTGTGGGTATGATATTATGGCAACATAAAAGATGCAACAGAACCCCCACCCCCACCAAAAAAAAGGAGAAGATAGTCCCTGGGAAGATGGTCTCATGACAACAGAACTGATACTACATTAATCCCTCCACCAAAGGAGGATGTAACACTTAGAAGAATTTCCCCACTCCCCCTTAAAAAAGGAAGAGATTATTCCTCGGAAGGCACTCCTGTGATAACAGAACCGATACTGCACTCCCCATTAAAATATTATAAAATAATAAATTAAATCAGTTTTTTTATTCATTTAAAAATGCCCCGTCATAAAAACATTATTTTTTTAGTTCCTTAGCCTTTTGCCTAAGACCAATGTGTAGTATCTTTTTTCAGCATCACAGCGACATCAGACGTTTTACTATTGACAAAACTATGCGTATATAAAGAAATATGACAATGCAAATTACAAACGTATATTACAGAATATTAATTTATTAGAAACTATTTAAAAATTAATTATGCAAATTTGCAATACCTAAAGCTGTCTGTGGATGTTTTCAGATAACTATATATACTGTATTACAAAATGCTATTTTGTATCATAAAATTAAATAAGTATAAGCCGTTTTGATGTTAGTATAGTTAAGATAGGTGGAAAAAACTTTACATTTATTCATATATATATATAGTCTAAAGAAGCTTTGAGTTATTTTAACCAAAAAGACAAAAAAAAAAATATAAAAAATAAAATGCAGTCTAAATTCCCAGAGAAACTAACTAAATCCAAAATAGTGTAGACTTAACATTTGTTGGAAAATTCATAAATAAATAATATATAATAGTAAGTAAATAAAATAAAAAGGGGGATTAAGTATCTAACAATGAAACAAAAACAGGAGACCTTAACGTAAGCATCTAATATTAACACGGGGATCTTCAGCTGTTTACCATGTAACTGTTTCGGAGATTTAAAAACAGGACAGTTATATGCATGGCTCTCCAATGGTACATATAAAACTACCATTTCCCCAATAATCAAGTGTCGAAATAATTCAGCTTAAAATGTTACTTATATATACATAAATAAATAAAATAATAATAATAATAATAATAATAATAATAATAATAATAATAATAATATACTACCCTTAAGACTACCGTGTGATATGGTAATTTGCATATCAAATAAAATTCTTTATAACAATAGTAATACTAGTAATAATAATATTAATAATAATAATAATAATAATAATAAAATACTATCTAAACACTAAACCTACGAACCATTCTACGATATGGTAGCTAGAAATAAAATTATATAGGAATTAAGGTTGCATTAAAAAAAAAAAAAAAAAAAAGCTTTAGTACCTTTGGTACCAGAAAGGCAAATAGATAAGAGGAAGGAAACCTAGCCATACAGATCTAAATACCCAATATATAGTCTAAAGAAGCTTTGAGTTATTTTAACCAAAAAGACAAAAAAAAAAATATATAAAAAATAAAATGCAGTTTAAATTCCCAGAGAAACTAACTAAATCCAAAATATATATATATATATATATATATATATATATATATATATATATATATATATATATATATATATATATATATATATAATACAAGTAATTAATTTGTCAGTAAAATTCAGTTTATTTTATTTTTTGAAATAAGATATGTCATTATTTGTATTATTTGAACTACTATTTTCATCTTGGATATTTTCACAACGTTTCGGCCGATGTAACCTCCGACCTTCTTCATGCACGTCTTTTCGAACTTGAGAAGTTTTTGTCAAACTCGGAACCCTGTACCGAATTTCGATACACCTGAAGAAAGTCAGAGGTTACATTGGCCGAAACGTTGTGAAAATAACAACCAAAATGAGAATAGTAGTCTGAATAATATAAATAATCAATGCTCTAATAAACTTCGAAATATAAAATGATATTGTTAAAAAAAAAGTATAAATAAAATCCAAAAAAACGATAAGCAATATTTTTTAAATTTCAAATATTTACATTTCGTGTTTGAATGTAGGTATAAAGTACCTACATAGACTATTGTGGCCACTTATAAATCAAAAAATAACATCTGTAAGGAATCTTCTAAATATGCAGGCGTGTATATATTCATATGTATATCCATTTGTGTTGGTATAGATAAGAATAAAGTAATAAACCAAGAAAAAACTAAAAAGAGCAGAAAAAATTTACACAGACTCATGCTTTTTTTATTCGATATTTCGTTTCAGTTATGAAACTTTGTCAATAATATTAGTTTTTTTTGTTTATTACTTATCTCCATCTATACCTACACATTCTGTCGGATATTTATTCCTTTAAGCAAACTGGTGCTACCAGATCAGGCTGTCTGAAGAAACCGGCTTCCTGACCAAAAACATTAATGTTATTGTTTTTTTTCCTTTCCCTTTGCAAAACTCAATCATGTTCTGCAAAGTCAAAAAAAAAATTTTCCTCTACAAAACAATCAAACCAAACAACATGAATAAATACTTGAACATATAAACAATTTGAAGCATAAAAACTTTTGCCGAAATGACCGAATTCGGCATTAAATAACTCAAAAAGGGTTGATATGCCGTAAAACAAAACAACCAAACCTTTAAACAAACTCTCACGTATCTATCTACATATATTTCTAATAAAGCAATATTGCGAAAGTTCCCTCTCTTGGCAGATCAAACACTTTCTTAGACTTATTATATTCGTAAATGAAATATAGGGTTTATTTCTTTTTTGCATTTAATATAACTGTCACGATTATTCGGGTAGAGGGTTCGAATCGTTCGACCGGCAGTACACTTCTATAGGCCACACTGATTATTATTTATTATTTACTTGCCTCTTCACAAGAACAGAGTTAGGCACAAGGACGGTTTTTAATGTGGGGTAAATCCAGCTCCCCAAAAAGAGGTAGTCTGGATTGGAACAAAAATACAAATTACCACAGTATAGAAGGATGTATCCTTCATTGACCGAGAACAAACAAAGATGAAGTGTAGTATCATCAGAACAGATACTACACTTTGCTCCTAGCCAAAATGCTAAGGATTGACTTAATGATTCTTAGTGAATATGAAACATATATATATATATATATATATATATATATATATATATATATATATATATATATATATGAGAGATAGAATTGTTTTTTTATAAATGAATATTATCAAGATATTATATATATATATATATATATATATATATATATATGTTGCTGTATAGATGGCTTATATTTTTTTAATGAGATTGCATGAATAATAAAAATTTGAATAGGCTCAACTTGGTAAAATATCAAATTTATATCTATATATAAAAATGAAAAGATGTCAAATACACAAAAGGGAAATAAACTTGCATGTATATTTTTTTATTTTATTTTCTGAATGCAATGCAAAACAGTTATTCCTGCAAATGACAGAAACTTCCAATTCTTAGATTTTCTTACATATAAATTCCCATAAAAGTTTAAGTATATTTAAATATCTCAAATAAAAAATGGCACAAAAATATTGAATTTTCTTTATATTAACCTGGACAGCCATTAGCTACATTTATATAGCATCATGTCAAATTCAACAAAGAAAACATATTGGTAACATAAGAAAAGGTTCAGTTACAGAGATGGAGAGTAGAAACCCTTGAAATTTATTTCAGATTTTCCAGTAAATTAAAGACAAATTGATAAAATTAAAATGTATAAATTTCATGTAAAAAAAGTTGTAAAATGAATTTTTTATGAAGTTGTGCAGTCTAGGATATAAGAGATATATAAAATAAAAAAATAAGAGATATATAAAATAAAAAAATAAGAGATATATAAAATAAAAAAATAAGAGATATATAAAATTAAAAAATAAGAGATATATAAAATTAAAAAATAAGAGATATATAAAATTAAAAAATAAGAGATATATAAAATTAAAAAATAAGAGATATATAAAATTTAAACAATATGTGCAAGAAACAATATTAAAATGAATTAAATCCGCGAGTTATTTTTTAAGTATGTAAACATGTCAAATTATATATAACAAAAATGTTACTTCAAATAAAAGTTTACCTTTCAAATACGTTTTTTTTCGTTTTGTAGATTCCAGCCAATTTCAGGTTTTTATTTTCCTTAATATTCTTTTCGCTTTCTCATTGCCTATTCGAACGTTTCAGTAAAATTTAAAATTGTATTGTTATAATTATTCGGACTACGATTCTTATCTTGGTTGTTTGTTAGTTTTATTTTTCTTTTCTTTTTTTTTTTGTCATATTTCGGCCGATGTAACCTCCGACCTTCTTCAGATGTATTTTTTTTTTTAACTTGGGGATTTCTGCTGAACTTGGGAACCCACATGAAACCTCGGACCAAACAAACTCATATTTAGTCCTCGGGGGAAAATTGTTCTTGTTCCGGCAGCCATGTTGGAAATCAATATTGGCACAGATTTGGAATAAACAAATAATCTAGTAAACTTTTTATTAAGTATCTTCATCAGCGATTGAACTCACAGCCATTAGATTTATATTATTTGTATTATTCGAACTATTATTCTCATCTTGTTTGATTTTTTTTTTTTTTACAACGTTCCGGCCGATGTAACTTCCGACCTTCTTCAGGTGCATCTTTTCGAACTTAGGAATATTGTTGAATGTTGAATTCGGAAACCTAAAAAAAATTTCGAACTGAACCCTTTATTCAATCAAAGAAGGTAGATTGTTCTCATTCTGTCAACCATGTTGGAAATCAATATTGGCACAGATTTAGAATAAACAAATAATCGTCTCATTATAGTATCTGTTCAAACAGATCAAAAGTTAGGATGCGCTTATAAATAAAATAGGGGTCTCTATTTACTTGCCCCCCCCCCTATGAGGGAAAAGTCAGACACAAGGTAGTTTTTTATGTGGTGGATATCCAGCTCTCTGGATGAGACAAAAATAAAAATTGTTCCAGACAAGAAGGATTTTTCCTCCTCTGACCGAAGACAGAACAGATACTACACTTTTGAATCACTTATTTGCAAAAAAACATTTGAACAAATTAAGTAAAATGTCATCAAAATATTGGAGTGGGGGTCGGTGGTCAACCTTCGTCTATTCTATCTCTTAGCTAGAATCATTGCAGTCACCACAATACCACATTTACTGTAGGGGGCCATTCTACTTAAAATATCCCAAATTGCTGAAATTTAATTTGATTTATATATATATATATATCCACAGAAAAGCGCTTAATTAGTCTTCTAAGTGTGGTTAGACAAACGATCTGCCAACCTTAGATCATATATATATATATATATATATAGTGAATGCTTTTATTCAAACATGTACATGGTCTGCTACACTAGCATGTCGATGTTATTGATCTACAACTCTCAAGAGCTGAGGTCTCATAAGGCAGAGAATTTTTTTATGATCCAACCTGGTCGCTGAATTCCTGGAATTTAGCGACCAGGTTGGATCATAAAAAAAAATTCTCTGCCTGATGAGACCTCATCTCTTGAGAGCTGTAGATCAATAACATCGACATGCCAGTGTAGCAGACCTTGTACATGTTTGAATAAAAGCATTCACAATACAACTCTATATTTTTATTGAGCACTCTTTTATAAGCCCGGTTTGATTCCCTTTGGATTTCTACCCTGTGGATTTTTACCCTACCTGGATTACTATATATATATATATATATATATATACATACGATTCGGTTATGTAATTCCATACTGACGAGCGTAAAATAAAAACGTGTAACATATGTCTATGGATATAAAAATACTTATTCATTAATAATAATTATTAAGCTCCTATAAAGTTGAGCCCTTTCGAGAGATAATAAATTGATGATTCATAAATTATGGTTACATGGTTCTCTCCCTTGGGAGATAGAATTTTCTTTAGAATCACAGTATTTCTGGTTACATTGACAGAATACAAGGCGTATTTCTCTCGCATTTCTAAGCGTGATCGTCACGTTGCCTGAATGGTTAAGGGACCAGGGTTCATAATACTTAGATCCGGGGTTCGAATTGTTCGACCGGCAATACAGTTACTTAATTCCATACTGATGAGCATAAAATAAAAACGTGAAACATATATTTATCTATGAATATAAAAATATTTATTTATTAATAATAATTATTATAAGGAACAAAATTATAAAGATATGATTTATAGCTTTAAAGTAGAACCTATCATGAAAAAGATTTAATGCTCAATATATGGGATAGAGCAATTATATAGGCAAGTTAAAGGATGAGAATAAAAGTTGTAAAAAATACAAAATCTATTTCCATTTTTAACATCTTTTTCTGTAATTTTTATCTTTTATTCTTTTCAAACTTTGACCCTGGTATTCTTTTTACCAGCTTATCTATCTCTATTCCTCTGATGATAAGAATTCAATTCTTTGAAAAGCCATGGTTTTAAGAAAAATAAATCCCTTGTTTTGAACAACTGGAGATGTAATAGATTTGGTATGTTTTACAACTTTTATTCTCATTCTTTAACTTGCCTATATAATTTATATATATATATATATATATATATATACACACACACACACACACACACACACATTGGAATAAAATGAGGAGTCGGATAACAAAAGACCCTCCCAACCCTTTCTAAAGCATAGATCACAGTTTTTTGTTTAGAACCAAAAACAAGCAGATTGATCTCTAAGTTGGAGTGGGAGTTAAGTGAGAGGAAATGAAGTATCATTCGTTTCTATTGTTTTCAATTTCAATGATTGTTTTCATTTTAATACAGCACATAGTTCTATTTAGGAATATTTTTATATCGTGGATAAACGCTGGTCTTGATTTTGCGATCCTATTATAATTTTTTTTACTTAAAAACAAAGCCACCATTCTCTACACACAACGGCCAAGCAAACAAGTCAATGAATACTCCCCCACTTCCACCAAATAAATAACTGGGAACAGAAATTAATTTTCTCAATTTTCCCTGGCAACCCCAGGACACATATCTCGCGAGTTTAACACAAAGAAAGAATATTTCACTCTAAATAAATAGTTATTATTTGTATTGTTTCTCTTTGGACTATTGTCCTCACCATCACTATTTATTTTTCGATTATGTTTCAACTGATATCCTCTCCGACCTTCTTTCAGTTTATTGCTCACTAACTGGTTTTGCCAGCTCGCTATAGCTTTGTAAAGTTCGCTACTTTAAATACTTTAAACCAATATTTTAAATAATAAACATTTCATTCATAGGTTTCTTGTAAACACAAAACTAAAATTTCCGCATTTATTCATATAAATAGATAAACATTAACATTTTGGTAATTTTGATACAAATGTATTTATCGTTTAAATAAGATTGTAATAAAATCAAAAGAAACAAGAAATCAATTCGCCTGAGCGATGGTGTGAGTATGTGAGGGGAGGGCTCCTTTTTCAAACATACAATTCAGAAACAGATGGCAACTTGTTGAAAATAAAGTCCGGCCCCCCTAAAAAGGTTTCAAAAGAAACGCTAAAACACAAATGCGAAACGTTTTGCCTACGGGATCAAAACAATCATTGAATTTACGCACCATAGAAACAAAAATCGGCGTCGCTATCGGAAGAGAGAGAGAGAGAGAAAGGAAGCAGGCAAGAAAGTGAGTAAATAGACGAGCAAACAAGTGAGCCAGCCAACTACCCTTCCCCTCCCATTTCTCTTCATACCTCTGAGCAAGCGATGTTAGTTTAATTTAAAGAAACGTTTTTAGTAATTTATCCGTTATTTATTAAATAACTTTAATTACTGTTAATATCGACGAAACTATTGCATATATATAATAAAAATAGGACAATAAAAATACAGATTAATAACACTAAACATTCACTTATTATGAACTGTTTAAAAAATAGTTATGCAAATTAGGCATTCAAAAAACTGTCTTTAAATCGTTCATATAGAGAGTATTTCAAAATATTATGTCGTATTATTGCTTTAAATAACAGTAATCCGTTTTTTGTGATAATATAGGAGCGATAAATAATTTTTAAAACTTTTACATTTATTCATTTATTTTATGGTTCCACGGTGATGATTTCCATATAATTTAAGTAAAACTGTCGTTGATTTGTCTACACTGAGGGTTCTTACATACTCCAGTCTGATTAACTGACGTTTTTATGCAAATTTTCTCATTCCTGAATAATCATGCATGACATGGCATCAGTATATTTTTTTAATATAATTATCCATGGACACGTTTTGTAATCTTACGACTCATAGCGAAATTCGTAACCAGGACCCCAGAAACTAAAGCTCTACACTATATCACTGAGTCAATCCCTGCTAGTGGGTGAAATGTATCGCTTTTATAGATGTCAACTTTTTATTTATTCTTATTTGCGATACTTTGAACAAATTCAACTATTTATACAGAAAATCATTTTACATAAATGCAGAGCAGGAATCTCTTCACCAATGTGATGCCCCATATGGAGAGCGACATATTATTTTTATATAATTATCCACAGACAGGTGTTTTGTCATCTTATGACTCATCAGGGTGAGTGCAAAATATATGTTCGCTCACCATATAGGGCATCACATTAGTGAAGATAAAAATTATTCCCACATAGCATTGAGGTAAAATGCTTTTCCGTATAATTAGTTAAATTCGTTCGTTTCAACAACACACGAATTGATACGAGATGAAGAAAAGAAAAAGGAAAAGGTATTTTAATGTTTCTTTATTTGAAATATATCTTCGAAAATTAAATTGAAAAAAAAAAAAGTAAATAAAACTAAAACGCATTGTATGGCGTTCTAATTGCTCATTATTTTTTTTAAACAATGCTTTCTAAATCAAGAACAACATTTCTTATTCAATTTTCACTGCCATGTGACGTTCTTGACTAAAGATACTCATCCCAAATTCGTTTCAGCAACACACGAATTAATACACACCAAAAAACGAGATGAAGAAAAAAAAAATGGTATTTTAATGTTTCTTTATTTGAAATTCTGACGAGGAAGTATATCTTCGAAAATTAAATTAAAACAATGAATAAAAGTTAATAAAACTAAAATGCATTATATGGCGTTCTAATTGCTCATTATTATTTCTAATAATTCAGATTACCATATAAACAATGCTTTCTAAACAAGAACAACATTTCTTATATATATATATATATATATATATATATATATATATATATATATATATATATATATATATATATATATATATATAGGTAGTTTATTAGAAGGCTCTAACAATACGAGAATATATCGGGTTGTAAGAACAAAACTCAAAATGATTCTTTTTTTTATTATTTTTTTCTTTCAAATAAATTTTACTTGTTTCACGTCCTTCTCCATGTGGATTTGAGATAGAGAACAGATAAATAGAAGCACTTTACAAAGGAGTGATATCCCCGAAATATTGTGAAATTTTGGCGTCACACAAAATCCTATGATCGTGGAGGGCTAGAAACAAATAAGATTTAATTTTCTTTCTGAAACCCCTGATATAGTCCCACATTGTTCCTATTTACTTGCTTCCCTACGAGGGCAAAATTAGACACATGATCGGTTTTTAATGTGGGTAAAACCCAGCTCCACAAAAAGGAGCACTCTGAATTGGAACAAAAATTAAAATTGCCTCAGTTTAGAAGGACTTCCCCTTCACTGATCGAAGACAGAATAAACTAAGTGCAGTATCAGAAACAGATACTACACTTTGCTCCTCACTGAAAGATCAGAACCCACATTGTTAGTTCCTTCTAATATGTTCTCTCTCTTTATATATATATATATATTACTATTAAGTAATGCTTCAAACAAACTACACCACTCTCTTATGGCATTAGTAATCGTGTAATGAGCGACATGAACGTTCTTATAGACCATTGTATTTAGATTTGTTTTCATCGACCGAAATGTGAGGGTTGAGGATATGTATTGCATGGAGAGAAATGATATGAAACTGATACAATAGATGTGTAATGTTGGTCTTCAAGACAAATTTAGATCTATTAGAAAAAGAATATTAAATCTCGACAATATAGGGAGATGTGTGCAGAACAGGAGACTTCGTTGGTTTGATCACATTGAAAAGAATAGGGAAGAGTGTTTGGGTTAGTAAATGGAAAACAGTTACGGTAGCAGGGTCAGTTGGCAGGGGTAGGCCACGGAAAATATGGAAAAATTTTTAGATTTCATTTTGTTCGATGATGTCTGTGTCCGATGTGCTCTCTCTCTCTCTCTCTCTCTCTCTCTCATTATGCGACCGCCGTCTAAGTGTACCTTATTTCTGTGGCTCCAAACTGCTTAAAAGTGGAATTGGGTACATTAGGATTTGATCTCTAATCGCCATAACGCACCAGAGTTGGAGCACATAGTCACACGCATTACCCCAAAATTGTGTGCTGAATACTCTTGCACCGTGTTCACTGACGAAAATAGAAATTTAAAAAAAAAATTAAAAGTTTTATGAATTCAAGGGTCATTTTTTTTGTCCCTATCTCTTTAGAGCCGGATCTCTACTACTCCATCCACACACTGGTACTCCATCACTCAACAGTCGCGCTCAGTATCGCTCACCAGAAGCCAACCAGCGGGAGGTCATCTTGTGTCAACTTGACTCCATTACATTAAGACGACCTATCCTTGTTTCCCTGACAACAGATCTTTCCTACAACAATTTGCCCTTTTATGGGCAACATATCAACTACTACCATGAAGTGCAAATAACTCATGCCATCCCTGTCAGCCGTTCACTCATCACATTGGTCACATTCCATTCATACCTAATACCGGACTAAACAGCAGTCCCGGACCAACGACAACGTCACATCAAAGCTGAGGGACCAACTATCCTGACGAAAAGCTACATCACAGATCAAGACCCACACATCCTTATATCTGTTCATAATTAATACACATTGTTTACATCTAAATTCCTGTGTCTTTTTCCTTGCTACCATACGCTTTATATAACTTTGGAAGGCAATTTCTAAAAGCCGTCCATCACATACTAGCATGTAAAACAGATGTTAAACCGATGATGATGAAGAAGAAATATGTCGATAAATGAATAGCAACTGTACGGACAGTAGTCCAAAGATAATAATGCAAATAATGATAGCCCCTCATCCCCCAAAATAAATACTTGTCAGTATTAGTTTTTTGGTCAGTTTGAGATTGATCCTGGTTTTCAAGACATGAAAAAAGATTTTTAAAAGAATTGTCCTGTCTCAAAGTTATAATCCCTCTCACCAAGCCAGGGTTCAGTGAAAGATTTGGAAATAGGCAAGCACAGGGGAGAAGCAGTTCAAAATGTGCGTGCCAATGGCAGACATTTCATTGATGATATCAGCAGTAACGACGTTGAAAACTATTACGCAAAACAAGAGATATATCATTTTCGTTTGCAAATGTCCAGCATTTGTGACCTATAATGTCTACCTTGCAGCCAAAGCGTTTGGGGATGCGGGATGAAGCTCTCACCACACAAATCTTTTACTTAAAAAAAAACCCAAAAAAAAAACCAACAAAACAAAAAACTAAGAACTAAAAACAAAAGTACATTTCTGCTTATCATGTCTTGACTTGGCTTCAATCTTTACCAATGATATTGAGCTTAATGTTTACCTAAAAATATAATACTATTGAGCTGAGTCTTTTTTTTTTTTAAATGACAATGATATAAGGTTGACTTGTATCATTTATCTAAAAGTGTTAGTGTCATTAATTTTCTACTCTTTTTCTAAAACAAACATTTTGTTTTTAATTCAAGAAAAGTTACTGCATTCCCAAACATTTACTCTAAATCTAATAAATTACCCACAAATATTCAAAGGTTACTTTTAACTGCTGAGAACCCCTTCAAAATGCGCAAGAGATCAGGCTCAAAAATATTTCAGTGCAATCAAAAACATAATGCAAAATGTTTGAAAGTAGAGCTTACAAAACTGAAGTCATGGGCCGAGAAAGGTTTTTATTGTGTTGAGTCAAGCCACTATTAGAGGGTCTCCAAATTACTAAAATCTGTTCAAATTTTGTGAATCTGTTTAAGTTTGTGTAATTTAAATATGATTTAGATTTCATTAAAATCGTAGCTAAAAAAATTTAAGTCGGGAATTTCATGAATTCTCGGGGGCTCTCTTCAAAATGAAAACATGAATAACCCTCCTCCCTTTAAAGCAATCTTCATGGATAGGAGGATCATTCCTACAAAATTGCATATTCCTAGGTCGAATAACCTAAGAGTAGTTAGTGGACAGACAGAATTGTTGTCATATATTTATATATATAGAGAGAGAGAAAGAGAGAGAGATGTAGATTATATATTAACTTGTTTTTATTTTATCATATTTTTAGAGTACTCTCTCTCTCATGATTATTGTTGTTATTCTACTAAAGCTGAGGTAATCCATGTTTGTTTTCCTACATCTTTTTTCCTATATTTTAATTACACAAAATACAAGTTAAAATATTCCTCAGTTCTGATACTGAGTTACGTTTGTAAATAATCTTCCATTTTAATTATTCTAATTAGCTGTAATTTGCAATTAACTAACCAAGTGACTCATCTCTAACTATCACTCTCACCTTGTCTCACTTTATGTTGTTTGATTCCCCCCAGCTCTTATTCTCTCTCTCTCTCTCTCTCTCTCTCTCTCTAATACAGTCGAAAGCAATAAAGAAAGGAGACGGTAACAAAATTAGAATAGTCCATTATAAAAAAGGGAATATCACCACAAGCAGCAAACTATTTAACTCGTTGTTGGCGAAGAAAAGAGAGAGATAGATAGATAGATAGCGAGCAAAATAAGGTTAATTTTGGATTTTGTCTTTCTATTTTTTTATATTTAACTGACTTTGCAAACTCCTTTTTTCCAGATTCAAACAATTTAAATTGAGCTCAATAGGTGACGCAACAGGTAACATTTTTCTAATATCAATATATATATATATATATATGAATATATATATATATATCAATATATATATATATATATATATATATATATATTTCAAAGTAAATTTTGAAAGCAAACTTTTTTGAGTAGCTTTTCATGTGTTCTCACGAGTATTGATCATTTATTACCGATGAAATAATTTTAAAAATCCAATTGATGTTTCAATGTTTATATTTTCATTTGTCCTAGCACTTTCGGCTATTTCACGAGCCATTTTCAAAGAATTATGTCAATAATAATAATAATAATAATAATAATAATAATAACATCTTAAGGAAAATCCTCGAATGCGGAAACCATCCCACATAAACTGCAAATGCTAACCAGTCACATAGAAGTTGCACTAGAAATAAAACAAAAACATAAGAACACCACCATATGAACCCAAGGGAACTGAAACTGCAAGAAATTCCATAAACTGACCCCCCCCCCCAAAAAAAAAAACGCAAAAAAAATGATGGCACCAGCCTCGGCTGATACCACATAAAATAGTCACGAAAGGTCAAGAAGGAAGGAAAGACCAAGGAGAAAGAGCACTAACCAGACCTCCACTGGAAGAGTGCAGAAAGTACTGGGATATTGGGGAGGCTTATTGCCACCTAAATCCCTGGGAAGGCCAATGGTTACTGCCAGCGAGTAATCAACGGTAAGTGGCTGTTGCGATAATGCAGTCCTTTGCAATGGTTATCAAAAAAGGTGGAGAGTACTGAAAATCTGGGGAGGCTTGTTGTCACTCAAACTCCACGGCACACCATCGGTTATTACCAGTGAGCAATCGCTGATGATGATCTGTGTGAGAACTCCTAGTGAGTTGATAATAATAATAATATAATAAATATCAGCCTTAATAATAGTTTGTAGGTATAAGAACCTAAAAGCATTTGTCAGACAGACAATTTGCATCTTTTATACATAGACATTTCCCCTCCCCCTCCTCCCAGTCATTCTATTGTGATTGTGCCTGTCTCGAATTGTTGAAAAGAAAGGAACCAAAAAATAACATAAATATCATCTTTATCAGTGCAAAGAGTCTCATGTGTTCGCCATGCTTTCACCTGTGAACTTTCTTGGCATCATGAAAGAGAAAAAAGCGCAATGTTGAACACGCAAGGTTAAAAAGGTGATGCATATGTACAATTCTTCATGGTTGGCCTCTCAGCCCAGGCGGAGTAAATACGTTCATCCATCTCGCAACAAAGTGGATGATTACACCTGATCAGAACCGTGAGAGGATAAGCTGCAGATAAGTATCACGGGCAGGTAGATAAATTATGGACAGTTGGATCTGCTTCTTGTCAGAAGACATTACTCAACCTTCATTTCACTTGCAGATTATCAACATCAAATAGAAAGGAATATATATATATATATTTCAATAGTAGAATGCGTTACACCAGTTGCCTTTAAATAGGATAAATCTCTTGCTGATTTACCAAGTTGTTGACAACGGCCATGTGGGCTAGGACGTTGGAATTTGAGTTTGAAATATAACTCGTGTTCCGGGATTCAAGTCTGGCGACCGGTGTGAATAATTCTTCTCTACACTGACGATTCCTGTAAGGATGAAACGTATACGTATGTAGATAAAAACAAATATTTACAATTTATATATATATATATATATATATATATATATATATATATATATATAAAGGTGACTTTAGTTCAGTGTTCGAACCCAGCGCCTAGTGGTATAGGCTTTCTTGTCACACTGATGAGTCTTATTAAGAGGAAGCATATGTATGTGTATAAATAAATAAAATATTTATTAAAAAAGATGTAATTGTTTCCTTCAAAAGGTAAAGCATGTTGGAAGAAAAATATGAAAATCTTCTGAATTAAAACAGCATTGTCTCGTTCGGTCCCCTTACCATGAAGTATGAACACTGTATAGAATCTTAAATAGGTATACTTCCCTTGCATTTTGTAAGGTTATATTAGTCGCCAAGGGGGTAAAGACGGCGGATGGAAGTCAAAGGTGACTTAAATGTAAAATCATCATCATCTTAGGGCCATTCTAAATATTTTCCGTAACTTACAGTGTACACAGACATTTTTGACTGATAAGTAAGTATATTCATAAGTTTTTCTATTATTTCATTTTTACCTGCTATATTTCACTTGTGCATCAATCTGAATACGAACTGAAAACCTCCCTGCCTTTGGTTATGGTTTTATCGTTGTAATGATAACGTTAAAATAATAATGTACTTGTTAAGTAGACATATTTTCAACAAAAATTCTACAATTTCCATGAAAAAAGAAAAGCAAGACCCGATATTCCTATGATGCGTCCATTCAATATATACATTTATCGATGAATTTATTTCCATGGAAACTGCTCGACTGAGCTTCAATCCCGGGTTCCTACTCGGAAAACTTTCACAGCAAGAACGCATCTTACAATAACTGTAATAATAAAAAAAAAACTTTCCTTTCCCCCAAACGGAATTTCTATGAACAAAGTTTCTTCCCCAAAACTTCTCCATCAGTGTAACACGTTACCACAAGATTTCTTCCCTGCAGGCCACATCATGGTCCTCTTCAAATCCAATGTCAATAAAAACTTGTCATAAACCGTCCCCCATAAGTTATCAGATGTTATTCATTCCATTCACTATTCTCAATCCTCTCATAATATTCATCATCATTCAACTGTAAATCTATCCATCTCATTATCCATCAAGTGGCTTTTAGCCTTGGTAAGCGGTTACTTATCTTATATATATAGAGAGATTTTGTCCATCTGGGTGTTCGTCCGTCCGAATTTTTCCGTCAGTCATAATTTTCCCGAAAGTCACAATTTTTTAAAACATAATAAATACATTGCAGAATTTGTCTCATTTCGAAATATCATAGATATTAAGTATATTTAGAAATGGAAAATGTTGCATTAATAGTAAATAATAAATTCCCAACAAATAAAGCGGATGCGATGACCGGAAATCGAAACCGAAACCTTGAGATCTACAGTCTGATGTTCAACTAACTGACCTATTTTAACTTTCTTATAAATAGAGCTTAAAACATTATCTTAACAAGATAATTATTCATTTGGCATGACGTCATAGATTTACGATGTTTCAAAACATGAGTTCAAGCATAAGCAATAATAAAAAGTAAATAAATGAATGGGTTAACATTATCAATAGTGTTCAAAATTATTTTAATAGTCTAAAACAATTTATTTTGTTTTAGCTTTCTTTTGTTGCGTTAAAAACAATTTAATAATAATATATACTAGAATTTGGGTCCGTAGAGCCCATAATTCTAGTTGGTAAAAAGAAATCGAAATGTGACAAACCAGTGGACAGAGTCTCGTATAGAGATGTGTCTGTGCATCTACAAATGCTATTTCCACCTTAAGCATGTCAGACTGACGAAAATGCTATTCTATACTTAAGTATGATAGATCAACGGACATAGCATCTTATAGAGATGTTTGGACGCATCTAAAAAAGTTATTTCAAAATGTAAACAAATCTGGAATTTAAAAAAAATAAAAATAACAAAAAAAAAGTTTTCATTTGCACTTGGAGATATGGAATTTAAAACTGAATTCTGGAAATGAAGAATCTACTTTAGCAATTCTAGAAAATCAGTGCCGAAAAGTGAAGGTGTCTTACAACACCTAAGCAAAATCTCATCAATTTACTTGTCATAATCATTAACTAGATTAGAAGTTAATTGCTTGGCTTCATCAAGCAACTTAGAAGTTCACAATAATCATGAGAATACTAATTATTCATCATCATTATCAGCGTCATATTCAGTTTAACTTTCGTTTTACATGCTGGCATGTGTTGGACGGCTTTAAAAAATTGACTTCCAAAGTAACCTATCTCTGGCCAGATCTTTATTTATCCCTCGGGTCCATTTTTATCTCTTCTTCCCATGTAAACTGAACCTGCTACCTCAACTGTTGTACGTCCACTAACCCAAGAACCCTCATCCATTCTTTCAACTTTGCTCTACCAAGTTTAGTCTTATGCACATCTTATACTGTCCAGATTTAATCTTCTGAGGTCATATCCCATAAACCGACACACACTTCTACAAAAGAAAAACACACACACATGTGGTGGCACTTTACTTGGCTGGTCGTGAAGGGTCAGGGACGATGCCACATCTGGAGAGGTTCCACTCAGAGCACTCTTCGTTGCCTAGAAAGAGTCCAAAATCGACTCCAAATTCTTTTTTTTTTTTAAATGGAAATTGCTCCAGACAAAGCATGAAGCCACTTGATGTAAGGAGCTAAAAAAAATACTACTTCAAGCCAACGATAAGTGTTAAGTAGATAGATTCCGACCCAGAAAACAGCAACTCTTCCCCCTTTGTCAGAAACATCGCTCATGGAATGTGAGAACTGAAGGACAAAATAAGGGAAGCAAGAGTTACGAGACTGCCAAAAGTAAATCCAAGGTCCACTTTCTACTCTCCTTTCTCTCTACTGCGAGATGATCTCTTGTTTCTTACAGCCTCTTTCTCACAGAAGAGACGTTGTTTCCATAGAAAGTGCTCGACTGAGGTCCAATCTCTGGTTTCTCCTTGTCAAAAACTCGGTTTTCTTCCACAACGAAAAAAATTTTTCTTTTCTTCCTCCATGTGCTTAGCGTCAGACAAAATTTCTAGAAACAGAGGTTTTTTTTCGTAAGAGCTTCCCGTCTATGGAACACATTACCATGGGACTGGTTTCTTGCAGATTACAACATGATAGTCTTTAAATCCAATGTTAACAGATTCCTGTTATGAACAGTCCCCGAAAGGAGAAAAAGAAATAGGAAAAGAAGGAGAATAAGAAATAAGAAAAGAAATAGAAATAAAAAAAAGGAGAAGAATAAAAAGAAGTAGAAGTAGAAGAAATAGAATAAGAAGTAGAAGAAGAAGAAATAAAAGTAGAAGAAGAAATAGAAGAACTAGAAGAACTAGAAGGAGAAGGAGACCTAGAAGGAGAAGAAGAACTAGAAGAAGAACTATAAGAAGAACTAGAAGAAGAAGAAGAAGAAGAAGAAGAAGAAGAAGAAGAAGAAGAAGAACAACAACAACAACAACAACAACAAGTCAGCCTCTTTTGTTTCCAAAACTCAAACACCGGATTATTAGTTCTTCGTTTTTGAATAAAGGTCAATGTTAGCATTGTCACATTAGTGCATTTTTATGAATCAACTCGAGATAGATTGCTTCTATATTTTATCTAATATCAATTGGATAATTGAGAGGTCACCAAAATAAGTAGGAATAAGTTTATTTGTTTTTGTTTTTTTTTAATTAAAAATATCTTTTTTCCTATCTGCTTACGGTTATCAAAATATTTTTTTAGTTCTTAGGTTTTTGGTTCAAACATTTCTTGCATCTGTTTTTGTTTTGTTTTTTTGTTTTTTATAATTGCGGAAAATAAAAAAATTAAAATATTTATACTGTTTATATTAATTTCTCATCTCTGAGATTAATTATTCTTTTTCCTAATTTGACTTTCTTAGATTTAATTAGCAATAATCATTAATCTTCTAATGATTGGACTGGATTCTCTTAATTGAGAAAGTAATTTTAGATAAAGATTTTATTTAGACAATAAAGTACATATATTCATTGTGAACTTAGAAAACTTTTAATTCTGAATTAATGGAACAAAGTTTTTTATTTTATTTAAGAACATATCTAAATCTGATATATATATATATATATATATATATATATATATATATATATATATATATATATATATATATTAATTAATTTGTTAATTAATGCATACAAGTAATCATTAAACAGTAAAAACCAATAACAAAACACCACGTAACATTATGGCGATAAAAAAATCGTACATATTTCGGCAAGGTGTTTGTAGTCTTGTGGTAAAGAGTAGAAAGTGACTAACTCTGGTTTACTTTCGGCAGCCTCGTAACTCCTGCTTCCCTTATTTTGTCCTTTAGTCCTCACATTTCATGAACGATGTTTCTGACAAAGGGGGAAGGATTGCTGTTTTCTGGGTTGGAATCTATCCATCTAACACTTATCGTTGGCTAGTTTTTGACCTTGAAGTGATAATTCTTTTTAATTTCTTACATCAAGTGACTTCATGCCTTGTCTGGAGGGATTTTCATAAAAAAAACTAAAAAAACAACCAAAAAACGCCAGACTGCAGACAGTAATATTGTAGATTCGATCCTTGCCCAGGTAAGCCATGCTGATTACGGTTGATAGCCAGAAACATGTGTCAATGGATTCCTTTTATATATACGTAAAAGTTAATTAATAAATATATAAAATAAAAAATAATTACATGTCCTATTAAAAAAGGGCGACTTAATGCAATATTCTTTACCACTTAGAAGGTGGAAAAATATTAAGAAAAACAGCTGTTTCTATGGCCAGTAAAACACAATAACAAATCAATGTAATTTGAACAGTGTTCCAATAATTCAAAACCAACTACCAATCGGCATACGATCGTTTCCAAGACTTTTTGGAAATATTTTATTGTTCATTATTTTTGATGATACCAAAACGTCTCTTCGTCAGCGCCTTTTATAACATCACATACAGAAGTCTCTTGAGAAAAACATAAAATTTCAGTACCAAAATCCAACACAAGTGAAACGACTTTCGAAGCAGAAGGACAGCGAATTGATTAATTAATAAAAACATTCAAAACATTCAGAGCATTCACCATACAGGTTGAGGAGGAGAAATTACATAAGAAAAAAAATATGTAAGAGAAAGTACATCAATAAAAACAAAACGATCGTATGCCGATTGGTAGTTGGTTTTTAATTATTGAAACAATATTCAAATTATATTGATCTCAACTAACTTTATAATAGCTTTGGTTGATATAACAATCATCCATTGAGCTGATATTGGTATTTGGTGTTTTCTAAAATGCCTATATTTTAAATGTACCTATATTTATATAGCTATATTATTCTATTGTTCATTATCACTTCACTGTAGTCAAAAAAATGCTGACTCTGAATTATATATATATATATATATATATATATATATATATATATATATATAATAGAATTAACGATAAGTAAAGTATCGTAAAGTGATCTATGGTGATAAAGTAAAGCTCAATACGCTGAGTAGAGCAATCAATTTTAAAGAAGGAAAGATGAAGATAAAAAATTGCATAAAATTGATACAAATTTTATCACATCGAAAGTTCAGATGCAAGGAGTTACACTAATCCTTAAACCATGGTTTTTCAAAGATAAAACTCTTCTCGTCAGAGGATAACATTCTTTGAAAAACCATGGTTTAAGGATTAGTGTAACTCCTTGCATCTGAACTTTCGATGTAATAAAATTTGTATCAATTTTATGTAATTTTTTATCTTCATCTTTCCTTCTTTAAAATATATATATATATATATATATATATATATATATATATATATATATGTTGCCTGCCCAACGGGAAAAAGACAATTTTTCAAATAATATTTGAAACGACTTTTTTTACTATATATTCATTGACTTTTTAGTAATTTATAAGTTTTTTTTTTCCATCTGATGAGAAGTATATTTTATTACTTTGAAATATCCGGATATAAGGGCTTGAAACTTGTCCAATGAACATATAAAATAAACAAATTTATGTTTCAAATTTGAATAATAATTTTGTCTTTTTGTTTTTTATATATTCGCTATTGATTCACAAAGTTTGCTACTTGAAATAAAAATTTTAAATAATAAACATTTCATTTGTAAGTTATTTGTAAACACAGTTAGCGTTGAGGACATACGTTGCATAGAGAAAAATGATATAATGAATGATACGATGGATGTCTAATGTTAGTCTTAATAACAGACTTAGTTCTGATGACCTCAGAGGAAGATTAAATCTGGACAGTATAGAGAGATGTGTGCAGAAGAGTAGACTTCGATGTTATCGATAATTTTGATATTTTTGTGTCGTTTTTGCATTTGTTTTTGTAAATAATTTTGGTATTGTTTATAAAACACCAACATTATTTACAAAAACAAATACAAAAACAACTCCAAATCTTTGAAGCTATTAATATTAAAACTCAAAAACCTAGTTTGTGTCATTTGGATTATTCTGACTGCTGTTCTTTTTCCTTCATTTTTAATTTTAAAAAATAAAAAATTATTCAGGTCTATGATGATGATCGATATGAGCTAAGAAATAACTGGAACGCTATAGCCAAAAAAAAAAAAGCAAAGAAAACAAAAAACAATTGTCTAGTTTGAGTTTGAACCCTGAAAGATGGCATAAAATATTGGAGTTGAAGGTGAACGCTTTACCCAGACTATCACCGATCAAACGAAAATATTTTGTCGTTTTAAACTACTGAAACTGTGTTTATGAGTTCAGTAGAGAGATACAAACTTAAAAATCTGTTTTATCTCTCCGCACACATCTGAAATAGTTCGATTATCTAAAATAAAAAGAAACAAAGGAAAATCCCATTTAAAAATAGAAAAAGGATGTCAAATACATACAATGATTTGACTAAAAAAAACAACTTTGACTTATTTTTATATGTTTATTTATTCATTTTTCCTATTGGTAGTGAAAAGGTTCATATTATTCTAAATATACCGTTCAGTCGGTTTTCAAAGGGAAGGCGCAAAATGGGGGAACATTTGTTTTTTAATGTTATCATCACATACATTTAATTTTAGAAAATTGAGTTCCAAAAAATGTTCAAGAACTTCTGACATTGACAAGGACATCGGATCGAAGGTGCTGATTCAAAATCTACAATTAGTTTGGTTCGTAAATCGACCGTTTAACTGATGCTGCAACACACATTGAATTGTCTACTAAACACCATCCTCGAGTGTCTTCGATCTCTGTACAAAGGTTAGTCGGGACAACCTGACATGAGGATAATTCACCCTACAAGTAAATCCAGACCAAATATTCAAAATAACATAGTATTCGAAGCCCAAGTAAGATCCCCTCGACACGGCTATACACTGGTTTATACGAGGAATGGTGCACCTTCTCCAAGTAATGTTACTAACAGCACTTAGCTGGATACTCCACCAGACAAGATGAATTCTAGTCCTGGAATCCGGTTAGACCAAGAGACCACAAGAAATTTAACTGGTCAAATGGGGAGAAGAAAAATTAATGTTCTTCACTTCGTTACTAACTCAACATTTGACTGGTAAAGAAAAACTTTAATGGAATATTCGAATATCTATGTATCTCATATAGAGATAAAATGTTAGTTCCAAGAAGGGGCCCCTTGGTTTCTGAAAACTTCGACTGAAGTAAAATGAAACAAAAACAACTTTGCTTTATATATCTCTATCTATCTAGCTATATCTATCTATATATATAGAGAGAGAGAAAGAGAGAGAGAGAGATATCTATAAATAAGAAAGAGAGAGAGATTGATTTTGCATATGGTTCAAGACTTATCTTCCCTTTTCCTCCTAAAATAATTATCTCTTCTTGTCTATCATGACAAGAAATACACCCCTTCGATTCTTAAACAGTCATATCTAATTGGTCAAGGAAAATTGTCTTGACCAATCAACAGACAATTTTGGCAGGCTGAATGCAAAAAGTCCTTATATTTCCTGTTTTTGAATGTGATTGCAGTCCAGTTAACACGTAAGGAACTTTCTCCTTATTTTGAATGAGACTTACTTGAATCTGAACAATTCAGGGAACCGTCTGTTTCCGACATTAAACGGACTCTTTTATTTATAGTTGGATTTCAAATCAAGCCGCAAAATACAATTAGTTCTACAAAAAAACTCTTCTTCATATCATCGTTGAATTTAATAATATTAACACATATATTATATTTTATCTCAGTCTTGTGCGTCTTCTCTACACTTTCTTTCAACATTTTTCCAACTTCAGCAAGCGTAACTGAATTGTTCTTTTCCCAAACTCACTTCAGTATTGAGAAAATTCTCATTTTTCATAGTTTATTAAGATACCAGTAACAGTAATTAACAGTTTCTCTTACCTTGGTATGATTCCTCTCTGGGAAGTTGGTTCAACGACGCCTTGCATTGTAAAAGACTTTCCACAGCCTGTTTGTCCATACGCAAAAATGGTACCATTATATCCTTCTGTAACTCCCTGGGATGAGATAAATATATACTTTTTTTTAAATATTAGATAAGATTTAACCAAAGCAATAAATTTTATCTATGTTTACACTTAGAAACTTAATTTTTTTCAACATTAGTAACGAAAAAGTTCATGTCAAAAGTTCTTAACACAATTGAAATAAACATGAATTGCCAGGGCAAACAATTATACAGAATGCAAGGGGACGATGAAAATAAATACGACTTATTTTGATATCACCTGCGAACTATTCTGAGATGAATTAGAGTATTAGGCTGAATCAAAAGTTTTACAGTATTTTTAATTTGTAAGGCACAATTTGACAGCTCCAGATGCTCCTGCAAAGGTCGTGAAGGTAGCAAACAGACTGGACTATGAGATGTCTTGATTGCCAGATATATGTCACAATACTACTCGCCAAATATGAAAGGCACCCCAAAATAATAACTAAAGATTTTGTGTTTCTTGGCTCGGTGATTCCCGGATCCTCATCTGACATGAGCAGAAAAATAGGAATAGCAACTTCTGCATTTGAGCATCTAAATTTTATTTTTCATAGAGGTTTTATCAAAGACAAACGCAAGAGGTACACGATAGAACATGATACATAAAGAGGGATGAAAATTACAGGTGTAATTACTAGGACTGACCAGGAATAGGAACTTCTGCATTTGGGCGTCTAAAAGAACAGATATAGTGCAGGAAGGACATATTAACGCCTTTGAAGTTAAGACTTTACAATGCATTGATAATGCCTATTTCTGTTTATGCAAGTGAAACATGGACTACATTGAAATGTTTAAGAACTATCCTTGCAGTAACTTTGCCAGATAGACGAAGAAATGCAGATGTCAGAAAGAGGATTACTATTAACAAATCCATAAATAATATGTTATTTGAAGAAAGAGATTAACATGGTTTGGACATGTTTTCCAGCTACCAGACTCCAGCTTTATAAAGAAATCTCTCACTTCCCTTATTGTCCTTTAGTCCTCATATTCCATGAGTAATGTTTCTAACAAAGGTGGAAGGATTGCTGTTTTCTGGGTCGGAATCTATCCATCTAACACTTATCGTTGGCTAGTTTTTGACCTTTAAATGGTAAGTGTAGTATCTGTTTTCACAAGTTACTGGCATCATTTGCAACGTATATCTCCTTATTAGGATACTAATGCGCAAAAGATAAGTTAGATGTTCTTGAAGGAGAGTAGAAAGTGGACCGTTGGTTTACTTTTGGCAGTCTAGTAACTCTTGCTTCCCTTATTTTGTCCTTTAGTCCTCATATTCCATGAGCGATGTTTCTAACAAAGCTGGAAGGATTGCTGTTTTCTGGGTCGGAATCTATCCAACTAACAATTATTGTTGGCTAGTTTTTGACCTTGAAGTAGGATTTTTTTTAGCGCCTTACATCAAGTGACTTCCTGTCTTGTCTGCAGCGATTTCCATACAAAAAAAGGGGGGGGGGCTGACCAGATAAGGGTTGAGACTGGCATGCCGTTCTGAGAGCTGAAACACGGGTCCAAGACCGTGATAAATGGGAGAATTTTGTTCTTAAGCATGTGGCTAAGTTCTCTGGAGTGTTCACACAAGTCAAGTAAGCCACTCGCCAGATTTTCCCCTATGACTCTTAGAAGGCGACCTAAAAATTCAGTTTTTGGTCTACCTTATCCTGCTTGATGGCTGAGGTATTTGCAACAAAAGCGAAACTTTTTTTTAACCATTTCTGATTACTGTCCTATGATATACTGTGACTCCACCTTTTACACATATGTTTACCGTTGCTTCCGCAGCGTTATAGATACTCATAAGAGAGACTAGGTGAAGGTTGCCAACATCCATATGTAAAGTGGTGATGTGGAACTGACAGGAGTAAAAACCGTGGCCGTCAATGAAATTTCATCTGGTCTAAATTTAAAACGTTTAGTTTTGAATGAAACAAATTCAATCTATTCTGATGTCTGTAAAACAAAAATAGTAAACTAAAAGAAATATTACCCCGTCATTTGTTTCTTTTCAACCGAAATTGAAAAGTCCTAGTGAAGATCAAAAATAATGGGGAAATAGGATATTTCATTAACATTTATTGCCCGGGATATACCTGTATGATACTAAAACTAATCATATGTGTTTGTTTGCACCTTAAGGCGTATCCGACTCTTATACAGGTAGAAGATTAAGTCAGGAGTCAGGTAATTTTTGGAGCAGAAGAAAACAATTTAAAACATATTTAATCGGATAATTACATAGTGATAATCTATATATCTGAAAAGTGACATATAAAATATGTTTACTATTATTGCCTATATTCTTATATACTCATTTTTTTTAACTAATGAGTCACCGCTTATCAAGGCCAAAAGCCAATATAATTTTATAGAGATAATATATACCTGAAAAGAAATGCATAAAAGACATTCACTGTTGTTGTCTATTTTCTTATTCTTTTATATTTCTGTTTGGTCGTTGTTTTACCATTCCAATAAGACAATCGATTGACATAAGTAGAAATGAAACAACACAAAATAAAACTAATTCAAATTTGCTAAAGACTTTTTGTTGTGTGTGAAACCGACATAATTAATCACAAACAAAACGTTAAATTAGTAACTTGGTTCTTTTTTTTTTATTATTATTATTCTTTTATATATATATATTTTTTATTGTTTTTTTATTTTTATTTTTGTTTTTTTTATTACCCATTTCTGCCAATTTGTACTTCCTCGCAAATACACAATAAATATAATTTAGCTAATACTGAAACTTTCAGAGAACATTCAATAACTTAATTGTTTTTAACATCAAATTTGTGTCTTTAAATTCATCGCTGTTTGTTTTTGTCGTGACGACAAAAACCAAAAAGAACAATAGAAAAAAAAGAAAAAGAAAATGTCGCGTATATATATATATATATATATATATACGCGACATTTTCTTTTTCTTTTAAACGCGATATTGTATAAGAGTTTCTGCTTCTGTCAAAGAAGTAATGAATGTTTAAGGGGGGGTCGATGGATGGGTCTTATAGGCAATCAGCTAAACATGTTCAAATAACGAGTTGATATATCTTCTCATGTTAAACGCATGTAAAACTGTCATGTCAAGGAATAATTGAGTGAGAATGTTGGACACTTGATGGCGGGTAGGGAGAGGGGGTTAGTTGTCACTTTAAGAGAGTTATAAAGAATTATTCTGTTGTCGACTGAAGTAAAGCAAAACTAAAAGCTTTATTCACACAAGCAAATGAATGCTGAAGTAATTACTTGGAGGGGGGGGTCATTATGGCGGCACCTCGCGTGGCCGTTTCAATAGATTTCTTCTTCAAAAAAAAAGAAATCATTTTAACTTTCACCTCTCATTGACGGAAGAAATTAACCCCATTGAAAAAAGAGAAAGAAAAAAATCAGTATTGTTCTCCATATTCCATCAACAATTCTAAATGAAGATTTATATATATATAGTTTTTTTTTCCATCTATCCTATCTATATTAACATCAAAACACGTTAGGATTATTTAATTCTAATTACATAAGAATATATTGAAATATCCCATATATAGGCATCTCCAACTCACTCAAACAAATCACGATTTTGCTCATTTGCATATTTATTTATTTTTAAGTTTTTAATAAATTAATATTCTGTAATATACCTTTCTACTTTGTATTATCAAATTATCTTCTACATACGCAATCGTTTTATCGATAGTACTATTATAATTATAAATAAAATAAGATAAAAAAAACATCTATAAAAGAAATGATAGCGTTTAAAAACTGATTTAGAATTTCATTTTCAAGGGAGATCATTTTCTTCCTGCTTTAGTAAAGTGTCAAATATCGCCGAGATGTCGAAAACAGAACACTTAGATCTTAGCCAAAAGGCCACAAAACTACAAAAAAATATTTTTTGTTAGTAGGCATTTTTAAATTAAAAAAAAAAAATTGATTAAAATGGAATATACATGTAGTATCAGTTCTGTTGTCATAAGACTGTCCTCCCAGGAATTACCTCCTCCGTTTTTAAGGGTGGGTGTGTGGGGTGGGATCCTCCCAGAATGAAAAAAAACAAGACTCGATTTAGTCAGAATATCTTTTAGGGGGGGGGGGGGTAGTGTAATATCGGTTCTGTTCTCACAAGATCGCCCACGCAAGAATGACTATCTCCTTTTTGGGTGGAGGGAACTAGTGTTCGTTCATCATGATAGTATCCTCTGTCAGTGTATTATATGTTCATTCACCATAATACTAGCTAAGGAAGAACGATAACTCAAGTTTATAATAAACATGTCTTTTTTAATTAGAAAATTATGAAAGTTATCGTTCTTCCTTAGCTAGCATATTCTTCTTTGTTTATAAAGATGGCGACTATATTTTTCCAGCCAATTTTCATTTAGGCGTTTCACGTGGACAATGAAACTTGCAATGGTTTTTAATGTTATCTAAATAAATAAATGCAAAAGTTTATTTCCACCTATTCTAACTATATTGACATTAAAACGGTTTATACTTATTTAATTATCTGTAGTATATTTTCATTCGTCATGATACATTCCTCCCAGACATTACCTTCTCTTCGAGGGGAAGGCCGTACAGTATACATTCGTTCCTAACGATACCATTTCCTCAGGATTACCAGTTTTGTGTTTGGAGGGAGTTAGTGTACTATCTATTCTGTTGACATGATATCATTCTCCCAGGCATTAATCCCTCCTTTAGGGGGAGGGGGTCAGTGTATGTAGTTCGTTCATCATGATATCATCCTCTCAGCCTCTCATTTGCATATTTATTTATTTTTAAGTTTCTAATGAATTAATATATTCTAATCTGTTAATAATTAAATACATGCGTTTATTATTTTTTTAATAAATTTGTTGCTGCTGCTGTTCCTATTTACTTCCTCCCACGAGAGAAGAATTAGGCACAATGTCGATATTTAACGTGGGGAGAATCCAGCTCCCCTAAAATGGACACTTCGAATTGGAACAAAAGAAGGATTTCTCCTTCACTGACAGAGAACATAAAAACTAAGTGCAGATTCAGTACAGATACTACATTTTGATCCTAGCCAAAAGGCCAAGGAGTTAACATGTTAGTAATGATGATGATAAATAAAAAAATTTGTCATAAAAAAGAAATAAAACTCCTCTAATCTTTTTAAATTACAAAAAAAGTCTTTTACTTTACATATTTTTTCTTTCTTTGATAATGAAGGTGAAAAGTACAAAGTACCCATTTCGAATTACTCAATAATATAAAAGTGGAGTATTTGACCAATCGACGTTCCACCCTTATGTTTATTCATTTCATTATATAACCAGTTTTAATAGGGAATTCATTTTCATTTTTATGCTGAAACAAAATGAAATTTATCGACGTTGAATATCTTAAAGACCCTATCAATGAACTTTTTTGTTGTTTTTTCCTAAAAATAAAAAAGTTGACGATGTTCATGCACAGTATTTTTCCACCCATATTGGAATATATCAAATAACACTATGACAATCATAATTTTTTTAAATTTCCTCTAAATTACCAAAATGTCAAATGAAAATTACTTCTTTGGTTTCTGTAAAGAAGACTACAGCATCAGTAATGGCCACCCGGAGGCCAGGTAGGTTTTGCTAGTATATATATATATATATATATATATATATATATATATATATATAAATTCTTTGTAGAATGGTAGGAAAAATCCCAGCAGAGTGCTCGATTAATTAAGAATCAAAGTTAAAAATTAAGAGCATAATATTTATTTATTCTGGTACAGAAAAATTAGTACAACATTCGTACCGTCGGTTTCAAGCACGGAAGGTCTTACCCATCCGGCTCTCTTCAGCTTCTGTTGTCATCTGTTTTGGAAATGTGAGGTCACATGACACTCTTGTTGGGACGCGTTATTTGCTTTTAGAACGCATACCTTCAAAAAATATAACGGCTAATGATACAAATTCATAATTTGGCTCACGGGAATTTCAGAGAAACCCTTTCTTTATTTTTATTATTTTTGTTTTTAATCTTTAATTTTTAATTTTTAATTTTTAATTTTATTTTTTATTATTATTATTTTTATTTATATATTTTATTTATATATTTTTATTCTTTCTATTTTTATTCTTTCTTTCTCTCTAGATCTTTTTTATTCTCTACATTTTATTCTCTATATATATATATATTTTTTAACCCCCTTTTTTTCTTCTTTTTATACCTTTTTATACTCTTTTTCTCTTTTCTTCTTTTTTTATTCCTTTATTTTTTTATTCCTTTATTCTTAGTATTAAAATGTTTTTATATATATATATGTTTTTTATATTTATTTATATATATATATATATATTTTTTCATATATATATTTTTTTATTTTTTACCCCCCTTTTTTATTCCCCTTTTTATTCCCTTTAATCTCGAATTCTCTTTCTTCTCCCGTGTTTTAAATCTCAACGGTCTTATGACACTAAATTCAAATTTAAACAAACACACACAACACACTGAGCAAATAACGCGTCCCAACAAGAGTGTCATGTGACCTCACATTTCCAAAACAGATGACAACAGAAGCTGAAGAGAGCCGGATGGGTAAGACCTTCCGTGCTTGAAACCGACGGTACGAATGTTGTACTAATTTTTCTGTACCAGAATAAATAAATATATATATATATATATATATATATATATATATATATATATGTGTGATTTTATGAAGGCTTACCAAAGCATTCCTTTCAGGACACCAATGATCACCATTAAAGATATTTTTTCTTACAAATACTATTTATTCAAATTAAATGTTTTTTCCTACACGTGTTTCACTACCAAGCAGTTACTTGCTTGGCAGATCATCAGGGAAATTAAATGTCTGGAATACTGGTTTCAACTGCCGACAATACACAATGTGGCGTTGCAATAGTTGAGGTCACTTAAGAAGAGAAGAGGAAAAAAATAAAAATAAAAGTCAAAATTAAAAAGCAATGAAGAACAACGATAAAAAAAGAAAGTCCTATGTATGAAAATACCTGAACTGGCGGGCGGTCTATATAGGGACGACGCTTTATTCTTTGTCAACACAAGTATAAGGAATCTTGAAACTAAGAAGAAAAAACTCAATATATTCTTCAACTCAATACAACTTAGCATAACTATAGATATAAACTACCGGAGGGTCAATTTTTTGGATATTACGCTTGATCTATGCAACAACACATATGAACCTTATCACAAGCCCAACCACACACTCTATTATATCGACGCTAAATCGAATCACCCACCGATGGTGAAAAGAGCCATTATTCCTGCAATATCGAGTAGGATATCTAAGCTGTCCAAGAATCAACAAATATTCGACAGCAGTAAGCAATTCTACAATGAAGCTTTAAACAGATCAGGATACAAGGAAAAAATTAATTACCTTGTGCCTCCTTCGGTTGGGAATGGGGGACTAAACGGGAGACCGATTGCCTCTCGATCAATGGTTTCATATAATAGGGCAATGGGCAAGGCTAGATATAGGAGACCTGGTGTATCCCACGGTAATGTAAACCAGGTAGGGAGGGAACCGGTTGATGATAATATTCGTGAAGTTGGAAGTAACGAATTGAACTCACATGCTACCCAAACTGGGGGGGAAGGTAGGAAGAAAAATAGGAGAAGGACCACTACATGGTTCACCCCCCCCCCCTATAGCCAGCATATTAAGACTAATATCCCAAAGATTTTTTATAGCATAGTGGAAAAAAACTTTCCAAGGGATAGCAGATTGGGGGGAATCATTAACAAAAATACTGTAAAACTGTCTTATTCAACCTGTAGAAATATAGCCACATCCATCATAGGATATAATAATTCTAAGATAACTAAAACAAGGGAAGCCATGTTCTCTTCTGGTGTTGATCCAAGTAACACCAGTTCAGTCAGAACCTCCATTATAAATATCCATAGTAGTAGAACATCCAGCAACGGCCCAGCACACAACTGTAACTGCAGAGCTTCTAACATCTGTCCACTGGGGGGGGGGGGGGGAACTGTAGAGTTTCAAGCATTGTCTACAAATGCGATGTGATAACAGAGAGTAGTAGGAAATCATATATCGGTTCAACCGAGGGTGAGTTCAAAGATAGATTCAGAAACCACATGAGTTCCTTCAGGGGAGGCCAAAGGGAAGACATAGATAGGCCTAACACTTCTGTTGGCCGTTTTGTGAGAAACCTCATTGCTAGGCAAGACCCTTTCGAACTGAAATGGTCAATTTTAGGGAGGGCTAACAAATATAAACCGAACAAAAAGAAGAGATGCAACCTATGTGCATTGGAGTCGTACCACATCATGACATCTAGAGATAATTTACTGAACGCTAGGCAGGAAATACTACAATGCTGTCTGCATAGAAACCGTTACCTGTTATCAAGCCTAAAACCTGGATAGGAGGGGAATTGGGGGAAGTATAAACTTACAGCAGAGATAGGCAGGATGGACACTTCCTGAGGCAATCTGGGGCAATAATTAGTGTATAATATGGAGGATGAGAATTAGTAACACGTACTTATGCTAAGATATGTCTTGATCCAATTATTAGCGGATACTCGAGACTTAGGTCGGGGGTGATAAGGTAGGAATATTCTATCGGAATAAGGCCCAGTGATAGTCAACTATAGTAAATACTTATTCAGCGGAATAGAGGGGGGAAATTTTGTTACATATAAAAAGATAGTGGAATAATAAATAATAAATCACAATTTATTCTCAGAAATAGATATATTATACGAAATGCATTGGGAATTTCAAGTAATTTTAAGTGAAAAATAAGAAATAGCAACCTGGATGCTATTTAATTAAATTAGGTTAAATTAAATTAGTTTTTAATTAGATTAAAATAAATAAAACAATTGGGTGGCAGGAATGTGGAAAAATAATTAAGGAAAAAATAATTTAAAAAACATGCATGCCGACACGGACTTAATTTCTAAAAATAGAAACAATTGGATTTTTATAAAAAGTATTTTGTACGGGATTTTAAATTAGTAATAATAAAGTCTCCTGTCATTTAACGAGTTAGAGTGATATTTTCCCGTAAAGTTGACAAAAAAATAAACCGGTCCATTAAAAAAAGGGTTTTTTCAAAATAGAAAATAGATTTCTGATAACGATATTCCGTAGTAACATTTATTTATGGAATATAGAATAATATTCTCCACAGAGAGTTGCAAACAGACACAGCCGTTAAGGAAATATTTTAAATGATTTAAAATAATAACTAGATTTTTGTAGAAAACTTTTTTATAATAACATTTTATTTTTGATATATGAATAATTTTTTAAAAACAAATTCTGCGGGATGGGCTTTTTTCGCTTCGTAAAACAACAAAACGATAATAATTCGGCAGTTAATTAAATGAAGGATATTTTCCCAAAATGTAAAATGACGTCCCAGACACTGGATAATTAATTTCTATAAGGAATAGGTTTAATAATAAATATTTTTAGAAACAGTATTTTCAATAAATAGTTTCTATCTACTAATTAAGATTTTTTCTTAATGTAAGGGAGTTTTCTGCGGGATTGACATTCAACTCGTCGTGTGTTTGTTTCGAAGGGTAATAAATCAACCATTGAAGTAAGACTCTTTGAACTCGGACGAACATTTGTGTTGACCTTTCTTTGTGAGAAGTTGGATTTAGAATTCCCATACTATCATTGGATTGGAATGGTAACTTGTGAGCGGTACCTTGAATGATTTAGTTCTTTTGTTTTTTTTGTGGGGGGGGGGATTTATTCATCATTGTGCCGGCCGACGTGAAAGTGTATTATCGCACATTGTTCCGGTTTTATGGTTTTATTGAATGTATTTGGGACCGTTTATTTGCTTGTTGGCTTGGTGGAAGAAATAATGCACGAGCTACTTTTCTAAGACTTTTCTAGGACTTTCTTTTTTTATCGTTGTTCTTCATTGCTTTTTAATTTTGACTTTTATTTTTTTTCCTCTTCTCTTCTTAAGTGACCTCAACTATTGCAACGCCACATTGTGTATTGTCGGCAGTTGAAACCAGTATTCCAGACATTTAATTTCCCTGATGATCTGCCAAGCAAGTAACTGCTTGGTAGTGAAACACGTGTAGGAAAAAACATTTAATTTGAATAAATAGTATTTGTAAGAAAAAATATCTTTAATGGTGATCATTGGTGTCCTGAAAGGAATGCTTTGGTAAGCCTTCATAAAATCACATATAAATGCTCTGTACTCTGTAATCGAGTATCATCGAGCTTGTTTTTTATTGGAACAACCCCGGTCTTCACTGAATGATCTATTTTATAAGTGAAAAATCTAAATCTATATATATATATATATATATATAATCTTCATTTAGAATTGTTGATGGAATACGGAGAACAATACTGATTTTTTCTTCTCTCTTTTCAATGGGGTTAATTTCTTAATTTCTTCCGGCATGAGAGGTGAAAGTTAAAATGATTTTTTCAGAAGAAATCTATATCTATCTACCAAGTGACAACAAAGCTGAAGATAGCCAGGAGGTCAAAACCTTCTGAGCTTGAAACCAATGGTACTGATGTTGTACTGATTTTCTGTACCGAATAATAAATAAATATTACACTCTTAATTTTATTTTTCTCAATTAATTGAGCACTCTGCTGGGATTTTTCCTACCATTTTGGAAAAGAAATTATATATATCATTATCCACGATATGTGTTTCGACGTCTACGGCTCATCAGCATGACTAGACCTAGCGAGATTCAAAACTGTAACTGAAGCCCGGCGCCCTTAACACTGAGCCACGAAAACTCGCTAGCAGAATAGAAGGCTTATCGCATATAAATGTTGTCATTTATTTATATATTCATATTTGCGATATTGATAATAATTGAACGTATTCAAATATTTTTTACAGGGATGCATTTGCCTAAATGCTCAGGGGGAAACATTGTTTCTTTTCACCACTGCGATGCCCCCATATAATAATTCGCCTGAACGATGGTGTGTGTGTGGGGAAGAGGGTCGCTTCTTCTTTTTAACTTACGATTTAGAAATGGATGGCAACTTGTTGAAAATCAAGTTAGTCCCCTTAAAGAATAGGCCGGAAAGGAACATTTGAACGCAAATGTGAAGCATTTGTTATATTTAAATCAAAACAATTATTGAATTTAAAAAATAATAAAAAAACATAAGAGAGACAAACAGACCGAGGAGAGTGAGGGAGAGGGTAGTCATCTCCTTCCGTTTCTCTATGAACTCTTATGCCTCGTCGGTATATCTTTCTTTCTCGCTAGCTGAGGTATATTAGTTTCATTTTAATTACCTTCTTTTGAAAATTAATTATCATAATATTTAGAGAAAGCTTCTGATAATTTATCCTTTTTTTTATTAAATCAGATTAATTACTGTTAATATTGACAAAACTGCTGCATATATATATATATATATATATATATATATATATATATATATATATATGAAAATTGAACAATAAAATTACAAATGAATAACACCAAACATTAATTTATTATAAATTGTTTAAAGAATAGTTATGTAAATTAATACAAATCGCTGTGTTTAGGCCTTTGATTTCTACTATATATAGTATTTCAAAAGACAATGTATTATTGAGTTAAATAAAAGTAAGCTGTTTTGATGGTAATATAGGTGTGATAAATGTTAACTTTCTCATTTATTCACTCATATATATATATATATATATATATATATATATATATATATTATTATTATTATTATTATTATTATTAAAAATAACCGACAAATTTTGTCTGGTTATTTTAGTATTGATCCCTTCAATTTTCCAGATTAAAATCTTTATCTTGGAAGAAAATTGGCTGATGAAACTGCCGTAATGTACATGTTGGTCCAGAGTAATTTCTGACCCGTCTGGGTCCATCGTCAGTGGAATAATGACAAACAGGTAAAGACCTGGAGTGAGATTTATAATTAATTATGGCGGGAAAATTTAAATATGAAACTATATTTATTAGGTATTATAAGCATTTAAGTATATTAGTACTAGTGTTAAAATTAATCTTGTTAATAGCAGGTTTTTTTGTTTTAATGAGTAAAGCTTCTAGTATGTGGAGTTTTTGTGTATTAGTATTATGTTCTAAGATTTTAGTATTGTCTATGAGAAGTTTTAGGATTTGCGAGCGGGGACAGGAATGTTCATTAGTAAGGTGTCTAGCGATAGCACTATTATCGGATAGATGCATGGTCAACCTCCTGCTATTAACAAGATTAATTTTAACACTAGTACTAATATACTTAAATGCTTATAATACCTAATAAATATAGTTTCATATTTAAATTTTCCCGACATAATTAATTATAAATCTCACTCCAGGTCTTTACCTGTATGTCATTATTCCACTGACGATGGACCCAGACGGGTCAGAAAGTACTCTGGACCAACCTGTACATTACGGCAGTTTCATCAGCCAATTTTCTTCCGAGATTAAGATTTTAATCCGGAAAATTGAAGGGATCAATACTAAAATAACCAGACAAAAATTGTCGGTTATTTTTAATAATACGTGTCTTAAGGAAAAAATGCTGCCTCGATATACATATATATATATATATATATATATATATATATATATCTCGAAGGTTTGATCCTTGTCTAAGTTAGCCATGCTGATGACGGCTGTGAGCCAGAAACACGTGTCCATAGATTATTTTTATGTACGTATATAATTAATAAAAAGATATATATATATACTTCTTTGTAATATAGCAGGAAAAATCCCAGCAGAGTGCTTGATTAATTAAGAATTAAAGTTAAAAATTAAAAATTAAGAGCGTTATATTTATTTATTTTGGTACAGAAAAATTAGTACAACATTCGTACCGTCGAAGGAAGTCGGTGATCTAGTTTTCATCACCCTATTCCACCAATACCAAGATAAAGGTAAGCCACCTTTTCCTTAACTTACTCGACAAACACTTCCCCCCACACACAACCTGCACAAACTTTTTAACAGAAATTCTATTATGGTTAGCTACTCCACTGCCCCATCGATAAGAAAAACATCTCTGCGGAACCCAAAGCAATTGCAAACGCAGGCTGCTCATGCCAGGACAAAAACAACTGAGGGGAATTGCAAAATCGATTCACTCGTATATGAAGCCACCGTCACAAACCAGACTACCGGTAAAGCAGAAAAATACATTGGCATGACGCAGGGAAGCTTCAAGCAAAGATTATACGCACACAGAAACACCTTCAGATAAAAAAACAAGGCTAATACGGCACTCGCGACCCGGATATGGCAACTTAAAGAAGAAAATACACCCTTCACCATCAAATGGAAAATAATTGAGAAAAAAACATCCTTCTCTCCAGCCATAAATAGATGTCCTCTGTGTGACGCTGAAAAATACCATATATCAAGGGCCATCATTGACCCAAATACAGCCTGTTTGAATATTCGAAATGAAATCTTTAAGGGATGCATCCACAGGAGACAAGCACTACTCATAAAGTGGACTTACCGATACACATAAAAGCCTAGCTACTCCCCCCTCTGCCAAATACATAACCCCATAATTGCCCCATTAAATACCGACTTCCACTCCATAAAACTTTCCCAACTATCACCCCTCATAAATATAAATAAAATTAAATAATACGAACAAATACCTTAATCAACCCATATCCACACTACTTTTCAAGAGCAATAATTTCAACTTTCCCATAAGTCCCCACCATTTCTCGGTCATAATACTAATCTCCCACATCTCCCAAACATCCAATTAAACGATTTCAAACCATTTAAAACCCCTACAGAGTTACTGCCCTTAGACCGCCCGGATGATACCTTTATTTAAATTCCTTCAGGATTGATTTAAAGTCCTTTAATCCAGGATTTAAACACGAAATTAATTAATGTTGTTCCTTTTAAACCCCTTTAATCCTTAAACCCATTCTTTCTCCCTAATTCCTTTAGAAGACACATCATCAAACCCCAAAAACAGTAACGGCCAAATATACGATACTCATAATATTGACTCACGGGATTTATATAGAAATATTTTTTTATTTTTTTATATCTCTTTAAATCTTCTCCGGTTTAAAACTCAACTGTTACTTTTCACCCCCCCCTTTTTTCAAAACTTATTAAACCTTCCTTACACTAAATTTAAACAAACATACACAACATTCTAAACAAATAACGCGTCCAAACGAGAGTGACACGTGACTTCACATTTCCGAAACAGATGACAACAGAAGCTGAAGAGAGCCGGATGGCTAAGTCCTTCCGTGCTTAAAACCGACGGTACGAATGTTGTACTAATTTTTCTGTACCAAAATAAATATATATATATATATATATAAATATTAAATGTAGAGTTAAATCATTCTATGACTTAATGACAATTTCAGAACAAAATAAATTTTATGCCTGTTTCTAGAGGAGCCGAAATCGATTTGAACTATATAAATTTGGTATATATTTGTATGTATAGGATACACTCTTAAACTAATGAACTGATCATTATGAATGTTGGAATATATATTCTAGGCAACACGGAGAGTAACGTGGACACATTATTACTTTTTGTAAACTTTACAATTTAGGGAGAGCGGGGGGATCAAAAATTCGCACCCCCTCATAAAAAAACTTAAAATAAGCTAGATACAAAAGAATTAATAGAGAAAAGAATTGCTCTACATCAAATTTTGAGCTATATTATGCTGTAAAATTTTCATTGGACTAGTGCGTGAGTGTCAATAATATGCATGTTCTGGGTAAACTCCTAAACTAATAAAGGTATCGTTATGCAGTGGGTAACGTGAGCACATTATTTGTTTTTTTTGTCATTGCACGTCCCTAGATATATCATAATTTATGAATTTTCAAATGAAATCCAGTGGTTATAACTCAACGGGCTACAGGTAGTCTTGTAATTACTCTATATATACACATATATATATATATATATATATATATATAAATTATGAAAATATATTTATGGCAATTAAGCTACACAGAGGTATTCGTGTTTTAGGCACTTATCCCTGTCGGGAATCGTCAGGCTGAGATGCGGACGCCTCTGTGTAGCTTAATTGACATAAATATATTTTCATAACTTACTACCTAGCTCTACTCGCGTATTAAGCACTGTTGAAGTAAATACTGAAAATCGATACATAATATATCTACTTATGATATTATATGTGTATGTACATGAAATAATATATATATTAAGGAAACTGTTATTAAATAACGTAGAAGTTGTTCTTTTTTATGGGGCTTTTTAAAATTTTATTTTCCGAATAATCTATTTGGCATACGGTTGCCGAACTCAAATAGATAATGTCTAATAGCTAATAATTTGTTAGTATTAAGCTAAACACTTTTAAATTTTGTGACTGGTTTCGAAATTAATGTCATTACTTGTGGGGGTGTTTAGTTTTAATGGAGATGGCTTCTAGAGTTTTTTTATGTTCGTATCATAGTATAGTGTTTTTATGTTATTGACTAAAATGTGTCAATATTAAGAAAGGGGCTGTCATATCTTTTTAGGTGTTGGTGAACAGAGCTAGCATCAGAAAGATGCATGCTAGGTCTATGGGAAAGTGCTGTTGTAGTGTAACTGATTAAACTATTAGTTTTGTTATTGTCGGAGATACATCCTCCCAAAGGACATTGAAACTGATATATAACATTGTTTTTTTTTCTTCGGTTTTGTGGCCTGAAAGGAATTATTGCTAACTAAAAGATTTAATGTTTTAATTTTTTTGTAATAAATGATGAATCTTATTTTATTATTACGGTTAATGGAGAATATATTTTCTATGTATTATATTTTTAGAGGTTTTTTATCCCATTTAAAATTTGGATGCATTTGGTTACAATAATAGTGTGAATTATTGTGTGGACTATTAAGCTGATTATTATTAGTATTGTCTAAGTTTCTAACCATTAAGTTAATTTGTTCATCATCAATATAATTAGGAAACTGATTTTTAATTACAACTTGCTAAATTTATTTTTTAAGTTTGTTAAAGAGTATTTTTCTGGTTGAAGAGATTAATTTTGCATGGTTTAATAGATTCTTTATCACAGCTTTTTTTTATATCGATGGGTATTTCACTTTTATAATTTAGAATACAGGAATTCATACGAGCAGGTTTTTATAGAAAGGTGTGGAATATATTGTTAGTATCAGTAAGTATATATGAAACGGCATTTTGTTATTAAAATTTAAAATTAAAAAAACATTAAAAAAGCTCTTATTTATCTTTAATGAACATAAAAATTGTATCCAATCAGAAATGGAATATAAAAACTTTATCCTATTAAATATCTGTGATGGTGTCGTGTGAGTGAGTCAGAATTGGTCCGACATAAGGAGTGAAAAGACTGCCGCTTTCTCCTGAAAATGACTAAGTAAAGAGAACATATCGAACAGGACTAAATACCAAAATTGGAAAAAAGTGATTTAAAGGATCATTTTTGCTTTTGAAAATAATGGAACCATATGTGACAAACAGCAATGCAGAAAGAGATTTTTATGTAGTTTTTGTTTATTAGCGTATTCCAGGAATTGAAATGGAAAAAAAACTTACTTTACTTTAGATATAAGATAAAAATATGAAAATGATGAAGACATAAATGATGAAGGCATAAAAATGATGATGATGATTAAGACATAAAAAATGATGACGATTAAGGCATGAAAATGATGACGATTAAGGCATGAAAATGATGACGATTAAGGCATGAAAATGATGACGATTAAGGCATGAAAATGATGACGATTAAGGCATAAAAATGATGACGATAATGAAGGTATAAAAAATGCTGGTGATGAGGAAGAAGGTATAAAAAATGATGATGATGATGAAGAAGGTATAAAAAATGATGATGATGATGATGATATAAAAAATAATGATGATGATGATGATGATGATGATGATGATATAAAAAATAATGATGATTAAGGCATGAAAATGATGACGATTAAGGCATGAAAATGATGACGATTAAGGCATGAAAATTATGACGATTAAGGCATAAAAATGATGACGATAATGAAGGTATAAAAAATGCTGCTGATGAGGAAGAAGGTATAAAAAATGATGATGATGATGAAGAAGGTATAAAAAATGATGATGATGATGATGATATAAAAAATAATGATGATGATGATGATGATATAAAAAATAATGATGATTAAGGCATGAAAATGATGACGATTAAGGCATGAAAATGATGACGATTAAGGCATGAAAATTATGACGATTAAGGCATAAAAATGATGACGATAATGAAGGTATAAAAAATGCTGCTGATGAGGAAGAAGGTATAAAAAATGATGATGATGATGAAGAAGGTATAAAAAATGATGATGATGATGATGATATAAAAAATAATGATGATGATGATGATGATATAAAAAATAATGATGATTAAGGCATGAAAATGATGACGATTAAGGCATGAAAATGATGACGATTAAGGCATGAAAATTATGACGATTAAGGCATAAAAATGATGACGATAATGAAGGTATAAAAAATGCTGCTGATGAGGAAGAAGGTATAAAAAATGCTGCTGATGAGGAAGAAGGTATAAAAAATGATGATGATGAGGAAGAAGGTATAAAAAATGATGATGATGATGATGATGATGATGATGATGATATAAAAAATAATGATGATGATGATGATATAAAAAATAATGATGATGATGATGATGATGATGATGATGATGATGATGATGATGAAAAAAATAATGATGATGATGAAGGTATAAAAACTGATGAAGGCATAAAAAATGGTGGGGATGAAGGCATAAAATGATAATGGTGATAATGACAACATAAAACTGATGGTGATGATGAAGACCTAAAAACTGATGAAAACCTAAAAAATGATAAAGATGATGATGAACACATACAAAAATGATGATGATGATGATTATAATTATGAGGATGATGATTATAATTATGAGGATGGTGATATAAACACTTAAAAAATACTCCATACTTAAGACTTTAAGAAAGTCTACAAGTAAAATTCTGATAAGAGATCAAAGGTGTAAAATTTCATTTCCTATCTCTAATGAGAAAAAGAAGCAAGGTGCCAATGGAAAGGAAGGGTGTTGATCCAGATGCTACCCGAAAATCTATAGGTCATATCTGGAATGAGGTTTGGGTAGATACCTTGTAGGATCATACTCATTTTGTGTTGTGAAAACCAGTTGACATTTTCAACTTGGCTAAGGGAGAAGAAGAAAAAAAAGATCTTGTACAGAAAATAAAAGGAGAGAAAAGGTTTTCTCAATTTGGCATATCCATCCGTTTCAATTAAAAGGAGTTATGCTGAGACGAAGTGACTGGCACTGCAAGAGAAAACGGGTGGGGCGTAAGGTGGGTGGATTCCAGTCTTTGGAAGCCATTTTTTCTGCCTTTCTAGAAAGCCATCACCTCCCCTTTCTCATGCCCTCTCTCTCTTTCCTTATGTCTTTCTATCTCCCCTCCCCCCTTTTTTTGCAAACTATTATCGCCAAGTAAGTTACAAGAAAAGCCTGATTGCTGCTCAATGAAATTAGGATCTGCTCACTTCTGAGTGATGTAAGGAGGATTTTGAAGGGATTCTAAATAAATGTTAGATCACATTTGGCTTGCCTCAGTTTTTAGACAACGACAGAAAGAGGATGGAGGGGAGAGGGGGAGGAGGGGGAGGATCTCTTATTTAGGAAGGTTGATTGCTTCCACCTTTGGGGGTGTTTTTTTTGTTTTTCATTTTGTTTGCGCACATGTTCTATTGGAGGTTGCCGATTTGCATGTCATGCAGTTGTTTTTTGGGGTGTTTAATTTTACAATCACCAGACAACAAATTAAGAACATTCTGAATCCTTAGTCAAAAATCAAAGTATGGTTTGTTTGTTTGCTTGCATATTTATTTGTTTGTTTCTCCAAAAAACACCCATCCACCCCTAAAAAGTCTTTGTGGACTTTTCTGAACTTCTTACTCACGTGGATTCAGATGATCAAAATCCATTTCTCATTCTGATCAGCAGACTTTTCAAAAAATATATATATATATAAAACACAATGTGTGTGTGTGTGTTTCCTATAGAAAGAAAGGTTAGAGAATCTACATAAAATCTAAAAGTGTATTATTATGTAAAATTTACTGGAGAAGACAATAGAAGTTATCCCAAATCTCTAAGTGCACCCTTAAGGGAATTATGAGAGCATAACCACCTAAAAACTTAAAATATATCCTATTTTTATAAAATTTAAATCATATGTATAAAATTTTCTGAGGTAAACAATGAAAGTGGTTTCAAATCTATAAGTTCCTTCCTAACCTAAAGGAGCTGGGGGGGGGGGGGCGATTCCTCTTTAAAACTTCCAGTATATCCTATTCTTATGAAATTTATATCATATGTATAAAATTCTACGGGGAAGATAATGGAAGTGGTCCCGAATCTCTACATCTCCCATCTTTAAGTTACACATGGGGATAGAACCCCATTAAAACTTCAAATACGTATATCTGATTTTAATGATATTTAAACCATATGTATAAGACACTGCTTCAAGTAGTTTTCCAACATTTCAGCTTCTTCTGATATATTAAGAGGCGAAACGGGAAGAGGAGTGGTAGCAGCAAAAACAGATAAAGTAATATGGTGCATAGTGAAATAGTACATAGTAGTGATTCTCATACAATCCCGAGCAACGTCGGGTCTTCCTGATAGTAAATAAATAAAAGATTAAATAAATATGGAATGTATAAAATACTAGAACTACTCTGCATAGTCCATGTGCAAAAAATAAAATGTATTATATGAATGGCTGTTGTCTGTTCATCTGTGTGTTTGTCGAGCTGAAAGTCAAAAACTACATAAGACACATCCACAAAGCTGATATATTCATTTTCCGTATTGCTTAGAACAGAATATGGGCACTTTTTTTTTTTTTTTAATATTCATTCTTTTGATGGTCATTAAGAACAAAATTAGTCAGGAGGGGGGGGGGGGGCATTTAGAGCGATTTTTCTTCATCGACCTTTGATCTGAAACTCCGACTAAAATAGACTTTTGGCCTTTCGGTTAGGATCAAAGTGTAGTATCTGTTCTGTTGGAGGAGAAGAAATCCTTCTTGACTGGAAAGAGAGGGGGATAGAAAGAGATAGAGAAAGAGGATGTGATAAATAAAGAGAGAGAAGTTTTAAAAGAAAGATTTACTTTTTTTTTTACTCTTCTGTTTTGTTATCCATGTCTCTCGGACAACACCGAATTTCTCTGCTAGTCTATTATATAAAGGGCAATTGCCTGTGTGTATATCTGGCTAAAACTCTAAAACTACAAAACAAACACCCACAAAGTTTTTCCTGATCGGTGTTGCACTGGTTGAATAATATCTAAAATTTAGAAAAAAATATTCATTCTTTGACCCTAAACCGGTGCAGATTTCCTCAGAGGAGAGTCTTTTTTTCTAGCTACTAACTAAAGGGAAGCAAATCTGATTTTTTTCACATAGTTATTTCCCTTACCCTGACTCGAATTGTCTGTGTGTATGTCCAGAGAGAGGAGTGGGCTGGGCGGAGAAGAGGGGAAGAGGGAGGGGAGAGATAAAAGTTGTTACACTTTTCCCCGGGTAACACCGGGTAGCCCTACTAGTCTTATATAAAAGAATAATTTTATTCTGCACACCTACCAATTTGAATAAAGGTTCTAATTTATCTGTTTTATATATTTTACTTTATTTTATTAAAAATAAATCATTTTAATTTACTTTTTTATGTTTCATTTGTAGTATACAGACTACTATTCTCATCTTGATTGTTATTTTCGCAACGTTTCGGCCGATGTAGACCCCAACTTTCTTCAGGTGCATCTTTTTGAACTCGGGGAAACTAGACAGAATTTTGAACTGAACCTTTTTTACCTCCACCTCGGTCGAGATATTTTGGCTCGAATTTGTCACTAGGGTTGTTTGTTGGTGTACAACCTAGCATACACATCACTTGAGCAATCATCGCCAAACTTGGTGAAAATATCGGTTATTGTCTGACTTAGTATTGATTTAATTTAGGAATATCTAGGTCAATGGTCAAAGTCACGAAAAAGGTCATACTTTTGGCGATAATTTAGGTTCTGCTCATCATAGAGACTCGCTAAATATTGTAGGCTAGCATTTTATATAATATATATATATATATATATAGTCTTGGAAGTTTCTCAACCATTAAAACTATATTTTAAAAAAAACAAAAAAACAAACCTTAAGTCCCAAGTCGTTCAGTGGAAAATCACTCATGAAAGTCAATTTAACTTTTTCAGTTATTATATTAGTTTGCTTCTAACATTATTTAAGGGATCATCAGTTGTTTACCATGAAAAACTGTTTCGGGAATTTAAAAACAAGACAGTATTTAATTTCATGGCTTCCCAGCAGAGTTGATCAGACCCCACTTCCCTTAAAAGACAAAAACATAAATGTTCCGTATACTAACCCTAAGTTTTGTTCCGTATAAATGTTTTGCTAACTTATATTAGTTATTAAAAAAAAAGAAAAAAGTCCTCCTTACCTGTGTTGTTCGTCTGTCTAATAAAATTTATCTGTTACTTACAAAAATGTTGCTGCATTTTAAAGTGTGTAGACGAATCCATTAAACAATTTTTTTAAATTATATATATATACATATATACTTTTAGTCCTTTTTTCTCCCCCTCCTCCTCCTCCTTTGTTGTTCAATTCCTTGACATCAATTTCAAATAAATATTAATCCTCCTTGTCAACTCACAGCGTTCATAAGTTTAACTGCCGATTTTTCTCTTTCTTCTTCTTTTTTTAACTCACAGCGCCTCCAACCGGCGTTCATAAGCCAACTGTCCATCCTTTCTCTCTTTCTTCTTCTTTTTTTAAACTCACAGCGTTTCCAATCGGCGTTATCAGCTAACTGTCGATTTTTTTTCTCTTTCTTCTTTTTTAACTTTTTCAACATTTCTTTCCTTCTTCATCCCGTTTCTACTGTCTATTAAACGTAACTATTTTTTTATATAATTAGTATATGTGTTATATATACGATTATACATATTCTACATTATTTTTATTTATATTTAGATAGCTTTGGATTTGCTCTATCAATTTACTTTGATTAATTTTATAAGACTTAAAAGCATCAGGATGGCGAGTAATTGCCTTATTTAATTGTCTAAATATTTTATTATGATCGCCACCTTGTTTAATCATTGTTATTATTAGGTCAGAAATTGGGGGCGTAAAATCTACCAATTTTAAGGTAACACGAGCACTCCTCAGAAATTCGGACATAATACTCCCGTAAAATATATACACAGGGCAGGTACTATTTTTATGTGGCATCCGTACAATACGAAAAGGAAATGAATTTCTTTTATCAAACAGTTTATAGATAAATATTTTATCTTCAATTTTTATATCCAAACCAAGAAAAGTAGCTTGTGTTCCCTTATGTTCACAGTTTAATTTTAACTCTTTAGGATATATTAAATGTTTAGTATTTGTAAACTCATCGTATCATTAATGCAAACAAGGTCGTCAATATATCGCCTACATCCATGATACCTATACGCTCTAGATATATCGTTTTTTATTAATGATGATATATACATATATTCAAGTCTATGTAAATATAGATTTGCCCAAAATGGAGAAGGATCCAAACCCATTGGAATACCTATTGTTTGGAGTAGTACTCTATTTCCTATTTGAAAGTAACTCTCTTTTATAAGGTGACTTATAAACATTGTCAGACCCGTTTTGGACACACTCGTCTTACCATTTTTAGTTTTATACCAAAAGGCTTTAGATTTTGCAAAGTCTATGTATTTACCTTTTCCTCCTGCAAAAGCTAAATCTATAGTATTACCTAATTCTTTAATAAGTTCTTTATGTGGTATTTTTGTATATAATGTACTAAAATCATGTCGAGATTGATTTATCCTGTTTACGAGAATTAATACGATCCAATTTTTCTTTTACTAGATCTGAATTATTTATCACCCAAAATAGGTTTATATTACTATAGAATTTACTGTTTTCATGGAAATTATTTATTTGAGTTATAATTAATTTAAAGACTTTACATACAGCTTTACTTAAAGGTTTAGTGATGCACATTTTTGAGGCAACAATAAAACGGGCGCAAACTGGTGTTTTATGCATTTTACGTATCCAATACATACATAGAAGTTTTTTGTACTTTTCTTCTAATTTTAATCCTAATTTTTCACAAATAACAGTATTGTTTATAATAATATTATCGCCTTTACTATTACTTAATTTATAAGTATTTGAAGCTTCACCTATTATTCCTACTTCTAGCAATAAGCGTTGTATATAATATTTTTTTACAAATAAAAGCTACATTATTTGTCGCCTTATCAATAGGAACTATTACAAACCTATTTTGAAGCATTTCAAGCTCCGTAGTTATTTGTGGATTTCTAAGGAGGGGATTCGTTTTTTTAGGGTGTTTAAATTCTTTTAAACGTTCTACTTTTTTATTTACGAATCTAAGTACACTATTTTTCCATGCGTCAAATGTAGAGTGTAATAGTTTATGCTTTTTTGCCATGGATGCAGTGAAATTATCTAACGCTTTTGAAATTGAAAAGTTCGATCAAGGTCAAATTTTTTATGGAATTTCAATTTTCGATGAATAGATATGATGCTCAAAATTTCAATCTGATCAGATAAATAGTTTTGAGTTATCAATGTTTCCATGGCATAACTCTGAGAATACTTCATACAATATGGAAAAGTAGGGCCCAGATAAGACTTTGGCCCATCCTTACGTTGTCAGTCAGAGGTATGCAGTGTCATGACCGACTTACGTTCTTGTTTCCACATGGACCTATCATGCAAGGGATAATGACGTTGATTAACACTCAGTTCTAAGTGGCAGTCTTCTGGAGGTTAAAGCTTCAATCCTTACTACAGGCGATTATAACTAAGAATAACATAATTAACACTTTTACCCGGTCATGGCTGACGGAACGAGAACAATCTACCCCTGTGGATTAAATAAAGAGTTCAGTTTGAAATTCTGTATAGATTCCTAGAGTTCGACATAAAGATTCCCAAATTCAAAAAGAATGCACCTGAATAATGTCAGAGGTTACATCAGCCGAAACATTGGGAAAATAAAAACAAACCAAGATGAGAATAGTAGTTCGAATAATACAAATTACTTTTTTTATTCAGTTTAAGCAATTTTGTTTTACTCGTTTCCATAGTTATAAAGATACGAGGCCTGTCTTAAAAGTATCCGACCTTTATTTTTTTCCGTGCGAAATAGAGACGATAGGGCGGCACCATTCTACACAGTGAAGGAAGACACCTTCATGCACATGTGTAAATTTTATCACCGCCTTCCTGAGCGTTACTCGCTGCCTGTCAGTCGCTGAGTGAAGTCCTACACAACGTGTTCGTCGAATTACCGATTCTCTCAAGATGACTGAACGTGTTGAGCAAAGGTACTGCATCAAATTTTGTCAAAAGCTTAGTGATTCTCAAAACAAAACAGTTTCTAAGATTCAGCAGGTGTTTGGAAAAGATGCGATGGGTGTAACACAAATTAATGAGTGGTTCAACCGAGTCAAAAATGGTCGCATATCAGCGGAGAGTGACCAACGTTCTGGCAGGCCCCAAACTGCTCGGAGTGCAGCTGTTGTTGAGAGGGTGCAAAATTTGGTGATGGAAGATCGTTGTTCAACTGTGCAGGACATCACCCAAGAGGTCGAAGTGAATAAAGATTCTGCACATGCAATTTTGTGTGATGATTTGAGTGGCTGCGAAATATGTGCCCAAGTTGTTGTCGCAGGAACAAAAGAACCTCCGTTTTCAAGTTGCACAGGACCCTCTGGAAACCGCCAACACTAATCATGGGTTTCTGAACACTGTGATAACTGGAGATAGGTCATGGGTATACGGGTATGACCCAAAAACAAAAAGACAGTTGTCGCAATGGAAGCGCTCAGAATCTCCAAGGCCCAAAAAAGCGCGACAGGTGCGAAGCAAAATCAAGGTGATGGTGACTTCTTTCATATCCATGGAATTGTGCATCGTGGATATGCACCTGAAGGACAAACAGTGACAAAGGAGTACTATCAAGATGTTCTCCGGCGTCTCAGTGATGCAATTCGTCGCAAAGACCAGACATGTGAACGGTGAAAAACTGGCAACTGCATCATGACAACGCCCCAGCACATTCATTCGAATTAATCCAACATTTCTTGGTCAAACATGGAATTGCAGTCGTTCGCCAACCTCCCTACTCTCCAGACATGGCTCTTTGCGATTTCTGGTTGTTTCGAAAATTGAAGACATCACTGAAAGGTTCCCGTTTTGAGGCTAGAGAAGAGATAATGCAGAACGTGACGGCAGAGATAAACGCCATTCCAAAAGAAGACTTTCAGAGGTGTTTCCGACAGTGGATGGATCGGTGGGCTAAGTGTGTGTAAGCACAAGGGGCCTACTTTAAGGGGATTAGGGTCCCAACCCCATCAGGTATTTGAAATATTTTTTCTGTCCTAAGGTCGGATACTTTTTAGACAGGCCTTTTATTTTGATTATTTTTTTAAAATATTTCTGTTATTTTAAAATAGAATATTAAATCGTGCATGTTAGACGTGCCTCTGCAAATAAATGCAATAGACATTCATAGATACTTACAAAGATAAACATAAAAATGCTTTTTTGTAAAATTTTTAAAAAGATGTTTTAATTATCCTAGTGATATTTTAGTGTAGCAATGGTTATTGCTGAAATGTACCTCCCCCCCCCCCCCAACAACTCGATTGCATGAATAGTTAGGGATTTAATTTATTATTATACTAAAGATGAATTAACCAACGTTTGTTTCACAAAGTTTTTTTCATATATATTTTATCATGCAAAATACATGTTAAAATATTCCTTAGTTTTGGGATTGTGTTATTTTTTTTTTTATCCATTTGAATTTTTCTGATTAGTTTTAATTTGCAATTTACTCACCAAATTATCCATCTCTTACTAAGTTTCTGTCTTTTACTCTCACCCTCTCTCACTGTATGTTGTCCCCTCCCTCATCCTTATTCCATACATTTTCTATCACTCTCCCTCCCTCCCGCCACACACACAAATCTCACTCCCGTTACATAAACATCCTCTCTCTGAACAGTTAAAGCTAATAAAACTAACTATAAAACAGAACATTGGAATGGTCCATTATAAACAAAAGGGAATATGACCACAAGTATTAATATTATTTCACCCATAACTGAAGCGGAAAGAGAGAAATGTTGGAGAGAAATAGCAAACGAAAAAACTAAATATTTAAAAAAAATTTAAATGGCATTGCAAACTCACTTATTCCTAATTCAAACAAACAGTGCTTTGGAAGAGAAATTTTAAGCAAGTGGCCATCTGTGTTTATCATAAGTGTCGGTCCTCTTTCTAAAGAATATGCATATTGAATAAGTAAAGAAATATATTTTTAAAAATTTTAAATAAAATTTATTTTACTGCATTGCTGCATCATTTTCATTCTGCCATCTCGTTTTACGCCATCTTGATGTATACAACAGCGTTTGAGAATAGTTATTTTATGGTAAAGTAGCGCCTCCTGATTTTTTTCTTCTGTGATTTCTTAAAAAATGAAGTTTTCAGAAGAAAACCACAATCAGAGTCATTTATCGAACAAAGTTTGCGAATAACTTCAGTAATTTTTGGGCAATGTGATGCAATCACTTGTGAGCCGTTTTCCAAAATGTGTAGCAAGTACGGGACATTCTGTTGAATGACGTACATTTTTACTATATATATTGTTCATTCTGTTGAATGACGTACATTTTTACTATATATATTGTTCATTCTGTTGAATGACGTACATTTTTACTATATATATTGTTCATTCTGTTGAATGACGTACATTTTTACTATATATATTGTTCATTCTGTTGAATGACGTACATTTTTACTATATATATTGTTCATTCTGTTGAATGACGTACATTTTTACTATATATATTGTTCATTCTGTTGAATGACGTACATTTTTACTATATATATTGTTCATTCTGTTGAATGACGTACATTTTTACTATATATATTGTTCATTCTGTTGAATGACGTACATTTTTACTATATATATTGTTCATTCTGTTGAATGACGTACATTTTTACTATATATATTGTTCATTCTGTTGAATGACGTACATTTTTACTATATATATTGTTCATTGTGTATAAGCTTTGTTATCATAAGAATAACAGTTTTGATGTTATGAATATTTTTATAGATGATGACATTTTGAAGACCTGTATATATGGTGCAAACAATGTATTATTTCTATCAGAAAATATAAATCAAATTATGGGATTATGAATCAGGATTATACCCAGTGTTGAGGATCTCATTGTTGAGGAACATTATCCTAGAGAAATTCTAAGCAAGCCAAGAATTCAGTGCCCATCATAAGTGTTGGGCCTCTTTCTAAAGATGTAAATTCAAATCCAAACTGTAGCGGCAGATAATTTATTTGATATTTCTTTACTTATTCAATATGCAATACGCCACAGTTTAGATTTGAATTTACATCTTGGTGTAGTAGCCAATGAAAAGGGAGCCTTTGAACCAGCCTCAACTCTAAGAGATCCATTTTTATCATAAAGGCCTGTGTAAGAAGGATTTCAGGGCAGTCAGGTAGATGTGGGGAAAATGCTTTGCTAAGGATCTCTGATACAGTTTAGTATAGTGTCTTAGAGAGGTGTAATAGAGGAGGTACTGCCTGAAAAGATGGACTCCTCAGACTGGTCTAACCTTTAAAAATTTAATGATTGTCAAGAATTTCCAACAGAAAATAAGTAGTGGAAAAAACATAGTCAACAAATAACTGTTACTAAACGAAAGAAAATGTAATCTTCTATTAATCTGCATAGCTTTTAAGTTTTTGAACTGTTTTTAAGTGTTTGTTTTTTTCTGATTTTCTATTGCTATTTACAAGGCTGTGAAAACCACCACATGAGATCGGATTTTTCGGTATAGTGCAAGGTATTTCGAGATAAAGAAGAACTTAAAAACAGTTTCAGTAAGTGTTATGGTACCTTACCTATACTAACATTTGAACTCTTCCATTCTCAATAAATGCTGAAAGCATGTGCTTCTCAGTGTTGGGTAAACCCCAGTCTATATTGGCAGTCAAGACTGATGTACCACTACTCTGGTTTCTCTGTTGTATATACTTTTCTTCAATATACTTGTTTTATTGAAACCCTGTATTCGTGTTTTCATTCCGAACCCTAAACAGGGCCACAACAGTAAGTTAAAAATGTACAAATCTGTCGAAAATTAAATATTCGACCGATTGGTGACAGTGATTTGTATTTTTGTTTAATTTTCGATTATTTACTTGTCAAACATACGCCATCAAATCTTCACATCAAGTAAAGAATGGCAGCCATTTTGAATCTCATTTTTCATAGCCTTGTAAATAGCAGTAGAAAATCAGATGAACAACAAACACTTAAAAACAGTTCCAAAACTTAAAAGGTACGCAGATCGATAGAAGATTAAATTTTCTTTCGTTTGGTAACAGTTATTTGTTGACTATTTGTTGGGTTTTTTTGCCCCTTCTTTTTCTGTTGGAAATTCATGACAATCGCCCAAAATTATTATATAGTGATAATTTATTTGATGAATATTTAACTCAAAGTATGCGTATCTATGTTTATCATATAAGTGTTGGGTCTCTTGTGAAAGAATACGGAATAATACACATATTGAATAAGTAAAGAAATATTAAATAAATTCTCCGTCGGCACCACGGTTGCGATTTGAACTTTTGGTTTCCGTTGCCATTTACTCATCATTTTCAAACATTTGTAATTCCATTAGATTTTCTAATTCTTCTTGTGAAGTTTATTCAATTTCTCCATCACTTTCACCAACGACTTTGTTGGTTTTTATTCAATTTTCCTTTGCCTTATCCCCACCCTCCACCATATTAGCCTTCATTTTATTCCTATTTTGGCTACTTCATTCTTTGTCCAAAGTTATCTCTTTGCATCTCTTTAACACAATTCAAGAAGATCTTGATTCTCTTTTTCTTCACCCCCCCCCCCCATCTTAGTTACTAAGTGATGAAAAACAGCCGACTGTAGTTATTTCATTTGTGTACACCCAAGGTTTCTTATTTCAGCATCAGTACAAAGAATTAAAACATTAAAAAGAAAAAATTAAGAAAATTCTCATGACTAATGGGAAATTTAATGGCTATCAACTTTCTAACACATTTTTCAAGCACATATAACATCTTCAGAAATATTAGAATAGAAAAACAAAGTCCTAAGAAAAATAGTGGCAAAGGATTTTTTTTTTTTTTTAATTTAAAGTCTACTCTTATATAGGTAGAGTCGGAAACAATGATAAGATAAAGTAATTATGTTTCACAATTGTCTGATTTATTCTCTGCATCCTTTGTTCCAGCTCATTTGACTCGTTGGTCTAGTGGTATTCATTAATTAGCTGCTCTGATACCTCGTTCTAGTACATTTTCCTATTCCAGTAGCTTTGTTTTTTTTAAACTTGAGTTCACCCCAGACAAAGCATACTTCCACTAAGACGTAAGGGGCTACTGTAGATTAGGTGCCAGAAATTAACGGGGGCATCCTAAGAGAGGAGTTGTGTGGCGATATGTTTGTTTACATTACATTTAAATTTCTACATGTCGGTAGAGTCATGGGAGCAGGGAAGGAGTGCCAAAGGTTGGCAGCTCTGGGAAAGAAGCTATTTGAATAGAAAGCTCCCCGGCATCTCTGAACTTCCACCGTGAATTGATGGAATTTAACTGATTGCCGAGTTGGTCGGGTGTATTTATGTCGAGGAGGCACCAGAGCAGCAAGTTCATTGGAGCAGGCTTGTGGAACTCTCTTCATGCTGACTGTTTTCCTCCTACCTATAGCCTTGTTTTTTAAAGACTAAGGCCAATAGGCATCTCCTTTCTTTGTGATAATCATCTTTCATTCTTGTTAGCTCCTTACATCAAGTGGCTCATGCCTTGTCTGGAGCGATTTCCATTAAGAATTTTTTTTTTTAATTTATAATTTTGGGGTCCGATGTAACCGTCAACAATTTTCTAATTTGGTCTAATTGTGTCAATGTTTTGTGATACTTGTAAACATTGAGTACAAAAGAAGTGCAGTGGAATTACTGGAAGGTTCGGAAAAGATAGCCAGTCTGTGTGCCAGAAGTGTAAGACAATGGAGATGGATGAGAACTCAGATGTGGAGAAAGTATATTTAAATGGTAAAGTTATTGAGGTTGTTGAGAAGTTTTGTTGCCTTGGTGATACCATTGGAGAGCACAGGGTTGAACAGGTACAAGTGTGATTGCAAGAGTAAGGAGTGGATGGAGTACGTCGAGGGAATTTTTGCCATTAAGAACCAGCAGAGTGTTACCACTGTCGACTAAGGGAAGAGTCTATCAGGCATGTATAGGCAGTATGATGATGTATTGAAGTGAAACCTGGCCACTGAGGGTTGCATGGGGAGAAATGATACGAGAATGATATGATTGATGTGTAATGTGAGTCTTAAAGAAAGATCTGATCACCTCAGAGGAAAATTAAATCTGGACAATATAGGGAGATGTGTGCAGAACAGGAGACTTCGGTGGTATGTTCACATTGAAAGAATGGATGAGAGTTCTTGGATTAGTAGATGTAGAACAATTGAGGTAGCAGGGCAGCCCATAGGAGAAGGCTAAGGAAAACATGGGAGGAAGTGAAACGTATGGACTTGAGAGAAATAGGGATAAATAAAGACCTGACTCTGCTGGTTAGTAATGACAGAAGTTTCTGTAAGTTACTCCATCCACTCCTAATTTTAGCTATCACACCAGCACCTGCTCCACCCTGTGCTCCAATGGTATCACCAACATAAGAACATTTCTAAACAACCTCAATAACTTTGCCATCCACATATATTTTATCCATATCTGAGTTCGCATTCATCTTTGTTGTCTTACATTTCTTACACACAAACTGTTCTTCCTCTCTCAACCTACCAGTAATTCCACTGCACTTTTTGTGTACCCAATGCCCTGCATGTATCACAGAAATTTGAGTTGCACGTGACACCCTTACCACGCACTGAGCATGGGAATTTTCCTCTTTCCGGAGAATTTCCAACACTACAACCACTGATAAACACTTTTGTCTTGGTGACATTCACTCTCAGGCGTTTACTTTCCATAAATTTCTTACACTTTACACAAGGTCCTCAAAAGTGTGGAAGTGTGTTGGGGTAAGGGTAATTGGTCACACTTTGTTTATTTTACTCTTAACTAATGCATTTTGACCCATTTGTCCAAACACTTTGCCTTTCATTCTTTCATCATTTATCCATCACTTTCATTTCAGCAGTCACCATAATACCACATTTACTTTATGGACTACTACTTAAAATATCGCCCATGGTTTTACAAACAATTTATAAAAATATATTAACAGTTTCATTGATTAAAAAAGAACAAAAAGAAACCAAATAAAATCAGAGGCAGGTTAGTAAAATATTCCCAACCCTTTCTAAGAATAGACTGCCTACTATTTTCCAGTTTGTTTAGAATCGAAAACAAGCAGGTAAATCTCTAAGTGGGAGTGGGATATAAGTGGGAGGAAAAGAAATAGGGAGTGAGAGAATGGTGTCCTTCAGAGATTGAAAAAAAAAAACACAATTTGGGGAAGCCAAAGTCAATAAATAAAAATGGAGAGTTGGCATCTTGGAAGATCGCTATTACTGAAAAATAAAAAAGAAAACCGGACTAACTCATTTAACTTGCTAGGAGGCTACCATAACCGGGGTGGGTCACGAAATGACCGAGAACCACGTGCATCATGCTCAGGTAGAGAATACATATTATACTAAAGTTTGATCGCAGCCACATGTATGGGAAGCGGGAATTCGAATGTTAGTCATTCTATAATAGTCATCATCATCATCATATTCGGTTTAACGTGTTTTAAGAAGTTGAAGGAGCTAAGTAGAGATTAGTAAACAAGACTAACATTGGGGAGGCCAAGGGCAAAAAAGTGGGGAGTGGGCATTTTGGAGGATCTCTATTACCAGAAAAATAGAAAGGGAACAAGACTCACTTATTCAATTTGTTAAGAGGTTACATTAACCAGGGTGGGTTCTAAAAATATCTAGAACTGTATGTGCCATACTCAGGCAGGAAACACATACACTTTGAACTCAGCTAAAAGCTCAGGTGGCGGGAATTCTGAACCTCAGTCCTTCTTAGCACACGATTTCATTATCATCATCATATTCGGTTTAATGTCTGACATATTGGCAAGAAGTTGAAGGAGTTAAGTAGAGATTAGTCAACAAGGCTAACATTGCAATTGTCACGATACATATAAAGTACTAAGAAGCCAACATGACACAAGCAGAGAATGCATGCACCCAAATCTGGATTTAGGGGTCAGGATTTAGGGCAAGAAAAATATGCGGTTTTTACAATGTGGTTATAGAAAGTTAAAATGTATACACGTTAAAACGTAAATAAATATATAATTCCACATTTGACAAAATATGATTAATATATTTAAATTTAAAAGTTCTTGTAAACATACTTTGCTGCTGTAAAGTTTTTCAATTGCCAAATTTAAAAAGCCTATATTTGGAACATCAGGAAGTTTCATCAGATGTCACGTGGAAGAGAAAGAAAAGCAGAATATAACAATTCTCTGAATATAACGATATATATGTGTCTCAAGTTATGGTGAAAAAAAATCAATAAAGTGCTCGATCGCAGAAAAGTGAGAGTTAAATACAAATAATTTATTTAAAAACTATATGTTACATATTTCAGAGTCGTACCACGGTTTCATCCAGATGGGCTGACTTTTTAAATTTATTAAAAAGTCTAAAGGCCAAGGGAACTCGTCAGCGTACTGAAATGAGATCAAAAGCAAGGAGAAATGGCGTTTGGGTTCACCGTTAAACAAACGGTGCATTACTGGAGTGTCTTTTTTAAAGAAGGTACCAGGGTCAGGGTTATATATTGGTTGGGATTCATTGAGTTTTATTTTATTTATTATTTATTTATAGTTTTGTGTTTTAAAAAAGATTTTTATTTTTTCTATTAGATGTTTTATTTAATTATTTATTTGTAGTTTTGTATTTCTTATTTTAAAAGGGTTGTATTTTGAAGATCGTCTATAGGCCGTAGTTGTAATATATATATATATATATATATATATATATATATATATATATATATATATATACAACTATAGTTATCCAGACATGTGTTTCGTCGTCTCTACATCTGATCAGTTTGGCTAGACGTAGCAAGATTAAAAATCGGGAGATCATTTCTCAGAGCAAGAAAGGCAGAATATAACATAATTGTTTCAATATAACGATATATGTAGATCTTTCTCTTTCTTCAATTGTCTATCTTTTTTCACTGCTTTTATTTACATTTTTTAAATTTTTTATGTTGTTTTACTTACCTCAACAGATTATTTACTTGGGATTTTTTTTTTAATACTTTCTCATTTTTCTTTATTTCTTATCATTATGACGTTCTCTCTATCTCCACTACACTTTTTATGTACTAACGAGTCAACGCTTACCAAGGCCTTAATGGCATTCGAGGATAAGGGCCAATGATTTTGTCAAGTGGACGGGGAGACAACACCTTGAGGATTAGTAACCATAGTTGAAACTGGGCAGAATTTGATTATTTAAGAGGACACCTCAACAAGAATTTGTTAATATTGGACTTGAAAACGACCATTTTGTAGTCAGCTGGGAAGCAGCCAAACAGTATTGTATTCCACAGACGGGTAGTTCTTGGAAAGAAACGTTGCTTATGGAAGTTCCGTCTAGTTCCAGGTATATAGAGGAAGAAATAAAAATTATTTAGAATGGTTATAGCTAGATCAGTTTTTATTGTGAATGTTTTACAGATGGAACCATAGATTGGAACTCAGTCGAGCACCTACCATGAAAATAATATAGAGAAAGACTAGCAACCTTTCTTCTATGAGAAAGGCTCTGTAGGAAAGAGAAGAGGACATCTCCTACTAGATTTCGAAGTTAGATTTTACTGTCAAGGCAGGAAAGGGTGATCTGAGCAGCACCTCCCCAAATGTGGCAACAGTACTCCATCTTAGGTAGAGGATTGTATCAGGAGTGAGATACTTTCCGTAGCGGTAGAATGATCCAACCGTTCTTCCAGCAACCTTAGCAACAGATTTGATGTAAGTCTTCCATTTCAGGTCTTTTATCGTAGCTATGATGTCACTCACCAACAAACACAGGAGACGCAATGCAAGGTACAGATTTACAGAAACAAATGGAAACTAAATGTGCATTAGGATGATCTGAAATTACTGACAAAACAAAGAAGCTCAAAACACTAATTTTAGAATCAAAACATTCACAGAATAAACTCGTCTAGCTACAGCCACTGTAAATAATTTTCCTTTCTTCCTTTGTTTACCAAAAAATAAATAGAACTTCCATGAGCAAAGTTTATTTCCAAAAACTACCAGTCTGTGGAGCACAATACCACAGGGTTGGTTCCCAGCTACTTCTTTGCGTGTCTTTGAAGTGTCATGTGGTCATACGACAATTTCCATACTTTTTTACGCAGTCCTTTGCATCATTGTTGTACTCCGCAAGATCTTTCAAGCTGCACCGGTTGGGTAGTAGGGGGCAGACAAGACAGTCTTGCATCGTATGGTCCTCCTCTCCACATTCACATATGGTTGGGTCAGTTTTGTAGCCCCATCTACTCATAACAACTTTTGATTGCTCCATTCCTGTTTTTCAGGTGATTCAGTGTTTTCCACTGGAGCCAGGGTGCCTCTGAACCAAGATTGCCATGTCAGTAGGAGGGGGGGGGGCATTGTCTAGCCGTCTACTCCACAGCTGTAGTCTGGTCTATTCCTAAGATGTTGTTAGGGGTTCGACATGGCTGAGGAAGCTTCTCCTTGACTTCAGTCATTTGACCGTTGGTTCACATCCATGAAGGAGATGGTGTTCATCACCGATAGTCTTTTATCTTTACTTGGCTGGCAACTTCCCGTCTCATATCAATACCATGGGGCTACTTCCCAGCTGACTACAACATGATCATTTTCAAGTCCAATGTTAACAAATTTTTGTTGAGTTTTAACCATCGCCTCAAGGCGTTGTCTCACCGTCCATCTGACCTACTCATTAATCCTTATCCTCGAGTGGCCTTTGGACCTTGATAAGCGGTGACCCATGAGTACATAAAAAATCTCAGAGTCTAGAATTTTAAGTTAGGATATAGGAACAAAAACATTTGCACTACTTGAGATTAAGAAGGGAAATTATGTTTTGGAAGTTTTTAGATGACGATTGATAATTTGGATTATTCGAATTACTATACTCATCTCGATTGTTATTATTGTTATTATTAATTGTTATTAATTTTTCTTCTTATTATTATTATGATTAATTGGTGCTGTTAGATGAGAAAAATACAAACAAACAATAAGGCTTGAAACAATTGTCAGAGAAAGAAAGAGAGAGTCAACAGATGACGATTAGAACGGAAGTGACGCCACCGTTACTGACATAGCGTTGCCATGAACGATAGCCAGGGAGATATGTTGGAACAACCAGGCTGACTCACGGGGCTCGTGCCTAGACATTGAAATCCTCCGTCCAATGTCCTGAAAAAATTTAACAGTCTCGGGGCCAAGCACACCCGACGTTTCCACTGAAATTTGTTGGAAGACGAAACGGTCAGTGAGCGAGCTATATTTTCCGCGCTTCCTTGTTTCAGCAAGCAGAGCCGCTGTGCCGGGCTTCACCGTGGATTCCGCAATCCTTGCTGGTGAAAAGGAGTCAGAACAAGTGGCGTCCCAGATCCAGCTCGGAAAGCAAACACAGTCATCCTGTCAGGCCTGCGACCGTCGCCCCTGTCCAGGCCGACTGGTTCAAGGACTGATGCAAAACCTGCCGAGTCGACACCTCGCCTGACTACGTCGTTAAGGGCAAAGTGGCGAGGCAGGCGGCTGGCACTAAATCGACAAGAGAGAGGATGCAGGGCAAACTCGTCAACGACCTGCCCACAGCGACACCGGTGTGGGTGGCACAAACGGAGTCCCAGCCGTTGTGAGACGGTGATCCGGATAGTGTCATTGTCCAAGAGGGTTCCAAGTATCGCCGAAGGGATAGCACTGAGCCAAGCACCGCTGTAAGGTGAAGCCGACGCTCTCAGGCAGGCAACTCTATGCTGGTTACTGCTACGAATGAGTTCAGCAAACACGTCTTTCACTTAAAATACAAACCAATAAAATTTAATTTTCTGTTTAAATTTAAGTTTTTTTTATTTAAACTTTTCTTTCACTTATAAATAAATCCTGTTATCAACATTTCTCGCCCCCCTCCCACCCCAAAATAAATTTAAAAACAGCCATGTCGGCCTTTCTTCTCTTATTTTGATCCAATTTACGCGACTGAAATAATTTTTTTCATATTATTCTATCAACAATTATCTGAAATACTCCTTTTATACTCCTTATTAATTCCTATTTCTGTCACGTAAATAATTTAGAGTGAAATAGGCTTCAGCATTACTCATAAACAACTTATGTTTTTTAAACTTAAACCATGTTTTAGTAAAAAAAAAAAGCTTAGGGCTTTAATGTTGTTTTTGTTATTCCAAGTTTCATCATACACGTGAAACGTTGAAATAAAAATTAGGTCGGAAAAATATAGTCGCCATCTAAACAAGTTGAGAAAGAAGCTAAGGAAGAACGATAACTCAACCTGTCTTTGTTATAAAAGGAAGTTATCGTTCTTTCTTAACTAGCATATTTATCTTTGTTTATAAAGATGGCGACTATATTTTCCCGACTAATTTTCATTTCGGCATTTCACGTGGACACTGAAACTTGCGATTGTTTTTTATGCTATCGAAATGAATAAATGCAAAAGTTTTTCCCACCTATCCTAACTATATTAACAAAACGGGTTATGCTTATTTAATTCTGTGTAGTATATTTTCATACAACTAATATATATATACATTTTTATATATATATATATATATATATATGAGAGAGGGAGAGCGAGAGAGATGGAAGCGAGAGCTCAAACCTCTTTGTCTTAACCAATGAAGAACAGGTCACCTTTCTTATCAGCAAATATTTATTTTAGAAAATGATGCTTGCCAGATATTCCCATCTCACCATTTCTCCCAAAGACAACATCTAACTTTTCTATGACTCGAACGTAGGCCACAATACACCAATGGTGTCTATTCAGTTCGTATCAATTGTAAGAATTCAGAAACAATAACAGAAAACCTAACAAATGCAAGTCTCCTCAGAAAATTTATATTTTGAAAGATAATTCCATCATTATTATTTTATAGAGAGCACATGAACACAAGCCTATTAAAAAAACACACGCATATATATATATATATATATATATATATATATATATGTGTGTGTGTGTGTGTGTGAAAGAAAGAGGATATGTGCGTGTACATGCATATACAAAATTTTTTTAAAACTTTGAGAATGAGGAATAAAAAGAATGACTTAATGAATATATGAAGATTGTTTTTTGTGTGTTGTTTGTTATGTAAGGACTTAAAATGTTTCTAATCTATATGAATAATATCCAGTGTTAATCATTTTTAGCTGTAAGGCATCCATTTATATTGATTAGAGAATTTGGGCAGTTTGTCGAGTTTCAATGGTTTCAGTTGGCTTGCCAAGAGCACAGTTCTATTTAGGGATACATGTATATAGGCGTTTACCTATATATATATACATACATACATACACACGTATATTAGTGTATTATGTATATATGTACACACACGTTATTATATAATATAAAGATACATGTACATTATATACATACACATGTTATATATATATGCATATGTTAGAAACATATACCAATACGTTATATATATATGCGCATGTTTGATATATACACATGTTTATATATATGTATATATGCGCATGTTTGATATATACACATTTATATATATATGCGCATGTTTGATATATACACATGTATATATCCTTGTTTTATATACATGTTATATGTATACATACACACATTATATACATACACACACGTTATATATGCATACATACATACATACACTAGAGTTTGGCGATATGACAACTTTAATATCGGTTTCGGTTTTTTTATTTAGTATTTTTTCTTTCTAAGGAAGCCATTTATTCTCTTGTGTGCTTATGATTAGTTCTTATTCCACGTCTTGTCGAATTACGCCACTATTTCAATAAGTTGGTTATTTGTGACTGAATCATTCGCTTATTAAAGGAGTGAGGGAGTTATGGGAACGATAATGTGTTTGAATACAAGCATTTACTAATGAAAACAAAGTAACAACTCGGAAACAATAAAGTATACAAATAACATTTATTCTTCGCGAACCCGACAAGAAAACTTGGAAGCAAGTGATTAGACAAGACTCTACAGAGTGGAATTTTTAGACCGTTGACCTGCTGACCTATTAAAACTGGAGAGTTAGCTTGCGAAATATCAAAAAAAGTCTTACCCATGGACAAGAGAAAAGTGACGTTAAATGAATAGAGAGTACAGAGACTTCAGAGTCTGCAAATAACATTTATTCTTTGCGAACCCGACATGGCTCGCTTTGAAGTTGTGTCGATGAGAATGTGTACAACAAAGTCCGAGGAGGATGTGTGCGGGTGTTTGTGTAAGTTGAGAAAAACGTCTTGCATACCGTATAGTGTGTTTGCCGAACGCACATGTGCTGTTAGAGGGGTTTTCATAAGACGTCACACCGAAGGAAGAGTGAGGGTCTGATGAGGTGTTGTTTGCAGCCAGTCCGAATGAAAAAGAGGGAAAGGGTCTGGTGAGTTGTGTTCGAAGAAATAGGCTGAATTTCCTCTGTGCTGCTTTTTATATCACAAATGGTAGCGCCCTCTACACGTCACCAAAGGGGTGATAATTCAGGTCTGAAACGCCCTCCAGTGAGTGTGTGCATAAATTTGTTGAGCAGAATAGGTAATGCTACAGGAGTTAACTATTGAAATACAACCTTTTATGATTTATTTATTTCGTTTTCAACAGTTAACTTCTACAAACAGTGATCATGGTGCCAGATTTCATAAAAAATTTATGAAGAATAAAACTTTCAATTTTCGTTGTTTTAATTCTTTACCCGGCCATGGCTGACAGAATGAGGAGAATCCAACTCCAGCTCCAGTTCGAAATTCTGTACAGGTTCCAGAGTTCGACATTAAGATTCCCAAGTTCGACCAGTAAGTTCCCAAGTTCAAAAAGATGCATTTCCGAAGATCGGAGGTTACTTAACGATTTTACTTAGGGGGTTTGCAAATATGTGCTTTTGCGAGAACTTATCTTCGTGAAGACTGTTTGGGTAACACCTTTGCACACTTGACTTCGGCAGACTAGCTCTTTTTTATATGGAAGGAATGGCTTTGCCTGCAAAGTGTCTTCCATGGGTTTCTGATGCAAAGCATTCAGGCCAACGTTAACCGAAATTGTGAAACTAGAAAAAGGAAGAATGACTGCCTGTGACAACCTTTTGTGGACTTTGTCACAATACAGTCAAACCATCGTCCACAATGGTAAGGATAGCCTTGTAAACCCTTCCTTCTCTATTGGGCTCTTGATGGACTTACCTTTTGACTAGCCTGTTTGGAGTCCAGGGGGATCAAACGCTGGTGGTGCAGTCTCTTTTAGACTTAGTTTGTCTGATATCTGACAGATAATGAAAGTAGTTAAGTATCCTTGGAGGGCGAAGTCATAGTATTTTTCTGGTCGACACTTTCCAGAGTAATAGTACATGGGAATTAACTCGGGAGTAGCTCCTTGAGAGGCTTCTCCATCAACACTCGCTAATTGTCGAGGTATTCTCAAGTGCTATGTTGAGCATAGATGTCTGTCCATTGAGGTATTTCCCTATGGATGACTGAACCCATCACTGCTATGTGAATGTTTCGGCGTTAGCTTCGATTATTTTGCCTCTGAATTTATCACCGTCAGTTAAAGGAACTTCCTTGTTTTGAAGTGATGTTACTTTCCTCTCCCTTTTTGTTATTAAGCAACTTAATCATCTTTCGTTCTTTGTAGCTCCTTACATCAAGTGGCTTCATGCCTTGTCTGGAGCGACTGCCATAAAAAGGAAAAAAAAAATAGGAAAAGACACTGGAGCTGTAAGTGTTTGAGTTATATAGGTTGACTCACATGATCCCTAAGGGACTGGTGATTGGGTTACATTTTGACCCTGAAAGGAACACGAGAGACAACCACTGACCAATCTATGAGGGCCTTATCAATTCCAATAAGTGCAATCTAAAAACGCTCTAAACTTATTTTTTCTTTGCACTTTTCAAAAGTGATCATTAGTTGACATTTGTTCAAAAAAAATTTAATTTTTCAAATGTAATTAAAACATTTTTGTTCAGACTTCTTATGGCTATACCCCATTGAAACACTGGTTCTCTTCAGATTACTGAAGTTAAGCAACGTTCAGTCTCGTCAGTATTTAGATGGGTGACTACTTGGTTATACTAGGTGCAGTACGTTTGAAAGTTAGGTGCTTCTCCAGATTAGGACCCGATCTAAAATCGACTTGTTAGGGTTAACGTTAGAGTCAGAGTTAGCTCGGGTCCATATCTGAAGAAGTACCGAATGTTGTTGTAAATTGTATTTTACATTCCCAACGACAGGCCCCAATTAGGGTAATAATTTCTAGGTGAAGTTAAGCAACGTTCAGCCTGGTCAGTATATAGATGGGTGACCAGTTGGGAATTTCTAGATGAAAGGAAGGAACAGAAACATAAAGAGAGGAGACAAGTAGAGAATATTTCATATCTGAATAAGAAGGTATTCTCATTCTAGTTTATTTTAAGAGAAGATATGAAACCATCTGTATAATTTGCATTATTTGGACTACTATTCTCATCTTGGAGGTTATTCTCACAAACTTCTTCTGGTGCATCTATGTTGTTTGCAATATTTTTGAACGAATTCAATTATTTATACGGAAAAGAATTTTACCTAAATGCTAGTTGGGAATAATTTTCCCTTCACCAATGTGATGCCCCCAGATTGGGAGCAACATTGATATATATTTTTCAAATATATTTATCCAAGGACACGTGTTTCAGTGTGGCTGAACCTAGCGAAATTCGAAACCAAGACCCAAGGGACTAAAGCCAGAAGATCTACCAGAGCCAATCCCCGCTAGTGATGGAATGTATCACTTTTTATAGATGTCATTTATTTGTTCGCGATATTTTTGAACGAATTCAATTATATATATATATATATATATAAATTTGATTGCTATTCCACGTATGCTCTTAGAGAAGTATTTTATAGATGATTGGTGGTGTATGAAGCATTAATGCTTCATACACCACCAATCATCTATAAAATATATATATATATATATATATATATATATATATATATATATATATATATATATATGTATATATATTTCAGCAGCAAGTCGTTTATTAGACATGTGTCATTGAAGACCACAGAGTTCTCCCTCTTTATGATCTTTCTGGTCAGTTTCTCGACTCGGCGAGCGATTCGTCAGGTTTCTGGTATCAATTGATGGATCATGGCGCCTAATGTTGTGTCTTGGGCCATTTCTCTAGCGCTTTCGGTTTCGCGACGGCCTTCAGGAGTTTGTGTGTTGTTGTTGTTGTTTGTAAAGAGCCGTATTTATGATTTTATTTTTGGTATATCTAATTATTTGCATATATATATATATATATATATATATATATATATCTTTATTCTTTTATTTACTTATTAATTTATTTATTTATTAATTTGTTTTATTTCTTTTATTTTTTATCTATTATTATTATTATTATCATTATTATTATTATTATTATTATTATTATTATTGTTTATTAATTGTGGAAGACTGATAAGGCGTTAGTACCGGTGGTGAATGCTATTTTATTAATTGTGGGTTGTCATTTTTTTATGTGTAAGGCTTCGAAGATTTTTAGTCTGTTGGTGCATTTGTTTTTATGTATGATCTTAGTACTAGTTGTTAATATTTGTCTTAGTTCGGGTGATTTTATGCTTTTTTTATGTGTGTTTATGTGTCGCTGGATGGCACTAGTGTCATTTAAGTGATACGTAAGGCGTATATATATATATATATATATATAATAGAATTAACGATAAGTGAAGTATCGTTAAAGTGATCTATCATGATAAAGTAAAGCTCAATACGTTGAGTAGAGCAATCAATTTAAAGAAGGAAAGATGAAGATAAAAAATTGCACAAAATTACATAAAATTACCTAAAATGGATACAATAGTGTAACTTCTTGAATCTGAACTTTCGATGTAATAAAATTTGTATCAATTTTAGGTAATTTTATGTAATTTTGTGCAATTTTTATCTTCATCTTTCCTTCTTTAAATTTATATATATATATATATATATATGATATATATATATATCTCCGTTAACAGGTCAGCATCTGGATATTGTCATTTGGTCCGTTAATTTGAAAAAAGCTTTTGTCATTGAATTAAAAGTTTTATTTGAGGAAATTTTTGACTGAGCACAATAGCACGAGTTGGAAAAATATGAAAATCTACAAGAACAATGTGTCAGAAATTGCTGAAATGCCATTGCAAACTCAACCTCCTAATTCTTGACTAATCTTGGTCTTTCCTCATCGTACAAGAGGAAATACATAAAAAAGATACAAGACAAGACGTGGATATGGCAATCCCACAGAGTGACGACAATCTAACAAAGTCTGGTAGTATCGTGAGATACTGCCTGGACGCTCTGGGATAATGGTAATGATGCTTGAACCCAAACCCCTCATCTTATGAAGGCTTTGTTGGAAGCAATGAATGCTATACAAACAGCTATTCTATAAAATATATATATATATATATATATATATATATATATATATATATACAGGGCTTTACAGAGCTCTCCAAAAGGAGTGCACTCCAGGAGCATGCTCCTTTTTGCTGAAGCGAAGGAGAAGAGGGCTCATTTTATATTCAGCAGGAGTGGAGCATGAGCAGCTCCATTTGGGACTAAAGAGCGTGGTTTTATCGCTTTGCGCTCCTGGCTCCAAAATTTTTTTTTTTTTTTTTTTAAACATTAGTTTTTTTTATTCAGCAATAAAAATGAAAAGAAAAGAAAGTCTTAACTAAACTCTTTGAGTTATTTTTTAGATTATATATCTGGTAAATGTATTAGATAGGGGAGAGAGAGGGAGAGAAAGGAAGGGAGAGAGTTACACATGAAAACAGAACATTTGAACTTCTCAGGGTTTTTTATAGATGCAAGTAGATTTTTACATCTACATGTTACATTTTTGATAGGACAGTTTTCTTAAGGCAGGAGACAATTTTGCACCAAATGTCTTCAAATGCACCAATTAGTCTATAGATGTCTTTGAAGTTATTTTCTTAAAGATTTGAACTTTTTTTTGTATTTATGACAGGGATGTTTTATCTTTATTTTAATTTACAGACAATTTATTTTTGTACTAAATCTTACTATTATTATTATTATTCAAAGAAAGGTATTAAAAAATCTTTACTACTAAGGAAATGTTTATTTTTATACCAATTTCTGTTTTGAAGCCTACCCATTATATATTATTCCCCATCCCAACGAAATAATACCACATATCGCTTTAAAAAACTCTTGAAAATAGAATTGTGTTTTTGTCTGCTGTTCAAAGTGTAGTATCTTCGCAAGTGTCTCCTCTCCTGCTACACCGACGAAAATATTTTTTTGCCCCGAAACAGTAAGTTAACTAAAATTTTACAATACATCTATCAACATCTTTTAAATGCCTATCTGTATATTGGTAGAGTTTATACTTTCGACGTTGTAAAATATTGTCAACTGATTTTTTATAAATTCATATTATTTTGTGATGTGTTCCTCTTTACGATAAAACCGAGACTTTCTAAAAAATGCATTTCTTTTATTTGTTCTAACATTGTTTTTAATAAGAAAACTTGGTATTATTGGATCATTTAGTTTAATGCATCGTATTTTAATTTTAGCGAAAAATAAAAATGAGATTCTAATTTTTTTAGGCGATTACATGTAAACAGCCTGGGAAAATATCCGCAAAAAAGGAATTAAAAAAAACAATATTATAGACTTTAGTGTGGGGGATCACTTTCCTATATAAATTTAACGTAAAATGATCAACAACTTCCGGACCAGATAGTGTAGAAAATAACGTGTAACCAATTTTTAATAATGAGAGCGCATAAAGATCAAAGTTTTATATTATAAATCTTAACTTCTTTAACTATAAATTTTTCAAATAGTATTCTTTAAAGTCCTCCTTCATGTAAATAAAAAAATAACATTCATTTTTCTAGTTATGTGAAAATAACATTCTACATTCATCACAAGATTAACTTAACATTTTTAAATATTCTTGACCCGATATTTTTTCAACTCCAAAGGTCTAGGCCAGATATTTTGTATGAAATTTTAAGACATTAAATGGACCTCTGAATTATTTATTGACACTTTATTGATATTTTTTGACCAACTTATGAAAAATATTTTTTTATTCAATCTTTAAAAAATAAACGTCATTAGTTTTTTTTCGCTCCAAACTGTACTATTGAAAAAAAAATGGATAAATTGATTTGTTTGAAAGTACTTGCACGTTTCTGTGGTAAATAATAATATACATCATATAATATAGTTACATTCGTAAAACAAATATTAAACAACAACACAATGTTGCATTGGCTGTCTCTCCTCTCACAGAGAAATGCTTTCTTTAAAAAGAAAATAATCACTAATAATGTAATAGTAAAACTTGATTTTCTTAAAACAAATCTAAATTCCTTTCCAAAATAAATAGAAAAAATTATCGGGTCAAATTTTCCTCTCCTGAAAAAAATAGGTTGTTAATGTAATGAAAATTAAAAAAGTTTTTTAAATACTTTAGGGATTTTTCTATTTTATACCTCAAGAAACGAAAATTTACATACAATCCTATGCTTCGTCCGACATGTTCTCCTATAATCCTTAGCACATCTCAAAATATTAGCAAGATTTTGTCAAATATTATCTTACGGTCTTACACTTAAAGTGACATCCCCACCCATATTGACGAGATCCTTTAACGCCCACCCCTATCCTTCGACCACTCATTGGCAGAATAGAACGTTTATGAAAGAAGGTACATTTTCATTATGGAGCGCTGAAAAAGAGCCGCTCCTTTTTTATAGGAGTTTGAGCTGGAGCGGCTCCTTTTTTAAAATGGGGAGCGTGAAAGGAGCCAGCTCCAATTTTGGGCGTTGGAGCAAGAGCAGCTCCGAAAGTAGTGGAGCACATAAAGTCCTGTATCTCTCTCTCTATTATATATATATATATATATATATATATATATATATATTATATAATTATTGTATAGAGTGGAGAAAAGAGAGAGAAAAAAAGGAGAGACAGGAAAAGCGATTAAAAAATAACCTTGGATATTGTTGAGAAAACACATTTAAAAAGGTATAATCAAGCCATGAAATTCTGTTATGTTTAACACATATATATATATATATCTATATATATATATATATATATATATATATATATAGAGAGAGAGAGAGAGAGAGAGAGAGGGGGGGGGAACGAGAGGGAGAGGGAACGAGAGAGAGGGAACGAGAGAGAGAGAACGAGAGAGATTAATAAAGGCAACATAAATAAAAGATATTAGTCTGAAAAAAATCATTAAACAATGTAGATAAACGAATTGCAAATAGAATTTAAATACTTTAGTTCTCTATAAAAATGTAATCAAGTTGAATGTTTAAATCTTTGTTCTGATTTTCTTTAGCAAAATATATCCTTTTTTATTATTTGTTTATTTTTTTAAAAAAATGTTTAAGTGAATAATTGTTTATTTCTTATCGATTTTAATCAGTTACTTCATGCCGTGGGGTGAAAAATATAGCCACTAATAAATAAAATAAATACACATCTTTATGCTTATATTGTAAGGAAATGATATTATCTTGAGGTTGAATCCAAATTATCCAACCATAAGAGTAGAAAAGTCTGGTTCAAAATAACAATGAAACTTGTGTGATAAATTATTTTTATAAATTTTCATTTCTCATTATATTACAATTAAGAACAATTAATATTTATAATGTATACATTTGGATAAGCAAGGATAGGCGAAATAATTCTTATAAGGTTTCTTGCAAAAAGTATCTTTTTTTATATTTTGTGTGATTTTATTTTAATGTTGAAACTTTGTGAAATATGTTTTCTCAATATCCCAGGTTAATTCTCTAACTCTTTCATATATATATATATATATATATATATATATATATATATATATATATATAGATGGAAAATGAAAAAAAGGAAAATCAAAAACATTATGTATTCATCAACGTTTCGTCTTTATTTCAAAACTTCCTCGGGAAGATTGATTTGAAGAAATAACACACAAGTACAAATATTTGAAAAAGTGTTTTAAATATTAGAAAAGCCGGCTTATATTGGCATCATTTACCTGCCATGTAATGTGTCACCTGTGAATGGATTAATCCAATCTTACCAGTATTGCGTCAAAGGACGTCCCTTCATATAATACATCCTATGTACTACTCTACAGGGAGCCACAAGATGTTTGGATTGTAGTCACTTGTGGGAACGTTCTTCAGTACTTGTGTAACGTGCCCCACATCTATAGAGATAGATTTCTGGAAGGTCGCAATATTCTCATGCTGCAACGTGGGTACTGGTTTAGTGGTGATTGCTTTATCTGATATTGGTCTTCATCATCGTAGGGACTTCCATCTTTTCTGAGCCATCTGCGTCTTCCACTTGCATATATTCTGGGGGTTTAATCTGGTAATGGCTCTACATGTATATTTGCGCCAACAGGTGTGGGGTAATAAGTGTACACAATTGGGTGTATCTTTGAGGAAGCGGTGATTTCACCATTCACCCAGTTTCTCCCATTGATGTCTATGTGGTAATACATGTTGCCTAGTGCTTCTACCGACTTGGTTTTGTATCTGGACAGATTTTCCCATTCTTAGTTGCCAAAGTGGGCGATTGTGTACATTGTAGTACCTTTCATTTTTCAGGTGTCGTTTGGCCATTTTTATTTCCGTAATCTGACTGATTTCAACGCTCTGCTTGTGAATTCAGTATCTGTCTTGGAGAACTGGAAGATGATCCTTTATCATGCGGCCATACAACATCATTGCTGGAAATATATCCAGGTTTAGGACGGGCATGTCATGATGTGTCAGTAGATATTTGGCTGCACAATCAAAGCAGAGATAGCTCTAGTTATCAGTGCTGTCCATGTTTTGACAGTCAGTTCAGCCCGTCCATTGCTCGAGAGGGTTGTATGCTGACAATGTGCACTTTCTTATACACCAGTTTTCAAGAAACTGGTTCTACTTTCGGGGTGGTACTTCAGCAAATAATATTTCTTCCAGGACACTATGTGCAGAACCAGCTTCATGGGGAGTCACAAATGGCTCTGGCGGCATTCCCAGAAGACATAGAAGGGACCTCTATCCTCCTCGTATATCTCTCTGCATATACCATATAGTTTGTATTTTTTCATGAAGGCCGAAAAAAATCCATCACAGTCTTCTGGATTTAGAATTTGAGGTCCGACTGTGACATCAAACGTTCCCTAGGCTGTTAAGAGGAGGGGGATATTGTGTTGCACGTTTTGTATTGTACTTTGATTTAGCCCTGGCCAATACAGTGGTTGTCTGACATTTGCTAGTATACTATTAACACCGTGATGTTTGGAGCAGAGTAACTCTAGTTGCTAACAATTTAAAACAAATAATATTTGTTTTAAATTGCCCAATTGTTACAATCTTTACACATGAAAAGGGAGAAAAGGGGAAGTTAGGGTTAGTGATAACTTTTATATGAGTGACCACGTGACTAAATTAACCAATAGAAAACCATGAAAAAAAAAGGTCTTAATCATAATAAGGCTCTTTTCTGCATGATAAAAGGATTATAAAGAAGTATTCAAAACTGGCCTTCCACTTTATAAGTACCATATTTAAAGCATGAAAATAATCATAAAAGATGCTTTATTGAACCAATGAGAAATGTTAAGTTTGACAAGGTTGGAATTGAGAGAGAAAGATATAAAGAGACAGAAATGCAATTAATGGTAGAACAATGCTTCATTTTTGCGAAATGTTCTTTAAATAGCAAACAGCAAAACATGTTGCTTGGTAAACAAAGTGTCCAAACATTACAGAAAAAAAAAATTAAAAAAAATGGAGTCTTTTAATCTTTATGGCTTTTATTATTTTATATTTATTCCTGGATTATTGCATTGACAAATTAAAAGGAAATAAAAATGAGGAATTTTCCATTTTGGAATTATTTGGTATTGGATTTCAGAACCGAAAGTCCGACAGATCAATAAATATTTGACAGTTACAAGTGGACATTTAGGATGTACAGAAGGGAATGTGGGTGGATGGTTTACTTTATAAACGGAACTATTAACAATTAACATTTTTATAAAGATATTGATCAGTATCTAAATAAATAAAATATGTATGTATGTATGTATGTATGTATGTATGTATGTATGTATGTATGTATGTATGTATGTATGTATGTAACTTTCTAGGTTGAGCAGCTACTGAGTTGACATTTGGTTCATAGATACACTTCGATAAGGTGCATAAAGTGAGATTTATAAATTATTAATAAACAAATACAGACCATTAGGTTTAACTTCTAAAATCCGGCTAACTTAATTTTATATAATAGAACAATATGTCGGTATGTATGTTTGTATGTACATCCATAACTTTCTCAGCTGAGCAGCTACAGTGCTGAATTTTAGTTCACGGATACACTTTGACAAAGCACACAAATTGGTATCCTTTATTTTGTTCTTTAGTCCTTACATTCCATGACCGATGTTTCTGACAAAGGGGGAAGAATTGCAGTTTTCTGGGCTGGAATCTATCCATCTAACACTTATCGTTAGCTAGTTTTTGACCTTGAATTAGTTTTTTTTTTTTTTTAGTTCCTTATAGTAAGTGGTTTCATGCTTTGTCTGGAGCAATTTTCATTAAAAAAAAATCATGTGGGGACGTCAGCAGTAATCAGTGTGCAGCCCAAAACTAGAATGTTGTTTTAATTTTACTAAACCACATAGTTCTCTTTACAAATACTTATTATACCGTGGATAAAGGCTTAGCATTTTGGGTGAAAAGTGTCTTTCAGAGTTTTTTGAATACATTTACTTCTGGGAGTTGTGATTTTTGGTTTCCTTAGGCAACGCCGAGACACGGGTACATGCTAGTAAATAATATAAATAAAATATAACGTCTATTTTTGTGTTTGTATGTATACCCATAACTTTCTAAGTTGAGCAGCTATAAAGTTGAAATGTGGTTTGCAAATGCATCTCCATAAGGTGCACAAAGTGATGTAGCCATGGACGTCTGCAGTGATGAGGATACTGTCTGATAAAAGCATGCCCGGTTCTATCCAAGAAAGCAATTGAATTTGACATCAATAACTGTCTGATGAGGTTAGCCATACGGCTGACCAAAACCATTGCAAACAAATTGATATTAACAATGTAGTTTGATAAATAAAGGTACTTCTCCAGATTAGGACCCAGGCTGAAATCGACTTGGCATCGATACTTTCCGGATGTTTATGTAAACCGTAGGAAATTACTGACACCACGTCGATTTTAGCACCTTCTTCGAATTTTAAATCTCTTTAAAAAAAAAAAATTTTTTTTAAAAGTGCTTATCCAGACCCAAGCTAAAATCGGCTTGGTGTCGGTTAGGGTTAGCTTGGGTCCTAATCTGGAGAAGTACTAAAAATACCTTTTTCGTGCATAAAAACCTTTCTTACTACTTATGCAATTAAATTTTTCTTTAAATGTTGGTTAATGTTTGTTTTGTTTCCCCACTTGTAAATCCAGCCTTGTTTTGGACTTTTTTGGAAGCAGGTAAGTCAACCAACTTTTCATTTGGCATTTTCCGACGGTTTATGTAAACATCCGGGATATTAGTCAGAAACAATTTCTTGCTTTAACTATCCATTTGTGATCTATTTGTGTTATACCTCAGGCCGACAGCAACAAAGCCGTCGTCGACTGATACAACATTTTTAATAAACAAAGTTTGCTTTTATTACCTGTTTCTTATAAAACATACTCTACTTTTAACTACCCGCTAGCTCTAAGTCCCCATGACAAAAAAAAACAAAAACAATTCCGAACGAACCGAGAAAAAATAAAGGAGAGTAGTTTCCACCAGGACTTACAGTTAGTGGTAAAGTTAAAAGAGCTTTTTCTTTTGCCTGACAAACGCTAATTTTACTCATAATTCTGGATATTTTCACAATTTATATTAAGAAAATATTCCGCATTAATACAATTTTTGACCACAAATTCCTTAAAACAAATTAGTGTTGCCGACATACTTTTGTTTTAAAAGAAATACACTCGGAATCTTAGTCAAAAATATTTTTTTTTGCTTTACCTATCCATTTGTGACCTACTTGCATTATACCTCAGGCCGGCAGCGACAAAACTGCAGTCGACATTTCTAATAAACAATGTTTGCTTTTCTAATCGGTTTCTTACAAAACATACTCTCCATTAAACCTACCACTAACCCTAAGTCCGTGTGACAACAAAAAATAATCTCCCAACGAACAGTGAAAGAAAGAAAAAGAGTGGTGTCCTCCAAGACTTACAGTTATCGGTAGGGTTAAGAGAGTTTGTTTTGTTTTTTGTTTTGTTTTTTGTTTTTTTGCCTGAGAAGCGCTAATCTCGACTCATAATTCTTGATATTTTCACAATAAATATGAAAAAAAAAAAATGAAAAAAAAATCAAACAACCAATTATTTGCTAGCTAATCCGCATTCATATAATTTTATCGACAAAACAAATGCGTATTACTGACAATTTTTTTAAAAAGAAAATACACTTGGGATATTAGTCAAAAACAATTTTGCTTTACCTATCCATTTGTGACCTATTTGCGTTAAAACAATTACTATTTAATAGAAGTTATGAACCAATTAAGTTCGTGTAGCAATCTTTTTGTGATACTTACTAAACAAACATGGCTACTTTGTTTAGAATCGGTATGTATACAGACTTAAGATCTATAATTTCTATTACATATTAATTTTTAACGCAAATATGTCACAACTGCATAGGGAAAGCAATGTTTTTAAAATTATTTCACAAGCGTGTTTCCTTCAAAAAAATTTATGTCGGGAATAGCAATGATTGCCCAGAAAAAACATTATATTTGCAAAATAAAAACAAGGAAATATCAGCACAATTCAGACACAAAATTAATAAAGTGCATTATTTTGTCCCAGCACCGCTTGCAAAGTCAAGACCAAACTAATTGCTAAAGTTTGAAAGCCATTTTTACAGCTAGCCGCTTCAATATAATCTATTTATTGTTACTTCTTTTTTATATTACTATCATTATCATCATCATCATTATTAGTAGTAGTAGTAGTAATAGCAGCAGCAGTAATTTCTAAAACAATGTATTTTTCTTTTCGCCCCAAAGTTTTTCAGGGTGTTTACATGTAATCAACTAAAAAAAATGAGTAGCATCTCTTTTATGGGAAGGGAGGGGGGGGGGTTATTCAACCAAGGGTTCTCATCTACAATAATAGCAAGATTTTTTTTATCTGTCATTCAATCTGTCACACTTAGGTGTCTTCCTATTTTAAATACAACATGGTCAAGCTATTTCCTTTCATCTATCACGCTCTTGTTTGAAATAAGATTTACATTATTAAACGCACAAAATGAATGGACGTACTGTTACTCTCTCTCTCTCGACATGGTGCCAGCGATTAAATCATTTCCTGACAATTACATTTAATACAGTTTTTGACGTCCTAAATTTTCCATTAAAGAAAATGCATATTTACATTGTACATTAAACACAAAGCCTCCATTCAAAACACACACAGCCCAAAAGTTTGTTTTTTACTTTTCTGATTGCTGTTTTACATTAACATCACGGGGTCTGTGTTCGCTCCGGACAACCATAAGCAGCAAATAATTCAATAGTTCATGGTCGAAGCATGGAATTTTTTGAGTTATTATGCTTTCCCGGGCAATGCCGGAACAAGGGTCAGCTAGTATTATTTAAACCAGCTTAAATGCAATTACATGTTCCTCTAAGACGAGCTTGTTATTTTTTCCGTGAATTTCTGTAAGATGTGATGCTAAAGGCGCTGATGAAGAGACGTTTTGGAGTAGCTTTTGTTGTTTTTTTTTTAAATTAAAGAATGAAATAAAGTATTTCCAGAATGTTTTGGAAACGACCGTACGCCATAATAGACTTGTTGTTCTAATTCACTAAATCTCCTTATATATATATATATATATATATATATATAAATTTTTTTATTATTAAAAGTGTAAATTCAATTATTGATTAAAGTAAGAAGTGTTTAAAAAGGTACAATACATAAATTTAATGAGAAATAAATCCTCCATTAGCAAATTATTGAAGGTTATTAATCCAACTAAAACAATTGTGTACATAAGTGCAGGGTTTTACAGAAAGGAGCGCTCTCCCGGAGCATGCATGTTCTCTTTTGCTGCAGGAATGGAGGACTCAATTTTTATCCAGGCAAGTAAATAGGGACTTATTTGAAAATAATGCTGGAAATGTGTGGATTTTTCCAACAGATTATTTTAAGGTGTAGATGGAGTGGGTAAAGGAGTGGCTACTTTTTTTTTTAGGAGTTGGAACCGCTCCAAAACTAGTGGAGCAGGTAAAACACTGCATAAAGCTAATGTTAGACGACAAAATGTATGCATTTCAATCTAACAATCTCATTAAGCATGATGACATAATAAAAATAATATGAGAATAAAAGCCTTATAAAACATTCATTCATGTAAAGAAAACTTCATTAATATTTAATTGTTTAGGATTAATATCAAATATCGCCTGTGTCATTCTATGCCAAATCTATTTTAACGAATTCAGTCTTAAACATCTTGTGACCTTAAGATGTTAATCCCCTCAAGGAATATATTCTTTCATCTTTTGCAATGTTTTATGATAATTAAAATTTGAAGATTTTTAACTGATCAGGAATATTTTAATAAATTAATTAAAACAAAAATTGATTCTTGCTAATCTTGAAGTTCAAGGTAAATGTCATCCTAGATAAAACCTGGAAAACATTTTTTTTGTTTGTTTAATCAATAAAGTAATTATAACGGTTGACATAAGCTAAGAATTTTGGTTTTAATAAAAAAGAAATGATTAGATACTTCTTTACAATCACCCCGTCATGACAAAAATTCTAAATTTTTAAAATTTTTGTTGTGGCTATTCGAATAGTCGTAAATTACGTAAAGTTTTGAGATAACAAGGACAGACTCTACACTTTAATCCAATTTAATTTTTCTAGGTGCATCAAGTGGAATCGTCAGTGATGCTCTGCTGTCATCGTCGATTTCAGGTACTTTTCCATTATATCAGCTACCCCAACCTGAGACCGGCAGATTCAGGTCGTCTCCTTAACAAAACTTTCCAAGTACAAAAAAACTCAGCCTCGTATACAGACTTGAAGCTTTCCAACCTCAGCCAATAAAAATACTCAACATATAACTGACCAGGCAAATAAATTCCATGCATACTGATTCATATGTTTTGAAGATTTTTTATGCCTTTATCCAGGACTGTTCTTTTAACCCCCCCCCCCCTCTCCCAAAGAAAATCTTCCCTACCATGAGACCTGGGCACAATGCTGCAATGGATCTTAGACTGACAACTGAAACTAGCTGTGAACAAGCATACCACTATGTATTTTGGCAAGAAAAATCCAGCATTCACATCCTTCCTCCACAACACTAATATCAATAAGTCTTCTTGTGACCGTAACCTGGGCATTACTGTCAGCAACGATTTGCGTTGGATAAAGCACGTCTCTAAAATTTGAACAGCTGTTCCATTTGTATATTTCTCTTGTGAGAAGTTTGTACAGTTGGATGAATGGCATCCATTGGTAAACCGACTTTCCGGTTCAATACAGCTTCAGTCAGTGAACTATCATTAGGGGCATTTGGGTTTGGTATAGCTCTATAGCTTCCAAAGAATATCCTAAGGAGTTCTGGTGTAGTTATCTTCCCCTTAATTTTTAAGAGTGCTCTCTTAAATGTACCCACAAAACGCTCAGCCTGTCCATTGGATTGAGGATGAAATGGTGACATGTGTATGTGGTTGATATTATTCTGCTTGCAGAAATCTGAAAATTTCACTCAAGTGAAAGCAGTACCATTGTCAGAGACTATGGTTTCTGGGACTCCAAATCGGCTGAAAATATTTTGTAATTTTAAAATCATTTCTAACACATACAAATGTCTGAATCCTGTGGAGATTGAAGTCCTGCAATGAATATCAGACATTTAAACTGATCCTCTGTGAGAGATTTTATTTGAAATTTTTTGCATTCAAGATTTACATGACCAGAAAAGATAATAGTCTTCAGCATCGTTCTTTGTCAGTTTTAGGCAATTATAACGGATGTTGAAAAGCGATCACTGAATGCTAAAAATGCCTGTAAGGTGTTCCACTGTTTCAGCCAAGCTTAAATCCTTTGCTTCCTTTGGAAGAAGGAAATTAATGTAACGGATATACTCATCTGATTCTGGTTTTCTTAGTAATAGACACATTTTCTAAGCATCGTCATTATGGAAAAATTCATTTGAGCAAGTGTCTATCCAACCTGTAACCCATGCAGTAAAAGTAATTCCTTAGGGTTCGTCATAGACGAATTTGTTTATGTTTGCAGATGAGCTATCTACAAAATCATTAGTTATTTTGCTGTGCTCAATACTTAGTATCAGTTGCTGCAAGAATTGTGGATTCAAAGCAGTTAAAATCCTGAGTTGTGACTTTTCTAAAAATTCCTGTTGGCTTTTTAAAATCTTTTCTAATAAATGTACAGAAATCGCCATACTTTCATCTATATTTATTTTTTCAATATTCGTCCAGTTGAAAAGTGTTTCGCTTTGTTATCTCATCCCCCTCACCAGTTGAAGTAAAGTGGTCTATGTGAGTGGTAAGGCACAAATATAAAGAATAAATTGAATCAAAACGCTTTTATGTAGATCAATAAATATAACTATTTATTATATATTTGCAGCTGAAAAAGAATTACTTTATAATGAGGACGTAATTATTTGTAGTTTCGGGGGAGTGGGTATCCCTCTGAATAGGGTGGCAGTCGGTTAATTTGTGACATTGGTGGAAATCATACAAAAGGTTGTGACTGTTATCACTGTTGTAAATCTAGTGAAACATTTTGATTGCAAAGCAGCACGTTTACCGGGCGTTGCCCAGGATTTGGGATGGATATGATGCAACAACATAATAAAAAACAAAGGAGTACATTTTTATGCATACTATCTATGATCTTAATTTCATAAAAATCTGTTTATTAGTTTTTAAATCAATGGGAACAAACTTTTTAATTGTCCAGTAGTTTTTGAATCCATGGGAACATTTATTTTAATAGGGAGGAGGGATTGTCCCGTTGCTCCCCTCACAAATAATTAAAACATTGCTCATTACACTCCTTATACTGTCTACGATCTATGCTCCAAATTTCATAAGAATCTGTTGAGTACTTTTTCTTCTTATAAATGTACAGACAAGGCAAACAGATACGGGCATCCACCTTTATTATATACACTAGCAAAAATATGTAATCAGATGGAGCATATTTTTGCTCACCTAGGAGGAGGATATCATGAAGAAAAAAACATACAACACTGCTCTCCCTCCAAGGATGAGGTAATGCCTGGGAGGATGGTTTCATGGCAAACAAACATATACTATACTACATCCCCCCCCCCCATAAAAAAGGAAGAGGTAATGCCTGGGAAAGTGGTTTCATGACAACAAAACAAACACTACATCGACCATGAATTGCACCTTGAAAGATAGTACATTAGTCTAATGAAATAGTATAGTAAACTGATCTGAGCATTAAAAGATAGTAATAGTATGGTTTCGGGTTCAGACAGACAGATACAAAATCTCCATTAGAGATAAGGAAAAGATTTTACAATGCAACCACATTTCCAAAGGATCATGTTGATATTTATAAACTCCCCCACTCAGGTAAGATAAGACACAATGTCCTTTTAAGTTGGGATACCCAATACCATTTTGATGTTGACAGTCATTTAGAAAAAAACGTTTTTCTCTTCAGCAACTTTCACTTCCCAATTAGGAAGTTCCATAAGAAAGATGTTCGGATTACCAAATTGATTCAACACAAACTTCACAAATTTTACAAAAGAATTTTGAAAAACTTACCGTATAATTTTTTGAGAAGATTCAATTTGCTATCAAACATAAAATGATTCCTGCGTTCGAAATTCCCAAAAGTTATTTGTAAATGAGATTATTTTACCAAAATTTTAGCTAAAAATTCAAGTAGTCTAAAAATACGGCATAATCACGTTGACACACCGGTTCCCATTAGATCACCAAAGTTAAGCAACGTTGTGTCTGGCCAATACTAAATGGGTGACGATTTGGGAATACCAAGTGCTGTATGTGGCCTGGAGAGGACACGGGCTCCACCAGGTTCTATCATGCCCACTGAAAAGTTATAACAGATAGAGTATCTGCCTGACTCACCGATGACATCCCTTGACGTTATGGGATATGGATTGATGGAGTCTAAAAAAAAACTTTTTGTATTATTGTTTAAACTCTTCTAAAAATTGAACAAGTATTTTTTTCAAAAGTATTTTTCCAATCAAAAAATTATGCATAATTGATAATAATCAGATTTTTTTTTCCAAAATAATTTAACTAAAATGGAATATTCCATTGGAGAAGTAATTACTTTTCTTTCTTTCAGTGCTTCTAAAAGGGATTTTCATTCCATGAAAACAGTTTGTAACCATTTTCTTTACAAGCACAAAATACCAAAGTGGCATTGTATTGAGATGGCGAACCAAGCCAGACGGGTTCTCTACCTGATCCGGAGATCCTTTCTCAACCAAACGGCAGACATTTTCCAATTCCTTATACATATCTCTGGTATGGCTCATTCTTGAGAATGCCATCCAAGCAACAAATCCTTACCTACAAAAAGATATTATACACCTGAAGCGTGTTCAATGGTTGGCAACCAGGACAGTGACAAAACTCTCCATGCTTACCTACAAAGAGCGACTCCAAACACTAAATCTATTCTCCCTTAAGCAGCGAGGGATGCGAGGAGACGTGAATCTGCTATACTGTTATGAAAATATTAATATAAACTATTATTGTATTATTATTTGATCAGTGGTAACACTGTCCAGCGTCATTGTCGCTATACTTTATTGTAATTGTATTCTGATACATATTTGTTATTATTGCAGTGTTATGGTGAAGGATTTATACTATAACAAGCCGCGCGTGCGTGGTCCCCCCTCTGTATGTGACTCGATGTGGCGAGTGTAAAATGCAATAAATTTGGGCAATTTGGGCCATTTTTTACCCCCCCCCTTTGACCCCCTGGGGGCGCGAACCAGAATTTTTCTGAGGTCAATGATGCTCATTTTATATCCAGAACAATTGCCTCTACATTTTGACCAAGTTTCAGAAAATTTGAATGGATGGATCAAACGTTATGGGAGAAAAGGGTTATTTTTTGCCATTTTGGTTTTTTTTTACCCCCTGGGGGTGCGAACCAGACTTTTTCCAAGGTCAGATAGATAGATAGATAAATAAATAAATAAATAAATAAATAGATAGATAGATAGATAGATAGATAGATAGATAGATAGATAGATAGATAGAGGGGGAGATTGATAGAGGGGGAGATTGATAGAGGGGGAGATTGATGGAGGGAGAGAGATACACGCAATAAAAATCAAATGTACAAAATCATAGTTTAATTCAAATTTCTTTAAAGATAGATAACTCTGTATAAGAAATAATGGGTTATTTCCCCTGAAATATTTGAATCTAAGGGACATAATCAAGGAAAGGTTATTTCCCTTGTTCAGTAAAATTTAATGAATCTGCATGAGAATTAAAATTAAATTCTCATTACCCTATTTTTTTGCCTCCCCACGAGGGCAAAGTTGAGCTCCATCAAAAGGTAAAATAAAAATTGCCTCAGTTTTGGAGTATTGCTCCTCCTCTGACAAAAGACAGAAGAGATACACCACTTTCAATGAATAGTAAAAAAAACCTGAGTACTTTCAAACTTTTTTAGACTGGAGCAATTTCGTTTCGGTTAGTTTGGGTTTTTGTATTATCTCCTCTTATCAATGTTAAATCAATTTTATACCCAATATTTTAAAGACTTTCAAAGCACTCATTTGTACCAGATATTTTAAACTCTTTCATAGCCGATATTAATTTTTAGATAAATATGAATATCAATATCAATAATCACCCCTCCAAAAAATGAGATTCTACTTTTTTTTAGGCGACTAGGTGTGAACAACCTCCAAAACATGGCGCAAAGAAAAAAAGGCAAAAATTATTTTGGAAGTAAATATTAAGGGTCATCTCGCAGATAAATTTAATATAAAATGATCCCCCAGTTCCGAGACACTAACTTTTTTTTTTAGGACAAATAACCAATTTTTCTTTTTCATTAGAAAGCTATGGGCGATAACTTCTTGGAGAGGGTAGGGTGTTGATACTGAAAAGTTAGTAAAAAAAATGACTTTTCATTATTTAAAAAAATTAGTTATTGACAAAATATCATTTTATCAAAAAGAAACTACAAAATAAGACATTTAAAGAAAACAATAAAAAAACTAAACCTTAGTCCGAAAAAAAAAAAAAAAAAAAAAAAAAAAAGAAAGAACTTATCCTAAGTCCAAGGAGCAAAAGCCCCATCCATAAAGAAACCCTAACCCTAACCCTATGTCCGAATAGCAAAGCCCCACCCCTGCAATAAAAAAATTCTAACTGTATAACTAACCTAGGGGGGGAGGTGGTGATTTTGTGGAGGATGTAATCTAGTGGTCACTACCCCTCATAAAACCACACATAATAGCCTAAATAGGTAGAAGCTTCTCCTTTCCACCCCAATAAAACGAAAAAATCGGTTATCTTCCCTAAAAAACGCTAGAGTGGCCCGGAACTAGGGGATTATTTTATGTTAAATTTATATGCAAAACGGTTCCCCTATTTTAAATTCTAAAATAAATATCTTGTTTTTTTTCCTTCTCCCGCCAGGTTTTGGAGGATGTTCGCACGTAATTACAGGGTAATTTAGTTGCGGTTGTTAATCTACAATAATGCCATCTTTTATTCCTATTTATTCATTTTAATCATGTTTGCATTGAATGACCATGGTGAGAGACAAAGCAGGGGCTATTATATTCCTGCAAGAAAGAGTTATTTTTCACCAATCGTGATTTTATGACATTGAAATGTTTAAAATATTTTTTCTCCAATGATTTATTTTCCAAAACATTCGTTACGGTCTTCTAACCTAATCCTAACTGGCAGCTACTCGGACTTAGGGTTAGTACTAAAAATTTTCTTAACTGCCCTAAAATGCTAAAATGGTCCGTAAATGGAAGAACATTTTATGTTAAATTTATATAGGAAACCTGATTCTCTCATTCTAAATTCTAAAATTATTGTTCTATTTTTCTTCTGTCCACCAAGTTATTCAGGGTGTTCACATGCTTAAAAGTAAAATCTCATTTTTTTCTGGGGCAATATTAATCTACAAAAAAAAAATCTTTCTCGTTACGGTCTTATTTTTTTTACCATAGTAATGTTTTTTAAGGTAAATAAAATAAGTTAACACCGTAGGAATAGGCAATACAAAAACCAAAATTAGCCGAAACGAAATTCCTCCAGTAAAGAAAGTTCCAAAGTACAAAAATCTGTGGTAAATGATCATAGAAAAAAAAAAAAAAAGTGAATTTTAATTACAAAAAAGAAAAATTAATTGTAAATATTTTTTTTTATATTGAAAAATACATTTTCTTTCAGATATGAACTTCACATTGTAGCAGCGGTACTACAAGTGACAACAGCAGCAGCAGCAGCAGCGACAAGTCGCTGTTAACGATATTTAATCTGTGCTTAATTTCTAAGCTGTGCGCTGATTGGTGCAAGCATTTAACTTCCTTTCTGGCTTTCTCAATCAGAAGCCCAACACGTGACAGGAGATTGTTAAAAGGGGGCGCCCACTAGACTCTTTCTCTTTATTAGCCATGAGGTGGCACTACCAACAACTCATCCACGTTGCTCGGACCAACTTCCAAGCTTCTCTCTTTGGACACACCACCGTTTGGCCTTGGGTTCGACTTTGACACGAAGATCCAAGATGTGACAGCTGCATACACATGAACTTAATGTAACACACACACATACCTACATACACACATGGACACAGCCCGACTTCAACACCAGCATACATATGGACTTTCTTATATTTGAACTCTTCTGTTCCTTACAAACAGGACATTTATCCTACTCATGGACTCTATAACCTTTTGTCTTCGTCCATACTTACGGACTTATTCATTTACTAACACCCTTCTTTCATTCCATTTTATTTACACCACAACGAAGATAATTCAATAAAGTAGTTTTATAATGTTAGAATGAGACTTTGTCCTCTTATTCTACAACATCACAGCGGATGGCTTTTTTCATCGGTCAGTTTTAAGTATAAGTTAGTCACGTTTAAATTGTTTTCAATAAATATCGATAATTTTTAAACTAAACGGTTAAACTTTATAAAATGTGGCGGTACGATCGTGACAATAGTCTTGAATAGTTGCCTGTGATTGACTCCAGAGTTTGAAGCCGTTTTAACAAAGAAAATACAGTTTCCTTTGGTCTGCTACAGGGATAACCATGCACAGTGAATGACGTCATCTTTTTGTGATGTCATCCATTCGAACAGAGAGATGGAGGGGATAATCGTACACAGTTGATGACGTCATCCAACCAAACCAGAGTGAGAGACGAGGTGAGGAAAGAGATCCTTTATGACCTTTCATTTAGACGACCCATGATCCAAAGCACCTAAACTTCAAGTCACAGGTCGTCTAGATAAAATGTCATAAAGAATCCCTCCCCTCTCAACACTCTCACGCTGGTTTATTAGATGACGTCAGCATTTTGGGGCATCATGCACTGTGCACGGTTATCCCCCCATTTCTCCGTCTTAATAGATGACATCAGCAAGCAAGATATAGAGTTTTAGTAGTATACGAGACCTCCAGTGCTCTAGACGACCAGTCACCCTTCTTGTAGTCTAGACAAAAGATCTCCCCCCCCCTTTCTCACTCATTTTATGGATAACATCACCATTTTATGACATCATCCACTGTGCTCAGTTATCTCCCATTTCTGTTTTAATGGGTGACGTCATCCTTTAGTAATGCCATCGTTTTTCATGCTGGCATGCATTAAACGGCTTTTAGAAATTGACTTCCAGACTAACCTATCTCTCCTTTCCACAAACAAAAATCCAAGAGAATGTCCCGTGTTTTCTATCTGCTTTCTTACGTCACTTCAAGAGAGCAATTTTCACCATTTTCTAAGCCACGTTGCCACCATTACATATGAACTTGGCCTTGTGCATGCGCGCACGCACACATTCTCCCTCTTCTACACTGAAACATTCATTTTACTTATATGCTGGTATGTGAATCCTAATGTTGATCCATATGTACCTTTCCTTCTGTAATAGGTATAAGTGGCCTTTAAATTTAAAAAAAAATTGTGACTCATTTTCCGTCATAAATAAATATATGTATGTATACATTGTATTAAGGGTGAAACTATTTAATTCTTCCACCACTATATGTCTTATTTGCTCCAACTTGTGTCTATCCGTCACACCTTTGCATTGTATCACCTTCTAAGTATCACATTTCTATATACTAATAAACAATGCTTCAAGAAAACTACATAAACCTCTTTTTTTTTTTCTTTTTTTTTTTTTTTAATTGTTTTGCTCTGGCTCTCACTAATCTCACTTAATCGATTGGTAACGTTATCTTTAAATTAATAACAATCCATTTTTCTTTTGACCTTTACATATCTAAAGAAGGGATGAGTTTGTACTGAAACATAATGAGTTGAATAAAATTTATTTTACATAAAGGCCCAAGAGAACCGTCTTATGAAAGCTAAGAATCTTTTCACCAAAGTCAAATACCCAGTCGAGCTGGGGATGCTTTGTTTTTTTTCTCAGCTTCAATTGCACAACGCACAGAACTACAGTCTGCACAAAGTCTTGCATGTGATGAAGACCAAATTCACTCAAACTGTGATGATCTGGGTGTGTTTCCAGGGAAGGCACCATGATGCTGCTCTATATCTTCAAAAGTGACTCACACTCAATTCAGATGACTATATTGAGTTGCTGTCCACTGTTGTCAAGCACTGAGTGGAGAGGGTAACACAAGGTCATCCGTGTCACAGCAGTACTCAGCTCAGTGTCACACCAACAAAACACAGAAATCGCTGTCTGAGAATTTCCACGACTTCAGTCATAACATCTGCCACTCCTTCAACTTTCCTGATTGTAATCCTAGTGGACTCTTATGTGTGAAATAAAGTTAAGACACCAGCTGTACTGTCTGCAACACCAAGGACAAATTCATTGCGAGGATCAAACTCTAGAAGAACACAGTGAAAACCGCATGCTCTAGGTTCAAGTCTCACCTGAAGGCTGTGATAGAGGCTCAGAGAGGCTTCTTCAAGTGAGCTGTATTCGACAAATCACCATTTAAGAGATACACTTTACATTCTGAGAATACATCAATTATTGGCCAAGATATTACTTTTTATTTCTAAAAAGTGTCAAATTTACCCCAAACCCCCTGTATATGTATGTGTGTGTATTAATAAAGATAATTGGCTCTTAAATATTGACAGATTGGGTTAATCATTCTAATTACTTTTTGTAGAGTTGACTTCTCCTTATGACTCTTAATAGACAATTTTTTTGTAAACAAATTTTTACATACCAATTAACCTGGAAAATTGGAAACTTTTCAATTTTGAATTGGAAAATGGAAATCGTTGACAGGATTGAAACTTGATGTGAGCACTGCTCTATGCCGGAAGAGCTAAAAATGAAATCTCGGATAAGACAAGAATTTGTAGAATTTGGTATATTCGGACTACTGTTCTCATCTTGGGTGTTTTTATCACAACGTTTCGGCTGATGTAACCGCCGACCTTCTTCAGGTGTACCTTGTCAAACACGGGAATCTTTCTGTCGAACTCGGGAATCTGGACGAAATTTCGAACGGACTCCTTTATTAAATCAACGGGGGTAGCATGCTCTCGTTCCATCTGCCATGACTGGGAAGAAGTCTTCAGTAATTCGGAATTCTTCGCACTGAGGATTGAACCTTCAACTTTCAGATGACTGTCACTTAGAACTGAATTTTACTTAGTACTATATCCAGTGCACCACGGGAAATTCTGTTTAAATTCCCAAGTTCGACAGAAAGCTTCCCGAGGTTGACAAGATACACATGAAGAAGGTCGGAGGTTACATCAGCTGAAGCGTTGTGATAAAAACAGATGAGAACAGTAGTGCAAATATACCAAATTCTTCAAATTATCAACCTTCATCTCAAAAATTCCGAAACAAGACAAGAATTGTTGTCATGTCACTTCCGGTTTTCACTTTTTGCCTAGTTTTCAATTTTTATGGAAACTTTCAAGTTCTTTTTCTTTCTTTTTTCTTGGAGGGGGGGGGGCGTTAAAAGTTATAAATAGATTATGGATAAAAATAAGTGATGTCCACATAGGCACAATAATTGAATAAATATGCAAAAAAACAATACTTACTTCAATCAGTGGATAAGCAATGTCATTGTAAATTTCTTCAGTTGATGAATGAATGTCATAGGCGCCATCAAAAGTAAAAGATTTAGGGATGGCATTATCTTCATTCAAGTTGGACAAGACGCACAGAGCAAGGTTATCGTCAATGGTGATAGCGGTCTTGCATTTTAAACTGTATTCACGTTCGTTCATTGGCCGACAACGCACAATCACTTTCACACATTCGGCAGCCATTTTCAAATCTGTACAAAAGAATCCAACAGAAAATGAACCTTAAAAGAAAAAAGAACAAAGAACAAAGAAATGAGGATTGAACAATGAAAATGTGTGAAATATTATAAACTAGCAGATGTACCCAGTACCTATCAAATATGTTAAATATCTGTTATTATACTAAATTCGAGTTAATCAACGTTTGTTTCCCTAAGGCTTTTTTTGTTATTTGTTTTAATCACAAAAAATATGTAGCAAATTATTTATTAGTTTTGTGATTCAGTAATGCATGAAAACAAATCGATTTTTATTGTTCTAATTAGCTGTAATTTACAATTAATTCACTCAGTGAACTATATCTATATGTGTGTCTATCACTGTTACCCTCTCTTGCTGTATATTGTTTGACCCTTCTCCTCCACACATTCTAATGTTATGCGCTGCTGTCTAACACTCTAGATTCCATCACCCTCACTGTTTATTAACGGTTGAAAGTAATAAAATGAAAGGATAAAAAGATTAGAATAGTCCAGTATAAACAAGACTACACAAATTTAACCCATAGAGAAGAAAAAGAGGGAAAAAGACATGTGTGTGTATATATATACATATATATATTTATATATATATATATATATATATATATATATATATATATATGTGTATCGAGGCAGCATTTTTTCTTTAAGACACGTATTATTAAAAATAACCGACAATTTTTGTCTGGCTATTTTAGTGTTGATCCCTTCAATTTTCCGGATTAAAAAACTCCACATACTAGAAGCTTTACTCATTAAAACTAAAAAACCTGCTATTAACAAGATTAATTTTAACACTAGCACTAATATACTTAAATGCTTATAATACCTAATAAACATAGTTAAATTTTCCCGCCATAATTAATTATAAATCTCATTCCAGGTCTTTACCTGTTTGTCATTATTCCACTGACGATGGACCCAGACGGGTCAGAAAGTACTCTGGACCAACATGTACACTATGGCAGTTTCATCAGCCAATTTCCTTCCGAGATTAAGATTTTAATCCGGAAAATTGAAGGGATCAACACTAAAATAGCCAGACAAAAATTGTCGGTTATTTTTAATAATATATATATATATATATATATATATATATATATATATATATATATATATATATATACGTCTTTTTCCCCTCTTTTGAAAGAGAATGAAAGATTGAAAGAGAATGAAAGATTGAAAGAGAGTGAGAGATTGAAAGAGAGTGAGAGATTGAAAGAGAGAGAGATTGAAAGAGAGAGGGAGGGGGAGATTGAAAGAGAGTGAAAGAGGAAAAAAGAGAGTGAAAGAGGAAAAACGAGGAAAAAAGAGAGTGAAAGAGGGAAAAAGAGTGAAAGAGGGAAAAAGAGTGAAAGAGGGAAAAAGAGTGAAAGAGGGAAAAAAAGAGTGAAAGAGAGTTAAAGATGGAAAGAGAAAATTGGGAGAAAAAAAGGGAAAGAGAAAAGTGAGAGGGAAAAAGATATAGCGAGCAGAAAGCGACTAATTTTCGATTTTTTCTTTATTTTCTTAATTTAAACTGGCTTTTCAAACTTACTTTTTTCTTATTCAATTCAATGAGTGACTCAACGAGTCACATTTTTTTTATAGAACTCATAAAACAAAGTAAATATTTATTTTCTTATATTTATTTATTTTAAACAGGTTAAAGGCCCAGATTCGTTTTTGCAGGGCGTTCAGAGTCTGAATTAGCTTACTTCGTCCCCCCCCCCCCCCAAAAAAAAAACATCTGGTTTGGAAGTTTACGATTCGGAAAAATCTTAATCATAATATTGATTTTGTAACAATAAGGCTTCACCCAGCCTATTTAACGGTTAAATTGTACAACGACTGTTCTTCTAACAATCCGTTTAAAAAAAAACAAAAAACATTTAAAGAAACAAGTTGTCCCGGTGGAAGCATTGCCGGGTTAGAATATTAAAATTATTGAAAATTAGAAGCCTTTGCAATGAAAGATTTCTTTTTTTTTACTTTTAATCTTAAATTTTTGGGAATCAAATTCCATCTTCAGAGATGAACAGAATTGTGTCATATTTAAAAAAATAAATAAATAAATAAATTTAAAAAACTTTTTTTTTAACGTCCGTTTTTTGTGGCTGCACTCAGTGTGGATGTTTTGGATGTTGCTAAGTGTAAATCCTGGTCATCTCTGAAGAAAAATTTAAGATTAAAGTAAAAAAAATAATGAAAATAAATAAAAAATATTTTGCATTGAAAATTTCAATTGTTTTAATATTTCTAACCCATCAATGCTTCCACTGGAACGAGTTGCCTCTTTAAAATACCAGCATGCCTGATTTGAATTTAGCAACCGCCACAACAACCACACAGAGGGCAACCACAAAACACGTACATTAAAAAAAAGAGAGTTGTTTTTTTTTGTTTTTTTTTAAATATGACACAATTCTGGTCTTCACTGAAGATGGATTCCGAAAAAAATTAAATTAAAGTAAAAAGTAAATAAATAAATCTTGCATTGAAAAGGCTTCTAATTTTCATTATTTTAAAAGAAAAACATTTGTTTAGAAAAATGGTTACAAACATTAAATGAATGTAAAGGTTGATATGCCGTTAAACAAAATAACCCAATCCTGCACGGCGTTGCCCGGAAACTTTTTCAGTTTCATTTCATTTTCTATTACCAAATTATGCTTTTTTAAATAGAATTTTTTAATGTTATCATTTAAATTATTAATTGCACCAATATTTTTTTAAACTGCGGTTAATTTTGTTATTAAGGTAATGTTGTTTTAATCTATAAATTTATTGAATGTAAATAGCTTCCAAAAGTTTCCATTTTTTAATATACGAGGGATTTAGCTACACAAGAAACTAAAACTATGAACGCACTTGCAAACGCCACAATTCTAGAACATCTTTGTCTTGCTGTTGCATTTTTGATTCAAAGAAATAATTGATTAATATTAAATGAATAAAATAATGAATGCGTAAGTCACGTAGAGACGAGATTGTAATAATAGTTTTGCAAACCTTGAAAAATATTGATTATGCTTAATTTTTTGCTGGGGGCAGGGGGCTTAAATAATACTATAAATAATAAAAGAAAACAGCTACGCAAGAGACTAACACTACGCATGCACCTGCATGTAACACACCAGGAACATCTCTCAGTGTCAATAAAATGTTGGGTTGTGTAATATCTTACCCTTTTGCCAATAGCAAAATACAAGTGAGATTCTATTTTTATACTCAGGAAAAATGTATGAAATAATAGTTTAAATAATAAAATATAGCTGCGAAAGAGACTGACACTATGCATGCACATGCAACGCAACACTTCCGAAACATCTCTTTATCTTGCTGCTGTATTTTTTACTTAAAAGAAATAATTGATTGATATTAAATAATAAACATGATAATGTGTTAGTAATCAGTGCTCTTCAAACTTTTTTTGTCGCGACCCCTTTTTGGAAAAAAATTTTTTTCGTGACCCACCAAAATTTTTTATAAATAAAAAATAAGTTTGAATATTATTTAAAAAATTCCATAGTTATAATTTTGGCGACCCCCTTTCTATGGTTACGCGACTCCCCTGGGGGTCGCGACCCCCACTTTGAAGACCTCTGTGTTAGTTATTACTTTTCACTGTACTTGGCAGACGTCAAAGTTCGTTTATTAACTCATTTCTTTTTTTTTTTTAATTAATACTTTTCTAGTGTTCACACACAGTTTTATTAAACTTTTGTTATAGGCTGGAGCTAATTGGAAAAATAACCTACATTACATTTATAAAAGACATTTAAATCAGCTCCAATCAAGAATTGTCAATGTGGAAACACCACAAAAGGAACTGCTGTCCCTGGATGTGTTATGAGACATTTTTTAAATGTCGACTTCTTCATTAATGCCAACAACTTTATTAGGGTTTCTCAGAAGAGCAAAAGAAACCTTGCAAAATTGAAAACCCAACCGAAAATGGAAACGATATTCCATGAAAAGGATGTTTTGTATACTCAAGCAGTGCTAAGAAAACTGTAGAGTGGAGACATTTTCCCTTTCTCCCTGAAACTGATTAAAGGGAAGTTATCATGTGCAATTATACAGAATACTTTCCCTTGAATTGTTCAAAAGTAAATATATATTAATCAAATTATGTGACTTCAAGCTTGTGTTTGTCTCCTTTATTATTTACTCATTTAGTGCCGAGTACTAAAACGAACTTTTAAAAAAAAATCCATATTTCACAAAATAATTTGATTACAAAATTAAAATAACCAAAATTAATTTCAGTTTCTTCGTAAACAAGTAAGTCATTTTTTCTTTTACTCTCCGGCAACGCCAGGTAGTTGCCTCTCGTTATAAATACATATTTTTTAAATGAGATGTTTCATTCAACTTTCTAACAGAATACATTTTTCTTCGATAACTAACCAGTAGAGCGTTACCACTGTTGACCAAGGGAAGCGCCTATCAGATATGTGTATGCAGTGTGATGATGTATGGAAGTGACACCTGGTCAGTGATGGTTGAGGACATGCATTGCATGGAGAGAAATGATATGAGAATGATACAATGGATGTGTAATGTGAGTCTTAAAGACAGGCTTAGATCTGATGACCTCAGAGAAAGATTAAATCTGGACAGGAAACTTCGTTGGTATAGTCACATTAAAAGAATAAATGAAAATTCTTGGATAAGTAGAACAGTTAAGGTAGCATGGTCAGTTGGCAGAGGAAGGCCAAGAAAAACATGGCCGGAAATGATAAGAATGTACTTGAGAGCAAAAGGTATAAATAAAGACCTGGCCAGAGATAGGTTAGTTTGGAAGTCAATTTCTAAAAACCGTCCCACACATGTCAGCATGTAAAAGAGTGCAGAAGAAGATCATGATGATCATGATGATCATCATCATCATGACAATGACGATGGACTTGTTTATATATCCTTTAAATATTTAGTTATTCTTTTTCCTTAAATTATTTTATCACGAGGTAAAACTTCAATATTATTAATTTGCCAAGTTCCGAGTTATTACCGAACGATAATTGCCATTTTCGCATCCCCCAACCAGGAAAATGTTATCAATTATAATTTGAGACTCGTTTGCTTCAAAATGACCCGAGGATAAAACCGGGTGTAATTCCTTCTCAAAGACAATTTCAGAATATTTACCTGCCAAACAAATCTTGAATACCATCAACACAATTCGAAATATAAGGCATTGAAAAATCATGAATTGGGAAGACCTAAGTTTTATTATGCAGCGAAACAATGCCGATATTGATAAGTATGATCCCTCTTCCACCGCACGCGCCAAAAATAAAGCGGAAACTATTTCCTTTGTATTTCGCAGAAAGAAAAATACAGGAAAAAAAAACTAGTGAATCAATAGCTTTTCAATTAAACAAATTTGAAGAATGGAAACACTGCATATCAATAAGCAAACAATACCGAAATAATAGCTGCTGTATATCAATAAAAAGACAATGATGGAGCTAACATTATTAATAATAATAATAATAATATAAACGAGTATTAAAACAGCCATTTTTCCCCCCAATTCGAAATATTCTATTCAATGTTCTATTCATAAATTAAGATAAGAATCGATTGCCAAAAGTTGCTTTATTCAGAATGTACATTCATTCTTTTTCGGAAAGAAATCATTAAATTCTTTCACACAGATTCAAATGACAAACTATACGAGCCATATCTATTTTCTTTGCTGCAATCATTAAAACATATTCAGCAGCAGTAGCGTCTTCGAGAAAAAGGTTGGCCGCCATTGTGCTGATATATTTGTTCTTGTTTGAACTATCGTGTACTGTCAGAGCTACCCAGCTAACAGGGTTCTGGTGAAAATTAAGGAGTCAACATCAGGATCCGTCATTTTCTGGTCGTCTCTGCCTGTTTGTAGCATGATAGAACGTGTCACGCACAGAACCGCAAATAATAAACAAGCAATACCAAAATAATAGTTGCCGTATATCAATAAAAAGACAATGACAGGGGTAACATTAATAATAATAATATAATCAATAATAATATAATTGATAATAATATGAACTATCGTTAAATCAGATTTATTTTCTTTGCTGCAATCATTAAAACGTATTCAGCAGCAGTAGCGTCTTCGATAAAAAGGTTGGCCGCCAATGTCCCAATATATTTGTTCTTATTTGAACCATGATGTAATGTCAGAGTCACCTAGCTAACAGAGTTCTGGTGAAAATTGTGGAGTCAACATCAGGATCCGTCATCTTCTGGTCGTATGTCTGCTTGTAGCATGATAGAACATGTCATGCACAGAACTGCAAATAATAAACAATAAACAAACAATGCCGAAATAATAGCTGCGGTATATTAATAAAAAGACAATGATGGGGTAACATTAATAATACCATTAATTAATAATATAATTAATATTAACATTGTGAAACAGTGATTGTAACCGACGCAATCTGCACTTTAGGGTGCACTGGCATGCATCTTGGCAATGGTTAGGACCCTACAGAGAATTGAGACTAGTAGATATTCACACGGAAAGTCTATAAAAACGAGGAAAGAAAAATAGCGTCAAAATGACTGGAAAATTGGTATTGCTTGTCAGGGGCAATTAACCACGCACAGGGTCAGTTGTTTACCATATGCGAGATTGGAATGTCGCTAAGGTCTTAATCACTAATGGTGTCGACATCGACAAGAGAAGAAAGTGGATAGGTGTTTTGTGGTGACAGTAATGTCTGAGAGAGAATAATGGTTTTCTTTAAGGGCCGAAGATGGCCATCCAAAAGCTGTCATCATTAATTAGGGCAGAAGCCCCCCCCCCGCCATAGAGAGAGAGAGAATAAGTCTTTTACGATAACAGGAAAGAAAAAAAGCCCAAATGGAGAATTTCAATTGCCGTGCCGCTCAACACCAAACCACCCAGAGATGAAGAAAGACTCAGAAAAGGGGAAGAGAGAGAAAGAGAGAGTGTTACAATATGCCTCTTTGGGAAAGGGAAGGATTTTGTTTTGAGTGGACAGTCAGTTAGATTTGGGATGTCAACCCTTGTAGGTCGCAGAACCTTGTGGGCTCGTTTAGCCGGACCTGAGACTCGAGCGGCCAACAAGCGGGAATGTCACGTGAAAGCCTTCCCGTTTGGACGACGTTGCCCATAGTATTCCCCCCCCCACCGTTCAGTAGACAAGTTACAACTTAATTAACAACTTGAAAATCGTAAATGGAGTTTCACGCACAGAGAGAGAGACGACGACTAGTTTAGTAAACAAAGACAATTTATCAAAATAAGAGACTCTAAAATTCAAGTGTAAAATTAATCCTTCCTTTTGATTGTTTTTAATAATTAATTGATACAAGAAGAAACCGACGTTGTTGAATTATTCTATTGTCGAATTGTCCTGCTAAGTAATCTTGCCTTCACAGAATCACGAAATTGTCATTCATCCGACCCGGAGGAGATTCAACATATCTTTCTTTTTGTAAGCCGCTATTGACGATCACTGGCCAAAGAGGGTGTTCACAGTCTAGAAGGATTCCTGCGCCGAGGACCAGACGTGTGAGTACCAAAATAAAGACACGAGTGGACCACCTATGTTACAAGTGGTTCAGTGACACCGGATCAGAGTGAGGTATCTGTTTTACTCGGCACCGCGACCGGGATATCAAACACCTGTGCGTGAGTGGCCGACAACGATACCCACGGGGTCAGAAAGAAGCGTGTGGAGTCCTGTTTATAATATAATTAATAATAATATAAACTATTGTTAAATCAGATATATTTTCTTTGCTACAATCATTAAAATATATTCAGCAGCAGCAGCAAGCAGCCCCCTCCCCTCTAAAATCCAACCCTTCCTCGCTGTAGTAGGGGCGGTGGCAATGTGGTAGTGTAATAGCTATCCGGCTAACAGGGCTCTGGCAAAAATTCAGGAGGAGTCGGCATCAGAATCCGTCGTCCTCTGGTCGTCTCTACCTCTGTGTGTAGCAAGCAAAAATCTGTCAAGCACGTTTGTTTTGTTTTATGGCATATCAACCCTTTTCGGTTATTTACTGCCAAATCCGGTCATTTTAGTAAAAGTTTTTATGCTTCAATATTGGTTTGGTTGTTTTGTAGAGGAAATTTTTTTTGTTTTTGACTTTGCAGAACATGATTGAGTTTTGCAAAGGGAACGGAAAAGAAACAATAACATTACTGTTTAGCGCATTTTGGGTCAAGAAGCCGGTATCTTCAGACAGCCTGATCTGATAGCACCAGCTGTTAGGCGGGAAACCACAAATCAATGGTGTGAAAATGGCAACACTACTTTTGCACCATTCCTTTGTGTTCTGGGTCAAACCTTCCCCGCCTTCGTATGCAACATCTGAAGCTTGCTGCTCTTGGTGTCGAAGGTGAAAAACCTGTCAAATTGCAGGTTTAACGAAAAGTGTGACCAACGAGGAGGACTTCATGCAAACCAGATAATCCTGAGGTACGATCTTCGTGACTTCTCTGCTAAAGTCCGACTCGCCTAATAACAACAGCAACGTCTTTAAGAAGGTTGGTCGCCATTGACCCGATATATTTGTTCTTGCAATGTGAGTGAGCTACCTGGCAAACAGGACTCCGGTGAAAATCCAGGAGTAATCAAAAGCAGGATCCTTCATCTTCCAGTCGTCTCTGCCTGCGTGTTGCACGCAAGGATGTGTCAGGCACAAATCCATGTAGTAAAGATAATAACGTTACTTCTACATATGTGGAACTGACATTTCTTTGAGTATTCTAGATCAAACCTTCCCCGACTTTGTATGCCAACTCTGAGCTTTGATGCTCTCGGTGTTAGGAGTAAAAAAAACCTACAATCTTGCAAGTATAACAAATAACTATGGCAAACGTTAAGAACTTCATGCAGACCAGACACCCCTGAGGCACAATTTTCGTGAGTTCTATGCAGAAGTATGCAAATAAAATAAATAAAGCAGCTTAATTGAAAATGATGTAATGATCTTCAAATGTCCAGGGTATGCAAAAACCAAAGGAATGATATAGATGCCCCTCCCCTACACATATAATGTTCGGCCATGATGACACAGTTGGGGATCAAGTTAGTTTTCAATTCTTTTATCGTATTCAAAGTACAGGGTTCCCTACCATCACAAAAAAATCTCATCCATAGAATCGCTAATAAAATTAACAATCCTTTCTGCAGTCAACCATATTTGATACAAATTAACTCCAGTCTATGCCTGAATTGGTCAAATTTCAGTCATAAATGTCCAACTATCTATGCTGCCTTCGTCAAAATGATAATTATCATCTTGCCTAGACAGTCAGTTTACTCGGAGTCACACGGAGATAAAGGAAGCAACAAAAACAAACGAATTCCATTTAAGAAAAAAACCTTTATTCCATGTAAAACAGGTAAAAATCTGAAATAAAAAAATAAACAAAAAGGTAACTTACTACGACGAAGAAGAAGAAACAAGTATTCATAGATAAACGAAAGGAGAAAAGGAGAAGCAAGTGAATACAATAGGATAGATGACTTAATTTAACTACTAGGGGGAGCGAGGCGAAGATGGGCTCGCCATACTAGGGAGGTAGAAATATCAGGGGACGACGTCGTAGGAAACCTGAGCAACGCCGGGAATGAGTTGTAACATTGTTAAGACGGGGAGAAATTGTTAATGAAAACATGAGAGGCATAATAAAGAGAATTGGCTTAGCAAGGAAAGGAGAGAATTAATTTACATACCAAAGTTATGTTAGCAGGGTGGAAGAATCAGCTGGTGTGAAGCGCACGTGTGACTCGTTGAATGAACTGCAGCAAAAATTGCGAACGGTTGAAAAAACCGCCAAGGGAGAACAAGTCTCGAGCAAATCACGCTGACGAGAGTGGGTAATAATTGTCATTAGACTAAATAAATCGAAAATGAAAGATTAAAGTAGGATAAAGGTAGTTAAAATCTGCATAGGAGAACGCAGAATAAAAAAGGAATGAAGAAAAAGAAAGAAGAAAAGAAGCATGTCGTAGCGAGACTAGAGACGTAAACATCAGAAAAAGCAGTGAAGGGATGAATCTGTCCCTGATGAAAAGAGGGGCCGGATACGAAACATGACACTATTTTTGTTTTATTGCCGTTCAATGATATGCAGGAACATTTTGGTGCTCATCTCATCAGTAGGAGGTGTGATCCTGAATGTGTTTCTTCACACTCACCGGACCTTAACCCTCCCCAGATTTTAATTTGTGAGGTTCTCAAAAACTATTCCGTAAATGAAGAGACCTATAATAGCTCAAATCCGGGCAGTGCCAAAAGAAGAGTGTGTCAAAGTAATTGACAATTTGGCACGCCGTATCAAGATGTGCTTATCATTGAACAGCGATAAAACAAAGACTGTTGGACATTCATTTCTGAAACTTGCTGGACAAGACAAGTCAGTCAATTTTAATTTTTTTTTTCCACTTCAGAGTGTCTGTTTTCGAGGAGCTGGATATTCCCTACATTCTGGCCTTGTAGGGAGGCATATAAATAGGGACTTGAAAACCACCATGTTGTAATCAGCTGGAAAGCAGCCCTGCGGTATTGTGTTCCATAGATAGAGAAGTTCTCGGAAAGAAACTCTGTTCATGGAAGTTCTGTGTACTTTCTGAACTGGTAGAATGATCCAATAATTTTTCCAGCAACCTGATGTAAGTCTTCCATTTTAAGTCTGGCCTTCCCAAATTGTATTTATCTTGGAAGAACATCACCCACTCCCGAACTTTTTTTTCTATATATTAATGAGTCACGCCTTACCTAGGCCAAAAGCTACTCGAGGATAGGGGTTTATGAGATTGTCATTTGGATGATGACTAATACTTTGAGAAGATTGGAAACGGTGGGTTAAATGGGCAGAATTTGATTACTTAAGATGACGGCTCGACAGGTATTTGTTCACATTGGACTTGAAATGATAGTCAATGGATGCATTTTGCTCCGTTTATGCAGCTAACATCTTTGCTTTGTTTTTGCCACCGGATGCATTTCCTACTTATTTTATTTTCAGTGTAATTAACAAGTTTGCCTTCTAGACTTATATACAACCATTTGATGTACTCTATTTTTTCCCACAAATATAATTTTGAAACATGCGACAAACAGGACGGACTTGGCTGAACGAATTTTATCTTACTAAACACTCCTCAATAGAATATTTATTTACTCCTCTGCAGGAGTTAGGCACAAGGCCAGTTTTATCTTACTCCCACAAGTAAGATGTGACCACAGCTTGGGTCGAGTAAGTGGGGTTTGAAAAGCCAGCGCCCGAAAAAGTGAGCACTCTGGCCATTAAAAATTGCCTGGGAAGCCCCGTCGGCATTCCCCGGTAGGGGCGCCTCAAGCAGTAAGCAATAAACTTACTCCTCCCCAAAGAGGGGAGGCGAAGCCTGGGAGGGTGGACCTCCTAGAACTGCACAGGACAAACCCACAGACAGGTGGAATCAAGCCCCGAAGGACAAGACGACATCCGTCTATAGGGGCAGTATCCATCGGAACAGATACTACACTTACTTCCTAGCGTGTGCCAGGTCAATAGAATACACATAAAGTTTTATATATTTCCCATGCGACATCACAAATCAGCATCACAGCACCAAAGTACCAAATGTAAAATAAATAAAATACATTTGCTTATAATATGGCTTAACAACAAATAAAACAAACAGAAAAAAAATGTTCAAACTCGCACAAGGTGTGAAATTGTAAGTTGAAAGGCTTCAAAGTTATTGTCGAGAAGAGACGAACATGTTCTTTTTTGTTTCAACTCTTGTGATTTATATACAACTAGCGGGGCTACCCGGCGTTGCTCGGGGTCATAAAAAAATAATTGAAGAAAAATCGCGTGTGTAACATCTTTATATTAAAACTTCTATTTCTCTCCCTCTCTCTCTATAGCTGTCTCTTTATCTTTCTACTTTTATCTACCCTGGTCGCTACTTTTAAATTTTGCCTTTTGCGAAAGCTGTTTCTTCCCCACCATTTCATCCTACGTTTCACAGGGCAATAGTGTGACTTATTTCTATAAAAAGTACCACCACTGTCTGCGCCTTCTATATAGGTACTTATAACCGCCCCGGTGTTCATACTATATATTTTGAATCCCCTCATGATATCCTTGATCATTTTTACTCCCCTCGTTGTATTCATCATTTTCGATCTCCTCATACTATTAATCATTTTCAATCCCCTCATAATATTCTTCATCATTTTCAATCTCCTCATACTATTAATCATTTTCAATCCCCTCATAATATTCTTCATCATTTTCAATCCTCTCGTAATATTCCTCATCATTTCCAATCCTGTCAGTCTATTCTTCATAATTTTCAATCATCTCATGACATTCTTCATAATTTTCAATCATCTCATGACATTCTTCATCATTTTCAATCATCTCATGACATTCTTCATCATTTTCAATCCTCTCATGGTATTCTTCATCATTTTCAATCCTCTCATGGTATTCTTCATCATTTTCAATCCTCTCATGATAGTCTTCATCATTTTCAATCCTCTCATGATAGTCTTCATCATTTTCAATCCTCTCATGATAGTCTTCATCATTTTCAATCCTCTCATGATAGTCTTCATCATTTTCAATCCTCTCATGATAGTCTTCATCATTTTCAATCCTCTCATGATAGTCTTCATCATTTTCAATCCTCTCATGATAGTCTTCATCATTTTCAATCCTCTCATGATAGTCTTCATCATTTTCAATCCTCTCATGATAGTCTTCATCATTTTCAATCCTCTCATGATAGTCTTCATCATTTTCAATCCTCTCATGATAGTCTTCATCATTTTCAATCCTCTCATGATAGTCTTCATCATTTTCAATCCACTCATGATAGTCTTCATCATTTTCAATCCTCTCATGATAGTCTTCATCATTTTCAATCCTCTCATGATAGTCTTCATCATTTTCAATCCCCTCATGATATTATTCATCATTTTCAATCCCCTCGTAATATTCCTCATCATTTTCAATCCGCTCATGATATTCTTAATAATTTTCAATCCTCTCATGATATTCTTCATTTTTTCAATCCTCTCATGATATTCTTCATTATTTTCAATCCCCTCATGATATTCTTCATCATTTTCAATCCCCTCATGATATTCTTCATCATTTTCAATCCTCTCATGGTATATTTCATCATTTTCGATCCCCTCATGATATTCTTCTCATTTTCAATACCCTCATGATATTCTTCATAATTTTCAATCCTCTCATGGTATTCTTCATCATTTCTAATCCTGTCAGTCTATTCTTCATAATTTTCAATCCTCTCATTACCTTCTTCATCATTTTCAATCCTTTCATGATAGTCTTCATCATTTTCAATCCTCTCATGACATTCTTCATCATTTTCTATCCTCTCATGACATTCTTCATCATTTTCAATCCTCTCATGACATTCTTCATCATTTTCAATCCTCTCATGATAGTCTTCATCATTTTCAATCCTCTCATGATAGTCTTCATCATTTTCAATCCTCTCATGATAGTCTTCATCATTTTCAATCCTGTCAGTCTATTCTTCCTCATTTTCAATCCTCTCATGAAATTCTTCATCATTTTCAATCCTCTCATGACATTCTTCATCATTTTCAATCCCCTCATGACATTCTTCATCATTTTCAATCCCCTCATGATAGTCTTCATAATTTTCAATCCCCTCATGATAGTCTTCATCATTTTCAATCCCCTCATGATAGTCTTCATCATTTTCAATCCTCTCATGATAGTCTTCATCATTTTCAATCCTCTCATGATAGTCTTCATCATTTTCAATCCTCTCATGATATTCTTCATCATTTTCAATCTCTTCATGATATTATTCATCATTTTAAATCCCCTCATGGTATTCTTCATAATTTCCAATCCTGTCAGTCTATTCTTCCTCATTTTCAATCCTCTCATGAAATTCTTCATCATTTTCAATCCTCTCATGACATTCTACATCATTTTCAATCCCCTCATGATAGTGTACATCATTTTCAATCCCCTCATTATAGTCTTCATCATTTTCAATCCCCTCATTATAGTCTTCATCATTTTCAATGCCCTCATTATAGTCTTCATCATTTTCAATCCCCTCATTATAGTCTTCATCATTTTCAATCCCCTCATTATAGTCTTCATCCTTTTCAATCCTCTCATGATCGTCTTCATCCTTTTCAATCCTCTCATGATAGTCTTCATCATTTTCAATCCTCTCATGATAGTCTTCATCATTTTCAATCCTCTCATGATAGTCTTCATCATTTTCAATCCTCTCATGATAGTCTTCATCATTTTCAATCCTCTCATGATAGTCTTTATCATAGCTCTATCTAGGATATTGAGCACTTTTCTCTCGGACAACGATGAGTACTTTGATAATCAAGGAGGCCTCCTGAGGACTACTGAAATCACTTAGGTATCCTCTCTCCTTCTGATCTGCGAAATAGTACAAAGGGGAACAAAGATGGCGTTAAAATATTTTCTAAACCTATCACTACAGTAGCTCTATCTAGGACATTGAGCACTTTTCTCCCGGACAACGCCGAGTACTTTAATAATAAAGGAGGCATCCTCAGGACTACTGAAATCACTTAGGTGTCCTCTCTCCTACTGATCTGCGAAATAGTCCAAAGGGGAACGAATATGGCGTTAAAATATTATCCAAACCTATCACTACAGTAGCTCTATATAGGACATTGAGCACTTTTTTTCCCGGACAACGCCGAGTACTTTGAAAATCAAAGAGGCCTCCTGGGGACTACTGAAATCACTTAGGTATCCTCCCTTCCTTTTCATCTGCAAAATTGTCCAAAGGGGAACGAAGATGGCGTTAAAATATTTTCTAAACCTATCACTACAGTAGCTCTATCTAGGATATTGAGCACTTTTCTCCCGGACAAGGCCGAGTACTTTGAAAATCGAGGATGCTTCGTGAGCACTCCTGAAATCCCTTAGGTATCCTCTCTCCTTCTGATCTGCGAAATAGTCCAAAGGAGAACGAAGATGGCGTTAAAATATTTTCCAAACCTATCACTACAGTAGCTCTATCTAGGGCATTGAGCACTTTTCTCCCGGACAACGCCGAGTACTTTGATAATCAAAGAGGCCTCCTGGGGACTACTGAAATCACTTAGTTATCCTCTCTCCTTCTGATCTGCGAAATAGTCCAAAGGGGAACGAAGATGGCGTTAAAATATTTTTCTAAACCTATTACTACAGTAGCTCTATCTAGGATATTGAGCACTATTCTCCCGGACAACGCCGAGTATTTCAAAATCAAAGAGGCCTTCTGAGTACTACTGAAATAAGTCTTATCGATTCCCCCATCCTTTTCAGCGTAGATGCTGTTAAAATATTATCCAAACCTATCACTACAGTAGCTCTATCTAGGACGTTGAGCACTTTTTTCCCGGACAACGCCGAGTACTTTGAAAATCAAAGAGGCCTCCTGGGGACTACTGAAATCACTTAGGTATCCTCCCTCCTTTTCATCTGCAAAATTGTCCAAAGGGGAACGAAGATGGCGTTAAAATATTTTCTAAACCTATCACTACAGTAGCTCTATCTAGGATATTGAGCACTTTTCTCCCGGACAAGGCCGAGTACTTTGAAAATCGAGGATGCTTCGTGAGCACTCCTGAAATCCCTTAGGTATCCTCTCTCCTTCTGATCTGCGAAATAGTCCAAAGGAGAACGAAGATGGCGTTAAAATATTTTCCAAACCTATCACTACAGTAGCTCTATCTAGGGCATTGAGCACTTTTCTCCCGGACAACGCCGAGTACTTTGATAATCAAAGAGGCCTCCTGGGGACTACTGAAATCACTTAGTTATCCTCTCTCCTTCTGATCTGCGAAATAGTCCAAAGGGGAACGAAGATGGCGTTAAAATATTTTCCAAACCTATTACTACAGTAGCTCTATCTAGGATATTGAGCACTATTCTCCCGGACAACGCCGAGTATTTCAAAATCAAAGAGGCCTTCTGAGTACTACTGAAATAAGTCTTATCGATTCCCCCATCCTTTTCAGCGTAGATGCTGTTAAAATATTATCCAAACCTATCACTACAGTAGCTCTATCTAGGACGTTGAGCACTTTTTTCCCGGACAACGCCGAGTACTTTGAAAATCAAAGAGGCCTCCTGGGGACTACTGAAATCACTTAGGTATCCTCCCTCCTTTTCATCTGCAAAATTGTCCAAAGGGGAACGAAGATGGCGTTAAAATATTTTCTAAACCTATCACTACAGTAGCTCTATCTAGGATATTGAGCACTTTTCTCCCGGACAACGCCGAGTACTTTGAAAATCGAGGAGGCTTCGTGAGCACTCCTGAAATCCCTTAGGTATCCTCTCTCCTTCTGATCTGCGAAATAGTCCAAAGGAGAACGAAGATGGCGTTAAAATAATTTCCAAACCTATCACTACAGTAGCTCTATCTAGGACATTGAGCACTTTTCTCCCGGACAACGCCGAGTACTTTGATAATCAAGGAGGCCTCCTGGGGACTACTGAAATCAATTAGGTATCCTCTCTCCTTCTGATCTGCGAAATAGTCCAAAGGGGAACGAAGATGGCGTTAAAATATTTTCCAAACCTATCACTACAGTAGCTCTATCTAGGATATTGAGCACTTTTCTCCCGGACAACGCCGAGTACTTTGAAAATCGAGGAGGCTTCATGAGCACTGCTGAAATCCCTTAGGTATCCTCTCTCCTTCTGATCTGCGAAATAGTCCAAAGGGGAACGAAGATGGCGTTTAAATATTTTCCAAACCTATCACTACAGTAGCTCTATCTAGGACATTGAGCACTTTTCTCCCGGACAACGCCGAGTACTTTGATAATCAAGGAGGCCTCCTGGGGACTACTGAAATCACTTAGGTATCCTCTCTCCTTCTGATCTGCGAAATAGTCCAAAGAGGAACGAAGATGGCGTTAAAATATTTTCCAAACCTATCACTACAGTAGCTCTATCTAGGATATTGAGCACTTTTCTCCCGGACAACGCCGAGTATTTCAAAATCAAAGAGGCCTCCTGAGCACTACTGAAATAACTCTTATCGATTCCCCATCCTTTTCAGCGTAGATGCTGTTAAAATATTATCCAAACCTATCACTACAGTAGCTCTATCTAGGACATTGAGCATTTTTTTCCCGGACAACGCCGAGTACTTTGAAAATCAAGGAGGCCTCCTGGGGACAACTGAAATCAGTTAGGTATCCTCCCTCCTTTTCATCTGCAAAATTGTCCAAAGGGGAACGAAGATGGCGTTAAAATATTTTCTAAACCTATCACTACAGTAGCTCTATCTAGGATATTGAGCACTTTTCTCCCGGACAACGCCGAGTACTTTGAAAATCGAGGAGGCTTCATGAGCACTCCTGAAATCCCTTAGGTATCCTCTCTCCTTCTGATCTGCGAAATAGTCCAAAGGGGAACGAAGATGGCGTTAAAATATTTTCAAAACCTATCACTACAGTAGCTCTATCTAGTATATTGAGCACTTTTCTCCCGGACAACGCCGAGTATTTCAAAATCAAAGAGGCCTCCTGGGGACTACTGAAATAATTATTATCCATTCCCCCATCCTTTTCAGCGTAGATGCTGTTAAAATATTATCCAAACCTATCACTACAGTACCTCTATCTAGGACGTTGAGCAAAAAAGGAGGAGATAATGCATGGGATGAGTGCATCATGACAACGGACCCGATACGACCCTACCTCAACACTTCTCAAAAAAGGAGGAGATAATGCATGGGATGAGTGCATCATGACAACGGACCCGATACGACCCTACCTCAACACTTCTCAAAAAAGGAGGAGATAATTCATGGGATGAGGGCATCATGACAACGGAACCGATACGACCCTACTTCAACACTTCTCAAAAAAGGAGGAGATAATGCATGGGATGAGTGCATCATGACAACGGACCCGATACGACCCTACCTTAACACTTCTCAAAAAAGGAGGAGATAATGCATGGGAATAGTGCATCATGACAACGGAACCGATACGACCCTACCTCAACACTTCTCAAGAAAGGAGGAGGTAATGCTCACACCGGCGAATACCGTAACCCCCCCCCCACAATTTGGCATGAAAGGAGGAGGTAATTCCTATCATGATAAAAGAACGGCCACAGGGAGGGAGGGGGGGGGAATATTAGCGTCTATTAATAATTAAGAAAGAAAGTGTGAGAGGGAAAAAATGATAGAAAGGAAAACTGCCACTCTCTGACGTCATGATGACCTGATATAACCGGACACAATTTAGGTCAAGACCGGGTACATCCGGCAAGGGATTATGGGACAGGTGCGGATGTGATTGAGCAACCCTTGTTTCACTACACACTCTTAACGTAGGATTCCTATGTTGTTATTGATGCATCCGGACAGAAGTTATTGGATGATCTGATAGAACCGGACAGAATTTAGGGCAAGACCGGGTACATCCGGCAAGGGATTATGGGATGTTTACAGTGACAATGCATTTTTATCGGATTAGTACATAAATACATTAGATTATTTCGAATTTACTACATATTAACTTGTAAAAAGTCGTGTAAAATAGTTGATATTCAAAACTCATGTAATAAGTTGTTAAATAGTATTATACAATGTTTGTTAAAAGAAAATCATAGTTATTATTACTTGTTAATTTATTAATGTAATTTAAACAGTGTATAGTGGATAGACCGCGCTACTGTCGTAGATTCGTTATAAATACTGATAGAAATCTTTCCAAAAATTTTAATTTTAGATGCTTCCTCAGCCTTTTGGCTTAAATCAAAGTGTAGTATCTGTTCTCGGCATTTTTGCCTTGAGATTAAGTGTAATCCGGTAGGTGTCGGTTTTACACTCTCGAATCAAAAATCAGATTATCATTTTATTTTTTAATCCCTTTTCCTTTTGGCCATTTCTTCTCCCCTAAAGTACAGGCTAATACGCTCCCAAGGGTCGGGCTCTCACCGACGATTACTCATACTCCCCCCCCTCCCCCTAATTTCACCTGAGGCGTTTACACCGGCGAATGCCTACACTCCACCTCCCCTAAATTTCGCCTGAGGCGGCCCCACCGTCAAATACCGATACTCCCCCTCCCCAAATGTTTCCTGAGGCGCCCCACCGGCGAATACCGATACTCCCCCAGATTTGGCCTGAGGCGCTCATACCGGCGAATGCCGACATTCCCCCTCCCCAGATTTGGCCTGAGGCACCCCACCGCCGACATTCCCCCTCCCCAGATTTGGCCTGAGGCGCCCCACCACCGAATGCCGACACTCCCCCAAATTTCGCCTTAGGCGCTCATACCGCCAAATGCCGACACTCCCCCTCCCCCAAATTTGGCCTGAGGCGCTCACACCGGCGAATGTCGACACTCCCCCTTCCCAAATTTGGCCTGAGGCGCCCTACCGGCGAATACCGATACTCCGCTCTCCCTACAAATTTGGTCTGAGGCGCTCACACCGGCGAATGCCGACCCCCCCCCCCAAATTGGCCTGAAAGGAGGAGGTATAGGAAGGGAGGGGGGGGGGAATATTAGCGTCTAAAAACTGGTTGTAGTGTGAGTGATATTCCTCCTGCCACTCTCTGACGTAATTTCTGGTTTATCGTGACTTTGCATTTGATTTCTTCTCAAATTAGTATAAATAACGTTGAAAAATGGAGTTAAAAGCCACCCCCCATTGGAGAAAAGTGCTCAGTCGACCCCGGAAGAGTCAATTTTTTTTTCCGGTTCCGAGATATCAGACGCGCCTGGGCTGGCCGGTCGGAATGATGTCACCCGTGTGAACGTTTTTTGGGTACTTTCGGAGGAGAAGCTTTACATACATACATACATACATACATACATACATACAGACAGGTGGGATTTATATAATAGACTAGCGGGGCTACCCGGCGTTGCTCGGGGTCATAAAAACATATAATTGAAGAAAAATCGCGTGTGTAACATCTTTATATTCAAACTTCTATTTCTCCCCCTCCTCTATAGCCGTCTCTTTATCTTTTTACCTTTCTCTTCCCTAGTCGCCCCATTTCACTGCTACTTTCTAATTTTGCCTTTTGCTTCTTCCCTACCATTTCTCCTACGTTGCCCAGGTCAATAGTATGACATATTTGTATAAAAAGTACTACATCTATATGCGCTTTCTATATAAGTACTTATCTCCGCCCCGCGTTCATACTATATACATATCTATCACCACCCCGGTGCACGTATACTATATGAGTACCTATTGCCACCCCGGTATGCATACTACATAAGTACCTATCGCTGCCCCGGTGCAAATGCTACATATGTACGTATTGCCACCCCAGTGTGAATGCTGCATATGTACCTATCGCCGCCTCGTTGCTAATGCTACATATGTACCTATCGCCGCCCCGGTGTAAATGCTAAATACATACCTATCGCCACCCTGGTGTGCGTGCTATATACGTACCGATCGCCGGCCCAGAGCGCATGCTTAATAAATACCTATCACCGCCCTGGTGCGCATTCTATATACATACTTACTGCATCCCTGTGCACATGCTATATAGTACCTATCGGCATCTCTATGCACCACTATACACGTACCTATTGCCACCCCGGTGCACATACTATATATATAACTATCGCCGCCCCAGTGCGCATACTATATTCGTACCTATCGCCGCCCCGGTGTGCATACTATATACTTACCTACGAAATATTTTAAGTTCATAAAAACAAAAAAATTTCGCCCGACCCCCTAAAAAGTTTTTCCCGATCCCTACAATTTTCCCAGACCCCTAATATCTAAAGCCGCACCACCCAATTTTGTTTTACTCTCCCCCAACCCTGAGAAATATTTTGAGTTCAAAACAAAAAAATAACCAAAAAATTTGGCTTGACCCCTATAAAGTTCGGCCTGACCCGTAAAATTTTCCCCGACCCCTTAATCTCTCCAGCCCCCCATCCCAAATAAGTTTTCATTCTCCCCCAACCCTGAGAAATATTTTGAGTTCAGAAAAACAAAAAAAATTTAGCCTGACCCCTAAAAAGTTCGGCCTAACCCCTAAAATTTTCCCCGACCCCTCAATCTCTCCAGCCCCCTATCCCAACTAATTTTTCACTCTCCCCCAAGCCTGAGAATTATTTTGAGTTCAAAACAAAAAAAACAAAAAAGTTTTGCCTGACCCCTAAAAAGTTCGGCATGACCCCTAAAATTTTCCCCGACCCCTCAATCACTCCAGCCCCTCATCTCAACTAATTTTTCACTCTCCCCACTCTGAGAAATATTTTTAGTTCAAAACAAAAAAAAACAAAAAAAATTTGGCCTGACCCCTAAGAAGTTCGGCCTGACCCCTAAAAAGTTCGGCCGAACCCCTAAATCTCTCCAGCCCTCGATCTCAACTACATTTTCACTCTCCCCCAACCTTGGGAAATATTTTGAGTTCAAAACAAAAAAAAACAAAAAAATTTGGCCTGACCCCTAAAAAGTTCGGCCTTACCCCTAAAAAGTTCGGCCTGACCCCTAAAATTTTCCACGACCCCTCAATCTCTCCAGCCCCTCATCCCAACTAATTTTTCACTCTCCCCACCCTGAGAAATATTTTGAGTTCAAAACAAAAAAAAAAGAAAAAAATTTGGCCTGACCCCTAAAAAGGTTGGGCTTGACCCTAAAAAGTTCGGCCTGACCCCTTAATCACTTTAACCCCTCCCAACTTTTTTTTTTAAACGTGAGTTATCGCTCTTCCTTAGCTATCCTTTAACAACATTCCGGGGGGGACCGTTATACTTTAGAAGCACCAATATTTGTAGGGACCATTATAATTTAGAAGCACCAACATTCCTGGGGTGAGACCGTTATACTTCAGAAGCACCAATATTTCTAGGGACCGTTATACTATAGAATCACCAACATTCCTGACGGGCCGTGATACTTTAGAAGCACCACCCCTGGTCTCTATACTGGAGAAGCACCCATTGTCCCTATTCTGCAGTAGCTTCCGGGTCCTAAAATGTAGAAGCACCCCTGGTGCTGGGTTATATACTGTAGAAGCACCCCTGGTCCCTTTACTGAAGAAGCACCCATGGTCCTTTTTCTGCAGAGGCCTCTATGTTCTAATATTGTAGAATCACCTCCGGTACTGTGTTATATACTGTAGAAGCACCTCTGGTCCCTATTCTGTAGAAGCACCTTTGTCCCTATTCTGTAGAAGCCTCTGGGTTCTATATGGTAGAAGCACCCCCAGTTCTGGGTCCTGTACTGTAGAAGAACCCATGGTCCCTATTCTGCAGAAGCCTCCGGGTCCTATATTGTTGAAGCACCCCCGGTTCTGGGCCTTTTTTATACATATATAGAGTGGTTATGACCCAACGGGTCACTGGTAACATGTACTGGTTAAATTCTTTTTTTCTGTTTTTATACATATATAGAGTGATTATGACTCAACGGGGCACTGTAAACGTGTTCTTGTTAAATTCTTCTTTTTTCTTTTTTATACATATATAGAGTGGTTATGACTCAACAGGGCACTGTAAACGTGTTCTTGTTAAATTCTTTTTTCTTTTTTTATACATATATAGAGTGGTTATGACTCAACGGGTCAGTGTAAACGTGTACTTGTTAAATTCTTCTTTTTTCTTTTTTATACATATATAGAGTGGTTATGACTCAACGGGGCACTGTAAACGTGTACTTGTTAAATTCTTCTTTTTTCTTTTTTATACATATATAGAGTGGTTATGACTCAACGGGTCAGTGTCAACGTGTACTTGTTAAATTCTTCTTTTTTCTTTTTTATACATATATAGAGTGGTTATGACTCAACGGGTCAGTGTAAACGTGTTCTTGTTAAATTCTTCTTTTTTCTTTTTTATACATATATAGAGTGGTTATGACTCAACGGGGCACTGTAAACGTGTTCTTGTTAAATTCTTCTTTTTTCTTTTTTATACATATATAGAGTTGTTATGACTCAACGGGGCACTGTAAACGTGTACTTGTTAAATTCTTCTTTTTTCTTTTTTATACATATATAGAGTGGTTATGACTCAACGGGTTAGTGTAAACGTGTACTTGTTAAATTCTTCTTTTTTCTTTTTTATACATATATAGAGTGGTTATGACTCAACGGGGCACTGTAAACGTGTTCTTGGTAAATTTTTCTTTTTTCTTTTTTATACATATATAGAGTGGTTATGACTCAACGGGTCAGTGTAAACGTGTACTTGTTAAATTCTTCTTTTTTTCTTTTTTATACATATATAGAGTGGTTATGACTCAACGGGTCAGTGTAAACGTGTACTTGTTAAATTCTTCTTTTTTCTTTTTTATACATATATAGAGTGGTTATGACTCAACGGGGCACTGTAAACGTGTTCTTATTAAATTCTTCTTTTTCTTTTTTATACATATATAGAGTGGTTATGACTCAACGGGGCACTGTAAACGTGTTCTTGTTAAATTCTTTTTTCTTTTTTTATACATATATAGAGTGGTTATGACTCAACGGGTCAGTGTAAACGTGTACTTGTTAAATTCTTCTTTTTTCTTTTTTATACATATATAGAGTGGTTATGACTCAACGGGGCACTGTAAACGTGTACTTGTTAAATTCTTCTTTTTTCTTTTTTATACATATATAGAGTGGTTATGACTCAACGGGTCAGTGTAAATGTGTTCTTGTTAAATTCTTTTTTTTTCTTTTTTATACATATATAGAGTGGTTATGACTCAACGGGTCAGTGTAAACGTGTACTTGTTAAATTCTTCTTTTTTCTTTTTTTATACATATATAGAGTGGTTATGACTCAACGGGTCAGTGTAAACGTGTACTTGTTAAATTCTTCTTTTTTCTTTTTTATACATATATAGAGTGGTTATGACTCAACGGGGCACTGTAAACGTGTTCTTATTAAATTCTTCTTTTTTCTTTTTTATACATATATAGAGTGGTTATGACTCAACGGGTCAGTGTAAACGTGTTCTTGTTAAATTCTTCTTTTTTCTTTTTTATACATATATAGAGTGGTTATGACTCAACGGGGCACTGTAAACGTGTTCTTGTTAAATTCTTCTTTTTTCTTTTTTATACATATATAGAGTTGTTATGACTCAACGGGGCACTGTAAACGTGTACTTGTTAAATTCTTCTTTTTTCTTTTTTATACATATATAGAGTGGTTATGACTCAACGGGTTAGTGTAAACGTGTACTTGTTAAATTCTTCTTTTTTCTTTTTTATACATATATAGAGTGGTTATGACTCAACGGGGCACTGTAAACGTGTTCTTGGTAAATTTTTCTTTTTTCTTTTTTATACATATATAGAGTGGTTATGACTCAACGGGTCAGTGTAAACGTGTACTTGTTAAATTCTTTTTTTCTTTTTTATACATATATAAAGTGGTTATGACTCAACGGGTCAGTGTAAACGTGTACTTGTTAAATTCTTCTTTTTTCTTTTTTATACATATATAGAGAGGTTATGACTCAACGGGGCACTGTAAACGTGTTCTTATTAAATTCTTCTTTTTTCTTTTTTATACATATATAGAGTGGTTATGACTTAACGGGGCACTGTAAACGTGTTCTTGTTAAATTCTTCTTTTTTCTTTTTTTATACATATATAGAGTGGTTATGACTCAACGGGTCAGTGTAAACGTGTACTTGTTAAATTCTTCTTTTTTCTTTTTTATACATATATAGAGTGGTTATGACTCAACGGGTCAGTGTAAACGTGTACTTGTTAAATTCTTTTTTCTTTTTTATACATATATAGAGTGGTTATGACTCAACGGGTCAGTGTAAACGTGTACTTGTTAAATTCTTCTTTTTTCTTTTTTATACATATATAGAGTGGTTATGACTCAACGGGTCAGTGTAAACGTGTACTTGTTAAATTCTTTTTTCTTTTTTATACATATATAGAGTTGTTATGACTCAACGGGTCAGTGTAAACGTGTACTTGTTAAATTCTTCTTTTTTCTTTTTTATACATATATAGAGTGGTTATGACTCAACGGGGCACTGTAAACGTGTACTTGTTAAATTCTTTTTTCTTTTTTATACATATATAGAGTGGTTATGACTCAACGGGTCAGTGTAAACGTGTTCTTGTTAAATTCTACTTTTTTCTTTTTTATACATATATAGAGTGGTTATGACTCAACGGGTCAGTGTAAACGTATACTTGTTAAATTCTTCTTTTTTCTTTTTTATACATATATAGAGTGGTTATGACTCAACGGGGCACTGTAAACGTGTACTTGTTAAATACTTCTTTTTTCTTTTTTTATACATATATAGAGTGGTTATGACTCAACGGGTCAGTGTAAACGTGTACTTGTTTAATTCTTCTTTTTTCTTTTTTATACATATATAGAGTGGTTATGACTCAACGGGTCAGTGTAAACGTGTACTTGTTAAATTCTTCTTTTTTCTTTTTTATACATATATAGAGTGGTTATGACTCAACGGGGCACTGTAAACGTGTACTTGTTAAATTCTTTTTTCTTTTTTATACATATATAGAGTGGTTATGACTCAACGGGTCAGTGTAAACGTGTTCTTGTTAAATTCTTCTTTTTTCTTTTTTATACATATATAGAGTGGTTATGACTCAACGGGTCAGTGTAAACGTATACTTGTTAAATTCTTCTTTTTTCTTTTTTATACATATATAGAGTGGTTATGACTCAACGGGGCACTGTAAACGTGTACTTGTTAAATACTTCTTTTTTCTTTTTTTATACATATATAGAGTGGTTATGACTCAACGGGTCAGTGTAAACGTGTACTTGTTTAATTCTTCTTTTTTCTTTTTTATACATATATAGAGTGGTTATGACTCAACGGGTCAGTGTAAACGTGTACTTGTTAAATTCTTTTTTTTTCTTTTTTTATACATATATAGAGTGGTTATGACTCAACGGGTCAGTGTAAACGTGTACTTGTTTAATTCTTCTTTTTTCTTTTTTATACATATATAGAGTGGTTATGACTCAACGGGTCAGTGTAAACGTGTACTTGTTAAATTCTTCTTTTTTCTTTTTTATACATATATAGAGTGGTTATGACTCAACGGGTCAGTGTAAACGTGTACTTGTTAAATTCTTTTTTCTTTTTTATACATATATAGAGTTGTTATGACTCAACGGGTCAGTGTAAACGTGTACTTGTTAAATTCTTCTTTTTTCTTTTTTATACATATATAGAGTGGTTATGACTCAACGGGGCACTGTAAACGTGTACTTGTTAAATTCTTTTTTCTTTTTTATACATATATAGAGTGGTTATGACTCAACGGGTCAGTGTAAACGTGTTCTTGTTAAATTCTTCTTTTTTCTTTTTTATACATATATAGAGTGGTTATGACTCAACGGGTCAGTGTAAACGTATACTTGTTAAATTCTTCTTTTTTCTTTTTTATACATATATAGAGTGGTTATGACTCAACGGGGCACTGTAAACGCGTACTTGTTAAATACTTCTTTTTTCTTTTTTTATACATATATAGAGTGGTTATGACTCAACGGGTCAGTGTAAACGTGTACTTGTTTTATTCTTCTTTTTTCTTTTTTATACATATATAGAGTGGTTATGACTCAACGGGTCAGTGTAAACGTGTACTTGTTAAATTCTTCTTTTTTCTTTTTTATACATATATAGAGTGGTTATGACTCAACGGGTCAGTGTAAACGTGTACTTGTTAAATTCTTTTTTCTTTTTTATACATATATAGAGTGGTTATGACTCAACGGGTCAGTGTAAACGTGTACTTGTTAAATTCTTCTTTTTTTTTTTTTATACATATATAGAGTGGTTATGACTCAACGGGGCACTGTAAACGTGTACTTGTTAAATTCTTCTTTTTTCTTTTTTATACATATATAGAGTGGTTATGACTCAACGGGTCAGTGTAAACGTGTACTTGTTAAATTCTTTTTTCTTTTTTATACATATATAGAGTGGTTATGACTCAACGGGTCAGTGTAAACGTGTTCTTGTTAAATTCTTCTTTTTTCTTTTTTATACATATATAGAGTGGTTATGACTCAACGGGTCAGTGTAAACGTATACTTGTTAAATTCTTCTTTTTTCTTTTTTATACATATATAGAGTGGTTATGACTCAACGGGGCACTGTAAACGCGTACTTGTTAAATACTTCTTTTTTCTTTTTTTATACATATATAGAGTGGTTATGACTCAACGGGTCAGTGTAAACGTGTACTTGTTAAAATCTTCTTTTTTCTTTTTTATACATATATAGAGTGGTTATGACTCAACGGGTCAGTGTAAACGTGTACTTGTTAAATTCTTCTTTTTTCTTTTTTATACATATATAGAGTGGTTATGACTCAACGGGGCACTGTAAACGTGTACTTGTTAAATTCTTTTTTTTTCTTTTTTATACATATATAGAGTGGTTATGACTCAACGGGGCACTGTAAACGTGTACTTGTTAAATTCTTTTTTTTTCTTTTTTTATACATATATAGAGTGGTTATGACTCAACGGGTCAGTGTAAACGTATACTTGTTAAATTCTTCTTTTTTCTTTTTTATACATATATAGAGTGGTTATGACTCAACGGGTCAGTGTAAACGTGTACTTGTTAAATTCTTCTTTTTTCTTTTTTATACATATATAGAGTGGTTATGACTCAACGGGTCAGTGTAAACGTGTACTTGTTAAATTCTTTTTTCTTTTTTATACATATATAGAGTTGTTATGACTCAACGGGTCAGTGTAAACGTGTACTTGTTAAATTCTTCTTTTTTCTTTTTTATACATATATAGAGTGGTTATGACTCAACGGGGCACTGTAAACGTGTACTTGTTAAATTCTTTTTTCTTTTTTATACATATATAGAGTGGTTATGACTCAACGGGTCAGTGTAAACGTGTTCTTGTTAAATTCTTCTTTTTTCTTTTTTATACATATATAGAGTGGTTATGACTCAACGGGTCAGTGTAAACGTATACTTGTTAAATTCTTCTTTTTTCTTTTTTATACATATATAGAGTGGTTATGACTCAACGGGGCACTGTAAACGTGTACTTGTTAAATACTTCTTTTTTCTTTTTTTATACATATATAGAGTGGTTATGACTCAACGGGTCAGTGTAAACGTGTACTTGTTTAATTCTTCTTTTTTCTTTTTTATACATATATAGAGTGGTTATGACTCAACGGGTCAGTGTAAACGTGTACTTGTTAAATTCTTCTTTTTTCTTTTTTATACATATATAGAGTGGTTATGACTCAACGGGTCAGTGTAAACGTGTACTTGTTAAATTCTTTTTTCTTTTTTATACATATATAGAGTGGTTATGACTCAACGGGTCAGTGTAAACGTGTACTTGTTAAATTCTTCTTTTTTCTTTTTTATACATATATAGAGTGGTTATGACTCAACGGGGCACTGTAAACGTGTACTTGTTAAATTCTTTTTTCTTTTTTATACATATATAGAGTGGTTATGACTCAACGGGTCAGTGTAAACGTGTACTTGTTAAATTCTTTTTTCTTTTTTATACATATATAGAGTGGTTATGACTCAACGGGTCAGTGTAAACGTGTACTTGTTAAATTCTACTTTTTTCTTTTTTATACATATATAGAGTGGTTATGACTCAACGGGTCAGTGTAAACGTGTACCCACACATACTTCGTGCGGTCGCAGGGTACCCACACATACTTCGGCAGGCAGCAGGGTACCCACACATACTTCGTGCGGTCGCAGGGTACCCACAAATACTTCGTGCGGTCGCAGGGTACGCACACATACTTTGTCCGGTCGCAGGGTACCCATACATACTTTGTCCGGTCGCAGGGTACCCACACATACTTCGTGCGGAGTCAGGGTACCTATACATACTTCGTCCGGTCGCAGGGTACCCACACATACTTCGTCCGGTCGCAGGGTACCCACACATACTTCGTGCGGTCGCAGGGTACCTATACATACTTCGTGCGGTCGCAGGGTACCCACACATACTTCGTGCGGTCGCAGGGTACCCACACATACTTCGTGGGGTCGCAGGGTACCCACACATACTTCGTCAAGTCGCACGGTACCCACACATACTTCGTCAAGTCGCAGGGTACCCACACATACCCTACCTCTACACTGCTCAAAAAAAGAGGAGGTAATGCATGGGAATAGTGCATCATGACAACGGAACCGATACGACCCTACCTCAACACTTCTCAAAAAAGGAGGAGATAATGCATGGGAATAGTGCATCATGACAACGGACCCGATACGACCCTACCTCAACACTTCTCAAAAAAGGAGGAGATAATGCATGGGAATAGTGCATCATGACAACGGAACCGATACGACCCTACCTCAACACTTCTAAAAAAAGGAGGAGATAATGCATGGGATGAGGGCATCATGAAAACGGAACCGATACGACCCTACCTCAACATTTCTCAAAAAAGGAGGAGGTAATGCATGGGATCAGTGCATCATGACAACGGAACTGATACTACCCTACCTCAACACTTCTCAAGAAAGGAGGAGGTAATGCTCACACCAGCGAATACCGTAACCCCCCTCCCCCAATTTGGCCTTAAAGGAGGAGGTAATTCCTATCATGATAACAGAACGGCCACAGGGAGGGAGGGGGGAGGAAAATATTAGCGTCTATTAATAATTATGAAAGAAAGTGTGAGAGGGAAAAAAAACTGCCACTCTCTGACGTCATGATGACCTGATATAACCGGACACAATTTAGGTCAAGACCGGGTACATCCGGCAAGGGATTATGGGACAGGTGCGGATGTGATTGAGCAACCCTTGTTTCACTACACACTCTTAACGTAGGATTCCTATGTTGTTATTGATGCATCCGGACAGAAGTTATTGGATGATCTGATAGAACCGGACACAATTTAGGGCAAGACCGGGTACATCCGGCAAGGGATTATGGGATGTTTACAATGACTCTGCATTTTTATCGGATTAGTACATAAATACATTAGATTATTTCGAATTTAGTACATATTAACGTTGCAATTTCGTGTAAAATACGAAAAAAACTGCTACCTTTTGTCGGAAAGTGGTCCGGTTGACTGTCAGCGAGTGAATCGTTATTTGCGATTTTGAGATATTATGATCCCAGGATATGTACGGTGCTGAAGATATAAACTTTTTGACATGTCGTCGGGTAGTTTTTGAGGAGAAGCTTCACATACAGACATACATACATACATACATACATACATACATACATACATACATATAGACAAGTGCCCTTTATATAAGAGATAAGCAATTGTAACAAAATAAATTAAAACACTGAATTTTGAAATACATACAGTATTATTTATTTGTGTTTGGTTTTGCAATTAAAAAAAAAGACACTTAATTCATATGTTATCAGTTTTATTAACAGGACCGGCGTGGGGGGGAGGCCCGGTTAAACACATGCATATATAACTTCATTATTGATGACCGTAAAGTGGGGGGGCCAAGTCAAAAAGTGTGTGTGTGTGTGGGGGGGGGGGGCTTGAGCCCCCTGCCCCCCCCCCCGGTGCCGCCGTCCATGATTAAGCAACTTCAAACGAGCCGCGCGTGCATGGTCCCCCTCTGTATGTGATTCGATGTGGCAAGTGTAAAATGCAATAAATTTGGGCAATTTGGGGCATTTTTGACCCCCTGGGGGCGCGATCCAGAATTTTTCTGAGGTCAAGGATGCTCATTTTATATCCAGAACAATTGCCTCTACATTTTGGCCAAGTTTCAGAAAAATTGAATGGATGGATCAAACGTTATGGGAGAAAAGGGTCATTTTTTGCATTTTGGGGGGCTTTTGACCCCCTGGGGGCGCGAACCAGATTTTTCCAAGGTCAGCGATACTTATTTTCCATTAGGAACAATTGCCTCCACATTTTGGCCAAGTTTCAGAGAAATTGAATGGATGGATGAAAAGTTATGGGGCAAAAAATGTCATCTTTTTCCATTTCGGGGCCTTTTGACCCCCTGGGGGGCTAACCAGATTTTTTTTCAAAAATCGGAGAATGTCACTTCCTAACCTGACCAAAGTTACAACTTCATGCAAAATTTCAGAGAAATTCAATGGATGGTTGCGGAGAAAATCCGGACAGACGGACGGACATGCCTCAAAACATAAGTCCCCCGATTTTATAAATCGGGAGACCAAATACATAATTTGTATTAGATATGTTGTGTTAATATCCTGAAAATAATTTTTTTTAAATTTAATTTCTAAAAATACACCTGTCGGCTTAATCACAACCTTTGTAAAATTTAAATCTTTTGATAATGTAGTAAAATTTATTTTACAATCGTACCAACATGCAGAAATTTAAATATAATGTGAACGAACATCCCAATGCCTAACTCTCCACGCAGGTTTCCCCTTATAAATCTGGCCCCTATCACAGTAACTCCTTATGCTTCAGTGGCAACATGCCTTGTTTGGAGTGGAAAAAAAGTACAAGAAAACCATTTCTTTCTACAAAAAAACAAAAACATCTTCAAGCAAACTAATATAAACATAGAATGATGCAACAACAATTATTACAACTGCATTAACATGTGCAGTTCTAAACATTAAAAACAAAGAAAAATCAACGAATATGGGTCTTAAGAAATTGACTAATTACCAAATCATTCATTTCATACTAATTTCCTCACAGAATCTAATTAGTCTTTTGCAGATAATTGAATTGAATAAAATGATATTAGAACTGCAATCAGGAGTGGAAAGAGTTCACGACATAATTTGTTTTGCAATGTTGTGAAAAGTCAATTTCATTTACTCTTTCGACATTGGCATCGTTCAAAAATAGCTTAAGAGTCAATATCTTTCTTTTTATTGGATACTAATCTACACTCTCCGTCAAAAATGACAACAACAAAATTATGCCTCGCCAGTGTTCGCACTGATATTCATGTAAACTCATAGAATTATGTAGGAGGTGACGGTGGCTAAGTGGTTAACGACACGAACTGACAACCTGGGTGTGCCAAGTTCGAATCCAGTTCGTTCCACAGAAACACCATCACTTGGGATGTTGGCAACCTTCACATGGTCTCTCCCGTAAGTACCCAATGTCTTTCTAGAAAGAATTCTAACTAGAAAGATATCGATAAAACCAATGCCAACAATAGAATCATTTGATTCATACAAAATTAATGAATGAATAGAATTATGTCAGTAATCTAATTTTTCATATATAAATTTTTGTCATTTCTGATGACCTAAAGAAAAAACATGAACCGTTGACTTTTTATATAGAGTAAAGATTTCTTTCCGTAGTGATTTCAGACGGCAGGCATTGTCGGATGCTAGTTGCTTCTTCTCAACACTTGAAATTGTTTCTATATTATATTTTCTGTCTGTCAGTTCGTCACTTATAGGCTTCAAAACTAATTGTCATAATTGAAACCATGTGGCATGAAGAAACCTTGGGATGCCAAATGTATAATTAAGGGAATAAAATTTTATTGCTGCTACTACTACTACTACTACTAGCAATTTTAATACTAGCACAAATAATGAACACTGAGAGTCTTCAATGTATCTGTAAACATTGCACACAATTTTACACTAAGAACTCTTGGGAGTCAAAATGATAATGATAATTATTATTACAAGGAGAGTAGAAAGTGGACCTTGGGTTTACTTTCGGCAGCCTCTTAACTCTCGCTTCCCTTATTTTGTCCTTTATTCCTCACGTTCTATGAGCGATGTTTCTGACAAAGATGGAAGAATTGCCGTTTTCTGGGTCGGAATCTATCTAACACTTATCGTTGGCTAGTTTTTGACCTTGAAGTATTTTTTTTTTTTAGCTATTTGCATCAAGTGACTGCATGCCTTTTCTGGAGCGATTTCCATAAAAAAAAATGTTATTTTTTAAATAAACACTTATACGCTCCAACACTATCAATTAAAATTGCACCAAATTTGGCATAAAGAACCCTCAGGATGCTAAAATTAAGAATCCTAAATAAATCCCCAGTTTTTTTACTGATTTTGATAAAATGAATCTATTAAAATATGTATATAGTAAAAAAAAATAATGCTGGAAACTAATCCAAATATGAATAATTAAGTTAACAATTTATTATCTGAAAAGAAAATGTGATAGAATTTTTTAATAATTCTGTTTGACAAAGAAAATGTTATATTACTTTTTGAGATGCATCCTCACATCTCTATAAGAGGTTTCGTCCGTCTGTAAGTCACTCTTCAATTTGAAATAGCACTTTTTTTTAAAAACTTAGTTCACTTCAAGCAAGACAAGTTGCCACTGTAGACGTAAGAGGCTACTGAGAATTAGGGTGAAAGTTTTTTTGTTTTTTTTTTTGGGGGGGGGGGGGTTCATCCTAAATTGAGAGCTATACAGCGAGATGCTTGTTTACATTAGTTTTAAATTTCTGCATGTCGGCACAGTCGGGAGACAGGGAGCTAAGAGGGAGTTCCAAAGGCTGGCTACATGAGGAAAGAAGCTATTGGAGCAGAAGACCCTCCGGCATCTGGGGACCTCCACAGTGAATGGATGGAATTTAGCTGATTGTTGGATTGGTCGAGTATATTTATGTCGAGGGGGCATCAGAGCAGCAAGTTCAGAGCACATTCCATTGAAGTACTTGTAAAACAAGCACAAGGATGCAACATTGTGGCGATGGAACAGGAGCTAGAGCTTGGTGGATAGCGAGGGACCTATTATTATATTGCTAAACAGGATCCTGGAAGATCAAGCTATAGAGAAACACAAATAGCTGCCCTTTAAAGAGATAACGGCTATCCTTAAAAAGAACCCTTGGATATAAATTTAAATCATAACGAAATCAAGTGTTAGCTCCAGGAAGAAGCTCATTGATCTCTTCGAACCAACAGAAATAATTTAAAAAAAGAAAAAAAAGAGAGAGAGTTCCTGGGGACGTATAGCAGAAAAAATTGTTGGAAATAAGTCATACACTATCCACTATGACTATGCAATCCATACAGCTACATACCTAAAAAAAACGGAGTGAGGTAAGGTAGAGGGCTGGAAATGGAGTAGACCAGCAGATCTGGCCGAGCAAACAATGAGATGAGTTGAGTTGATCAACCAAACGACAATGATGGCCTCGACAGACAAATTATCTCAGTTGGGTCTTAGCTGGAACTTGACTAAGATGTGGACGCTAAAGTTTGGGGGTCCTTTTCTACAATAGTGTCACACATGCACCTAGAGAACAACTGACTTATACATCTAAGTTTGCGTTTTCTCTTGTAAGTCTGCGTTGTTTTGAATTTGTATACTTGTAAACCAGTGCTTGTGCCCTCGGCGATCGTCAGTATCCCACTGACGACATGGCCAGAACAGAAGATGAAGAAAGAAAACCACGGCATACAAGTGTTGGGTTTGACGAGCATCGAGGGGAGCGGTACATGGTCTTACAACCTGACATGAAGATGCTTCACTCTACAAGTAAACCCTGGCCAAATATTCAAAATAACACAATATTTGAAGTCCAAATAAGATCTCCTCAGAATGGCTACACACTGGCTCATATGAGGTTGGTGCACTTTTCGCTAGTGATGTTATCTCAAGTTACAACACTAAATTAGATACTCCACCAGACCAGATGAATACTGGTCGTGTAATCCAGCAAGACCAAGTAAAGACCACAAAAACAAATGACCTATAATATTGTTAATTGGTTAATATGGATAGAGGAAACACATTCTTCACTGCTTTTGAATTTCCATGGAACTCCGATGAGCTGACTTATGAACCTCCTATAGAAGGTCCTAGTACCCCCATTACCCAGGAGATGATCACTGAAGCAATCCGTAAAATGAGAGCTGATAAAGCAGCTGGGCCATCTGGTATAGTTGCTGAGATGCTCAAACCAACCGGTGAACTAGGGGCCAGTTTGGTGCATGAACTGATTGAAGCCATCATCAGAGAAGGATGCATACCTAAGGAATGGGAAGACAGCATTATAGTAAGTCTGTACAAAGATAAAGGCGATGCATTAAACAGAGGTAACTACCGTGGACTCAAGTTCATTGATCAGGTCATGAAAGTCCTGGAAAGAGTTGTTGAACAGCTGATCAGACAACAAATACAGATTGCTGATATGCAATTTGGCTTCATGCCCGGTAGGAGCACCACAGATGCAATTTTCATCATACGCCAAATCATGGAGAAACATCTAGCAGCAAACAAACCACTGTACATGGCATTTGTAGATTTGGAGAAAGCTTTTGACCGTGTCCCCAGAAGGGTCATCTGGTGGGCCCTGCGAAAGCTGGGTGTTACTGAGTGGTTGGTTCAGGTGATAACGTCTATGTACACCAATGTACGTAGTCGGGTACGAGTCGGTAACAGCTACAGCGACGAATTTGAGGTTAGAGTAGGCGTCCATCAGGGATCTGTCTTAAGTCCCCTTCTATTCATCATTGTACTCGAGGCTCTATCACTGGAATTCCATACTGGCTGCCCGTGGGAGCTGCTATATGCCGATGACTTAGCGATCATTGATACTTCACTTCAGTCACTCAAGGAACGTCTGGATAGATAGAAGAGTAGCATGGAGGAGAAAGGTCTCAGAGTCAACATGGGTAAAATTAAGGTCATGATCGCAGGTCCAAACCTCAGCTTACTACAGAAAACAGGAAAATACCCGTGTTCTGTATGTCTGAAAGGAACTGGCAGCAACTCAATCATCTGCACTCACTGTTCGGGTTGGGTCCACAAAAGGTGCAGTGGTATAAAGGGCTCTCTCAAAGCAGATCCTCACTTTAAGTGCTTTCGTTGCACCGGCACGGCAAGACCAATAGATGGCAGACCACTGACGGAGATGGATACTGGTAACAACAAGCTGGAAGTAGTGACAGACTTTTGTTATCTTGGAGATGTGCTGTCATCAGGTGGAGGCTGTGATCTCGCGGCAGCTACACGTTGCAAGTGTGCCTGGAAAAAGTTTAGAGAGCTGCTACCAATCCTGACAAAAAACACCTGCCAACAACTATGAGAGGGCGTGTATACTCCTCATGTGTCAGAAGTGTGCTGTTGTATGGCTCAGAAACTTGGGCTGTCTCTGCTGGCATACTAAGGAAGCTGCGCTGTAATGACAGGGCAATGGTCAGATGGATCTGTTTGGTGAGGCCTGAACAGTACGTTTCTTTTGAATCCCTGCTCTCACATGTCGACTTGAAAAGCCTTGCGGACATCATGCGGAAGAACAGACTGCGTTGGTTGGATCACATTGAGCGTAGCGATGGCTGGATTGCTAAAGTCCGACAGTTGAATGTGCCAGCAAAGAACATCACCACTGGCAGACCCAAGTTGACTTGGGAGGACGTAGTCAAACGTGATAGGAAGGCCATGGGTATGGATTCCATCAAGCCTTGCCAAAGACAGGAGTGGAGAGGAAGACTTAGATTTCGAGACTAGACAATCAGGTCCCACCCTCATCAGAGGATTAATTGTGGCCTGATTCAACAAATAAACCGGTTGATGATGATGATGATGATGATGATGATTTACTTACTCAAGGTTTGAGAAGTAGAGAAGACCCTTAAATAAACACTTGAATACCTAGGTATCTCAAAGAAATCAAGTTTTAACCCGATAAAAGGACCCCTTGATCTGAGAGGTAGGTGTCACACACACACACACACACAAAAAAAAAACTCTTGAAAAGAGCTCTCGGTTGAAGTCTGTAAATAGCGGGTGATAATATGGCATTTAGAAGAATGCCCCGTCCCCAGCAGATGAAAGAAAATGAAAATAAAAATTTAAAAAAAGAGAGAAACCTACTGAACTTATAAACAATGTTACACATATTCACACTGAAAAAAAGAAAATCTACACACACACACACACACACACACACACACACACACACACACTTTACTTACACAGGCTAATTCATTCTTCTAAAAACAAAGAAGAAAAGTTGCTAAAATGATGTCTGCCTAGCACACACAACCTGTTGCTAATGGCAATAAAGTCAGACCTATTGGGACTGCTACTATCTTATACAGCGAAACGACTAAACGTTAAAATAAAGAGAGAAAAACACTTATGACTGATAAACGCATGTGTGTAATACAGATCTCTGCTGCTACCATGACTTACATTCTTCAGTGTTTAACATGAGACTCATTGTACCGTTTTCTTTTACAATTTTTTTTTGGGGGGGGGGGGGGGTGTTCTCAATTGCTTTTTTCACTCATTTGATAATGGTGTTTAGTTTTAAACCACAAACCTGAACTTGGTTTCAATTGGGAAGAAAATCAGAATGATGAACTTACTTGGAAGAGTAATACATCTGGCCGAATCTGACTGAAATAGAAATGTTACATAAGAAAAAGGGGATCACCATTTATCCACGAAATAAATAATGGCTACACAACTAAATAGATATGAAGTTTTATTGATGGGAACACAGAAACAAAATGAAGATAGTAAAATGGGTTGATTTATGTCGGTTAGATGAAGTGGTATTATCCTCGAGTTTGATATCTCACCCGCTCAGGATTGAGTCAGGTTGAGAATGGGAAAAAACGCGTCCTATTATGAGAAGAAAAACTGCTAACTGAAGATCTGCATGGTTTGGCTTTCGCACCATAACGATTCATTGCATATGAATTTAGATACACGCATAAGTGCCATACATCCATGCGGTGAAGAGGCGATGATTACATAATCACAAGCCAAATTAAAATCTCATTGCCGGTTATGTAGACCAATACAAAATAGTTCGCTCCTGTAACTGCTACAAGTGCATCTGTAGAGAGAAGGGCAATATCAGAGAGAATGACAAACTCAATTCATACAAAGATAAATAAAAAAAATTTCAGGACGAATAACAAATTTGGAGAAATATCCGAATATATAGTCATAGGAAGAAACAGTTCTATGCTGACCCTGAAAAGAAGCGTTTTGGTATCAGGAGCAGCTAGTTAGGCAGGGGTGATATTAGCAGTAAACAGTCTGAGTCTGTTGCCTATGGGGAGGTGAATGGATATGTGCAGTGGAAAATTTCAGGCGGACTGTGTGGAATATTTCTTGGTTTTAACATAAGAGTCAGTTTGGTACATGGCGCTAATATTCCAACATCTATTTTTATAAAAGGTATGAAAGTGTGTATTTTCTGCACTTTCGATTAACTGAAATAAAATTTCTGTATTAAGATTTTTATTGAATCAGGAGTTAATATTTTTACAAAAATATTCGTTTGCTACTGCTGATTGAAAAAGGCTATAAACATCCCTCAACAGTATCACAATTAGTAACTTAAGTTTTTGGTATTCCTCATGTTTTGCATACTTTTTTTTTTTTTTCATTTTTATTTTTTTTTAAACAATGTTTTAAATTTTTTTGAAATATTTCTAAAAAATTTTTATGAGGCTTTGTTCGTCAATCTGTCATGTTAGAAATAGCAGTTTCTTTGGTCTGTCATTCTTAAATTAGAAATAGCATTTTCATCGCTAGACAGATTGAATGGGCAAATTTAAAGAATATCAGTTTTTGTTTTCTTTCATATTAGTATAAATAAACAAATGCTGTCTTCTCGCTTGCATTGGGTGATTATCTCATTTATTCAAATTGTGTTGGCACCATACTCATCGTATGCTGCTAAGACAAAGCTCCTTTCCTTCCACAACTACAAGAAATCTCTTCAACCACTGATTGCCATGGAAAATAACACCCTACCTGAGAGTCCAACGTTCAAACTCCTCGGCCTAACATTTACAGCTAACATGAATTGGAACAAATACATAGACATTGCCAAGGCTGCTGCAAGGAAAGTGGGCTCCCTCTACCGAGCTAGAAAACTTCTCACACCTGACAGTATCTTATATTTCTACAAAGCCACCATCCACCCATGTATGGGGTATTGTTGTCACCTCTGGGCTGGTGCACCATCCACTAGTCTCTCCCTCTTAGACATGGTCCAAAAAAAAGAGTCTCTAATCTAATCGGTCCCTCACTATCCACCGAACTCCAGCTCCTGTCCCTTCGCCACAATGTTGCATCTTTGTGCTTGTTTGACAAGTACTTGCTGCTCTAGTGCCCCTCGATGTAAATACACTCGACCAACCCAACAATCAGCTAAATCCCATCCATTTACTGTGGAGGTCTCCAGATACCTGAGAGCCTCCTACTCCAATAGTTTCTTTCCTCAAGCTGCCGGCCTTTGGAACTTCTTAGCTCCCTGTCTCCGACTATACCGACATGCAGAAATTTAAAACTAATGTGAACAAGCATCTTGCTGCACAGCTCCCAATTTAGGATGACCCCTAAACTTAAACCCTAATTCTCAGTAGCCCCTTACGTTTTCAGTAGTAACTTGCCTTGTTTGAGGTGAACTAAGTTAAAAAATTAAAAAAGTTAAAAGCAACGTCTTCTGTCTTAAAACTGCATACCAGAAGAAAAAAGAACAGATTCTTAAATGTATATTTACTATTTGGTTCAGAGGAAAGATCAACCATGTTAAATTGTGCATACTACGACCTCGCGTTTCTGAAGGTAAAATTTTAAAAATAAAATAAAACGGAAGCAAATTACATCTCAGTGTATAATACGACACTGTCGAACTTACATTAAAAAAAAAAAGAAAAGTAATTAAGGGTTCAAGGGAGGTAATCAACACATCGGAGTTACCTCCCCTGCACTGTGAATAATAACTTTAAAAGGCGTCTGTCTATTTGGTATCCATAAAATAGAATAAAAAATGGAAAGGGTTAGACAAAAAAAAAAAAAAAATTTTTTTTAAGACAGACGAGAGCTTAAAATTTACGAGACAAAAATGTCAGTGTTGATGGTGGGAAGAATGAGACATTGAAGAAAGAAAATAAATGATCTTTCCAGAATAGTCTTGGAGTTGGAACGTGAAAGAAAACATTGACCAAAAAGAAATTGCAAAACAAAAAAGACAGTTTTGTTTTAGTGTAATTTTTTTTTGGGGGGGGGGGGGGGAGGGGGGTCGTTTGTTTGTGTTTTTGAACGAGTAAGAAAAGTATAAAAATGGAATCATTTTGGAAAATTGAAACGTCAAAAGAAAAAGGTGTTCTTTCCCGGAATTAAAATTATCGCTAAAAAAATAAAATAAAATGAATAAATAAAAATATTAAAAATAAACAAGAAAATAAAAAAATGAGTAATTATTGAAATATTGATCACTAGTGGAGATATCCGACTATCTAGAACAATAAAATAGCAGTAAACAACATTTTTTTTTTAAAATAATGGAATCGGATGATTCAGTCGTAAAAATGTTCTCGTGTTCAAAAGTAGCAGCGCAGTGAATATTATATTTGAGCATCGACTCTTGATTGGACGAAAGCTCCAGGCAGCGTTTCTCTCTGTTTCGATATTTTCGTCCATAACCTATGCACGCGGGTACGTCCTTAATAGCTAATTATGACCCCTGGCAAAGATGAATGAGAGATTTTCATGAAATTTTAAACACCCAGTATTGCTTATAAACGTTGCTTAAGTACACAAGTTTATAGACGCATAGATTCTCTCACTGAGCAAAACAGGCATGCTAATATACACACATATATCTTCCTGCATATCATATTTACACAGACAAACACGTGGCAACAGCCGAAACAAACATATGTACTCAATTTCTCCTTAAATGAAAAACGACTTTTTCCTCGCAGGCACGCTCCTTGGACACTTTGAACTCTCAATCTTTACCAACTCTTCACAAACGTTTTCTTTCGTTGTCTCAAACCAGTTGTCTATACTAAATTAATATACTTTCATCTATTTCAATCCAATATACAGGGTTGATAATTTAAGATGTTAATATACAACACAACATTTTGACAGTTTCAGGAAAAAAATCGTTTAACATCATGCCATTTTTTGGAAGACACATGGAAATAAGAAAAAACTAACAAACAAAGGAGCAACACTGAATAGAACAGATGCAGTTAAACATTTGAACACAACAAACTTGAAACAAACAGTACAAAAGGGAATAAATACACTCAAATCTCTATCATGTTTCAACAAAACACAATCACGCACCTCACTTGTAGCAACATTTTGAAAAGGAATTCCTCGACGCTTGAACAAACAGTTCAACTCTGAAATTGAATCTGAATTAGCTCCCGGCAATTAGCCCAGCAAAACAGAATCTGCATTAAAAATAAAAACCCAGGTATCTGAAAATATGATAATTCACAGTAAAACTTAAAATTTTTCAACATATTGTCAACAGCACAAGATCACGCTTGTCAAATTGACTTGAGAAACCAACATATTGTCAGCAACACAATATCAACTCGTTGTTCCACAAGCAAATTCTTCGGATTTAAACCTTATCTACCAGATTAAAGAACAAAAACATTCGAATTGAAAACCCCGTCATCTGACAAAGAATATAACATTCATATTTAAAAATATCGTCTACCCAAGAAGCCAAGAAAAACAAATTTGAATTTGGTCAACTGGACCCCACAAGAATTCACATTCTCTCAACAAACGAGGTACATTGGAATTTTAAAAATCAGTCAATGACATCAATGAATTATTCCAGAGAAAAAGTACAAAACCTTTTCGATTTCAATGAGAAAATCGATCCAGAAAGGGAAATGTTGTTCAAAAGCAGCAGCGTAGTGAATATTGTATTTTAGTATCGACTCTTGATTGGACAAAAGTTCAAATCAGCAATTTCTTTCAGCCAACCAGAGAAGCGAAAATATTCAGTTCCAAAAATCCGTGCATACTATAAAAAACTCAAAAACACAGCATTTCGCTCCTTTGTTCAGGTATTTTCATCCATACCCTAAGCACGTTGGTACGTCCTTAATAGCTAATTCCGGTCTCAGGCGAAGGGCCTCGACAGATGAATGAAACACTTTCATGGACTTCTAAACACAATGTTTGGCTAAGCATATACACGCCGTTTCAGTACATAGGCAAATACATTCTCTCACTAACAAAACAGGCATGCTAATATACACACACATCTTCCTGCTTATTGCATTTACACACACGTAAACATAAGTGGTGACAGCCAAAACAAACATGTCTACTCAATTTCTCCTCACACAAAAAAAAACAGCTCTATTTTGCAGGAACGTTCCTTGGACTATGAAATTTCAATCTTTACAAATTGTGGCGGATGTGGATCCTGAACCTGGATCAAGCGGTGGAGTGGCCCTAACTTGCCTCATCCCCGCCATAAAACGGCCTGTCTTTGCCTGGTGTACAATTTGAAAATTAAAGAAATTTGTATGGTCCAAATTAAGGAGCAGAATGCGGATAAAATTATTGAGAAAAGAACAGAGTAAGTAAAAAGATGCAAGGAAGCTTTCTTCTCTTTATGGAAAACTAGTTGTACCGACCCGGTGTTGCCCAGGATCCATTATGTTCAAATTTATTGTGTAAATATTTTTATGTTCTATCACCACGCTTTTTTTGTTAAGTTCAGTATCCAAGCTAAAAAAAGCAAATAAGGAACGCTAATTCCTACTGAAATAATAAGAGTTATTCCCCTTAGCTGATTTTTCTTTCAGTTGTTTATTTAAAAACTTAGCAAACTGCCAAACCACATTAAGTATTTTTTTATAAATTGTAGCAAAGTACTTGAGTTTATTGCCAATAACATAGTATAACAATAAGAAATGAAATTTGGCTACCAAAGTTTGATTTATCAGCTTAAATGCTCTTTAAGTCCAACATTTAAACTCTGGCCGACATCATTTTATATATACTCAGCATTCAGTGTTAGAATCCAGTCATTTTCACTAGGGATGTTGAGCACCTGATCATTAAAAAAAATGAAAAAAACGCTCGAGGAGGAAGGAATGCCGACAAAACAGAATTAAGCTTGTCAATAATTCGCTACTTGCTGATTCATATGAATTGTGTTTATCATAAAGCAAAGGTGATTGTGTAATCATTATTACATTAGGAAGATTGGTTTATCCTTCCTATGAATGAAGTTGAAAAAGAGAAAATGAAAATAAGGAAAACAAGGAACATGCGGAAAAGGAAAAGAAAAAAGAAAAAATAATGAAAAAAAAATTTTTTTTTAAATAAAAATAAATAAAAAAAGGGAAAACAAGGCAAAAAGAGAAAACAAGAAAAACAATGCAAAAAGAGAAAACAAGAAAAACAATGCAAAAAGAGAAAACAAGAAAAACAAGGCAAAAAGAGAAAACAAGAAAAACAAGGCAAAAAGAGAAAACAAGAAAAACAAGGCAAAAAGAGAAAACAAGAAAAACAAGGCAAAAAGAGAAAACATGGAAAACAATGCAAAAAGAGAAAACAAGAAAAACAAGGCAAAAAGAGAAAACATGGAAAACAAGGCAAAAAGAGAAAACAAGAAAAACAAGGCAAAAAGAGAAAACAAGGAAAACAAGGCAAAAAGAGAAAACAAGGAAAACAAGGCAAATAGAGAAACATGGAAAACAAGGCAAATAGAGAAACATGGAAAACAAGGCAAAAAGAGAAAACAAGGAAAACAAGGAAAACAAGGCAAAAAGAGAAAACAAGGGAAAAAAGAGAAAAATGGAAAAGAAGGCGAAAGAGAAAAAAGGAAAAGAAGGCGAAAAGAGATGGAAAGGAAAATAAGGGGAAAGGAAAACGAGGAGAAAGGAAATAAAAAGGGGAGAAATAATACGGGGAGAAATAATAAGGGGATAAATAAGAGGAAAAATAATAAGGGGGAATAAAAAAGGAATAAACAAGATAAGGGAGAAAAGAGGAAAAATATCTTTTATGCAATAACGTATAGATTCATTCAATACGGATAGGAAAATCGATTATTGTCGATGCAGAAAGGAAACAAATTCTGAAAAGAGATGTTCACAAAAAAACTGAGATTATGTGCTCACTCCGAGAAGACGCCCTCACTCGTGAGGGAGTGCCGAGGAGGCTGAGGAAATCTTTAAAGACATCTGTTACCACCCATGTGCGCCTTGTGGCATTCAATAATGGCCATATCCCACATTAAGCTTGACCTTGTGTCACATTTAGCCTTCGTGGGTAGGAAGGTAAATAAAAAAGGGGACCCCTATGTAGCTGTGCTTCCAGCCCTGAACCCTATATTACCATTTTTACAATGTTCGATAATATTCTTTTCTTTACATCATTCTCTTTATACTACTACTACTACTACTACTACTACTACCACTCCATCTATTTCTCTCCCACCACTTCTCATCTCATTCGCCCTTTTTACCACCAGCTAAAATATTCAAGATGCAAACAAGCAAGAAAGATTATGCAGAGTTTTAGTATTATACTAGATCCCTAGGGGTCTAGACGGTTCGTCTAATAGACGACTTGTGTTCCTTTGGGTCACAGTTCGTCTAAATTAAGCGTCATAAAGGATATCTTCTTCCCCTTTGTCTCTGGTTTGATGGATGACGTTATCATTTTGTGATCTCATTCACTATCAAAGTGTCCCCCCTACTATCTCTGTTTAAATGGGTGACGTCATCCACTCTGAACGAGGACAAACAAGATAGATAGTAAGCAAGATCCAGTTTTAGTAGTATACTACACCCCTAGGGGTCTAGACGTTCATCTAGTAGAGAACCTATACTCTAAAGTCACAGGTAGTTTGAATAAAGGATCTCACAAAATGATGACGTCATCATTTTGTGATGTCATCCAGTGTGCACAAGGACGTACAAGCAAGCAATCAAGATTCACAGAGCTTTAGTAGTATATAGATGGATAGAAAAAAAAACCATCTCTTCATCTTCAAAGGTTGACCGAAAGAGACAAATCAATTTAGCTGAACAAACAACCGAAACCCGTTTGACGAGTTTATAATACCAATTAGAGCAACATTAATATTATCAATAAGTCATTAATCCATTAATTATTTCATCAATTATCTTCATTATTTACATTTGAGCACAGAGTGGAGCAGGTGCTGGTGTGTTTGCAAGAGTTAGAAGTGAATGGAGTAAGTTAAGTGGAGATAACTTGAATATGATTCAAGGGCCATAACTCATGACTATACTACTGCAATACCATTTTTATTAGATACATTGCTCTTTCTGCTTCTCGTAAAGTCGGTTCTCTCAATCACTCCAAACACTCTCATCTGAGGCTATTCTCTATCTTTACAAATCAACAATCAGATCATGTATGGAGTACTGTTGTCATATTTGGGCTCGTGAATCTCTGTCCCATTTGAGGGTTCTTGATAAGGTGCAGAAACGTATCTGTAATTTGATTGGCCCTACCCTTTCTTCTTCTCTACACCCTCGTTCTCACAGACGTGATGTTGCTAGTCTCAGTCTTTTCTATAAATACTATTGTTAGCTCTTTACATCAAGTAGCTTCATGCTTTGTTTGGAGCGATTTCCATTAAAAAAATTAAATTAGAAAAAAAAAACTATTGTCTGCTGAACATGGAGTCACATCAGCATACATGGAAACAAAAAATCTAATAAAGCAACAGAAGATTCCCTGAACATTGATCCGCATGAAAATTCCATAGAGTGACCTTCGACCAAGTACAGAAAAATAAAAATATGTCTCAAAACAATAACTTTCTTGATATTCAGTCAATTTTTAAAGAATAGCATTTTAGCTACAGAAGATAAGATAGGAAGTTAAGTTTAGTTTGGTTGTTTCGTTTTACAGCATATCAACCCTTTTCAGGTTATTTAATGCCGAATCCGATCAGTTTGGTAAAAGGTTTTATGCTTCAAATTCTTCATATCTCCAAATATTTAGTCATGGTGTTTTGTTTAATTGTTTTGTAGAGGGAAATTGTTGTTTTTTAGCTTTGCAGAACATGATTGAGTTTTGCAAAGGGAAAGGAAAAAACAATAACATTAATGTTTGGTGCATTTTAAATCAGGAAGCTGGTATCTTCAGAAAGACAGGATGTTAAAGTTGAAAGAGCAGACATCGTTATGATGAATAATACTAATACAATATAGTATAATAATACAATTTGATTACAATTATATGAGGAGGCAAAAAAAAACTACAAAATTGAATGTACAGAATACAAATTATTACCAATAATAAAAGTAATTTTAACTATGTCACGAATTTTCTTTTTATTTGTTTAGGGTATTTAATTAAGGATTAAGGATTATTTTTTGTGAATAAGTATTTTTACATGTTGTTTCTTGTCTTTTTGTCAAAGTTGAAGAGCGAACATGAAAATGAAAATTATAATACAATTGAATTAGAATTATATGATGAGTCAAAACAAACATGAAAGTAGAATGTATAGAATACAAAGTATTACTTCAAGGGGCCGGCAATAAACTAATCTTCTCTCCTAAAAGGGGGGGGGGGCGAATGGGGTAATCCCTTGCCATCACCGAAAGGAGGTAATGCCTTGTTGGGAATTTTCCCCGACTCCACAGAAAATCTGGGTGTGACACAAAGTCGGCTTATTATGGAGAGCACAGGCCCCTATTCTGAAAATAGGTATGCCGACAGGTCTGATCATGGCTATGTCAGGACGCTTCAGCCCATTGGCCATGACCTCCCCTCTCCCCCAAGAAGGAGGTAATACTTGGGAGTGTGGCCTCCAATAGAAATACCAAGAGGTTATATTGAGCTTGTGGTGAATTGAGATGAGATTCAAGCGAACACCAAAAAGTGAATGGCTTGAATAGCCACCTTCTTTCTTACTTTCTTTGGTTTGTTCTGATACACTTTCCTCTTCACTTCTAAAAGCAAATGAGTTTTCACACGAACGTGTTAGCTCAATATTTTTTAACCAATTAAAATTGTTTTAAACCCGAAATCTAGCAAGCCTATGTCAACTTAACAAAACTTAAAACAATGACCTGGTTAACAAAATAAGAGTTTTTATATATATATATATATATATATATATATATATATATATACAAATAAAAATAATGACACGTCCGATTAAGGGCGACTGAATGCGATATTCTGTACATTCTTAACCACTTAAAAAGTGGAAAAAATACTTTAAAAAAAAACAACTGTTCTGTCACCAGTAAAAACAATAACAAAACTGTTCATATATATATATAATTAATTTTACGTACATATAAAAGGAAAAAAATTAATTCATAAATATATATATATATGAAATTAAAAAAATAATGGCGCTCTTGTATAAGCAGTGACCGATCTGAGGGGGATAACTATTTTACTTAGTCGCCGCTATTCCGAATTCGCTTATACTTTGAAAAGGGAGATAGCTTTGACACAAAGTTTATAAACTTTATAACAATTAATAAAAAACATGTTACGGTTTTGAAATGGTATTTGAGATCCCCGAGATACCCACTCCTCATATTTGTTTTTTCCCTACCCAGACCTCGTACCTATCTCAGAAGACACCACCCTTGCCCACAAACCTTATCCAAAAAACGTCTAAACACCGGGGATAATGTTAAATAGGATTGCTCATAAAGTGAATGTGGTATTGTGGTGACTGGAACAAGTTTAGAGAATAGACCAAGAGGACGACCCATATCCCTCCCCACCCAATTTTGGCCTTGTACCACATCTTGTTATTTAATAAAAATAAATTGCTTTTGTGAAATTTTTTAAGATAAATAAATTGGCCTTCTGGTTAGGAGGAAAGTGTAGTATTTGTTCTGATACTGTTGTGGCCCTGTTAAAGGGACCGAAAAGAAGACACGAACACAGTATAAAGTAGAAACAAGCATATTAAGAAAATAAAGTACAGAGGGAAGAAATATGCGCCTGGTAAGTAGAGTTCAACTATCTTACTGGATTCCGGCGAGAGTTAATTGCCGTTGGCATTTATTGAGCAAAGAGGAAGAGTCCATGTTGTACATAGGTAAGTCACCATAACACCCCCCTCCCAAGTATGACCTCCGCAGGAGAATTAATAGTGTTTCCTTTTCGGGTCTATTACGATCAGATCTGTTAGTCTTCGCTTCCTTTTTGATTGTCTTGGTTCCAGAGCTGCCTGGGGGATCTCAATGTCAAAGGTGCTATATATGGTGTCTATAATTTCTTCTTCTTCCTGGGGAGCGCTGTCGGTGTTGTCTGATAACCGTTTTCTTAATTGATTTAAATGTCTCTTATGAGAGAACTTAGGGCCTTGAATTATGTATACCATATTTACAATCCGCTTCTCAATTGTCCCCAGAACAATTTATTATTTTTAAACATTTAAAAAAAATTTTTTTCGCCTGGGATGTAACGTTTTCTTGGTACTGCATTTGTTCGTCCCGGTTTTGTCTGTTTTGGCAGCAGTTTGTCAAAAACGGATCTTATCTTGTGTGCAAAAATTACCTCAGCAGGGGATAATGAAGATGGTGTATTCGTGTTTAGCGTGATCCTGTATACCTGAAGGAACTGTTGTAGGGCTTTTTCCGTAGGAGTTCTTCTAGCCTTCTTCAGGGCTCTTTTCAGTGTATCGACAAAACGCTCTGCTTGATCTCGGGTGGTATACTGGGGTCGTAATATGTTCTGTTTGGAACGTATCACAGAATTCCTTGAATTCAGCGGACGTGAACTGTGTTCCGTTGTCACTGACTAAACAATCTACCACCCCGAAACGGGCGAACAATTCGTGGAGGAAGTTTATGGTTACTTCCATCGTTGGACTTTTGCATTGGCACACTTTGGGCCATTTTGTGAAACTATCTACTACAATTAAATAGTTGAAACCGTCTAATGGGCCTGCGAAGTCTATATGGATCCTGGACCATGGTCGGTCCGTTTTTGGCCAAGGACTGTATTTGATCGGAGGTGCCTTTGCTGCCAATGCACAGCCTTTGCATGTCTTTACGATTTTCTCGATATCCTGGTCCATGTTAGGCCAGTACATGTAGCTCCTCATCAAGCTCTTCATTCTTGTAGTCCCTGGGTGGCCAACATGGAAATCATTCAGAATTCTCCTTTGAAGAGTTTTGGGAATGACGACTCTCTCACTATACAAGAGTACCTCATCGCATAGGGAGATAATGTCTGAAGTTTTTTGGTCCTTTTCAATTAATTTCGTCTTGGTAATCTTAATAAACTCGTCACCGAGGGCTTCCATTTTTATTTTGTGCAGTGACACGGAGAGTTCCCTTACTGTGTTCTGTAATGTTGAGTTAATTTCTCCTTCCGTTCGAAGGGAGGCAATCACAGTGTCTTCCAGGGGTTCACTATGTTTTGGGATGAGTCTTGACAATCCGTCAGCGTGACAGATTTTTTTCGAGGGGAGGTATTCCATCTTAAAATTATAATTTAAAAGGATTGTTCCCCACCTCTGCAGTCTGTTAGCTGTATGTATGGATAGACCTTTTTTTGACCCAAAAATTGTGAGTAAAGGTTTATGATCCGTTTGTAAAGTGAAAAATCTACCGTGTATGTAACGGTGGAATTTCGCAACTGCAAATATGATCCCTAAAGACTCCTTTTCTATTTGGGAGTAGTTCTTTTCTGCTGGTAGCAGTGTCCTCGATGCGTGAGCTATTGGTTTGTGAGTCCCATCTGGCATTTTGTGTAAAATGCATGCCCCGATGCCATATGAGCTTGCGTCGCTAGCGACAATAATCTCTAAGTCTGGATTATAGTGAGTTAGAAAAAGATCGGATGTTAGGACTTTTTTCGTTTTCTCAAATGCCTGCTGGCATTCAGCTGTCCATTCCCACTCTTTGTCTTTTTTCAGAAGTTCATTCATTGGAGCACGGAAGTTATGCATATTAGGTATGAAAACTTGGTAGTAGTTAGCCAGTCCGAGAAAACTTTGTAAAGATGCGATATTTTCAGGAGCCGGCATGTCCTGAATTGCAGTAGCTTGTTCTGGGTCTGGTCTTCTGCCATCTTTGTCAATAATGTGGCCCAGATATTTGATTTTCTTCATAAAAAAATCACATTTGGCTTCTTTGAGTTTGAAACCGTACTCTTGGATTCACGAGACAACTTTGTGGACGTGTTCCCGGTGTTGTTCTTTGGTATGACTAGTCATAAGAATGTCGTCTAGGTATGCTATCACGAATTCCAGTCCGTTTAACATAGTATCCATTACCTGCTGGAATATGGCTGGTGCGACCTTGACACCGAAAGCGGGTCTCTCGAATTTGTATAACCCGCGATGGGTGTTAATACATAGTAGTTTCGAGCTTTCTTCTTCCACGGGTATCTGTAAATATGCGTCACTTAAATCTATTTTGGAGAAAAATCTTCCTCCATTTAATTTAGTAAATATTTCGTCTGGGCATGGAAGAGGATAATGGTAATCCTTTAGTGATGCATTTAATCAAGTCAAAAAATCGGCGCAGACGCGGATCTCTTTAGTTTTCTTTTTAACATAGACAGTCGGAGCAGCCCATTGGCTATATTCAATTTTAGAAAGAATGCCGGTCTTAACTAGTCTGTCTAGTTCTTCATTTATTTTCTCGAGTGAGGCGAAAGGTACATTCCTTTTCTTTTTAAATACGGGTTGGATGTGTTCCTTTAATTCAAATTTTGCGGCCATCTTTTTGCATCGACCCAGTCCATTTGAAAAAACTTCTGGGAAGGTTTTTTTCAAATCTTCTTTTAATTTATCTGATTCGGTTGTCAGGCTTTCTATTTTTTGGCAAAAAGCGTTAATGGGTAAATCCCATGAATTAAATTGGCTCATCCACTCTGTCCCAAATAAATTGCAAGTGTTTCTTAACACGAACATTTTTAATTTTTTTGGTTTTTCCGTTAAACTTAACGTTAGTTATAATCTCACCTTCGAATTTTATTTTTTCCCCAGTCACCGACCTGGCTACTTTGTTTGATTTTAACATGGTTGGTTTACCCAATCTTTTCCATGTCTGCAGGTTGATGATAGTTAAATCAGACCCGGAGTCTAATTGTAACTTTATTCTTTTGTTAAGGATTTGTACTTGAACGTACTTCTTATGTTTATGCTATTCTGTTTGTCTGATCTTGCGATTTTTATCCGGCTTTTAAATCCTTTATTTGCTCTACAATGTGAGCTCTTGTGTCCGATTTTGTTACAAATTAAACAAGTTTTAAACCGGTAGGGGCAATCCATATACTAATGAAGAGCACCACAGCGCGAACAGGGGCTAGGTGGTAATTTGTTTTGTTTTTTCTTGGGGAAATTTGTTTTTGGCGAAAAGTGAGAATAGTCACTCTTTTTGGATTGACTTGATTTTGAAGGAAAGTTAGGATATGATTTTTGTCGTACCTTTCTTATGTGTGCTATGCCCGATTCTTCTGTCTTTCGAGTCTTGCTTCACACTTACAAATCTCTCGCAGTCCTCTGCGACTTTTTGTAAGGTGATATTCGGCTCATTTTCTAGCTTATTCAGAACTCTGCATCTTACTTCGGCATCTTTAGCTGATATCAGTCCTTGCACAAAAATTAAACATTTGAAATCATCTGCGCTTAGTTCGGCAAGCTTGCAATTGTCACAGTGTTTATTTACTACTGATGCGAAAGTCATGTAATCCTCGCAATCTTTTCTCGTTAAATTTATGCACTTCCATCTTTTGTGAAAAAGGGAAATTTTAGGGCTAAACAACTCTGTCAATAACTTAACCGCTTCCGAGAAAGTTAAATCGCTGGTCTTACGGGGTAATATGTAGTCAACGAACTTTGTATGTTCGATGGTCCCTAATTTACGAAGGAGTAATCGAACTTTTTAAGCGTCTGCAATCTATGTTGTATAGATCTTCATACCTTCTAAAATATGAAGCGAATGTTCTATCGTTGTCTGGAGAATAAGAAAAATTGTCAATTGTACTCCAAACAGTATTTTGGGAAAATGCGTATTTGTTCTCGGTATTTTGACCCCTATTCAATATTGTTTGTAGCAATAGTTGTTAAAACTTTTGCTGTTTTTCATCAGCTTTTCGTCGTTGTCCGTCGGCTTTTTGTTGTTGGACAAGCAGTTTTTCTTGAAACCTAGCTCCCATTTGAGCCTGTTGTTCGGTTTGGAATTTAACGAGTTCTAACATCATAGCTCTGAAATCTTCCATGTTTACTGTTGTGTCATTATACAATACAGCTTTTTCTCTCTTTTATATTATGCTGCTAACGTAATTAGTTCTTCAACCAAAAAAAAAAATAAATAAATAAAAGTCAACCTTTTTTTTTTTTTGCTGGACAAAAAAAAAAAAAGGTTTTTAATTTCGGCGGTAGTATTTTTCTTTTTTCTCTTTGGAGAGAGAAAAAGAATTGTATTATATTCCTTTGTTAAAAATCTTAACTCAGTACCGGAATAAAATAATGACTCACGAGTGTCCTTCTAGAAAAAGTAACTTAGTTGATATTTTTTCGTAAGTGAATTTACTTGCCTAAAAAAATCCGATTTTCGAGATTTTTTTTTTCTTTGTCCGCCGGATAAGCTTGTTTTAAAACTTTGGTGCTTGTGTAGCTTTCTCCACGTTCGTCTTTAATTTCCTCATGCATTTGCCAGTGTTTGTCTTACGCTGGATTTTTTTTTTTTCCATTCAAAAAACTTTTCGTTTGTTCAAAGATGAGTACGTAAGAAAAATTTGACATAATTCCAGATTGCCAGTTGTTGTCTGGTGGTTAGAAAATGGGGAGAGAGTAGATCTTCGAATCCTTCATCGCCAAGTTGTTGTGGCCCTGTTAAAGGGACCGAAAAGAAGACACGAACACAGTATAAAGTAGAAACAAGTGTATTAAGAAAATAAAGTGCAGAGGGAAGAAATATGCACCTGGTAAGTAGAGTTCGACTATCTTACTGGATTCCGACGAGAGTTAATTGCTGTTGGCATTTATTGAGCAAAGAGGAAGAGTCCATGTTGTACATAGGTAAGTCACCATAACAGATACTATACTTCATCTTTTCTGTCCTTGGTCAGTGAAAAAAAAATCTTTCTAGACTGAAGCAGTTTTTATTTTTGTCCCAATCAAGAGTGCCCCTTTTCAGGAGAGCTTGATTTTCCTCACATTGAAAACTCACCTTGTGTCTTACTCTGCCCTCGTGGGGAGGCAAGTGAATGGGAAACAAATCATGTGCTGTCAAGCTTAGACATACAGAAAGGCAAAGAAAAAGAATAACGTTTCGGAATTTTTGGAGATGAGGATTGATCATTTGGATTATTTGAACTACTCTTCTCATCTTAGATGTTATTCTCAACGTTTCAATTGATGTCGATGCCGACCTTCTTCTGGTGCGTCTTGTCGAACTGAACACTTTATTTAATCCACAAAGGTAGATCGTTCTTGTGCCATCAGCTATGACCGGGTAGTATACTACTGAAATACTGTGGATCTTGTTTGTTGTCCTGTATATTTGTCTTCATGCACACTAGATGACGTCACAAAGAGATGACATCATCCACTAAAACAGGTGGAAGACATCAGGGAAGACCATTCATGATGTTGTAAGTAGATGACATCGTATTGTGATGTCATCAATTGAAGAAGGAGTGGAAGAATAATTCATAACATCATAACTGATGAAGTCACAAAAGGATGATGTCATCCATTAAAACAAAGAACATTGGTAGCCTGCAACCCAAAAGGTCACAGTGACATAATATATATATATATATATATATATTATATATATGAGGATAAAATATGCTATATATTATAAAATAAAATGCTGTGGAGACAGGATGTACGAAAAGAAAAAAAAAATTCCTATGTTTTGCCATTATTCAATAAATTTAAAATCTTCACTTTTTCTGAAGGCATTCATTGATCCGAACGACATCAGTAAATCTCTTGTTTTTTCTTGTTTTTATATGTTTGTTTTTGTTTGTCTTTTCATACATCCTGTCTCAACAGCATTTCATTTTATGACATATCGTATTTTATTCTCATACTGTTGACATGAAACACAATCACAAAACCAGTACACTCATAGGAAAATACAAACATTTTTCTTCGGTAGTTGCCTCATCATAATAGAAGACTTTTCCTCAATCGTTGCATAGAAGAAAGTTATCCCAAGAAGTTTGCACAAACTACTGAGAACCTCCTAGCTACATCAAGGATTTCCTCCACACTGCCGGCATAGAACTACATGATAATGAACTTTCTCTCTGTGTAAAAAAAGCCAACAGCATTCTGAAAACCCTCCAACTTCAAAGCACAAAACCTAACACATAAACGCTCATATTAAGAACAAAAGTGACCAACAAGAACACGATTTAAATAAGAAACTACACACATTATGTGCATGGAAAAAGCTAGACAACCAAGATTTCATCCTCAACTTATCAAAACATACATTCACCACACACAACGGGGATCCCTATGTCTAGGCCTCAAATTCGCCACCGGCTTTCGCAAAAGTGACACTATCACAAAAAATTACATGGCGACTCAGACTTTGAAAAAGGCTACATCCAGGGCCTTATAACAACCTCACTTGGCCTGTCAAATGATACCACCTTACCACGGAGATACCCAGAAGCCATCAGAGAACTTTCCCATAGCAAGGACATCGACATCACCCATTCTGATAAAGGAGGTGGTGTTGTGATCATGGACGCAGATGAATACTAACAAAAAAAAAAAAATCAAGCTCCTATTAAATGATGACAACATCTACACAAAGGCCATCCCACAGTAAATACTCAAAGAGACACAATACTTCAAAACACGAAATCAGAAAGATTGTCGGATTACCCTTCCTGGCTTAAAATCTTGAAACAATGCTCCAAAATTTCTAAGCTATCAAAAACCCACAAAGCTGATATCCCTATAAGACCCATTATATCAAGTATCGGCAGCACACCACATAAATTAGCCAGAAAATTATCAGAAATACTCCCCCCCCCTCCTCGGTTCCATTAGTCCAGCCTATATAAAAAAAAACTCTGGAGATCTGCTCCAAAGACTCGTAAACATCAATATGAAAAACTTCACCATAGCCAGATGAGATATCAAATCCCATTTACACTAACGTACCCATAGCCAAATGCCTTAGATTCTTAAAAATTCATCTCATCAAGTCCAAAATTAAGTCTTCCTCCCTTCCCTACCACTCAAATTATTAAATTATGTCATTTAATCACATTACAATGCCATTTTAATTTTAACGACAAAAAAAAGCAAAAATTTGATTTACCCATGGGTTCCCCTCTAAGCAGAATCCTTGCCTGTCTTTTCCTGGAATTTTTAGAGAATGGCCCCTCCAAACCCATCCTACCCCAAAACTCCCACTACTTTACATATATTGATGACATACTCCTTATCTACTCACATCACCTTAGTCTTCCTGACATAATCGGCAAACCCAATAAAACTGAACACACCATTTCTTTCACCTATGAATTAGAAAATAATCATGTCCTCAACTTCCTTGATATCACTCTGCACAACACCCATAATGGCCTAAACTTTTTAGTCGGGTTAAAACCAATGAATAAAAATGATCTGCTACATTTCTACTCCGACCGCAACAACAGAATAAAATCCTGAATGATCATAGGCTCGTTCCTCAGAGCTCTTAGAATTTGCAGCCCCGCTTACATCAGCAATGAAGAAACCAATATCAAGAGCACTTACAAAGCTTTAAAATAGCCTCAATCTTATATAGTTCTTCCCAATAATCCCATATCTATTTACTTAGAAAAACAATTCAAATCTGACATACAAATAGTGACATCAACCTCTAAAACAATTAAGGATTTACTCAACACTAAACTCCGTCCCCACCTACCCACTAAGGACACTTCTTTCCTAGCTGGCATTTACAAAATAAAATGTGCCTCATGTCCGATCTTTTATCAGCAAGATGACCAGAAATATAAAATCCTGCATTTACGAACATAACCAGGATCTTAAACACAACAATCTCACTAGGCATAAACACACGCACACTCTTACCCACAATTTTGACTTTACAAACTACCCTCCTCAAGACCGAATCCTCTCTCCCACGTCACAAATGCATTGGAAGCCCTGTAATCATTCTTTCATAAATATCTAAAAAACTTTAGGCTCGGAAAAAAAAAAAATGGCACTCAAACAATGCAATATACCTCGTCACTGCATAAACTCCAATCCCGGTTAAAGTATTACTTATTTTTTACTGCATTTTATCGCGGTTCAACAACACCGCGACGTTGTTTACATTTTTAAAAAGACGCCATTTTTGGAAAAACGATAGCAGCAGGAGTCACTGTTTGTTTTTGCCACGATCTGGACATCAGCAGCAGCAGCTGTTTTCTCTTAACCCTTTTCCATGGAAATGTACTGGCTGCTCCCTGTGCTTTAACGTTATTTTTAGAAGATTGGAAAAACCCAATTTTTAATCGCCATTTTTGTAAACAATGATTCAGCAAAAATCGGCCGGCGAATATTTTTCTTAATCTTTCTTCAAGGGGTACACAAGCGTTTCGGCAACTATGCAGATAACCGTACTAATACATTTACGGCGCCTGTCGGCCAGGTTAATAGGCGAGAGATCTCGTTGGAATTTATTTGTCAAAAATTAATCCCTTTCACAGGAGCGACGAAAGTAACTTGACATAACGCTCATGAGATCTCTAGCTCCTCGCTCAAAAAATCAGTTCAGCCAGGGGGTCAGGAGGCCCCCACGTCCGACTTTGTCCATGGATGGACCAGTCGTCAGCAGTCTGAGTTCCTGCACACAGCAGTCGCATCCTGCCACCAGCACCCTGCAGTTCTGAGTTCCTGCACACAGCAGTCGCAACTCCTGCCACCAGCACCCTGCAGTTCTGAGTTCCTGCACACAGCAGTCGCAACTCCTGCACCTGCAGTCCAAACTCCTGCACCAGCACCCTGCAGCTCTGGCTCCTGCATCAACACCTTGCAGTTCTGACTCCTTCACCAGCACTCTCCTGCACCAGCACCCTGCAGTCTTGAACTCCTGCAACAACACTCACTTGCACCTGCGTCTCCAACTTTCCTTTTTCCAATAGCCCTTCTCAGGGCTACAAACTACTGCGATATTTATTTAAACAGTCCTTATCAGGGCTAATCCGACAACTACAGCGAATTTCCTTTTTCTTTCCCAGCCAGCAAACCACAAATGTGCCTGTCAACTCTCACCAATGACACCACTCCTTTACGGTCCAGTTTGCTGCCACCAGTGACGTCACTCCATCCTGCCCAGTCTCTCCTGATCCAGTGACGTCATCACAAATCTCAATTCACTTCTTGTTGTTACCATTTCCTTATGGTAAATAAACAATACCTTTTTGAAACTGTTCACCAGTTGTTTGCCATCTCTTCTTTGCCATTGCCGTTATTCTTTGCCTGTGTCCACACCTTTTCTTAGTTGTGGGGGCCGATTGAACGATCAACCACCTAACCCCTGGTCGGTCGGACGGTCGGTGCCTCCCGCAACAATTTCATCCATGTTTCCATTTGTTCTTTTGTTTTTCCCTCTTTTTCCCAATTAATGTCCTTGTCGCACATGTCACATAATTGTTTATTTGTTTGATCTGTGTACACTGGATGACATCACAAACGGATGACTGCATTCACTAAAACGGGTGGAAAGCAGAGGAAAGATCCTCTATGACATCGTTATTTTGACATCCACTAAAGAGGAAGTGGAATACATCGGGAAGATCCTTTATGACATGATAAATGATGAAATAACACTATGATGATGTCATTCATTAATACAGAAAATATAGACCTCTATGTGAACAGTGATTATATATTTATTTACTCCTCGCTAGGAGTTAGGCACAAGGCCAGTTTTATCTTACTCCCACAAGTAAGATGTGACACAAGATCGGGTCGAGAAAGTGGGGTTTTAAAAGCCAGCGCCCGAGAGGTGAGCACTCTGGCCATTTAAAAATTGCCTGGGCAGCCCCATCGGCATTCCCCGGTAGGGGCGCCTCAGACAGTAAGCAATAAACTTACTCCTCCCCAAAGAGGGGAGGCCAAGCCTGGGAGGGTGGACCTCCTAGAACTGCACAGGACAGGCGTGCAGTATCCATCGGAACAGATACTACACTTTGATCTTAGCCAAATACGAGGATTAAATGCACGACATATCATTAAATGAAATGCCATAAAAGACAAGATGTGTGAAAAAGTGAATATTTTAAAATTTATTCGATAACGCTAAAAACACAGAAAAAGAAAGAACGCACAAAGAGACGTCATTGGCACGCATTTAACTATTTGAGAAAAGAAATAATAAAACACATGTGGAGAGACGTTAAAATGGGGAAAAAGGGTAGGGAGAAGGAAAAGAAAGAAAAAAATTTGTTACCGTTACCAAATAAATTTTAAAACCTTCACTTTCTGAAGACGTTCGTTGATCCAAACGAAACCAGTAAAATCTTTTGTTTCTTGATGATTTTTTCCTGTATTTAAATTTATTTTTTCACACACATACATATATATATATATATACTAGACGAACCGTCTATACACAGAGGGTCTAGTATATAATTTTTTAAAGTCCAGTCAGAATAGAAAAATTGTTTTCAAAAATCAATAAAATGTTTATTTAAATGATATTTTGTGGAGTGTTCAATGTTATGAATTAAAAAACCTCCACTCTATAATAAATGTGTATTGATGTGTATCTATATTATATATCCAGTCATGCAATCTTAAATCTTGACAGCATAGGGAGATGTGTGCAGAACAGGAAACTTTGATAGTATGGTCACATTGAAAGAATGGATGAGAGTGCTTGAGTTAGTAGCTGTAGAACAGTCAAGGTAGCAAAGTCAGTTCGCAGAGGAAGGCCAAGGAAAACATGGGAGGAAGTGATAAGAATGGACTTGAGAGAAAGAGAGATAGATAAAGACCTTGCAGAGATCTTTTACCTTGGAAGTCAATTTCTTAAAGCTGTCCAATGCATGCCAGAATGTAAAACAGACGTTTAACCGAATATGATGATGAGGATTCAAATAAGAACAAAACCACAACTGAAGGAACACCTGCCTGGGTCGGGGGGGGGAGGGTGATGAAACCCAGTGTAATGTTGGTATCTTTGAGGCAAGTTGTAACCTTGTTAAATATGATAGCGTTTTTTGTCTATTAGATATGCTGATTATTCTTTCCAAATTGCTAACAAAATTCTGCGCGTATATGTGTAATTAAAACTGAATGATGTCACATTGTAGCAGTCACCAATAGGGACTACTTTTGAATGCGTAATCACTGTCCCTGTAAGCTGGCTTGTCCAATCAAATCACAGGGCGCAGTAATATCGTTAGTTTCCTAAGGAACTACTTATGTCCCCTTAGGGTTCGAGGAAAAAGATCAGACGACCTCCTGGCACCAGCTTGGACACATCGCAGAGAGCACCAGCAAGGAACGAGGAAACGCTCTCTCTCCTGCCGCCGTCGCCCACTCGACGACTACTTCCATCTTCACCTGAAGAAATCCACGGGCAGCCCTAAGAACTCTTATATTCTTCCTCCTCCTCAGACGGACACTGTCCCACTCTCTTCTACCTATACCAAACGGTATAGGTAACCTTGAGTTAATAAAACCCCTTTTTGTTATAGTTACAGAAATACTTTTCGTTGTTCCGTTTCTTTATGAGAAGATAAAAGGATAACCCCTTCCATCTCCTCATCATCTCCTTACAACATAATCTCATATTCAAATGTTATTTTCCCACCAAATTTTATTTTGTTTATTATTCAAAAGATCTATTCACATCTGACTGAAGTATATGACTATGTTTAGACGTTTTACAATCCTTTCAAAAGATAACTCAAGTTAATCGAAAGCTCAACAAAAAAAAAAACACAATCACAAACATGAATTTGAGAAATGTTGTATTTATTTTTTAGGGAAACCGACTTGTGAAACTTTGTCAAAAATTTGTTTTTCTACTATACCACCAGACTTGTATTTTCATCATACTTGCTTTTTAATTTCCTCAAACATTTCACCTTTCTCATCTTCGTCTTCCACTCCACGTTGAGGTCTGCACTGCATATTAGTGACTGTCACATGACATTTTCTTTCGAACAATCGTTAAACTCCCGCATCTACCTTCTGTTTAATCTATCTGTTCTCAATCTAAATCTTTTTATTCTACCTCTCACATGTCGATTCCCTCATCAATAATTGAATGCAATTAGGGCGCCTAATCATTAGCACATGAAGACAATATTATATGAATATTGTATATAAAAAATAAAATAGTAAAAAAACAGTTTTGTAACAGGTAAAGATAACATTAACCATACCACAAAGAACAGAACAGCCAATTAGGAATTTTATGTCTTTATATAACAAACCGTAAACAGTAGACAGCAACAGAAAGACAAGAATAAACTAATAAACTAATAAACAGCATGAATGTGATTTTTGAACAGATAAACGGCAATAGAGTAGAGTGGCCAAAATGGGTCAGACCAATAACGTCTCTTTTAGTTCCTGGAATGATGTATTCAAAGATTTGTACATGTATGATGTATTAGTAGATAATTTAAGGGGAAAGAACAAATTCAAACGGTATTATCTTAAATTTCCAGTTTCTTTCGTTTTTATTTTATCTCTTTCTGTTTATCTATTTTGCCAATAGCTATATCTTCAAGAATGCATGAGCTGAATGGCATTGTAAACATATAATTTGGGCAGTATCTTGGCTTGCTGATTCCCTTAGACATTCATTTTTCCTCATTTTCGTCAGGTCGTTATCGTAGATGTGTTGATGAGAGTATCATTCGTCCCAACTGCCTTAAGCCAGATACAATTTCCACAGCTATCCGATCATAGCAAATACTGATTACCAACTGTGTTTACTATTTTACTTTCGCAATACAAATCGCTACTTAATCCAAATACCCGGTCTTACCTGGGATTGAATGAGGAATGCCATGTCCTTTTGCACCCAGCATGCAACACCATATTTTAAAAATTCTTATTGGTTTACATTTTACAATATTAAATTTTTAAGTGGGGCCCAAGCATGGGAGTTGATGTAAGTAAAGTGACATAAATTGAAATAAATTTTGTATAATTTATAGTATTTAACAACCTTGGGGAAAATCTGGGAATAAATGACAGCTCATGTGAACTCTGGCTCCAATCCCTGAACACCTTATTAACATTTCTTTTCTTATTTTTTCTATACGTTTTAAGTTATAAAAATAAAATAAAACGTCATATTTTCTTTTTTATGGATGTTAAGTATAAACGCAGACCCCCACGTTAATGTTGAACCTCTTTTGATCGAAATGAAATATACTTACCCTAATCTGAGTAAAGTAGTTTCAGAATGTATATGGTTATGGGGATCTATCTCTCAAACTCTAGTATGTGAAAAAAAAAACAATAAAACAAACAAACAAATGAACAGGGACTACAACTTATATATACGTCAGTGTTACCGCAAGAGGATTTAGCATCTAAGGTAAATCCTTAGATGTGGACCTACTGGGAAGATTTGATACACAAATGCAGATATAGCAACCCATTGTTACAATAGTTTCTAGCTTTTGCAAACACCACTGATAACAATGTTAATCCCCTGGCTTTATTACTACCCGCAAAGTCAAGAAGTTAGGTTAGTCTCTATCCAGGTGGATGGTGGGAGTAAAAAAATAACATCACAAAAATAAAACAAAACAGTCAGCTAAGGCTAACATCTATCTACACTTGCCTCACCTCGACCGCCATTTCTTTCTAATATCTCGCTCCGACCTGCCACCCCAGTTTTTCATTTATTTTTATCCGAGTTTGTTCTGAGTTTTATGGTGTCCTCAGATATTGGCAGCCAAGGCAATCACCTAGTAATTAAAAGGACCGACTCTGTACATTCTCAGGTAAATATTACATTTTCATTTGCAAGGTGAACTGTATAGTGTACTACTGTATTGATACAAACTTGTGGTATTATCGGATAGGTAAATAAATTTATCACTTTTTAAATAGCACTCTCTGATTTGATCTCCAATTTGTATATATATATATCTTTTAATAAATAAAATTAAGTCAGTCGGATTTTCAACATTAGACTTGAATAGCAATGCATTAGACAAATCGATATTTGATTCTGACTAGACAGTAATCATTATCATCATATTCAACTTAATATGTTTTACTTTGATCATGTTTTCTACTATTAGTAGATGCTTGCAGTCAATTGTCTGAGATTTTTCCAATGAGCCGCATCACCTCTGAAGAAACGACACAACATATTTTCAGCAGATTTGGAGTCCCAGAGACAATGGTACTGCTTACACTTCAGTGAAATTTCAAATTTCTGCAAACAGAATAATATCAACAACATAGGAACAACATCATTTCATCCTCAATTGAATGGACAGGTTGAGCATTTTATGGATATATTTAAGAGAGCACTCCTAAAACTAAAAGGGAAAGAACAACACCAGAAATCCTAGATATTTAGAAACATTCCGGACTCCCCCTATCAGCAATGTTTGGAAGTCAATTTCTTACAGCTGTCCAACACCTGCCAGCATGTAAAACGGACTTTAAACTGAATATGGTGATGAAGAGACAAAAGTGGATATATATTAGTTTATGCTAGAATTTCTTTCATATTTTGTCAAATCTATATAATACAAGTGAGCGTACATTTGTCCGGCTTACTTCAATAATCGCGTATACAAATTTATTTTCATGAGCAAAGAAGGGAGGCTTAATCTTGATAATAACTGATAATAAGATGCATCTGGACATGTTTATTTTTTATTAAGCCTTGTCAGCAAGGATTGTAGAATATGCTGACTGCACCTCAGCAGAGGAATAAGACTTCCCCAACAGGGCCATCTCCCTGTGGGCTGTGGGTGGCGATCTGTGATGTCTAAGTGGCTGAGCAATCTGTGTGTTGGTTGCCTAAATGGTCACATGATTTGCAACACTCTTCCTTGTGCCCTTACTTGGGCTCGACGTGAAGTTATAGAGACCTGATAAGACCAAGTGGCTAGTCATGACATGCTGTAGCAAAAAAGAAAACAAGAAAAAGAAAAACAAATCGTGATTGTACTACTAAACCTGATCTTTCTTCGATCAGACACTCCCCAACCCCTCTGTAACTAATAGACACTAGATGGCGGTGACTGAGGGTTAATCATACCAAGGAAAAAAAGGCTTGATCATTACTTCCTGTTACTAAATATTAGTTTTTGAATACTGAAGTGACCGTGTCGGTTATTGAAGTGATGTTGAGTGGGTGTAAATTTAAATATGTGAATGTGAGTTAATAAACAAATATATGAAAATAAATTTGAATGAAAAAATTTGGTATGTTCAAGAATTACTTATTCATTTACTTTTTAGAATTTACAGAAGAGGATTTACTAATTAATTAAACATTTATGTTGGAGCTTGATAGACAACGTCTTTACAAAATGTCCGTCTCTGTTGGAAGCCAAGAGGATGTTACTCTGCAATTGAACCAAGGGAAGCAACTGACAAGTTATCTCCCTTTAATATGTCTTATTATTTTCTAGGTAGAAATGCGCTACCTAACAGGTACCAAACTAGAATAGACTCAAAACTGTACTGGATGTGAGTATACTGGTTGTGCATCCTTGTCTCAACCAAGGCGATTAGAATTCCCACTTGGTATATTCCCAACAGAAGTTGAACTCCGGTGGATGGCAGAGCACAGAACTAGTGAATAATTCTACTTTTTTTTTTTTTTTTTTTTTTTTTTTTTAAATGGAAAAACAAATTTTTAAAAACCCCAAAAAGGGCAGGTGAAGCACTCTTTAGCCTTGGTAAGCAATCACCTAGAGATTGTGTCTCAATAAAAGAACTGGTCTCCATCAGCACACTGGATTGGCATCAGGAAGGGCATCTGGACTATAAAAATCTTGTCTCAATTAAGAAAATTACTTCCAAAGAAAATCGGTTAAATTTCAGGCTATGTAGTCTAAATGTTGAAAGTTTGCGTGGAAGGTCTGGTGAGATTGTAGAGTTTCTTGGAAAAAGATGTATTAACCTGTGTTGTGTCCAAGAAACTCGTTGGAGAGATAAATCTGCTAGAATGATTGTGGGAAAAAAAATGCAAAATATGAGCTTTATTGAATTGGAAATGAAAAGGGAACAGGTGGTGTTTGTATTTTTATTGCAGAGAGATAGTTGATTAAGTGATTGAATCTAATCATGTAAGTGACTAAGCATACTGATAAAGTTGCTGGTTGGTAAGAAAATTTGCACAGCTATATCTGTTTATGCACCACAATGTGGCTTGAGTGAAGCTGCGAAAGATGGGTTTTATGACAGGCTTATAACAGTAACTAGTAAGGTTGATGAGAGGGAAGTACTTGCTGTGGTATATGATTTGAATGGTCATGTTGGAAAGACACCTGGTGATTTTGATGGTGTGCATGGAGGAAATAGATATAGTGATAGAAATATAAAAAGAGAAAGCATTTTAGATTTTGGTCTTGCAATGGACATGTTGGTTGCTAACATCTTTTTAGGAAAAAGGAAAGCCATCTCGTTATGTATGAATCTGGTACAGCAAAGACTAAGGTAAATTATCTGCTGGTAAGGAAAAAGGACAGAAAGCCCTTAAGTGATGTGAAGAAATCGTAACACAGCACGAACCGGTTATTTGCAATTTCATGCTGAAGAAAGCTCATGAGGTAAATAGAAAGATTATCTTCAGGAGAAAGATGTGGAGGTTGAATGAAGAACATGTGAAATGTGAGTTTAGAAACCAAGTGATAAAGCGTTCGGTTATCAGATGCACTACAGGAAGTGTAGAAAAACAGTGGAAGATGCTGAAGGATACATTGTTGGAGGTAACAGACCCTATTTTTCGGTGGACAAAAGGGTGCCTAAGGCATAGGGTGACATGATGGTGAAATGAGGAAGTTTAGAAGTGTATTAAAGAAAAACGGAAGTGTAAGAGTCAGTGGATAAAAGGTTGAGTGAATAAGGTGTGTATCTGAAGGCAAAGAGGGAAGCAAGAAGAGCAATATACAAAACCGAGAAAGAGGCTGAGAAAGCAAGGTTTCAAGATATACTACAATGGGATGATCAAAAGAATTAAATATTTGGAATAGTTTAACAGATGGCAAAGACAAATATGAATATTGTTGGAGAGAAATGCATTCGAAATGACAATGGAGTATTAGCAACAAATGAACAGGATGCTTGGAAATGCCACTATGAGAAATTGTTGAATATTAAGTTTTCATGAAAGCATGAAAATCTAGAAGTTGCTGAAACAGTATCTGGTCTGGCTATAGGAATTGAGAAAGAAATGATACGGGAAGCAGTGAGTAAGATAAAAAAGGGTAAGGCTGGAAGGCTTCCAGATATTGAAGAAATGTTGAAGGCTGCGAGTGAAACAGAGATTAAGATGATCACAGACTTGACAAATCAGATCATAAAAGAGGTTTTTCCGAAAGACTGGAAACAGTACAATTACGAATTGTTACTAGTTTAAAGGGAAGCATTAAATGGAAGTAATTACAGAGGCTTAAAATTGATGGATCAGGTCCCGAAAGTGGTTGAGATAATAATTGAGGAGAAAATAATTCAGACAAGCATAGAAGTAATGCAATTTGGTTTTATGTCGGGGCAAAGTACCACCGGTGCTATATTTATCCCAAGACAAATGTAAGAGAAGTACATTGGTAAAAAGAAGAAGAACCTGTATCTTGCTTTTGTGGATCTCGAGAAAGCTTTTGACAGTACCAAGCGACGTTTTCTAGTGTGATTTGCCTAAACTAGAGGCTAATGAGTGGTTGGTAAAGGTTGTTCAAGTAATGTAGACAAATACTCAAAGTCGTATTAGAATTAACACCACATTTAATGTTAAAATAGGAGTACAGCAGGGTTCTGTATCGAGTCCGTTGCTTTTAATTTGTGTCTTAGAAGCATTTGTGTCCAGAGAGTTCTGTACGGATTGTTCAGAAGAGATGCTGTATGCTGATGATTTAGTACTTGCCTGTGAAACAATGGAAGGTCTACTTGTTAAGTTACAGACTTGGAGGAATGCTATGGAGCGTAAAGGTCTGATAGTGAATGTTAGTAAGACCAATGTGATGATCAGTGATTGTAGTGTTGGAAAGATCACAAAGAGGAAAGTTCTCCTGCTCAGTTTGTGGAAAAGACGTCATGTGCAATTCAATTTTGTGTGTTACCTGTAAGCATTGGAAGTGCAGTGAAATTGTTAGTAGGTTGCAAGAGGATAACCAATTTATGTACAAGAAGTGTAAGATAATGGAGATGAATGAGAATTCAGATGTGGAGAAAGTATATCTGCATGGCAAAGTTGTGATTATTCGGACTACTGTTCTTATCTTGAGTGTTATCATCACAACGTTTCGGCCGCTGTAATTTCCAGCGTTTTTCAGGTGTATTTTTTCGAACTCGGGAATATTTGTTGATGGAACAAGAAGCATGCTACCCCCGTGGATTAAATAAAGGGTTCTGTTCGAAATTCCATCCAGATTCCCGAGTTCGACAGAAATATTCCTGAGTTCGCAAGGATACACATGAAGCGGTCGAAACGTTGTGATGATAACACTATAGATGAGAACAGTAGTCCAAATAATCAAAATTATACATATCATTTAGTGTTTCAACAACTCGTTTTTTTGTGTCCATGTAAGCTTTCCAGAAAAACACTGGTAATGGGAATTTTGTGAAATGAATATAAAGAAAAGAAAAGAAAAGTGTGGGGAGGAGATGAAGAAATATCTAGACACTTAAAAAAGATATCCCCATTTGCCCCCCCCCCCCCTATCCATGAGGGCAACGTTAGACAGATAGTCGGTATTTAATCTGGAGAAAATCCAGCCCTCAAAAAAAATTATATATATATATATATATTAGTATTTCATGTATCCACATAAAATTTTATAAGGAGATATAATTTTTTAAATTTTTTATGTATCAATTTTTAGTATTTACTTCAACAGTGCTCGATACGTAAGTAGAGCTAGGTAGTAAGCCATAAATATATTTGCATAGCTTACTATATATATACATACATATATATATATATATATATATTTAGACACTTTAAAAAATATATTATCCCTATTTGCCACCCCCCATCCAATAAAACACAGAATTCTCTAGCGACATTATAGGTAATTGTATACCGAAAAGAGAAAAGAATTGGTCAATAAAAAAGTTGAGAAAAACGGGTGGTGGAATATTACGAAAAAGCGCCCAGACTTTATAGATATATTCCATTAAAGTTCTCCTTTAACTGTCAAACGTTGAGCTAGTAAAGAAGTTAAGAACATTAATTTTCCCGTCACCAATTGACCAGTTAACTATGTTATAGTATATCTTTCTTGTGGTCTCTTGGTCTTACCGGATTCCAGGACAAGAATTCATCTAGTCTGGTGGAGTATCCAGCTGAGTGCTGTTACTTAGGGTAACATTACTTGGAGAAGGTGCACCATTCCTCGTATGAGCCAGTGTATAGCCGTGTCGAGGGCATCTTATTTGGGGTTTGAATACTATGTTATTTTGAATATTTAGTCAGGGTTTACTTGTAGGGTGAAGTATCTTCATGCCAGGTTGTAATGACACACCCTTGTACAGAGAGACTGAAGACACTCGATCGATGGTGTGTGGGTGCACGCGTGTACTTTTAATTAAGATTTTATGAAAAAGCAGAGCCACACACTTCACATGCATAAGGTTTTTCACCAGTATGTATTCGCTGGTGTATTTTTTAGGAATGCTATGAGAAAAAAAAAGGTCTGAGAGTGATTGCAGCATTTTACAGAATTTCAAAAAAGGAATGCACCCCTTTTTGCTGGAACGAAGGAGAAGAGGACTACTTTTTTATTTATCGGTAGTGGAGCATGAGCAACTCCATTTGGGGCTAAAGAGCATGGTTTTAGTGCTTTGTGCTTCCAAATTACTTTTTTTTTTAAATTAAATAATAAAAAAGAAAAGTTTGAGCTAAACTCTTTTTTTATTATTTATAACTGTAGTAAATGTATATGATGTAGGTAAAGAGAGGAAAAGAGAGAGAGAGAGAGAGAGAGAGAGAGAGAGAGAGAGAGGATTTTGAATCACGGAGCAGTACAACCATGCTCTTTAGCCCCAAATTTAGGAGAATAGAAAGTGGACCTTGTGTTTACTTTCAGCAGCCTCGTAACATAACACACAAAGTACAAATATTTGAAACAGTGGTAGTAAGATATTTGTACTCTGTGTGTTATTTTCTTCAGACCAATCATCCTGAGGAAGTCTTGAAACAAAGACAAAACGTTGATGAATACATAAATAATATTTTTGGTTTTCCTTTTTTATTACGCTGGAATATTAGTTCCATTTTGTATCATATTCATATATGTACAAAATCACAAGAAATTTTATGCAAGTAATTCTTCATCTGAAATGTTCAGTTCTCAAAGAAAGTATTTATGCTTATAATTTATGAGTGTGTATATGCATGTGTTTCTTTGCGTTAGAGTGCATAAGCATACGACTGTGTGTGTGTGCACGTGTGAGTTGAGCTTTTTGTCAGGGTGCTGCGTAGGTGTATGTCTGTGAGCGTGAGTTGAGAATTGATTAGTTGTCTCTTGACCACTTTGGAACAGTGTAGACATTTGTGAGCATCACTTTTTGTCAGTATGCATCTCTCTCTTTTTAAATTTTCTGATCTTTTGCTGGGGATGGGGCATCCTACCGGATGCCAGACATTCACCGACTATTTCAGACACTCCAGCCTAGAGATCTTTTTCAGATTCTAACCGTCCCTTTAAGAGCAATTGTTTGTATTTCTCTTGCACTCGGTTCACCGGGTATACTCGCCAGATAGCTTTTGAAATTCTTTTTCATTAGTCCTGTTGCTCCTATAATTACTGGGATGATGTTGAAAAATGAATAGAAGCCCCAAAGAGGCAAGAGAGGTGGAAAAGTTGTGCTTTTCGTGTGCTGAGTCTTTTCCAGCTTGCTTTTCTCAACGAAAACCTTAACCTTAAATAATGTTTCAATCGGCTCCAGATGCAGGTTTTTATTTTGAGTGCACAAAAATAAATTTAAAGCGCCAAGGTGCACCGGACGTAGCTGAGTGCATATCACGTGACAACCATTTTTGTTTTATTTGCTAAATATGGCTCTGAGAATCAATTTTGTAAGAAAAATCTAATTTCTTTTTAGATGTGATTTTTGGGCGTGGCTTATTTTTCTTCGCCCATGCCGTTGGTCAGTTAATATTATTAAATTGGGATACACGTCAATCCAATAAATGAACTCAACTTTGGCAGTTATTCATTTAGAAGGCACATTTTCAGTATGGGGAGCTGAAAAAGACCCTCTCCTTTTCTAAAAGGAGTTGAAACTGGAGCAGTTCTTTTTAAAATGGGGAACCAGCTACAATTTTGAACATGTGAGTGGAGTTGGAGCAGCTCCAAAAGTAGTGGAGCACATAAAGCTCTGGGTAAATGTTACCAAGATTATTTTTGTGGTACTTGTAAGCATTGGGTACACAAGAAGTGCAGTGGAATTACGGGTAGTTTGAGAGATGATAACCAGTTTGGTTGCAAGAAGTGTAAGACAATGGAAATGGATGAGAACTTAGATGGTGAAGCTATTGCAACTGTCCAAAAGTTTGGAGCACAGGGAGGAGTTGGTGCTAGTGTGATTGCAAGAGTTAAGAGCGGATGGAGTAAATTCAGTGAACTTCTGCCATTACTAACCAGCAGAGTGTTACTGCTGTCGACCAATGGATGCACAGTATGATGATGTATAGAAGTGAAATCTGGCCAGTGAGAGTTGAGGATATACGTTGCATGGAAAGAAATGATATGAGAATGATATGATGGATGTGTACTGCGAGTCTTAAAGACAGGCTTAGACTTGATGATCTCAGAAGAATATTAAATCTGGTCAGTATAAGGAGATGTGTGCAGAACAGGAGACCTTGTTCATTTGTTCCTTTTCAAAGAATGGATGAATGCACTTACGTTAGTAGATTTAGAACAGTTGAGGTACCAGGGTAAGTTGGCAGGGAAAAACTAAGGAAAACATGGAAGGAACTGCTAAGGGTGAATTTGAAAGAAAGAAGGATAAATGAAGACTTGATCAGAGATAGGTTAGTTAGGAAGTCAATTTCTAAAAGCCATATGCCAGCATGTAAAACAGCCGTTAAACCGAATATGATGAGAGGACTTCTCTCCTGACAAAGAACAGAACAGATATTACACTTTGATCCTATTGTTCCAGCTGGTTAATATTAACTAAAGAAATGCCATAACTCAGAACAATAAGATTAACTTAATAATGTTGGAGAAGAAGTGAGAACACGTCAATGCTAGTGTACATGTTTGAGGTGACAAGAGTAGCAACAACTTTGGAGTTACATTTTTATGAAATAATTTTTGGACACTTGTGCAGTTTAGTAAACAGGGGCAGGTAATCAACAGGCAGTAACGACCAATAGATTAAAACATTTTAATAAATTTATTTATTTAATAAAATATAGTTTCTGAAAGAAAAACATTGTAATAAAATAAAGTTTATTTTATTACAATGTTTTTCTTTCAGAAACTACATTTTATTAAATAAATTAATTTATTAAAATGTTTTAATCTATTGGTCGTTACTTTCTGTAGATTATGTGCCCCTGTTTACTAAACTGCACAAGTGCAGATTTTTGTTAAGTTTAAATTGGTTTCTGAAAAATTCAATATTAGTTGATTACATCCTATTTCAATCACAAATTATTTAGAGTGAAATGGATTAGGGCAGAGTTTCGGCATTTACCCCCAACAACTTATTTCTTACTTAAACAGTGTTTCAATAAATTATAGCAAGCTTCATAATACACATGAAACGTCAAAATAGAAACTTGCTAAAAAAAGTAATTGCCAACTTTAGCAAGTCCTTAACTAAGGACGATAATTCAAGTTCATAATTTTCTAGTTAAGGACTGAAAACGATTTTTTTCTTTTTTCTTAAAGGATAAATACAAAAGCTAAGAAAAATGTTTAAATAATTTAATCAAACTATTCATTCATTTTTCAAAAAGTAAAGAAAATATAGGTAAATAAAAAAAAGTAAAGAAAATATAGGTAAATAAATTTTCATTTTTTTAACTAGTGTAAACAAAATATTAACTTAAAATACAAGTTGTGTTGAGGAGAGATGCGATTCAAAATAAGCGACGGGCTTGAATAGTCACCCTCTTTCTTTGTTCGGTTCGTTTCGATACGCTCGCCTATTCACTTCCAAAAGCAAATAAAGAGTTTTCACATGTTGCTAAAATCAGAATTTTCGGCCAATAAGAATGAACCCTGCTCGATTTAAACTCAAAATATAACAAGCCAATGTGAAATGAGAAACCCAATAAAAACGGAAAACTGAACAGGCAAAAGTAGATATCCAAGACGGCAGACATGGAAAAAGACCCCAAAACACATGCCCCCCCCTACCCCGTGCCTTTGGCCAAGGGAGGCGAAACGAAAAAGACTTCAAAACTCACGTACAAGCTCCATCATCTCACACCCATTCATACTCACTAACAAGGTCAGGCAAACAAGCAAATTGCTACCCACTTACACGTACTAACAGAACAAGGTAGGCCCACACATACAGTGCCACACTGACTAGCACTCATGCGCATATTCACACTAACAAATATATAAACATACACATCCTTAGCCCTCAGGTCTTCTTGGCCTTTTGGCTAAGATCAGAGTGTAATACTTGTTCCGATGGATGCTACACTGTAGACCAGTACCGTCTTGACCTTCAGGCCTTAATTCCGCTGGTCTGAGGTATTGTCCCATACAGTTCTAGGAGGTCCATCCTCCTAGGCTTTACCTTCTCTTTTAGGAGTTAGTTTATTGCTAATCGCCTACCGGGGAATGCCGACAGGGCTGCTCAAGCATTCTTTGTAGGCCAGAGTGTGCTAATCCTAGTGCACTGGCTAGCCACACCCGACTTTGTGCCTAGCCTGCTGGAGAGGAGGTAAATAAAAATACTTTGACTTCCTGAGGTAAATAACTTGGCCCTGAAGGTCTGCTAATTCACTGAACATTTACTACCCAAAACACGAGTTTGCATAAATTTTCCCAAATGAACATTTCTTAACTAAAAATTACTTTTATATTGATGCAAAATTATTTCGTTATTTAATGTTTTCCTTGATTTTTCATTTACAAAACTGTTCATGTGTTTAATTAGCACTTGCTAACTGGTGACCTTTATATTCCTCAATGTTTCATTCATTTCTGTTTTAATATGCATACACACCCGTTTAATCTCCTTCGTTTCCTTCCGTTGCATTACATTTATCATTTATATTAATTGTCGGTGTGGTTCTTGGCAATCTCCAGATGCAATCGTCATCCAAAAATAACAATATTAAAGCCAAGACCGATTGCCAAAGTTACAAAGATTAAAATTTAGAATGAAATTAAAAAAAAAGAAAGAAATTCCATGGGTAATCAATGAATCACTGAAATTCAATGACTGAACGAAAATAAAATAATAATCTTATTATTGTAAGAAAAGTAAGTTTCTTCTCATTTTACTACTTATTTTATTTGTTGAATTGGGTGTTGAGAAATGTAGCAACTTGTGTTTAATTAAAGGTATATAGTGGCAGCGATGCTGATTGTTTTTTAATTTACTGAGTCCTGGGATCCCGGCTAAAAACTTTAACACCTACGAGAGCGCTACTATTGTCGACCAACAGAAGAGTCTATCAGGCATGTGTACGCAATGTGATAATGTATGAAAGTGAAAACTGGCCAGTGACGGTTGAGGACATGTGTTGCATGGAAAGAAATGATACGAGAATGATATGATGGATATGTAATGTGTATCTTAAATAGGGCTTAGATTTAATGAGCTTGGAGAAAGATTAAGTCTAAACAGTATAGAAAGATGTATACAGAACAGGAGACTTTGTTGGTTTAGTCACATTAAAAGAATGAATAAGGGTTCTTTGATTAGTAAATGTAGAACAGTTAAAGTAACACGTTCAGTTCATATGGGAAAGCTAAGCAAAAACTAATGTGAACAAGCATCTCGCTGCACAGCTCCCAATTTAGAATGACCTAAACTTTTAATGCTTATTCTCAGTAGCCCCTTATATCTACAGTGGCAACTTGCCTTGTTTGGGGTGAACTCAGTTAAAAAAAAAAAAAAAAAAACGGTTTGTCTTTCATAGTAGAATTGATGAACTGGAGCCGGAGTCTGACAGCAGAGGATACGAGCGTGATTAGAACCCGAGCCTCACATTAACAATCTGAGGTTGATTTAACAGAGTAGTGCAAAGGTATGTTAAATAGTGTTCTTTTAAATTAAACTATTTTAACAAAAATAATGTTGGTTGATTTCTATTTCCGTTATGTAAATTATTTAAAGCGAAATAAGTTTCGGCATCATTCTCAAACAACTTAGATTTACTTAAAACCGTTTGAGCAAAAAAAAATAAAATAAAAAGGTAAAAGGTGCTTCTACACATTATGAACCAAAGTAAACCGACTTTTGTCGAACTAAACCTAAAACTTAGGTTAAGGTTAGTTTAGAGTTAGGGTTAAAAAAAAAAAAGTTTGGTTCATATTGTGTAAAAGTACCAAATCAAAATATTAGATTAAAAAAAGTAATTTATAGTTAGTCGACTCGTCTGCAAGACGATAAATTATCATTTACTTGTAAGAAAATGGCGTCCATGTCAACATTGTAATTTCAGAAACTACAAATGCAATTCAGATGCTCCCTTTTCGATTCTCTCCCCTCTTCATGATTTGATTTATCGAAAAAAAAAGATGGTAATTATGCAGATTAGGACCCAAGCTTAAATCGGCCTGCCGTCGGTAGTTTTTGGATGTTTACGTAGGCAGCCAGAAAAAAACGCATGAAATTCGATTGCCCCACGTCTAAAAAATCTAAAACGAGGCTAGATGTACAACTGGAAAAAACTTCTTTTTTGTTTTTTTTTTACATGTAAAATTTTCTTTTGAAGAAAAATATCACTGAACAAGTGTTAAAACTGTAGCAGTTGCATGAGAGAACTATTTTGTATCGGTTTACGTAATTGGCAGAGCGATTGTAATTCGGCTTGGCGATTATGTAATCATCGCCTCTTCACCACATATGGCACGTCTAGATGTAACAAAACTCATACGTGATGAATCGTTCTGGCGCGAACACGAAGTGATTCTTCAGTTCAGTTTTTCATACAGCCACTAGTTTTTCTTACAGCTGAGCAGGTGTGATATCAAACTCCAGGATATTACCACTTCATCTAACCGACATGAATCAGACCATTGTACTATCTTCATTTTGTTCCTGTGTTCTCGTGAATAAAACTTCATATCTATTTAGTTGTGGAGCCATTATTTATTTTGTGGATAAATGGTGATCCCTTTTTGCTTATGTAACATTTCTCTTTCAGTCAGATTCGGCTAGATGTATTACTCTTCCAAGTAAGTTTGTCATTCTGATTTTCTTCCCAATTTAAACCACAAACCAGAAATTGGCCCATCCAACTAAAAAACGGTGTTAGGGTTTAGGGTGTAAAGACGAAGTTTACTCTTCATGCCCAAAATGAAAATGCTTAAACTCGTCCATGCGCAATCGGCTCGATGCACGCATTCGCTTGAATTAATAAAAACAAATAAAAAGATTTTAAGCCAATCAGATGCATTTCTCTGGATTTATCAAATTTGCCGTTTTAATCCACCCGGAATGCATATAAAGTCAGATTTTTCCTTCAACAATGATGTTTAGCCCAAATCAACGACAGAGCTAACATCGACATTTCTCCAGCCCCTCTGTTGGACCTTGGGAAAGCTGAGAATGCCTTTTCTAAACTAACGCAGACATAGCCACACGGATACCAACGTACACACATACACAATAACTCTTTCACTGTCTTACGCATATGCACACTAAAAGCGACACACACACAGCTGGAATCCCCTTTCAATGTCGTCTGCTGATTGAAAACAAATGTATAAACTTAACCACATTAATACTTCATACATTTTTCACTGAACTTTCTAATATGAAAACAAATGATTATTGACTTTATTTAATAACTTTCAATGAAATATAATTTATGTAATTAAGTGAGGAAGTTTTGATTGCGATTTTTCAGACCCGTGGATAATTCACACCCCTTAAATTATCGACCTAGGCTTCCTCGATATCTCAACTAATAAAACCCCTTGTTCTGCAAGGACACTCAAATATGAACAATTATTCTATGTTTTCCTATCTTTGTAGACTTCCATTTTAAACATATATAAAATATCTTTTTGTGAACTTATGCGTTTGTGCTTTTTATTTTTTTTGTTTATCATAACATTTCTCTTGCTCTCTAACGCATTTGAATATTACTTAAAACTGTTTTCTTTAAAATGTTTCTATAAAACTGGTTCTTCCCAAAAACTTTCCCCCAAAACTGGAATCCTAAAAAGGGTCCCCCAAAAGGGTTAGGGTTACAAAATGTTTTTTCTGCATGAAAAAGTTTGTTTTTTCACTGAACAAGTGTTAATGCGGTGTTAGGGTTAGAGAAAATACATTTTATAACCCTAACCTTTTTAAAGGACCCTTTTTAGGGTTCCAGTTTTTAGGGGAGGGGGGGGGAGATTTTGGGAAGAACCAGTTTTATAGAAACATTTTAAAGAAAACAGTTTTAAGTAATAGGTAAAAAAACTGGAACCCTAAAAAGGGTCCTCCAAAAGGGTTAGGGTTAAAATGTATTTTCTCTAACCCTAACACCGCGTTAACACTTGTTCAGTGAAAAAACAAACTTTTTCATGCAGAAAAAACATTTTATAACCCAAACCCTTTTTGGGGGACCCTTTTTAGGGTTTCAGTTTTGGGGGGAAGTTTTTGAGAAGAACCAGTTTCATAGAAACATTTTAAAGAAAACAGTTTTAAGTAATACTCAAATGTGTGAGAGAGCGAGAGAAATGTTATGATAAACAAACAAAATAAAGAGTACAAAAACATAAGTTCACAAAAAAGAGAATTTTATATATGTTTAAAATGGAAGTCTACAAAGATAGAAAACATAGAATAATTGTTCATATTTGAGTGTCCTTGCAGACAAGGGGGAATTCATTAGTTGAGATATCGAGGAAGCCTGAGTCGATAATTTAAGGAGTATGAATTATCCACGGGTCTGAAAAATTGTAATCAAAACTTTCTCACTTAATTACATTTCATTGAAAGTTATTAAATAAAGTCAATAATCATTTGTTTTCATATCAGAAAGTTCAGTGAAAAATGTATGAAGTATTAAAGTGGTTAAGTTTATACATTTGTTTTCAATCAGCAGACGACATTGAAAGGAGATTCAAGCAATGTAAGGTGAAGGGCTGTGATTTATGCACAGGTCTGAAAAATCCTAATAAAAACTTCCTCACTAAATTACATTTCATTGAAAGTTATTAAATAGAGTCAATGACCCTAGCCCCCACCTTGACACTGACCCTAACGGCGGGGGTCAAAGTTAGCCCGGGTCCTAATGTAACACAGCACCTATATTTTCTTTTAAAAAACTTTAAAAAATATCAGTCACCCAATTTGCATTATTATTCAGTTTGAAAAACAAAAAAAATGAATAAAAACATATATAAACATTTATTTGATTAATTAAGTTTATTTTTTGTTTATTAAAGCAGTTTAAATAAAAAATAAAACATTACGTGTAAAAAAAAACACAAAAAAAAACGGTTTTCAAGAAAAATATCAAAAAGAGGGGAAAAAGTTGGTTTCCATAGAAACTATTACAACATCATACCTACCTTTCGGAATAAGTTTTGTCTTTATAAAAATAACAACGAAAAAAGACCGCCTTTAAGATATCGCTGGGGTTAATTTCCTGGCAATGTAACATGAACTTGTAATTAAAAAAATACTAATGTTGACGGTCTTGATTAAAAATTACTTATGTTCACTGTTTGTTTACTTTCGTCACTCGGTTAATGAAAACATGAGTTAGACAGCTTTTATAATAGGAATTCTGGGTAATACTTATCTGAAATAAAATATGAATTATTTTTTACTTTTATGTGGATATTATTCGATAAAATCCATTTTTACTGCAGAAAAGTTAAGTTTAAATAAAAAAGGAATCATAGTTTTAAGTTATTCTACAAAATAACGTTATTCAAAATCTCGTCTGAACGTTATTAGACAAGATGGCGGACCAGAAGAAAGCCGATGCTAACTCCAAGGAAAAAAAGGATTCCAAGACTCCACCGAAAGAGGAAGAACAAGATCTTGTGAGTTTATTGTTTATAAACAGTCTTTCATTTGATCTGGATCAGTTATTTCTGAATAAATATAGTTTGCAACTATTTTTGAAGCCGGTAGTTATGTCGCCACATTTTCTGCTATGTCATGATCGGCAGTTTTGTCTACTAATGTCGCTTGCTTACACGTTTTTGTTCGATGATTTAGTGTATTTTTACACTCTTATATTGTATTAAATTATTTATAGACTTATCTAAAGGTTTTTTTTAAATGTCTGTTAATAAATCAAGGATTATTATAAATCGTTTATTTAATAAACTTCTCAGACACAAATACCTTTTTCATTAAGAAAGAGGAGGAGAGTTTTTAAAAAAGGGGCCTTTTAGTGTTTTTATTCTTTGGTGTAAAAAGATGGACGAACCTCATGACTAGCTTTAAAAAAAAAGAGAAAATTATTAAATATGCTTACCAAATATATATATTGCTTAAGTATAACGGATGTTGGTACATCCTTAAGTATTATTTTTTGATAGTGAGATGCCAAATAAAAGAAAGATATACCTATTGTAATTTACTTTTTTTTTTACAATCCAATTCTAATAAAATCTATTACATATGTTTTATTTTGCTTGTCGTTATAAAAATAAACATTTTTAAAATTAATTTTTCACTTAAAATTTGTAAACTTGGTTTTAAAAATATAATGCCAGAAATAATGTACCTGTAACATTCTAAACATTAAATGCAAATTTGTATTATTCGGATTTTGATTATATTTCAAAATGTTTCGGTTGATGCAACCTCCGACCTTCTTCAGCTGCGCCTTTTCAAACTCGGAAACCTGGCCAGAATGAAGATTCTCAGGTTCGAAAAGATGCCCCTGAAGAAGGTCGGGGGTTACATCGGCCGAAACGTTGTAAAATATCTAACAACCAATATGGGAATAGTAGTCCGAATAATACAAATTATAGAAGAGTTACTTATCTTGCCTTTGGTAACATTTATATATTTTTTGTTTTTTCTTTCACCCTTTTTTTTGTTTAGTTGGGCATTTTTAACAATAGCTAACAAAACAAATGTATAACAAATATATGTTACCAAAGGCAAGATAAGTTACTCTTCTATCTACCTTTGGTAAAAAATGCCCCAAATTATTAATCCCCATCTAAAAAAAAATCTGGAACAATAAATGCAGAATGTGTTAAATGGTTTTTACATTTTAAATTTACTCTTAAATGAAATGTTTTGTTTATTTCGCCATGTACGTATTCTATCATGACATGGAAATTAAATTTTGTATTACAACCTGTTATTATTAAAACCATCAAAATGCAATAATTATCTAAATTTACAAATTAACAACGTATGTCTTGCTAAAATAAAATAATAAAAAACTAAAGAGTTCGTTGCTTATTCGTAGTCATAAAAGTAATTGTATTTATTAAATATTTTTCTAATTAAAATCAGATCTTGAGTTTTATTTCCTTATATTTTATTTGTATTCATATACATGTTAAAATGTTTTTTTTTAAATGTAAATGTTAAAATGAATTTTCATCAATATAGATTTATTTTCATTTTTTTCTTCTTTTTTTTTCTATAAAAATCAAATATTTCTACTTCCGGTATGAATTGTACATCCATAGAAGCGAACGAAATCGTATGAAATTTAAAGATTACTACATTAATTAAATAATTAATCTTTATGAATAATTTAACAAATTGAAATTATTTAAGTTTAGGTAATAATGAGTTTCTAAATCTCAATGTATAATTTATAATTGTTATTAAATAATTTTTAAAAATATTTAGTTGTAATGTGTAAAAAATAGATTTGAATGAAAATCTAAATCACAATGAAAATAATAATTTAAAAAAAAAACACTTAAATAAACAAACTTTAAATGTATAATTGGTGCTTCTACAGAATTTGAACCAAAACAAACCGACTTTTGATTAACTTAGGGTTAAAAAATTTAAAAAAAAAACACACACACACACAGTTTGGTCCAAATTTTGTAGAAGTACCATATAATTTTCTAAAATTCCATAGAAAATTATTTTCAGTAAATTGTTGACTACATTTCATTGTTCCTATTTACTTGCCTCCCACGAGCACAGAGTTAGACACAAGGTTGTTTTTGAATGTGGGGAAAATCCAGCTCCTCAAAAAGAGGAACTCTGGATTGGAACAAAAATTAAAATTGCCTCAGTCTAGAAGGATTTCTCCTTCACTGACCCAGGACAAAAAAGATGAAGTGTGGTATCAGAACAGATACTACACTTTGCTCTGAGCCAAAAGGATACATTTCATTGTTATGTACCCACATTAATCAAGATAAAACAAAAAAGGGGTCACAAGATAGTGTTAGCATTGTTTTTATTTATTTGCCTCCCCCACGAGAGCAAAGTAAGACATGAACTCGCTATTGTCTCTGAATCTTTCTTTAATAGACAGGTTAACTGTGTAATCTCACTTTTTAAAAGTTAATAATATATAAAAAAAAAAGTGACAATTAAAGAAAAATGCAGAAATCGTGCTAACATTGTTCTGTTTCTTTTGTTCACTTGTATTTTTTTTTTTTTACCTATCCATGGATACGTGTTTCGTCGTCTAGGACTTCTCAGTGTGGCTAGGCATACCGGGATTGGCGTCTGGTGCTCCACTGACTGAGCTAACAATTTTGGTAGTGGGAGATATTATATCGTATTTAAATGAAACTATTCATTTATTTTTTATTTACAATACTAATAACCAAAAGTATTCAATTCTTTTTACGGAAGAGTATTGCTTTTTGCTAAGTGGAAACCATCATTTCCTCCACCAGAGTACTCCACCCATCGGCCAATGTATGTGTATTATGTTAAAGCAAAAGAATTTTGATTAGGTAGTTCAACTGTATTTAAAGGTGAAACAAAGGCTTCGTTTTCATTGGCTACTACACCCGGATTACTCCTCTTACCTTTATAATGTTGATTTTAGGAGCTAACAAAAACGAAATATGATTATCACAAAGACAGGAGATGCCTATTGACTTTAATCTTAAAAAGACCATAGCTATAGGTAGGAGGAAAACAGTTAGCAGGAAAAGAGTTCCACAAGCCTGCAGTTCTTGGAAAGGAGCTACTGGAATAGGAAGCTGTATTACAATGAGGTATCAAAACAGCTAATTGATGGAAACCACTAGACCAACGAGTCAAATGAGCTGGAACAAAAGAAGCAGAGAATAGATCACACACTTCTGAAGAACACATGCCATAATAGTATTTATAGAAAAAACTGAGACTAGCAACATCACGTCTGACTGAGAGGGTGTGCAGAAAAGAAGGGTTGGGCCAATAAAATTAGATACTTTTCTGCACCTTATCAAGAACCCTCAAATGGGACAGAGATTCACCAGTCCAAATATGACAATAGTACTCCATACGTGTTTAGCAAGGAAGCATAAAGAAGCATTTTTTTAGGCTTTGGTATGATGTGATTGAAGATTGAACACAGGTCTCCTGGTCGATTAACGAACACTCTATTATGTCAAATGGACCAGTATTATTAATTTGATGTGGAAAGATAAATGGAGGGAAAGTGAGTAACTGCACACATGCAAAGCAAATCTTACTCATGTTCATCAGTAATATTTTGTCTTTATTGATCGAAAGACTTCTTTAAAGTGATATCTTGTCTTGAATGTTAAGTACAAAGGTATATGTCAAATAGATATGAGAAGAGAGAGGGGATGGGTAAACTCCCCTTTCTTTTTCTGCTTTATCCTCTTCCTCTTCCCCATAAACCTACTCATATCTATCTGTATTTAGCAATCAAAACCAAATCCAACTCAGGTTTTCCGCTAAATAAAGACGGAATATAAGTCATGGGTTTGATTTGTTCTATCTGTGCGGTTACTCGCTTTTTCTACTCATCTCTCAACATGCATATATAAATGACATTGTAGTCGACTCCACTCTTTGACAGAGTATGAAAAGGATCACCATCATCGTTGATTTCTTAGGTTACATATGGGGGCAATCCTTGCATTGGATAATAATGTCACAATTTTGGCTATAAAAGAAATTTAGGTGCTTTGTTACATTAGGACTCGAGTTAACTTTAACCCTGTTGTATGGTCAAAGTTAGCACGGGTCCTAATGTAACAAAGTACTGAAAGTTAGGTAATATAACAAATATTCTGGTCTAAAACAATTTATTAAATTGCTGTAAACAAGAATATCTAGACAATAGTAAGCTGATCCAACTAGAATATTTGAGGCGTTTTTGTTCAAAACTAGCTTGGATCAGCTATCCAAAACCAACATTTTATTATATCTAAAATTTTTGTGGTGGGTACATAGATCTTTTCAAAATATAAACAATGGTATTGAATTGAAATGTTCAAAAAATAAACAATGGTATTGGATTGAAATGTTCAAAAAATAAACAATGGTATTGAATTGAAATGTTCAAAAGATAAACAATGGTATTGAATTGAAATGTTCAAAAGATAAACAATGGTATTGAATTGAAATGTTCAAAAGATAAACAATGGTATTGAATTGAAATGTTCAAAAGATAAACAATGGTATTGAATTGAAATGTTCAAAAGATAAACAATGGTATTGAATTGAAATGTTCAAAAGATAAACAATGGTATTGAATTGAAATGTTCAAAAGATAAACAATGGTATTGAATTGAAATGTTCAAAAGATAAACAATGGTATTGAATTGAAATGTTCAAAAGATAAACAATGGTATTGAATTGAAATGTTCAAAAGATAAACAATGGTATTGAATTGAAATGTTCAAAAGATAAACAATGGTATTGAATTGAAATGTTCAAAAGATAAACAATGGTATTGAATTGAAATGTTCAAAAGATAAACAATGGTATTGAATTGAAATGTTCAAAAGATAAACAATGGTATTGAATTGAAATGTTCAAAAGATAAACAATTGAAATGTTCAAAATATAAACAATTGAAATGTTCAAAATATAAACAATGGTATTGAATTAAAAGTCAGCCGGACTTTGTCAGTGAAGCGATTAAAAATCTTGTTCCTGGTTATTGTGATGTTTCTTTCCTCCGATGCCTCGTTCTTCAATTTTTTTGCCCAAGAAACTTTTTGTCTTTTGTAAAGATGCTTTTTATTTGTTTAATTTTAGTCCCTCATTCTCCAAGGACTTGACTTTTTTTCTTAGTTCTTATTTTCTTCAAGTATTTTGCGATTATATTTTTCAAATTATAATTTTTTTTGTTTTTGTACGTCTTGCTTTCAATGACATTTTTCTGTCACTTAACTGATTTATTAAGTTTAGAAAGTTTCTTCAGAAGCCTTTCTCTTGATATTTGAGTTAAACATTTTCCTTGCTTAGGGTAGATATTTTCTGAGAAGCCATTTTATACTGTTCTCTTGTTGGAAATTAACAGCCATGTTGAAGAGCTGATCCTGGGAATCTGTAAGGGATTGTTAAAGTGTCATCATCATTTTGGCAGCAACGGATGGTTGTTCTGGAGAGGCTAAATTAGGAAGTTTATCCTGAGAAGGACAGTCTAGAGTTTTTTCTTGAGATGCTCGCTCCTGAAATGGAGACATTAAAAACTGTTGCAGTCTTTCAAGTGTTTTAACAGCCCTGTATTTTTTTTACATTCTTTTCAAAGTTTATTTACTAAAGCAAACAACATTTTTCATTGTAATTTGCAGATGGTGATTCAGCCACATTACCATTGTGTTAAACGTTATTGTTTTTTAGTTGAATAATAATAAAGTTAAAGAACTGCCCCATTTGTCAGAGTGATGTCATTAGGTACACTTTTGAATAGTGCTGCATCTTCCAGTTCTTGCAATGAGATTCCGATTGCAGAGAGTTCTTCAGCTACAAAATAAGCATCATATGGAGCATCTAAAAAAATTTTCAATTCAGCTTCTCCTTTGGTAGAAAAAATTACTTTAGCTTTCATAAAGGTCTGTTGAATTTGTCCAATCAATCTTGGCTTGAACAGACCTTCATATCTGGAAAGAGTTTGCAGAACCAAGTGAAAACCTGAAATTAAAAAATTTACAATTCTCTTATTAAAAAAGAATCTCAAAATATTTCATGAATTTTTTAAAAAGATTAAAAAAATTTTTTTTAACATATTTCACCCCAAACAAGGCAGGCTGCCACTGTAGGCGTAAGGGGCTACTGGGAATTAGGGTGTAAGTTTTGGTGTCATCCTAAGTTGGGAGCTGTGCAGTGAGATCTTTGTTTACATTAGTTTAAAACCTCTGCCTGTCGGGGAAACGGAACAGGGAGGGAGTTCCAGAGGCTGGCAGCACGAGCAAAGAAGCTATTGGAGTAGAAGGCTCTTCGCATCTGGAGACCTCCACAATGAATGGATGGGATTTTGCTAATTGTCGAGTTGGTCTAGTGTATTTACGTTGAGGGGGGTACCAGAGCAGCCAGTTCATTGGAGCACAATCCATTTAAGTATTTGTAAAACAAGCACAAGGATGCAACATTGTGGCGATGGGGCTGGAGCTTGGTCGATAGTGAGGGACCTATTAAGTTGGTGACTGTTTTTGGACCTTGTCTAAGAGGGAGAGACTAATGGATGATGCACCAGCCCAAATGTGACAACAATACTCCATGCCTGGGCGGATGGTGGCTTTGTAGAGATACAGGATAATGTCAGGTGTAGGTTATTTCATGTCGCATCATCCAGGGCTTGAAACCCATGTCCTCAGATTTTGTTGTAACTTTCACCACAGATGGACATCATAAAAACTAAGAAATCCTGAAAATTTGAGCATGCAACTCCAAGAGGTTTCCGATTTAGAGCATTTTCCGTTTCGCGTAAATCGTGCAAGATGTCGCCCGGGCGACATTTTAATAATTACACTTTCTTGAATATTTTCAGTTTGGAACATGATGTGATGCTGAAAATTCACACAAATATGTTTTTCAATCCAAGGAACCCAAAAATGGTATCAGCTTTGCTCAGAAATGAAGCCTTCTATGAGATTTTATCAAATTTTGAAAAATTGAAGTGCCAGACTATCCCTAGATTGATTAAGGATTCAAAGATCGGGAGTAAACTGATTGGGCCGTAGTTCTGAGGATCAGTTCTATCCCCAGAATTCTTGAAGACTGGTACCACAGGGGCAATTTTCCAACTATCAGGGAAACAAGATTTATTAAAGCATTTGATTGGAGATGACAGGGGCCAGTTCAGCAGAGCATTTCTTTATTACTATTACAGGTATAAGATCAGGCCCACTAGCTTTGGAGGTGTCAAGTTTTTTTATAATGTCTCTGGGATGGAGTGATGACCAGGTTTTCAAGTGTGGCTTCAGTCCGCAATAGGAATTTAGGGAGGGGGTAGTTTTCTGATTCCAAAGTGGAGTTTAAGGCAAAACACTTGGCAAGTAGTTCAGCCATATCAGTTGCCATGTAAACGACATCATTGTGGTTTGATAGTGGGGGGTATCGAGTACCTAGTTTCTGTGACTGAATGCGTTTTTTGGTTATCTCTATATACCTTCTCTTTGCTTCACCTATCGAGGCTATACAATTATTTCTTGACTCTATAAATTACTGTCTATTAGCAGCTGACTTATGGCGGCCGAATTTACGGAATGCTTGCTGCCTCTCAGCAATTGCAGCTGCACATTTCAAGGTGAACCATTGAGGAGAGTGGGGCTTGCTGGAGAATTTTCGCATGGGGACATAGGCTTCAATGCCTTCTTTGACCTATTCGGTTAACTCATTTGCACACTGATCAGCAGGGAGTGAGAAGGTTTCCCTCCATGGGGCGTCGCTGATATGATCTCTGATAGAATCAAAATCAGCCTGCTCTATAAACCTGATATCTTGCCTATATAAATGATTTCATTGGTGTCCATAAAACCATGACGGTAACAAGTTGAACTCAAAATAGACAAAACCCAGACTTCATGAGAACTATATCCAGATGACTTAGTATGTTATTACAGGGTCAATAACATCCCCAAGTTCAACTTTCATTAACTTTTCAAAACTTTTTCCAAAAAAGTTTCACTAAATTTCTGAATAAATAAAAATTATTTTAATTGTTATTTTAAAGAAAAAATGTTTAGCTAAATTTCTGAACAAATAAGAGAATTTCCTGTCTTTTAAAAAAAAATTCAAAAAGCGTTATTTTTTACAGAACTTTTAGTTTTAGCAAAAAAAAAAAAGTTTTGCTAAACTTCCGAATAAAAAGTATTATTTTTTCCTATTTACTTTAATACGCACGAGGGCAGAGTTTGACACAAGGTCGATTTTTACCGTGTGGAAAATCCCCCCCCCCCCCAACGGCATTCTGGATTGGGACAAAAATTAAAATTGCCTCAGTCTAGAAGAATTTCTCATTCTCTGACCGAGGACAGAAAAGACTAAGTGCAGCATCAGAACAGATACTTCACTTTGCTTCTAGCCAAAAAGCCAAGGAATTCTAACTATTATTTATGAACAAAAAATGAAGTTTTGCTAAACTTGCGATAAACCACTGAACAAATTAAAAACAAGTCGTTTTTACAGAACTTTTTACATAAGAGTTTTGTTAAACTACCGAATAAAAAGTAGGTGCTTTTTCGTAATGTTCAACCACCCGTTTTTTCAATATGTTAAATTTTAGTGGAGGAATCAGTTTCCTATATGAATTTAACGTAAACTGATCCCTCACTTTTTGACCATCACAAATTTTTCCAAAAATTTCCAGACAATCCGAAATTCTCTAACGACATGATAGGTAATTGTACACAGAAAAACGAAAAAACTTTGGTCCGTAAAAAGGGTGGAAAAAATGGGTGAACATGCAACATGGTCAAAAAGTGGGTGATCAGTTTACGTTAATTTTATATATGAAACAGATCCCCCCCCCCTCCTAAAATCAAAAGTATTTGAAAAGAATTTCAATTTGGAAATTTTTCATGAAAATTAATTTAAAATTCTATACTTCACCTACCAAATTGAAGAATAACCTTTCTTTTATAAGATGGAATGATTTTTCAAAGTTGAACAAGCAATATCACGAACGGCACAGACATTAAAAAAATACGACTAAAAATTGTTGTTGAAAAAATGCGTAACTAAACGCATTTGTCATTGAAATAGTTACATAATTCAAATCAACCTGCAAAAAAAAACTAATCATCGTACAAGAAAAAAACTGATATTAGGAAGAGGAAAGATTACATTTTATTTATGTACTAATTTCATAGATATAACCTGATCAATAGCCGAGATATTGTGAGTTAAATTTTACGAAAATTTCAGTTTTTACCCGTTTTTGCAGCATAAACAGACCAGTTTGGGATACCTACTGCTAGTTTCATATTTAGTACCCAAAAATTAATATTTAGTAACATAAATCAACGATCAAACCTTTCATTTCCTTGGCACAAATTATTCACAGCCACCATCTTATAACGTTTAAAAGTTACAGGGGGGGGGGGGCGTGTCTCATCGAAGAAAGATCAGATTGGACAGTACAAACAGGATCAACTTTTTTTACTAAAGCATGTCGTGGCCAGCTGCTTGGTTGGATTGAGCCTTTCCGATCTCCCATTTAGCCCAAGTAAGAGCCCAAGTAGAGTGTTGCAAAACATGTGACAATTTAGACAACCAGGACATGACTGCTCAGTCACCAGGATTCCGTCCTTAAGCATGATGGGTTTCCACCCACACCCAACAGATGTCCCTGTTGGGGGTGGGTCTTACTCCTTTGTAGATATTCTACAGCCCTAGATGAAAGAATCTAATTTCGACTTTTGACTACTGAAAAAAGGATATTGATATCATATTCGTTGCTGTTTAAGGCTCTTTTGTCAATTTTTATGAACATTAAAAAAAAAAACACATTCGTATTTATTTATATAGATTTAATTTCCTTGAATAAATCTGCATTATTCAAACAATCTGTTCCAGTACCCCTCCACAACATCCACTTTTTTGCTTGTTTTTTTTGTCTGTTCCATTAAATCCATAACGATTGTAATTTCCTAAATTGACATTTATTGTGTTTTCCATTTCAGTCGGAGGAGGATAAACTTCTACAAGAAAATCTCAACTTGATGGTCGAGAGACTTTGCGTAAGTATTGAAGTTTTTTCTTTATTTGGATTTTGGTTAGTTAAAGCAGTTTTGGAGTCAGAACACAGAAGCTCAAGCAGGGCACATGGATTTATACTTAACTCCATTTCGTAGGCACAAGCTCCCAACTTGTACTCACCTTTTGTTGAATTCCCGGGGATGTAATGACGCTTGAAGAAAGAAATTGGATCTTGATCAGAAGAAAACTCAATTCCTCAAATTCCCTCATATGCGTTGTCCACCCCACCATTCTAGCTATGGACAGAATCGTGAGAAACACTATTCATCTCTCCCTATCACGTGGTGGGTCAACATTGTCAATCATATAAGGAACAGCGATATCTTGTTGACATATTAAAAAAAACGGCTGAAACATGCTTGGCCGTTTTTTCTTCAGCTCTGTTGCAGTGAAGACAATCAGACATATCCACTAAGTTTGCATTGAATTGTATTCCATTAAGGGATAACACGTTTCTGGCTGATTACCAAATCAGAGAGTACTCAGAATTGTTGAGATGACCCAAACCTGGCACCCAACTCCACTTAGAACGAATCTCCTCACTTAATAATCCCAGCCGCTCATTTAATAGATCTTAAGTCTAGCTCTCTGTGTAGTTCTTTTTTAGATTGTGAGAGGTCGCTGAATTAAGGGAGCTTTCTGAGTGCAGCTTGGCGATGAACTGGTATTCACTCCTCTGTCTCTACTACGGCTCTTGACCAAGGTCGGGAAAGGCATTCTCGGCTCTAGGGTCCCACACACTCCTATTGTACCATTCGTCTTTGGGAATTTCGTCATGAAATTTGGAAAACAATCAGAAAAAATATCAATTTCAATTATTGTTGGGGTACAAAATTAATTGATTTATTATTTTGGTAATCTTAAAAATAAACCTTCAACATGACGTGTATTGAACATTTGAAAAAAATATATATATTTTTCGTACACCAACTAGTAAATAAATCAATCCTTTATCTTTTTTTTTATGCCTTAAAATTATAAATGTTTTGTTTTTCGGTAGTAGTAATTTTTAATTATCCTATCCGAAAAAATATTGTCCCCTTTTGAGCGAAAGTCAACAATGGCTGCTAGTATTACTGATATAACAATCAATCAGCAGCAGCAGCTAGTTATAAACTAGCTTTGTAAAGCTTTAAAAAATTCGTTTACGGACTTTCTTGCTTTTCAGTGCAATTTTTTAAAGCTGAAAACTTGATATAAAATAAATAATTGCTCTACCACTAACTCTAGGTTCGAATGACAAGCCCACCTCCTAAAAATGCCTTCTCTGGGACGTGTTGTTACGTTAACCTTAAATCTGAGTGACAAGCCACCTCTAAAAGAAAAACCTCCTTAACACTAAGTCTGAATGGCAACCTTCATCTAAAAACAAACCCCTTCCTTAACCTTATCATTAACCCTAAGTCCGAGTGGCAAGCGTCCGATCCTACAAAAACCCTATTAAAACCATACATAATCGTCTAAAAAAGAAAAAAAAAGAAGCAGACCCCCCATAAAGAAAAATGCGCAGAATTTATTTCCCATAGAAAAGAAATTGACTAACTGCTATAAAATGCTAGAATGGCCCGGAAATGATAAATTATTTTACATTAAATTTATGTGAAACTAATCTCCCACTCTAAATTCTAAAATAATTGGGTTTTTTCTTTCTGTCCCCCCCCCCCCCCCCCCCAGCCCTATTGAAAAAAGGCTGTCGTTTATTCCTCACATAAAGTATATCCGGCAAAAATGTAACAAGGCAATTAACCTATTAAAAGTGATAGCTCACACTGACTGGGGAGCAGACAAAAAATCCTTACTTAAATTGTACCGAACAATTGTAAGGTCGAAACTTGACTATGGAAGTTTCATTTACAGTGCAGCAAGACATTCGTATCTGAAAGAATTAGAAACTATCCATCACCAGGGACTAAGACTTGCATTGGGGGCATTTTGCACATCTCCAGTGGAAAGCCTATATATTGAAGCTAATGAAGGTCCTTTGCATATACGGCGAGAGAAATTGGCACTACAATATGTGACCAAATTATTGTCATGTTCAGCAAATCCTGCCTACGACTGCACATTTTCTTCTCAATATAAGACTCTGTTTGAGAGAAAAATCAGTGCCATCAGACCCTTCAGTTACCGCATCGAGGAGTTAAGAATTAAACTGGAATTGGACTCAAGTCTCATCCACGAATCCATAATTTCTAAAATTCCACCATGGGAATTAAAACAACTCACCTACATTCTCGATTTAGCAACAGCTTCAAAGAGCCAAACGAATCCCATTATATTTCAAGAGGAATTTGAATATATAAAACACGACTACAAATACATCTATACAGATGGATCTAAAGAATCAAATAGAGTTGGGTGTGCGGCTGTCTTAAATAAGACAGAAATGCAATACCGAATAACTGACAGTGCATCAATTTTCAGCGCAGAAGCTTCAGCCATATACTTGGCTTTAAAGATAATAGAAGGTAGTAGCACTGATAGATTTATCATCTTCTCTGACTCCCTATCTGTGATCACAGCAATGAAAAATAAAAATTTACATAACCCATTGATTGTAAAAATCTTAAATAAAATTACTAATCTTTACAACAAAAAGAAATGTAAAATTAAACTATGCTGGATACCGAGTCATGTCGGCATTCGTGGCAATGAAAGAGCGGATAAAGCCGCAAAAGAATCTTTAAATATGACACCAACAAATACTAGGATCCCATACACTGATCTTCGGCCTAATATTAACAAGATCACCAAACAAAAATGGCAGGAATGTTGGGATAAATGTCAAAATAACAAATTGTATCAGATTTGGCCAATTATAGATGAGTGGCCCCTGGAATATAGAAAAGTAAGGAGAGAACAGGTTATAATAACCAGACTTCGAATAGGACACACGCAGATCACTCATAAGTACTTATTGGAAGGAGAGGAGTCTCCAATGTGCATAGCGTGTCAACAAGCTTACACAGTCAAACACATATTAATAGACTGTCAAGATCTGCAGCAAACCCGTAACAAGTATTACGACTCCCCAAATTTAAAACACTTGTTTGAAAATATAAATGTGATTAAAATTCTAGACTTCATCAAGGAAGTTGGACTATACCAAAGAATTTGATTGCAAGTTCATCTTTTCACCTTTCATTGTCTCTGAAGACAATGTGAACTAATTCGAATTGCATTGAGAACTTTATTCGGTATTACATAACCCATAGTTGGTTGCTATGCCGTAAAACAAACCAAACCAGTCCGAGTGGCAAGCTCCCCTCCTTCCACAAAGACCCTACTAAAACTACATATGATCGTCTAAAAAGGAAAGAAAAAGAGGCCCCCCCCCCCCCCCCGAAAAAGAAACACACAGGATTTATCTCCTATAGAAAAATGGTTAATTGCCCTAAAATGCTAGAATGGCCCTGAAATGGGGGATTATTTTACATTAAATTTATGTGCAACTAATCCACACTCTAAATTATAAAATAATTGTTTTTGTCCCTTTTTTTGCCAAGTTTTTCAGGGTGTTAACATGTAATTTCCCCCCCCCCCCCCCCCCCATTAGAATCTCATATTTTGGGGAGGCAAGAATGGGATTTAGCAGGAGGTGTTAATCTACAATACACGTTGCAAGTGTGCCTGGAAAAAGTTTAGAGAGCTGCTACCAATCCTGACAAACAAACACCTGCCAACAACTATGAGAGGGCGTGTATACTCCTCATGTGTCAGAAGTGTGCTGTTGTATGGCTCAGAAACTTGGGCTGTCTCTGCTGGCATACTAAGGAAGCTGCACCGTAATGACAGGGCAATGGTCAGATGGATCTGTTTGGTGAGGCCTGAACAGTACGTTTCTTTTGAATCCCTGCTCTCACAGGTCGACTTGAAAAGCCTTGCGGACATCATGCAAAAGAACAGACTGCGTTGGTTGGGTCACATTGAGCGTAGCGATGGCTGGATTGCTAAAGTTCGACAGTTGAATGTGCCAGCAAAGAACATCACCACTGGCAGACCCAAGTTGACTTGGGAGGACGTAGTCAAACATGATAGGAAGGCCATGGGTATGGATTCCATCAAGCCTTGCCAAAGACAGGAGTGGAGAGGAAGACTTAGATTTCGAGACTAGACAATCAGGCCCCACCCTCATCAGAGGATTAATTGTGGCCTGATTCAACAAATAAACCGGTTGATGATGATGAATCTACAATAATACCAAAGAAATCTTGCAAAATATTCATTTATAAACAGTCCTAGTATTAGATTTCAGTTTCTTGTACATAAAATGTATTACAATTCAACTTTGAGTTCTCTAACTTCTTTTTTAATGGATACATGGTATTTTTGAAAGTATTGCAGCATATTTATGTGCATTTACTACAGATTACATGAAAATCATTAATTTCTAGAGATTTTTAGTGGCATATTCTGATTTCTTGTACAAAAATACACTTATATGGCAAATTTCAATCTTGTGTTTTGACAAATATATAACATTTTTACTGAAAAATTAGTGTAAAAAAATATGACAAAACACATGGTTTTAATGAGGAAAAAATATCCAATCATGCAAGACACAAAAATAGTTATAACTTCCTTATTTTTAGTCAGATTTTTTAAATGTAAAAAGATTCTTTCTAAGATCAAGCTCATTCTATTTATGTCATTATTGAGATATTTTAAGCAATTTAATTTTTTTTTTCTACCTTAAAATGCAGCGTTTTATTTATATTTTTTTTACGAGTAGGCTGCTTAATAGAATATTACATATAGATTAAAGCTAAAGTAAATACATTCAGGTAGACCGCCGACTGAAAATCGTTTTGACATATTTTCTATCAGAGTAAGATTGAGTTCATGCATCGACTATTCATTTACTTTTTCGGTCGTTGATCTTAATTGGAATGAATTTCTGTTTTTTCTCACTGTCCATTAGAGTTGGGCGGTTTTGAAATTTTGGTTTCGGTATCGGTTTCGGTTTTTTTCCCTTAAAACCTCGGTTTACGGTTCGGTTTTTCGGTTTTTTTGAAAAAAAATTTTTTACTATGGAAGCTATTCATTCTCTTGTGTGATGATTAGTTATTATTCAATGTTTAGTTGAATTATGCCACTGTTTCGATAATTTTGTGACTGAATCATTCTCCATGATATGAATCATATAAGTTTTAAGGTGTTGACTGTTGTAATCAAAGTTCTGATACCTTTTTAACAGTTAACTCGTTAAAACAGTGACCAAAGATTCATGAAAGATTTCTGAAGAATAAAACTGAGTTTGAATATACATTCTATCTAATTCTTTAACCCATCAGAAGCTAAAATATAATTCAGAAATGCAAGAAATTAAAAAACGAAAATTTATTTAAACAAACAAAATAATTTTACAAATAAAATTAAGCAAAAATGATGATGAAAATGAAATATTGTCAAAATTATTTGACAGATAAAAATTTTAATTTTTTAATAGGTGAAAATGTTTGCAAGACGCTGTGTCTTGTCGCGTAAAATAAACACACCATATACTTCTCGAATTGCCGGTGTTGACTGTTGGGATGTCTGTCATTTTGTGTGCTCGAAGTTCTGTCAACTGGTGCGTGTTGGGGTTAATATTTGTTTTTAAGACAGGGTAATAAAACTTTATAGACATGCGTAAAAGACTAGTAGTACACCCGAAAACCGCGTCAAGGGAACAGGAAGGATGGTTAAAAAAAAGTAGAGATTATTAATTCACCTAAAGTCATTTTTTAAGCTTTAAGGTAATTTTAGTCATAGAATTCATGACTTGGATTAAAGTTTAATAATTAAACTTTCGAATAAATTGTCAACTTTAAATAAATACCATATTAACAATTTAGTAAAATATAAATCGTTGCATAGTCTACTTTTTGAATAACCCATTTTTGGGAGAGAAAACGGTATAGTTGAGAGATAGTTCTCTAGAAATGACAATTTATGTATGAAGTGGCTTTTCAAAAGTAAACAATGAAATGCCTAATGTTTAAAATAATTTTTAAAATCCGAATAAAGTGACACTAGCATTGGCAACTACTTTTTTTCTTTTTAAATGTTTATACTTACTCACTACTTTTCGTTTATTTACTTTTACAAGTATTCTTTTTTAATTTCATTTTAATAACTTATTTTTTTAGATAACTCTGAAACAAACAAATAATTATTTTACAATTTTGAGTTGAATCAAATAGATTTTCGCCATCATACGGAACGCGTTTGATTTTTTCTTTTTCATTTGAAAATAGTTTATGCTAAAAATACGATGTCATGTTGTCTGTCGTATTTCTCTTTTTTTCATTTGAAAATTCAAAATGTTAATGATAAACAAACTGTAAACAAAGATTTCTTCCTACAAGTAGCAATACACATGAAAAAATTTAAATTGCTTAAAATATCTCAATAATGGCATATATAGAAAGAGCTTGATGATCTAAGAAAGAATCTTTTTAAATTTGTTAAATCTGACTAAAAATAAGGAAGTTATGACTATTTTTGTGCCTCACACAATTGGATATTTTCCCCTCTTTAATACCATATCTGTTTCGTCACATGTTTTACACTAATTTTTCAGTAAAAATGTTATATCTTTGTTAAAACACAAGATTAAGCAATGAAATTTACCATATAAGTGTATTTTTGTACAAGGAATCAGAATATGCCACTGAAAATCTCCAGATATTAATGGTTTCCAAGTAATCTGCACTAAGTGCACATAAATATGCTGCAATACCTTAAAAATACCATGAATCCATTAAAAGAAAGAAGTTAGAAAACTCAAAGTTGAATTGTAATACATTTTATGTACAAGAAACTAAAATCTAATACTAGGACTGTTTAAAAATGAATATATTGCAAGATTTCTTTAGCATTATTGTACATTTACACCTTCTGCTAACTCACCCCCTTACCTCCCCAAAATATGAGATTCTACTTTTTTTATTTAGGCAATTACATGTTAACACCCTGAAAAACTTGGCAGAAAGAAAGAAACAAAAACAATTATTTTAGAATTTAAAGTGGGGATCAGTTTCACATAAAATAATCCCCCATTTCAAGGCCATTCTAGCGTTTTATTACAGTTAATTATTTTTTCTATGGGAGATAAATCCTGTGCGTTTTTCTTGTTTTGTTTTTCTTTTTTTTAGACGATTATAAGGGTTTTTGTGGGAGGAGGGGGGCTTACCACTTGAACTTCAGGTTAGTGGTAGGGCTAGGGGCAATTAAGTGTGAACACCCTGAAAACTTAGCAGAAAGAAAAAAAAACATTCATTTAGAATTTCGAGTGGGGGATTAGTTTCACATATATTTAATGCAGAATAATTCACCATTTCCGGGCCATTCTAGCGTTTTAGGGCTTTAATCAATTTTTTTCTATGGCAAATAAATCCTGTGCGTTTTTTTTTATGGGCGTCTGCTTTTTTTTTTTTTTTAGACGATTAGGTGTGGTTTTAATGGGCTTTTTTGTAGGATTAGGGCTTCCTACTCGGACTTAGGGTTAGTGATAAGGTTAAGGAAGGGGTTTTGTTTTGGATGGAGGTTGCCATTCGGACTTAGTGTTAGGGTTAAGGGAGTTTTTTAGGAGTGGCTTGCCACTCATATTTAAGGTTAATGGTACGATACGTTCAAGATGGCATTTTTAGGAGGTGGGCTTGTTAGTCGTACCTAGAGTTAATGGTAGAGTAATTATTTATTTTATAAATTTCACTAAAAGGCAAGAATGCCCGGGAAATCGGAGATCATTTTACATTAAATTTATATGCGAAACTGATCCCCCACTCTAAATTCTAAAGTATTTTTTGTTGTTTTGTTTTTCTGTTTTTCGCCAAGACTTTAAGACGTAATCGCCTAAAAAAGTAGAATCTTAATTTTTTTTTTAAATTGGCGACTAGAAATTCATTACTACTAGAAGTTCGAAAGTTGAGTGAAAACCAGTATTTTTTGAAGTATTTTTTATAAAAGAACCAAATAGGATTAACTTTTTTAAGCACAAAAACGAATTTGACAAAGCTTTACAAGACGCTGCTGCTGATTGATTGTTATATCAGCAACGAATAGGCTATATTGCCGGTCCCGGCAAAATAACGATTCCTGCGTTATTTTGGCGTGACCGGCAATATAACGATTCCTGCGTTATTTTGCCGGTTAATGTATATTTAACTATATTGTTAAACATACAGTGACGCCCGGCACAATAATGAGTCTTACGTTATTTTGCCAGCTCGTGTTTACTTAACTATAAATTACTTTTTTTATTATTATTTAAATTATTTTTTTTTGTATTATTTAAAACTTTATCAAACGAAATTTTATTTATAATTTAAAACTTTGCCTGATTGTTTTTTTTGTTTTTTTTATTTAAAACTTTGCCTGATTGATTTTTTGTATGATTTAAAACTTTATTAAGCGACAATATATTTTAAAATAACGATAAAATTAATTTTTACTTCCGGTTGATTCGATTAGGAGTGAACTCTTCAAAATTACGACTTATTTTATGATTTCATTGAAAGAACATTTTAAAATAGAAACTGTTTAAATCCAGTGATTTTCTGTATATTTTAACATTATCGAAGTTTTTCTTCATAAAGTAAAGTAAAGCACATTTTTAACAAGTAAATGTTACCAAAGGCAACATAAATTATTCTTCTACCTGTATAAGTTTATTTGTTTATTTGATTGTTTATTTTTATTAAAAAAAAATCATTTATCAAAATAAATAAAGAAATAAACTTATACAGGTAGGTAGAATAATAATTTATGTTGCCTTTGGTAACATTTATTTGTTGCTTATTTTTTTCTTTATATATAACTTATATATAACTTAAGGAAAATTTCAATTACTTAAATCGAGAGCAGACTTAGTAATGTTGGGAAAATTCATCAACATTAATTCTATTATGAAAAGTAAGCAGATATTTCTTTAACCGACACAATAGGGCAGGTCGATTTTTTTAATTTTTTTAACCGACACAACTGATGATGAAAACAAATTGTTTTTAAATATTTGCCCTTATTTATTTAATTACCTTTTCTTTCGCAAGGCCATAACAATTAGGTTTTAAAAAATAATGAACCGGCATAATAACGATCCCTTTACATTAGTAAATAATTATTGTGCCGGGCGTCACTGTATGTTTAACAATTTAGTTAAATATACATGAACCGGCAAAATAACGCAGGAATCGTTATTTTGCCGGGACCGGCAATATGACGCAGGAATCGTTATTTTGCCGGGACCGGCAATATAGCCTCTTCCTATCAGCAATACTAGTAGCCATTGTTACTTTCGCTCAAAAAAAAAAGGACAATATTTTTTAGGATAAGATAATTTAAAATTACTATTACCGAAAGACAAAACAACGTACAATTATAATTTTAATGCATAAAAAAAGATGAAAGATTAATTTATTTACTAGTTGGGTACGAAAAATGTAACAACATTTTCTATATTCATATTTTAAAATGTTCAAAATTCGTTCTAGAATGAAAATAAACAAAAATCGCCTCGTGTTTATAGCAGTAATTGCAGTAATATATTTGTTCAATCTGTCCTCTTACTAATATAACATTTTTAGGTAATATTCAATTTTATTCAAATCGAAAAATCTTTTCAACCGTGTTTCCTTGTATATGGTGGCTTACTGTAGTAAAAACACAATACCGAACGGTTACGGTTTTAAAAAAAAAAACCGATTCGGTATGGAGACGAAACCGAAAAACCGCGGTTTTTCGGTAAAATCGCCCATCTCTACTGTCCATTCTTCTATGATTTTCTCAAAATTGATTCATTAGTTTTTTATAACATTTTGCATGAAGTTATATAACTGTGAGCGTAGAAAAAGGACTCAGCCAGAAGTTTTGAAAATCTTTAGGTTCTCCCCTAAGATGCTAATATGTTCCCAATGAGCAAATATTTTTTGATATAGAGAAAGATTTATTTTAAGAAAAAACAGATTGTGTCCCTATTTACTTGGGCTGAAATGCATAATAAAATCAAATCTTATAGGGTATGTCTTTTTTTTTTCTCTTTTACAAAACGTTTTAATAAATATTTGTGAAAACAAAAGATTTTATATTTTAGGTTGTGTATGCTTTCAGCATCCTAAATTCTTGTTTTAAAATTACTTCATTCTCTACAATTATTCGATTTATATTTAAATTATTATAATTCTAATAAATATATACATTTATACATGATGTGGTTTGTCAGTTTGGAGTTGGTGATCAATGCTCCAAGGACAAAATGGTAAACTTCGCTTCAATCAACAGGTTTGTTGTCACAAACACAAGATTTGATCACCTTACAACAATGGATGAACTTCCAGCCAGATCGATTATATAATGGTCCGTTCAAGGTGGTCTTGCTGTGTTCTGGACAGCCGTGTCTATAGAGAAGCTGAACCTGGAAATCTCAACTGCTCTGATCATATGCTTGTACATGCTAATCTTTAGTTTCGTCTTAAAAGCTTTGACAAACCACATCTAGTTAAAAGATTTACAATTAGTAGACTCTGCTATGCTGATGCTGACATAACAGCACGTCTGCGAGTGGAATTAACTAACCACTTTCAAGACCTGCCCCTACCAGAACCTGAAGTCTCATTTGAAGAACATAAGCTGCTCTTTAAAGCGAATGTCCAACAAGCTCAAAAAGAACTTAGTGGCAAAATACATCCTGACAAAGAATGGATATCACCCCAAACAATTTCCTTGTTTGAGAAAAACAAAGGTGCTTGCAACTGTGGGAATTTTGATTTCCAGCAACTCTGACCAAAAATGACTAAATATGCACATGCAGACCAAAATAAATACTGGCAAGCAGTGGAAATGGAACCAGCAGTATTAGTAGTGAGTCGAGAAAAATCTGCCAACTTTTGAAGGCAATGACAAGGCAGCTGTCTCCTTAGTGAAATATTGTTGGATAAGAATCGAACCTCAATTTCCCAGCTGGTAGATGACACTAAACAATAGAAGTAGCACTTAAAAAAAAACCCTGCTAAACCATGTACCACGATCCTAGTGTCTCTCCAACAGCAACAGTGTCGACCTCACCTACAATGCCACTACAATCCACCATCCAAAGATGAGATTCAAGTAATAAAAAAAAAAGCTGAAGAACAACAAATCAGCTGTTGATGATGGTTTTCTGACAAAATATACAAATACGGTCCTGGCCAGATGGTTACATCAAATACTCTGCTGAATTATACGCTCAGAAAAAATCTCTCAAGACTGGAGTGATGCAATTCTCTCTTTCTACAAAAAAACTGCAGCAACTATCATGGAATAATCTGATGTTGCATCGAAAATTCTTCGAATTATCATCCTGCGGTGTTTTTAAAGACAGACCTTCAAACTCAACCAAACCAATCTGGTTTCTGGCAAGGTTGGGGCGGCACAGATCAGATTTTTTTCATTTTGGCAGATTCTAGAACAACAGGCAAATTTTGTGTGTTTCATTGACTTCACTGCAGCATTCGATTCTGTGATAATGAGCCATGACCGATTTCCACCTAAGCTTCTTACTCGAACAAAGGTCCATTGTCATGGAAAGGAATCAGAATTCTTCAATGTAAAGACTGGTGTCCACCAAAGTTATCTTTTATCCTATCTTGTTCAACTACATTATCAACAAGATCCTTGATCAGGGCATGATGGACTTTCCAGGCATGCAAGTTTGGCGTGATTGTTCCATTACCGATCTGGACTATGCAGACGATGTTACCAGCCTTGGTGAAACTTGCTCGGATATCCAGCAGGCGTTGAATAATATCAACCGCTGCCATATGTGTCGACATGATGATCAATGTCACTAAAACAAAGGTTTTGTCAGCCAACTACTCTCTTTCCGACACCATTGTCAAGTATCATGACCCAACCTTTATAGCCACAGGTCAAGGTAAAGATGAGATTGCAATCCTGTATTGATCGTACTTGCGTGGCCTTCTGCCATTTCCAGAGGAGATTGTGGGCACTACAAGATATAAAACTCTTCAAAATTGAAGATATATAAGGTGCTAATACACACAATACCGCTGTACAGCTGCAAGAACTGGCCCCTGCGCAAAGAAAATTTTCACACGCCTAAACTGCCTATGACGAATCTACCTCCGGCCAAATCTCAAACTTCGCCATCCGTGCAAGATCTAACATCACCAGCATCACAGAGACTCTTCTGAAAAGGAGACTTGGTTGGTTTAGTCACATTCTTTGACGGCCTGAGTGGAAATTCATCAACAAGTTGGTAGCCCCAATCGCATACGCTGGCTGGATAAAGCCATGGGCGGCCAATTGAAGACATGGATTTAAACGATAAAGACGGACATGGAGCCGATAACTGGTCTCTGTTTTTGGTGTCCGTATGTGGAACTAGAAATGTCTGAAGTATGCCGAGGATTCAGCTGCTGATGACGCGAGATGTGGTGAATTCAATTTGAGCCAGCTTAACCCACTCTGGGTGAATGCCGTTACAGTTACAACAGCAAAAGTCAGGATTAATGATCCAATACTGATAACCCCAAGAAAACTCTAGTTTACCAGTGAAGGGGACTGAAAAATTCTCTCAGATCAGCAAAAAATTTCACTTTTCTCAAAAATATCTAATTGTACACTTATTAGTCCCCCCCCCCTCCAAATAAATGGTTGTGTACATGATTCAAGTAATGATCATCACATGACAATCTGTCCTTTACTCTCAATTGGCAAATTTATAAATTTCTGCAATTATATGAAATTCCCTTGATGACTTTGTTTACAAAATTTCTGATCAATATCTTTGTCCCTGGTTTAGTTACTTTTGACCATAAGAAATCAATGGTTTGAAATCTATGGGACTGAAATTGACAAAAATTGCAAATTTTTACAAATATTTAAAAATCATTTTCTTAACTTTAATTCAAAAGTTAGGAGGAATAATTATTTACACTAATCCTGCACTGTAAACCTATAAAAATTGGGTGCCTATACCAGGTGTTGAAAATGAGCCTCAAATGCTAAAAATAATTTTAAAATATCTGTTAAAGAAAAAAATATTTTAAGTTTTAGCACGAAACCGAGCAAAAGTTCGTTTACATTATTCAATTGCTGTTCAAGTAGTAGTGATTGTATGAGGAGACAACTCGTGCTTTATTTGTTTTTTTTATAAATTGTATTTTGTTGATATGAAACTAATCTGGGCTCACAGGAGGAAATATCTGCTTAATTCAAGTAGTAGCGATCCCGAGGGAATAACTCTTGCTTTATTTGTTCAAGTAGTAGTGATCATGGACAAATGACTCACAATGTGTAGAATCCTTTCTGTCAGTAGAAGGAACCCTTCTTGACTGGGACAATTTTTATTTTTGTCCCATCCAGAGTGCCTCTTTTTGGGGAACTGGAAATCCCCTAAATAAAAAAAACTAAAAAAAACCTATCCAACTTTCCATCAGTGGGGAGGCAAGTAAATAGGGACTTGCACTTTATTTATAGTGATCAATGAATAATAACACTGTTTAATTATTCAAGAAGTAGTGATCGCAGGGGAAATAACTCACTTAATTGGTTTATGTAGTAGTGATCAGAGTGGATAACTCGTTTATTTATTTAATTAATAGTGATCAGAGAAACAACTGTCTTTATTTGTTCAAGTAGTGGTTATCATGAACCAAATGACTCGCGTTTTATTTGTTCAAGTAGTGGTTATCATGAGGCAAATGACTCGCGTTTTATTTGTTCAAGTAGTGGTTATCATGAACCAAATGACTCGCGTTTTATTTGTTCAAGTAGTGGTTATCATGACGCAAATGACTCGCGTTTTATTTGTTCAAGTAGTGGTTATCATGACGCAAATGACTCGCGTTTTATTTGTTCAAGTTGTGGTTATCATGAACCAAATGACTCGCGTTTTATTTGTTCAAGTAGTGGTTATCATGAACCAAATGACTCGCGTTTTATTTGTTCAAGTAGTGGTTATCATGAACCAAATGACTCGCGTTTTATTTGTTCAAGTAGTAGTCATCACAAGGGGAAACAATTCATTTTATTTGTTCAAGTAGTTGTGATCACTGGAGAAAACGACTTGTGCTTTATTTATTCAAGTAATGGTTGCAGGGGGAAACAACTCCCGCTTTATTTGTCTTGTATTTTCAGTAGATTTATATTGCTTCCTTGATATTTTCAATTTCAAATAAGTACTTTTTTGTATCATGAAAATGTTGTCTAATTAGCTTATTTCTGTGTTAGCCATAAACATGTTTACTTTGATGTTTTTACTGCCATCATTAGTACATTTTAACGAATGCCTTTACATGCGAATACATCATAATAATAATAATAAAATATTTAAAACCAGCTCTTCCTGCTGTTGCTCAGGCATCTTTATTTTGCTTATCTCCCCCCCCCCCCCCCCCTTAGTTAATTTCTGTTAAAAAAAATTACATTTTTGGAAAGATAATTCAATTGAGAAATATATATGTAAAAAAAAAAAAGAAAATCAGTTTAAAAATAAAATCGATTGGACATCTTTTAAATCCCACAAATACTTTCAATTTTTTAATAGGGTTTTATAAGTTAACTTTCATTATTACAGTATTGTTTGGTTATTAAGCTATTAATTAAACCAAATTGTTATAGAAGTATAACTAAAATTGAAAACAGACTTTCTAGTCTAGAAAAGGTTGATTCAGTAAAGTTAAAACAAAATTGTTTTCAATATCAGCGAGCAGGCTCTTGTTTGTTGGTGTGTGTAAACTTAACTGCAAGTTGTCATTTGAATTTCAGAATAATCTAACCGGAAGTTATCGTTTTGAATGTTAAGTTGTTTTTTTTATTAAATCACACAAATTAATATTACTACTACTAATAATAATACTAATATCAACAAAACTTATTGTGTCTATATAAGAAAATAAGGTAATAAAATTACAAATGAACCATACAGGATATTAATTTGTTAGAAACTGTTTATGAAATAAGTTTTCTGATCAGTATATATTGAGTATTTGAAAAATATTTTGTTGTATCATTGAATTAAATAACCTTAAGGTGTTTAGATATAAATATAGTTCGGATAAATGAAAAAATCTTTTACATTTATTCATTTAGATATTTATAAGTCAGTGTTTTTTTTTTTTACTTCAGTTCACCCAAAATTAAGGCACAATGCCACTGAGACGTAGGTAGCTATTGTGAAATGGGGAGTTTTGCAGCGAGATACTTGTTCACATTACATTGGAATGTCTGTATGTTAGGGAAGCAGGAAGGGAATTCCTAAGACCTAGCTATTAGAGTAGAAAGCTCTCCGACATCTGGGGACCTCAACAGTGAAGGGGTGGGATCTTGCTGACTGACAGGTTGATTGGGGGTATTTACATTGAAGGGGCACCAGTGCAGTACATTCGTTGGAGCACATTCCATTAAAGTACTTGTAAAACAAGCACAGGGATGCAAGATTGTAGTGATGGGACAGAGGCTGGAGCATGCTTGATAGTGAGGGGCCTATTAGATTAGAGACTCTTTTTTGGACCCTGTCCAAGAAAGAGAAGCTAGCATTTGGTGCACCAACCAAGATGTGACAACAATACTCCATGCATGAACGAATAGTGGCTTTGTAGAGATATAGGATACTGGCAGGTGTGAAAAATTTTCTAGTTCGGTAGAAGGAGCCCACCTTCCTTGCAGCAGCCTTGGCAATGTCTTCTATGTATTTGTTCCAAGACATGTCATCTGTGAATGTTAGCCCTAGTAGTTTGAATGACGTTGTTATAGAAATCGGTATGTTAACAGAACATTCAAATAAGTTTCAATAAGGGTTAAATTTTTCAAGGAATCTAAACACATTGAAATTTTCCTTTAATTCCATCTGGGGTCATTAGAAGTAATTATTGGTTAGGTCCATAAAATAATTGAAATATGTCAACATAAAGATACAAAATTAATTTTTCAAAAATAGATTTTCTTTGTTTCATAAAACAAAAATAAAATTGAACAAAAATAAATCTCGCTAAAGAATGTATTTAAAGAAAGGTCTAAACATTTTAAATAATTATTTTTGTTGATATTTTTAAGATTCAAAATAAATAATGAATTCGTATAATTTGGATTATTTGGACTACTGTTCTCATCTTGAGTGTTATTCTCATGACGTTTCAGCCGATGTAACCTCTGGCCTTCCTCAGGTGTATCTTTTGTGAGAATAACACTCAAGATGAGAACACTAGTCCGAATAATCCAAATTATCAATATTCATCTCAAAAATTCAGAAACAGAAATAATCAATTTGTTTCGATTTGTTGAAGTCATTTGCTGTTTTACAAAAATGCAGCATCAACAAGTTTTTAAAAAAAAGTTTTCAGCATCCCAAATTCCATTTTCAAAAAACGGTTATTAGAGTTGTAGTTTGCAATTTTAGATGTAGTAACAAAATAATAAATATCCATAAAGATTTAATTCAATATTGATTCTTTTTAAAAAGAACTTAGTATTTAGTTTTGCTAACTTTAACATAAGAAATACAGGAAAGACGATAAATTCAAATGTAAAACTTAGTAAGTAAATATATAAAAAGAATATGTTCTCTTCAAAAGAAAAGAATCTATATTAAATTGAATCTTTATGAATATATTTTATTTTGTTACATCTTAAATTCCAATGTAATCTAAAAATAACTACAAATCGGATAATCGTATAGAATGACGTCTTTTGAAAGAAGAATTTGGGACACTGAAACATACACGAGACAATTTTTTTTGTTATTTTAAAACTTAAAAATGAATTTTTTTTTTTTTTTTTGTTATAGAAAACATCACCGTGGTGACAGTTTTTTTTGTGTGTGTTTTATATATATATACATTTGACCTCACATTCCAAATCTTATTTTAAACATTTCTTTCAAGGCAACAATTGTAAACATGACTATATTTGAAATTATTTCCGACCAGCAATATATCTCTACATGGACAATGCAGAGTGAATACCTCTAGTGTGTATGTATTTATGTATGTATCTATGTGTGTGTGTGTGTATATATATATATATATATATATATATATATATATATATATATAATGATAAAAATAAAACCAAAAATGTTATTTATGTATTCACGGACATTTCGTCTTTATTTTAAAGACTTCCTCGGGATGATTGATTTGAAGAAATTTTTTTCATATCAATCATCCCAAAGAAGTCTTTAAAATAAAGACGAAACATTGGTGAATACATAAATAATATTTTTGGTTTTCCTTTTTTTCATTTTCCATTATGTTGGAATATTATTTCTATTTGTTTATCATATATATATATTATGTATTAAGCTGCTTTTTTTATGCTATTGTTTGCACCGATAATATTACTAAACAAGCCATTACTTAGTCCACGGGGCTGGAAATAAGCAAAGAATACCATAAAGTGACTCGTACAGTAATATTATCTGCGGAAACAATAGCATCAACAAAAAAAAAGCAGCTAAATACATAACATACTGTACACTGTTGGAAATAATTTCAAATATTATAAAGCTATATGTGTGCGTGTGTGTGTCACAAACCAAAAAAATGACTTTTTACCCTTTTGGATCATCTATTGTGTTTTAATGGATGATATCATCAGTGTGAACGGAGACAAACAAACAAAATCCAGAATTTTTTAGATGAGGATTGATAATTTGTATTATTTTTATTATTTGGACTTCTGTTCTCATCTTCGATGTTATTCTCACAATATTTCGGCCGATGTAATCACGACCTTTGGGTATATCTTTCCAAACTCGGTAATCTGTACGGAATTCCGAATGCAAGGACCTGTGGCATAACGGATTAAGTGCTAAGTAATAATCAGTTCTAAGTGACGATCTTCTGAAGGTTGAAGGTTCAATCCTCACTGCGGGCGATACTAAGAATATAATTACGGATTGAACTTTCTGGATCTCTGGGTTGCCTTGACTAATGATGCTGAAATTCTACACACTTATAGAACCTATCAAATAAAAATTTTGTGCAAAGTTTTAACTAATTGGGTTTATTGGTTTTTGAGTTATGATTGATCAAAGAAATGAGATTTCCAGCATAGGCCATTCGTGAAGTTTATTAAAGGATAGAGCGCTCTCGCGCCTCCTTTGATTCACTCTCTTCTCTCATTTGCTTGCACACAAGGCTGACACTATGTTACCAGTCTCCCCCCCCCCCCTCTCCTTGTATTCGTCACATAATCAGCATGCCCCTTTCTGTCTCTATTGAGTTCCTTGCTGGTTTTTAGCTTATCTTATATATAAAGTAAAGACGTTTTTTCCCCTGTACCTTCGCGTCGAATAGGAAAATAACCACATAGATCACAGGCTACTAAACTCACCGCTATACTACACTTATTCACTCGAGCGTGTTTTAGTAAAGTTGTTATTATTTTTTCCAACCTAACACTAAATATTATATTTGGCCCACCATCAACGTCTCTCCGAAAAACTAACTCCATATAGGTGGTAGCAAAGACTTTTCCCCCTAACAATTGTGTACTGTGACTACACTCATCGACACCGGGTACTATTAAACACAGTTTACTTTTCACAAAACAGTCCGTCCTTATTTATTATTTGCCTGGTATTAATTTACTACATAATATAAAGCAATACGCAAACAAATAATGACCGCTCCCGTTCAATCCGATGATATTCCGCGAATATCAGATTACGTTTTTCCTATTTCTAACTATGATTTCCACATTTACATTCATTCCGGAATTAAGCGAATGACATTAACGAACACAGTACCTGCAACATTTATTCTTCAAACATGACGGCTAAAATTCCTTCATTAAATCGACTTCCTACTTAATTCAATAGCCGCCAAGATACTACATAATAACAAATATATTACATTTCATCTCTAAAAAATAATATACAAAAATTACGTTTTCCATACTAAAACAAAACAAATAAACTTACTTCTACCGATTTTGACCCACCGTAATACTTTACGAAAAAAAAAAAACAACAGATTACGTTAAGAAAAAAAACACGGTTACAGAATAACCGATTTACATTCCCAAATTCCTGCTTCGCACAGATTCTTCCCATTCTTTTTATGTCTATTCATTTAAATGATAACTGTTCATTTCCAAAAATAACTGTTGACTATTTTGAGAAACTTTTAATTCGTACAATAACAAAAAAACAAATATTCTTTTTATAAATTATTACTAACTAAAATACAATAACAATTGCTTCTTTGGGAAAACTTCCCTAACCGTAAAATACTTTGATAAAATAAACAAAACATAAACAAACCGAAAAGATACATTTTTCCTTTACGTTTTTCTCATTATTACACTTAAAGGACAGCGATTACATAATAACAAACATGAAAACTTCCAACTATAAAAAATAAGATAAAACACTTATGTTTTTACTTACTATAATAAAACCAAAAAAATTTACTTCTACAGAATTTGACCCAACGTAATACATTAGGAAAAAAAAAAAATTATACATTAGCCAAATGACACTACCTACTTCTTCCTTCGCACGTATTTTTCCCATTCTCTTAATGGCTATTCATTTAAATGATAACTTTTTATTTTCACAATAACTGTTCACTATTTTGATACAGTTTATTTCATATAATAAAAATAAATATTATTATTTTTATAAATTATTAATAAATACATTACACTAACAATTGCTTCCTTGTGAAAAGTTCCCTCAACGTTAAATACTTTCAGAAAATTAACAAAACATACACAAACACCATAGATACATTTTTTTTTAATCCAATGTTGGGGGGGGGGGGGGGGAATTGAACTCTCAGCGATTAATTAAAGAGGCCTACAGATCTTTGTATAGAAATTCCATTTTCTTTGCCTGAAAAGACAATTTGAAAATGAGCATTACAAATTGTATTCGGATGGTCGGGGGGAAATAAAATGACGATTATATGATTATTTTCAATAAGGAAGACTATTCGCTATTTTTTTAATTGACTGCGATTGAGTGACATGAGTCAAATGCCTAGCAGCGGGGTGTGGCGGGATTGATAGGTTGATGTGGTGGATCTGTTTTGAAAAGTAACAAAATATAAATAAACCGAAAAGAAAAATATCGTATTCGAGGGAGGGGGGCATAAAACACCGAATTGTACAATATATTTAAATCGACAGAAGAATCAGGAATGTGCGGAAAATCCATCAACGTTACTTCTACTATTTCGAAAAGTAAAACAAATAAAACTAAACCGAAATAAAAAAAAAACATGTATTGGGAGGGGGGGAAATTGCCTATTATATGATTATTTATAATAATAAAGACTATTCTCTATTTTTTAAATCCCTGGTGGCGGACGATGGTGGCCGTGAAAAGTGCTGCCCGTTTTATGTTACGATTCACCTTCTGGCGAGCAAATGTATGGGGCGATTAGATATAACTCTTTCTCAAACACTAAATTAGATATTGTTCTTGCATTGCAAAGCATGCTTCACAGAGAAAATGTATATATCCAACAATTTAAGATGGCGATGGAGCATAATGGAGGTGCAACAAAAATTGAGATCCTATGACATAGATTCAGTTATCCGTGTGGAACTTCCGGATTCAGTAGGCACCATATATATGCATATGATTCATGGACCATGTGGAAACATAAACAGATGTTCACTGTCTCAAAGATGGACACTGCAGTAAGAGATATCCCAGACACTTCTTGAGTGAAACTCAATCGGATACAAATGGCTACCCACAATATCGACGACTATCTCCTTTAGCTGGAGGTTTTGAGACGACAGTTCCCCTACCTGGCAACATAACAGTTCCTGTAGACAACTGATGCGTTGTACCACATAATAAACTGCTTTGTAAGATTTTTGATGCACATATCAATGTTGAATATTGCAACAGCGTGAAATCAATAAAATACATTTGTAAATATGTAAATAAAGGTAGTCATCAAGATACCTTCACACTTGAAAGTAATGCTCATGATGAAGTTAAGAGATACGAAATGGGACGTTACATATCAACCAATGAAACCATTTGGAGAATACTTAACTTTCACATACATGTATATCATCCCCCAGTTATTCACCTATCAGTTCTTCTAGAAAATGGACAGTGGATATACTTTACTGAAAGTACTGCGGCATATAGAGTTGCTTCTGTTTGAGAATACTTCTACACAATGTTAGAGGTACACAGAGCTTTAATGACCTAAAAACGATCAATGGTCAAGTTATGACTACATTCAGGGATGCATGTAGTGCATATGGACTACTTGAAGATGATAACCACTGGGATGCTACACTACAGGAAGCATCTATTCCTTGATGCACCCGGAGGTACAGGAAAGACATTTGTTACCAAGTTAATTCTTGCTAAAGTTAGGTCAGAAAGCAAAATAGCTGTGCCAGTGGCATCATCGGGCATTGCAACCACTATTCTTCCTGATGGTAGGACAGCTCACTCCACATTTAAGTTGCCATTATCCTTAACAAAATATGCTGATCTAATTTGTCAAATAGAAAGAGGATCAGATCCAGCTAAAGTTTTACAGAATTCTTCCTTGATCGTATGGGATGAATGTACAATGGCACATAAACAAGCGTTCGAGGCTCTAGATAAAACATTGCGTGATCTCAAGGAAAGTGATGTTGTTATGCGTGGCATAACACTTTTATTATCAGGTGACTTCCGACAAACGCTTCCTATTGTTCCACGTGGAATTCCCGTTGACGAGCTAAATGCTTGCATTAAATTGTCATATTTGTGGAAGTACATTAACACTAACGTTATTTACAAACATGCATGTACATCTCAATAGTGACCCAATGGCTGGTGAGTTTGCCTCCCTACTCCTAAAAATAGGTGATGGCAAGCTTGCAACAACCAATAATGGCACGATTGTTATTACTCCAGGTATTGGCTCAATTGTTTCATCACTCACAGAACTTACTAGCAAAGTTTATCCAAATATAGCCGAAAACTATGTGCATCCTGAATGGCTAACGGAGAGAGCAATTCTAGCTACTAAAAATGACATGGTACATGTCGTCAATCAACAACTCCTTGATGAAATTCCAACGCATGAAACCTCATGTGATAGAAGCTGTAATACTAACTGGTGTGGCAAGGAGCAAACTGACATTCTTTCCCAGAATACCCATTATTCCGTCGGTTTCTGCAATAGAATTTAAAAGGCTTCAGTTCCCAGTTACATTGTGTTTTGCCATGACAATTAACAAGTCCCAAGGACAATCATTGGCAGTGGTTGGTCTAAACTTGATTTCACCTTGCTTTAGCCATGGGCAGTTTTATGTAGGATGTTCAAGGGTAGGCTCTCCACAATGTCTATACATATTGGCACCAGAAGGTAAAACATCAATCCTATTTTAATTACTTAAATTACTTCCAGTGAAATGATTTATTTTCTGAATCTATTTATTTAACTTATAAATTAAAATCAGGCTGTTATATTTCCCCGGGCAACGCCGGGACACGGGTCCTGCTAGTTATTTATAAATTAAGAAATTGTAAAGTAAGTGATTTCTAAAGAATAAGAACAAAAAAAGCGAAATGAAAGTCAAGACGGGCGGATAACACAGAGTAGGTACAGCTTTAAAGTTATTTTTTATTTATTTAAATGTTCATTAGCATTAATGCGATTAAAATTTGACAAAATATGGTCGCAGTTTTAGATGCAACTCTATGAAAGTGTTATCGTAGTAATGACAATAAATAAATAAAAACACAAGACAGGAATAGAAGGAATGAGAAATGTATTAAGAATACTTAATTACATACAATAAGTCAGTCGCAAATAGAGGCTCTTGGCAGATGTGCTATAAACGGTGTGCTAAGCAGTTCCCTTTTGGTTAGGCAAAGGTGTCGACTTTATAGTGACCTGACAAATCCATTCTGTCACTATGGGTAAATCCGGATCAGTCCACAACAGAAAGGCTTTTCTTTTTTTTTTAATACTGATACTTAAAAAAACTATACAGTCCAGCTTTATGCAAATTGGAGTGTCTTGTGATTATCGCCCTGGATGTGTCTAAAGTTTTGGTTGAATTGAGTTTCAAAATTATTTTAAAACTTTAATATTCTTTGGTCTGTCAAGCTTAAAATTGAAATAGCATTTTCTTTTGTGGTCTGCCAAGCTTAAATGTGAAATAGCATTTTCTTTGGTGGTCTGCCAAGCTTAAATGTGAAATAGCATTTTCTTTGGTGGTCTGCCAAGCTTAAATGTTAAATAGCATTTTCTTTGGTGGTCTGTCAAGCTTAAATTTGAAATAGCATTTTCTTTGGTCTGTCAAGCTTAATTTGTGTTAAGTATTTTCATCTCTCAACCCACAGATTGAGGAGACCCATCTTAATACTGTTTTTTATCTTTTTACATTCTGTTACCCTTTTTTTTTTGTCTAAATGTTTTGTTTTCTAATTTATTGTTTGATTAATTATTAAAAATAATGGATAATATTTTCCGATTTACTATTGTCCTCTTTTTGTTATAGGAACCTGATCAAAACTTGTATAAACAAGCCCTGGAATGTCTCCGAACTGAAATCCGTGCTTCAACCACTTCAATGACTTCAGTTCCTAAGCCACTCAAATTTCTGCGTCCTCACTATGCGACTCTGAAGAATGTCTATGAAAAAATTACAAATATTGAGGTTAAGGTAATTGCTACATTTATTTTTTGTCCTTTTAGTTAGTGAGAATATTAAATTTGAAATTATTTTTATTAATATTTATTTATCATTGAAATTGTCTGTTTGAAAAATATTTTAAAACCGGATGCATCACTTTTTTATTTTTTATTTATTTCATCATCTGGTAAAAATATAAAAAATAGACAAACTCATCACTATTATAGTGGCAAACGAACCCCTTTAATGGATGTAAGGTGATTTGGAGAAATTAAGAAAATTGTGCTATTTCTCCTCGTCTCAGGATTGGTCCAAGACCATGCAAACCACAACATTCAGGACCCATTGTGTCATAAATATTCTAATGATAAAACAAACATACAATAGAACCATGTTGAATTTAGCACAGTAAATATGAATAAACAAGTTTAATGATGTGATTAGGAGTTTTATTGTTTACAACTAAAAAAAATTGTATCTTAAAGCACTTTTCTTTATCTGTTTTTGAAAATCTTTTTTATTAGTTTTATATCTGTAAAAGACTGCTCATTTCTTCTAATGTCCAATGTGAAAAATTAATAGTAAATTTCAATTTTCCTTGTCATTTTTTTAATTTGTTTCATAGCGCTCATGTGCAGATATCATCTCTGTTTTGGGAATGACTATGAGTGATGACAGGGACAGCTTGAAATTCCGAATGCTGGGTTCTAATGAAGAAATTGGCTCTTGGGGACATGAATATGTGAGGTGAGTGATTATAAAACATGGACTGTATTCTCATGTCCAGAAATCTGACAGACGTTTGAGACTAGTGATGCATATGCTAAGCCAATAACACTTGAAATAGTGGATGTGTTACATTTTGGGGGGAAGGGTATAAGATCTCACGACTTAAACAAAAACATGTGCGACTATGCTGTCACACGTGAGGAAGGGAAGAAGTTCTTTCGATGTATAAGTCCCGGCAAGATGGGAGATGAGGGCTCTACCTATCCATTATGAGGGATGAGGTAATGTCCAGATCTATCATGTCAACACACATCTGAAGTTTATGAAGCAGTAAGAGTAATGATTTAACAACTTGTTGAGTATTCACTTCCAAAGAGAAACATCCATGTGGGATCAGAATGGGGCTAGCCAGCCGATAACACAAATGCATGCATTTATTTTACTAAAAAAATGGATTTAGAAGGCTGTATATACTTGTTTAATGAACAACCTTGATGTACGAGTGAAAATCAGTCTTAAAAATATTGTTCATTACCGGCTATATATAGTACGTATTGTTTACAAGCTATCTTTTTTTTCTCTAGTAAAGTTCACCCCCAAACAAGGCATGCTGCCACTGTAGACGTAAAGGACTACTGAGAATTAGGGTGAACGTATTGGGGGTCATCCTAAATTGGGAGCTGTGCAGCGAGATGCTTGTTCACATTAGTTTTAAATTTCTGCATGTCGGGGGAGCAGGGAGGGAGTTCCAAAAGCTGCTAGCACGAGGAAAGAAGCTAGTGAAGTAGAAGGTTCTCTGGCATCTAGGAACCTCCACGGTGAATAGATGGGATCTAGCTGATTGTCAAGTTGGTCGAGTGTATTTACGCTGAGGGGGGCACCAGAGCAGCAAATTCATCGGAGCACATTCTATTGAAGTACTTGTAAAACAAGCACGAGGTTGCAACATTGTGGCGATGGTACAGGGGCTGAAGCTTGGTGGATAATGAGGGACCTATTAGATTAGCAAATCTTTTTTTGACCTTGTCTAAGATGGAGAGACTTCATCATTCATTTTATCATTTTATTCCACTTGGTCAGGTATTTGACGTTTTCTGAGGGCCGACAATCTTAGTCTCCAAGCTTGGCAGTCTTGAGGATTGATTCCATTCAAATTCCACTGTCTAAGATGTTGATGATTTGCATCAAGTTTTCTTGGGCCGGACAACTTTCCTTCAGGCCTTCCATCGCAAGGTTTCAGTATTTTATTATCCAAGAGTCGCCAATGTAGTCGACTGATCCTCGGAACATATCTACACAGTAGAAATTGGTATAATTAATTTTGTTATCACTACTAATGTACCTTACATTGTAAACCGATGATGACTGATAAAAATGCTTGATAAATTTGGCAATTTGTTTTCGCTCTTTCGGGATTTTAACATGTGACTTAGACATTAAAACAAAACTTTTAGCTGAACTTTATAACAAAAACATATAAATAAAAAATGTAATCATTTGACTTTATATGCCGAATAAGGATTTTACATTAAGAAGGAACATTAATATATCAATATCATTGTCACTAACTACTTTTTTTTTATTATTATTTTATTTTTATTCACCCCAAACAATGCATATTACCACTGAAACATAAGGGGGCTACTGTGATTAGGGGCTAGATTTAAAGAAGGCATCCTAAGTGGGAAGTTGTACATTTAAATTTCTTCATGTTCGTACAGTCAAGGAAACAGGGAGCAGAGGTAGGAAGGGGTGGCGTCTAAAGAAAGAAGCTGTTAGAGTATAAAGTTTTCCAGCATCTGCGAACCTCTACTGTGAAGGGGTGGGATTTTGCTGTTATTTGGGTTGGTCCTGGGTATTTATGTTAAGGGGATACAAGTCTAGTAAGTTCATCGGAGCACATTCCGTGGAAGTACTTGTAAAACAAGTATAGGGATGCAATATTGCAGCGATCTAATAAGAGTTGGAGCTTGGTAGACAGAACAGGACCTATTAGAGTAGACTCTTTTTTTTTTTTTTTTTTTTTTTTTTTGCATCCTGTTCAAAAGGAAAAAAATAGTGTTTGGTGCACTAGCCTAGATGTGGCAACAATACTCCATGCATGGGCTTTATAAAGATATATTTTCTAGCCCGTTAGAGGGAGCTTATATTCTTTTCAGCAGACTTGATAACATCTTCTATGTATTTACTCCAATTCATGTTACCTGTGAATGTTAGGCCGAGGAGTTTAAACATTGGACTCTCTAGAAGGGTGCTATCACCCATGGCCATTGGTGGTGGGAAGTCAGCAATATTTTTCAGGAGTCTGTTCTTTTTACAGCTGACTCTCAATCTATGCTACTGTGGAATTTAAGTACATCTCATCAATGACATCTACTTCCTCTAATCAGAGTAGTCTAAAAATCAACCAAATACAAAGAGTTATACTGCAAATGTTAAAAATGAAGTACTATCCCACTGTAGTGACTATTGTGTGTGTGTTATACTCTACAATTAATATTCCATTGAATGCTACCCTGATTTCACGAAGCCAAACCGTTGCTAGTCCAAAAACTTAGCAGAACAATTCGTTAGAAGTTCATCAGCAATCAAAATGGAGACTAGGCATCCGAAAGCTCCTCAAAGACTAGATGTATCTGTGATTCATTAGGTCATAACCATTACCATTATTTGTTCCACTTTGATTTCATTTGAAAATTCATTGACTCTGATATATCTGTTTAGAAACTCTTCTTGTATAACTTCAAAATAAATATAGCTTTTGAACCAGACTAAACAGACGCTGAAATACGTTCACAAAATTAATCAGCATCAAAATCAAAACGAGGCTGATTTTAACATGAAAAAGACTCAGCATTTTTTTGTTTTTTATTACAATTTATTTATTTTCTGACAAAGAAAATCAATGAATTTTTTTTATATACATTACGGGAAAGTTAAAAGTTAATTTTTTTGTTTTAAGATAAAGTGTGTTTTGTAATTTTGCATAATCAGTGCAACAATGATTTTTACGTTTTATTTTTTGGGTGCTGGTACAGTTTTTGAAACGGACAAAAACTGACTCGGTTAGGGTTAAAAAAAAAAGAAAAGAAGTTTGCTTTTTGTTCGTTGTTTGCCAGGAATGTTAAGAGTTTACAGGTAAATTTGGCGTCTGCTTCTCGAGCGTACTGATTGGCTAAGAGTTTTGTCATCTTCTGGCTGTTTACGTAAACGGATGGAAGATACTCAACAAAAGTCGGTTTTGTCTGGTTCAAAAGCTGTACCAGTACCAAAAATGTTTTACGTTATGTTTTCACATTTCACAAGTTAATGTTTAAATTGATTAAATATTTCATTTTCTTTTCTTTTTCTATTGATCTTTTTACATACTTAAAATTATTAACACTCCTATTTAATCCTACAGCAAGTAACTGCATCTCAATTAGTTATCTTTGTGTGTGTTTTTCTTACAGTGTATTTACTGTCTTAGGTTTATTTTATTTTTATTCATGAACTCCATTCAAAAGAATCACTTACAATAAAAGTTTAAGTTTTACATTATCTTGTAATTACTGCCATTATGTAAGATGTGTGAGTGTAAATGGTTACAGGTGTGGGTTTTGGGTTCGGTGTGCTGGGTTCCAGTTCTGTCTGGGTTATTGCATCACTTTTACTAATAGACTTGAGAATGGTAGCAATCACCCTTATAAGCATTATCCATTGTCTCTCGAGACCTGAAGGCCCAAATATAGCACATAAGGACGATAACTCTTCTCTTATAAATCTGTAAGGGACGTAATTCCACAATTAAAATACAAAGTTGCTTCCCATGAAATATTAAATCCTATTTAGTTTAGCTGGTGTCTATCATTATATGGTATTTAAAAAAAAAAAAAAAAAAAAAAAAAATATATATATGTATGTAATATATGTATATATATATATATATATATATATATATATATTATTCTGCTGAATTAAGAGTGCTTCTCCAGATTAGGACCTGATCTAACTTTGACCCCATCGTTAGGGTTATGGTCAAAGTTAGCTCAGGTCCTAATCTAAAAAAGTACCGAATTAGGAATGGTTAGAGAGAAAGTTCACAAGATATATTGTGGCTATGAGGAATTTCCCTTATCAAGAGATTGGGTAAGATTTATGTCAACACTTTCAGAACGTAGTGATTTAATTAAAGCCATTAAAAATTTAAATGGACATAACAATTATGGAATTTTTAAAAAATTTATTTAATCATTCAAAGAAAACAAGCAAATAAATGTTATAATTCATTACTGGGAAATTAATTAAACATGTCAAGAATATAATTAGTGCCTTTTTTTTTAATTTATTTTTTTTATAACATTGACCGTTTTTTTTTTTGCTTATCGTATAAAGAATCAATTGCGTAGACAGTGTTGGAAGTATTCAGATGAGATTTTAAAAGAATCTTACTGGAAATTATACTGATTTATATACGATAGAATACTTAGAAACAAAATTGAATAATAATATGAATAAATAAAAGAATTTAATCCAGAAATGTGATTGGGTATTATGTTCTGGAATTTTTTTTAGATAAGAATTGATAATTTGGATTAGTCAGATGACTATTCTCACCTTGGTTGTTATTTTCACGTTTCGGCCATGAACCCATGGTGCAACAGATAAAGATGTTGATTAGTAATCAGTTCTAAGTGACAGTTTTCTAGAGGTTGAAGGTTCAATCCCTACTGCAGGCGATAATTACTAAGGATGACTTAATTAATTGACATTTCTACCTGGTCATGGCTGACGGAACGAGAACAGTTTACCCGCGTAGATTAAATAAAGAGCTCAGTTCAAACTTCCGTATAGATTTCAGAGTTCAACATAAAGATTCCCAAGTCCGAAAAGATTCACGTGAAGATAAGAGGTTACATCATCCGAAGTGTGAAAATAAAAACCACGATGAGAATAGTGATTAGGTATTTAAAAAAAAGAATTATTTCACCTTCAGTTTTTACGTAGGGGGCATAAATAAGTAATAAATCATTACTTTGGGAATCAATTTTTATTTTTAATTTCAAGATTCTGAGTTGAGCGTTGCTTGTTCCGCATGCAATTCAAGTTCTTTTTTTTAATTTTTTTTATTTAGGCATCTCGCTGGAGAAGTGATTCAAGAATGGCATGATACAACAGACAAAGATGCTGACATGAGAGAGAGTTTGATTGGGTTGGCCAAAGAGATTGTACCCTATCACATGGAACACAATGCTGAAGCAGAGGCCTGTGATCTTCTGATGGAAATAGAACAGCTTGACCTTCTTGAACAACATGTGGATGAAATTGTCTACCAGCGAGTTTGTCTTTATCTCATCAGGTAAATGAAGGTTTCACTTTTAATGTGTATTCAATATGGCATTTATCTTCCAAACAAATTCTTCACTCTTTTTCTTCTTGAACATTATGTATGTTCTCCTCTTTTTAGTGGAATTCCGTTTTTTGTTTTGTTTTTTAATCAGAAAAAGCAAATTTCTGTTTAAATTGCTGAATGTGAGTTTTGCTTTTTGGTCAAAATGCGTTTTTTTTTTTTTTAATAAAAAAAGGGCAAAATTGCTAGCGCCTTATTTTATTTCCTTTTCTTCCTCTGTTCCTGTCTTTTCGCTTTTCCTCTTCCTTTCTCCGTCTTGTCTTGTCTCTCCTCTTATGACTTCTATCTGAAAGCTGAAAATATTAATTTTGCTGTAATTCAAATGATTCATGAAGTGGGTAGGGTAGGTAGAAGACTTGTTTCAAAGGATGACTTTCTCTTAATTTAGACTGTCTTAGTTTAAACTGATTGCAGTTGTTTAAGAAAATGATGAAAATAATTTCCAAGTCAGCCATTTTAATCTTTTGTTAATAATTGAAGAAAAAAAAATGAATTACTTCTTGATCCTTCGAAAGGAGTTTGAAAGCATTTAAACTATTGAATAGTCATATTTCTAGTTGTAAATTCTTATCAAATCCTTATGTATTTTAAAAGATTCAATGTTTTTGAAATTATTTACACCCAATAATTTTATAAGTTGATTAAAATAACATGAGCTTAATAAAATTAGTTATAGTTTTAACAATTTGGTTCAATTAATAATTTACTGACCAACATAATTTAACTTTCAAAATCCTATTTAACAAAAAAATAATTTCTTAAAAAACAAACAGCATATTTATTATTTTCATTTTTCGTCTTCATTCTTCATAATGAGTTTAAACATTTTGTGTATGACTTCCAACTTCTATCTTGCTATTTCACTTGTTGTGCCTGATAGCAGCTGATCGTCATCAGCTAATCTCCTCCAAGTCTTAAAAGGCCTACTACCGTGACCGTGGCCCATCGACAATTATGTAGTACACGTTTTGGATAATTGATGGCAAGTGACGTAGCTGTACGTGGTAATTTTCTCCATCCAATGCACTGCAGTCAGGACTGTGTCATTTTAACGTTATGTCATTGACCACGTCTCGCAGCCATACAAAAGTTTAGGTTTTACATGTGTTGTACACTGCTTCTCTCACATATGATAGGATCCTTGCATTTTGTAAACTTGTGTACAGCTGCCTGAAGATTCTCCATGTGGCAGATATGTTGTCTTATAGTCGTGTCAGTTCATCCACTGGAATCAATTGCGTTACCGAGGTAGGTGAATTTATTGACTCTTTCAGCACCTGCAATACTTTTTGTTTCCATGGGGGTTGGATTTTGACAGGTGCTGAATATGAAGTTAGCTGCGTCTGCTACACATAGTACCGGCAGGTTGGAACAACTTTTGTCACATCACTTATTGCATGTTCTGCATTTGATGGAGTTTGAGCCAGTTTCGAAGCTTACACATGGTGCATGGATATTTGCCTTGTGGGACAAATATCATCTGTTTGGCATCCATATAGTTAAAAAAAAAAAATAAAAAATAACAATATGAAAGTGAAAAGAACTAGGCATTGCTGGGTTGGTACAGCTAGTATACGATATCTTAACTGTTGACTAATGTTTTGTCACAGGTGGTTCAGAACATCCGTTCTGCTTGATGCTATAAATCCAGGTTTAATCATCGATCCTATGAACTTTGATCTTTAAAAAGAAACTTGATGACATTATTTATGACTTTAAAAGCTTTTCAAAAGAAATAAGATAAAGAGGCTATTCAAATTATTTACTAAAATTTAATGTGACATATGTTCCTGGTGTAAGAAAAAAAAAAGAAAGTTATTTCTTTTGAGTGATAGGATATTTGATGCTGATCTTTTATATCTTAGTCTATAATTCCATAAAGAAAAAAATTGATTTTTTTCAGCTCTTTCCTTTTTTAAATGCACACTGATGCTGTTTTGTACTTTTCAAATTTTCTTCTAGATTTTGTCCACATCTATCTAAAAAAAAATTAAGATAGGTTCTCGCATCTCGATGAGAACTTTGTTTTTCCTTCCATTTGTCATGTTTAAATTGCCATTTTCATTGATTAACAGGGGAGGTGACGGTGGTTAAGTGGATAACGACACAAACTGACGACCTGGATATGCCAAGTTCAAATCCAGTTGATTCCATAAGGTCACTTTTACTTAGGGATGTTGCCAACCATTATGTGGTCTCTCCTGCAAAAATGCCAACACCAGAATCAAGCTGGTCAACAAAGTTGTACCATGTTGATTCACAAATTTACTTTTTTTTATTGGTAAACGAGCAGATTTGAATGGATGTTTCTTAAGAACATCAGTTCATTGTTTATTACTTGACTTGATTCATAAATAGTAAAAAAAAAAAAAAAAAAAAAAAAAAAGAAGCAAACAAATATTGACATTTTAAAAACTTCTTTATTGGCTCATTATAATCATGCAACCTTCTTAGGGCCTACTAGCTGTTGTGGCCGGTCTCAAGAGGCTATCCTCCAAGGTATTACCTCTTCCTTTGGGAAAGGGTGTTATTGTCAATTGTCTGAAGCACCCTCATCGAGGAAGGCCAATGAGACTGATAATGGCAAATTTTTATCCGTCCAGAATACACCCTTTTTGAGGGAGCTGTATTCATCACTATAAACTCACCTTGTGTCTAACGTTGCTGCAGTGGTTAAAAAAAAAACCTTTTCACCGTGTAGTATGAGTGATTTAAGCCAAATTTATGAATGATTCTTTTTTAAATAAAAAAAAAAATTTGGTTCACACCACTCAAAAATAATATACCCTGAGGAAGGTCACATTGACCGAAACGTCAACCATGAGTCGATAAAGAAGTTTTAATATTTTGAATATTTTGTTTTTCCTTTTCAAAATATTAAACTGTTGGGTGTTTCATTGGATCTGATCTAATAAAGTTGATTTATATTAGCTACGTTACTTACATAACAACAACCATGATGAGGATAACAGTCCGATGTAAATAAGAATACCGACTCCCAGAAATATTGTCAAAATAAGTTATTTTCATTTAAGATTAACTTAAAATTTTATTCCTTTAAATTCAGTATTGACAAACAGCAATTTATTTAGTTTTAATTTTATGTGTTTTCTCTTTCAGTTGTGTTCCGTATGTGCCTGACCCCGAGAATACTACACTTGTGCGCAAAGCTGTGCATCTGTATCGCAAATTCAAGCAGCATCCACATGCCATGCGTTTTGCGATGCAAATCAACGATATTGAGTTGATGAAGGAAGTCTTCTATGAATGTGATGATTTGTGAGCAACCCTTTTTTTCTTCTCTCATTTCTTTTATGTCACTTCATGACTGAAAATATTTTCATTTTTCACTAACAGAGCAACCTGGCATTGTCCAAGATGCTGGAAAAGAAAATAGAATATTTTTTTAATAAATGTGTCCCCTCCCTTTCTCTCTTTTTCTTTCTCTCTCTCTCTCTCTCTCGTTTGTTCGTTCGTTACCTTTTGAAAGCACTTTCACCAATTGCGTCTTAGAATGAGGTTATCACATATTTGCTTTTTACAACTACTATGACGGCGAGGAAGAATATTAGGAAAATTGTTCAAATTAAATTAAATATTTCACATGATTTATATTCTCTTCCATGCATATACCAATGTATTTTTGCGGCCATGTTAAAAGAATGGATGAGAGTTCTTGGGTTAGTAGATATAGCAGTTCAGTTTACAGGGGAAGGCCAATGATAACATAGAAGGAAGTGATAAAAATGGACCTGAGGGATAAATAAAGACCTAGACAGGTAGGTTAGTTTAGGAAGTTAATTTCTTAAAACCGTCCAATGCATGCCACATGTAAAATTGATGTTAAACTGAATAATATGATAATGATCAATTATCGCTACAAGCATTTATTTATAAAAATCAGTTTTATTGTTCAAGATGATCCAAATAAGCTATACTTGTTTTTTCATTTCTTTTGAACACTACACAAGTCTAATAATAGTGGAGAGGGGTATAGGCATCGAATATAAGATAATGGTTAAATAAGTGATGCTGAAAGAGGCATTTGTGAATCTGTTAGAAAAACTGGGTGTCGAAGTCGGTAGAAGAAAAGGGAAGGAAGGGAGGGAAAAACAGTACGAAAAGTAATGAGGTAATAAGACTACAATGTCACATTAAAATTATACATCTATTTCATTGTCAATACTAATTTGGTATTAAGCTTTGCTGGTATTCAGGAGAACTGGATAAATATACAAGATCATAGGTTATTAGAACCTTCCATAAGTTAAAAAAACAACCTTTTTTGCCAAATTCTATAAGATTTTGTCTAGAAAATGAAAAATGGGAGCAATCCAAGGCTGGTAAACTCTGATGAAATGGTAGGTGTGGATTCAGTTCCCTCAGTCTTAGACACAAAAATCGAAATTCAGGTAAAGTAGTCTCTAGCGAGAAAGGTTCATACAAGTGCTTAAAAACCTGGCAAAGTTCTTACATTTTATTTAATAAAAAGTGAATAAAGTCGTTATAGTTTTATGCATGTGAAAATAAGTAAGTTATTCCAGTGACGGTAAACAATTTGTTTTCTAAATTTAATTATTTTTTAACTTGGAAATTAATAATTATTTTTTTTTAACTTAGAAAGTTGAAAAATAATAATTAGAAAATTAATCTTAAATAATGCTATGAAACCTGAATAAGAAATGGCCAAAATATTAACAGTGCTTACAGTCTCAATGTGCCTGCTTAAAACTGTTATAAATCTGTCGCCATGTTTGGCTAAAACGTTTTACCTTTGTAGCATGTTTGTCATTTAGTTGCATAATGGTCACTTAAGTTGGAGGCTTGTTTCTGGTTACTTGTTGAGTTAATATGATGTTGAAAAACCTAAAACGTGATGAAACCAGCACATTACTGAGGACTCTTCTCGAAACATCTTCAAGATACATTTTTTTCAACAAGTATCATTTATTTATTTAGTTTTCACACAAGTCATTTTCTGTGATTGCTCACTGGCAATAACAAGTGATGTTCCCAGAAGCCTGAGTGACAACAAGTCTCCCCGGGTTTGCAGAACTCCACCTCTTTCAATAATGTTGCAAATCATTTTACATGATAGCAACACCGGAATGACCATGATTATGTCGTTTCTGGCAGTTTCAGTTCTCTTGGGCTTGTGTGATGTTCTTTCTATATTTTTTGTTCTATTTCTATTTTAACTTATCTGCGGTTGGTCGGTGATTATGTGGGTTGATTTCTGGACTCAAGAATTTTCCTTATTATTTCAGCTTTTTATTAATGTTGCCGTCTGGTCCCTATTGAATTACCTCTGAATTGCATGTACATAATTCTTCTAATTTTCTTCCAGGTTAATGCAAAAACAGTTGGCTTATATGTTGGGTCGTCAGCAAACCTACATGGAACTTGATGAAAATACGCCAGAATTAGATGAACTCAAGGATATCATGTCCAATACACATCTTAATACAAACTTCTTAGTGCTTGGCAGAGAAGTAAGTAAAATTAAAATCATTCTTTTATCATACTATCGTCATCTATATATAAAAGGTCAAATTGTTTGTCTATCCACGTTTCATGCTATCCAGTATTGACCTAAAACCCCATATTATAATTATAAATCAATATACTCTGAGAATTATTTATGGTGAAATAAAATTTATACTAACATACTCTGTTGATCGATTTTCATTCTAAACACTGGACACTTTAGGACCTATCAAAAGTAATGGAGATAATGCTCTTCTAAACTACACAAATAACATTTTGTTTATTATCTTTAACATATACTCGATATTTTTATAATTTGTAAATTTACTTTAAAGTCCAATTTCAAAGTAAAAAAAGTCCAAGTAAAAAAAAATTTGGGGGATGTATTTAGAACAACAGATTCAAGAAAAACAATTTTTTACACTTTCGTTGTTGATCTTTGTAATATTTCTTTCTTGTAACTGAATAATATACATTTATCAGCATTGAATTTTATTCCCCATTTATTGTACACGATTTTTGTTGCTACTTAATAATAAAATTTATTTAGCGAACAGAACAATTTTTACACCACTTTTATGTCCCCCTTGCAAAGTTAAAATCAAGATATATATGCTATTAAACCTTATTCCAATTTTGATCAAAATCCATGAAATGATTTTGATTAAAGAAAAATGTCTAAATTTTGAGACGTGAAATGAAGGGGTCTTAAGAGGAAATTTAAATTCAGGGAATATTGCTTAGTTGGTGTCTAATAGCTATAGATCTCATTTCATGAAAATCAGAAATATTTGAATTTTGTAATGGAAGTTTGTGCTAATATTATCCCCCCTCCCTCATAACTCTTTAAACTACTCAAAAGAAACTGAAATTTTGGGAATATTTATTAATTTAAATCTAATAAGACAAAATCAGAGATATCTCAAAATTGATGAAATGTTACTACTATGTTTGCATAAAACTCGATTAAACTAAATATAGCCTACATTACCCACCCTGGCATTTAGCAGCTGTTCTAAAATTGATAACTATTGGTTAATTAGTTTCAGAATTTACTCCACACAAAAATCTAAACATATACACATACCTAACTTTATATATGTTGAGATTCATCCAAATAAATCTTTTTGTGACTTTTAATGTTGTTTTTTTAAGCAAGCTTTCATAACAATTGTAACACAATCTTACTGATTTTTTTTTTTTCAATTGCAGTTAGATATTTTGAAACCTAAAATACCTGAGGATATCTACAAGACTAGCCTGGAACCAAATAGTAAGTATCCGTTTCTATTTACTTGCCACAAGGGGAGAGTTAGACACAGGGTCGGTTTTTAATGTGAGGAAAATCCAGCTCCCCAAAAAGGGGTACTCTGAATTGGGATAAAAATTGTCTCAGTCTAGAAGGATTTCTCCTTTACTGATCGAAGACGGCAAACATGAAATGTAGTATCAGAACATATACTACACTTTGCTCCTAGCCAAAAGGCCAAGAAATGTCATGTGTTTAAATATATTATGCTTAAGTATATTTTTACTACTACACAGCTCTACTCCTGTGTTGAGCACGGTTGAAGTAAATACTGAGACAAAAATATATACATATATTATCTTTTATCTTATATTATAAGTATATATATATATCAAAAAATTATTATTAATAAATAAGTATTTTTATAGACATATATGTTTCGCATTTATTTTATTTTACGCTCGTCAGTATGGAATTATGTAACCACATCGTCAGTCGAACAATTTGAACCCCGAATCCACGTATTATAAACCCTGGTTTCGTAAACATTAGGTCATCAACTCGCTCACAGTTTTAACACGAGAGAAATGTGCCTTGTATTGATGTAAACACAAATACTGTGATTCTAAAGAGGATTCTATCTCGCAAGGGAGAGAATCATGCAACGTGGCTAATTTCAATGAATTATCAATTTATTATCTCTCGAAAGGGCTCAACTTAATCGGAGCTTAATAATGATTATTAATAAATAAATATTTTTATATCCATAGACATATGTTTCGCGTTTTATTTTTAGCTTTTATATATATAAACAGTAACATATATAGTCAACAATGAAATTATCTGTACACAAATGAATATTGAAAATATTTTGACTCATTTCTTAGATGATGCCTGTCTTTTTATGTTAAGTACAAAAAAGGAATAGGTTAAATGTACTGAATATGAGAAAAAAATTAAAAAATGGAGGGAAAAAAACAAAATTATTGTTACAGTATGAAAAATTTCCACAATATGAATAGTAATGGCCTTTCATCTTTATAACTTGCTCGTTTTCTAAAGTTTTTGGTGAGATTTGAAATGGTCTTTTGTGGGATTTCTTTTCCATTTTTCAATGGTTATGTTTTAATTTCTGAACGTGTTTCGGTGAACAACAGTTTATTCGACCTTTCAATGATTGCCATGAATTTTCAATAAGATTCAAGTCGGGACTCTTTAACGGCGATGGCAGAACAGTAATCTACTTATTCTGAAGCTACTCCGTCACTGATTTCGACGTATGTGTAGGATCATTATCTTGATAAAAAGTAAATTGCCAACTTAGATCAAGATTTTGCGTTGATAGTTGTAGATTATCATCCACAATTTTTATATAGTCTTCAGTTTTAATTATTCCTTTTATTACAATTAATTGTCCAGTCCTTCTTGAGCTAAACTAACCTCAAAACATTATCATCAAGCTGCCTCCACATTTTAATGTTGGCACTGTGTTCTTTCAGAGTAAAGCCTGATCTTTCTTACCCCCCCAAGTCATTGTGTACATCATTGTTTCCAAAAAACTCATATTTTTTTTTCGTCACTCCATAGTTCTTTTTCCCAAAAGCAATTTTCTTTATCCAAGAAGGTGTTGGCAAAATTAAATTTAGCAATAATGTGACATTGTTTGTGAAATGGGGTTTGTCGTGGTTGGTTTCCATACACTCCATTTCGATTTAAACAATATTGTATTGTGCGAGTACTTACATTCTTACCTATTGTATCCAAACCTTTAGCGATGTCGTTTAAAATAACTCTGGAGTTTATATTACTCTTGTGACATAGTTTTACATAGTTCTCGGTGATAATTAGAGTTTTCTCCCATGCCCAAGCTAATTCTCTGTCTTTTGAAACTGTTTAAACTTTATAACGAACTGTACCGTTGATCGAGGGATAGCTAACTAGTTTGAAATAGTGCTGTAACTATTTTCCAACTTGTGGAAATTAATAATTCTGTCTCGAGTAGATCTTAAGCTCTTTTGTCTTTCCCAACGTATTGTGTATGTAAGAATAACGATTGTGACACTCTATGCACCGCGCGATGGTCTTTACTGGAATTATCACAAATATTCAACTGAATAAATAGTCTAGGAGGCTTCACCAATAAAATAATTATGTATATTACACCAATCAATCTATTAAAAATGATATTTTCTACTGTACAAATAATTTTGTTTTTTCCTATTTTACATAATTTGCCGGTAAATTTTTTTGTATTTAACGTATTGTTCTGAAAATTGAGTTATATATATATATTTTGTGCACATAAAATAATATGGGCATTAGATATGTGGAAATGGATAAAAATATTCAAAATTTACCTTTTAAAATTAATGACTATACAAATAATTTTATGTATATATATATATATATATATATATATTAGGGCTCAAATTATTTTATAAAACCAAGTTTTCATATGATAATCATTAAAACCGATTTTAATATTTGTAGTTTGCTTTGTAAAACATTTCTCTGTTGTAACTTCAGTTAGTCAGCCTTTAGCTAACTGAGTGTTGTCTGTTTCACTGAAACAGATTGTAACATCAATTTCCTGTTGTCAGATACGCATTTTTCATTTAACAAATTAAAAAAGGTGTAAAAATTTAAATATTGTAGACCCGATTGCATTATGTTAAAAAAAAAAAAAAAATTAAAAAAAAAACCTGAGAAAATCTTTTTTTTTAGCTATGAAATATTTATTTCAAATTTCTTCCAGGAACTACAATTGGATCTGGTAATGTTGATTCTGCGAGGCAAAATTTAGCTGCTTCATTTGTGAATGGATTTGTCAATGCAGCTTTTGGTAAAGATAAACTGATTATGGACAGTAAAGACTGGCTTCACAAGAATAAAGATCATGGTAATCTCTTCTTCTACTACATCAGCCATAAGTTTTGATTGATATTCTTTTGGTATTTGTTTATCTCTGCAGTAGTTTTTGATGATAATTAGAGTTTTCTCCCATGCCAAAGCAAATTCTCTGTCTTGCCAAACTGTTTAAACTTTATAACGAAAGAAGTAAAAATTTGCAAATGCAAAATTTAAAGTATCATTGAGGAACTACACATCATCTGGAAGTGCTCACTCTGACAATCTTGAGAGAGACTTTTTTAGAGCCACAGTAGAATCTATCTTGTTATATGACGACGGCAAGAAACATTACTTGATTGAACATACACAAGGATGTTATGAGTTGTATTGGATATCAGCTGGAAGAAGGACCCAATCAAGAAGCGCCTATACGGACACCTTCCTTCTATCTCAGTCTCGTTAAGAGAGAGAAGGCTTTGTCTTACAGGTCACTCTTGGAGAAGTAAGTCACAACTTGTTGGTGACGTCACACCATGGAATCCATTACGTGGCAGACAATCAACCAACTTGTAAAAGACTCTGGATGTCATCTGGAGGGCCTGCTTGACAGATGGTTCGGAGGGGGCAACAAGTCACGAGAATCCGAGAAGAATTCTTGATTGATTTGGGAAATTCATCCAAATGGTCTGCAATTATTAAGGGTTGACATTTTTATTTTTATTCATTTTAATAAATCTTTTATGAAAATAGAAATTTTCATTTTATTTCATCTTCCGACTCATCACTACCATTTTCATCATTTCATAACTCTCCTACATATTCTCTGTATCTGGCATGACAATTACTCATCCGGAAATAAGTAGAGAAGAAATTTAGATTTTTGTCTAAAACAGCTGGTATTCAGGCAAGCCTAGTCTTGCTCAAGGCCATTCAAAACGTTTACACATGCTTTTTTTCAGTTGTAATGTATCAAAAGTTGTCAGTTTCCCAGGTTACATTTTATATTTTATTTATTTATTTATTTTTTCAGGAATGTTAAGTGCAACAGCTTCTCTTGGTTTGATCCTTCTCTGGGATCTTGATGGTGGTCTTAGCCAAATTGATAAATATCTCTATTCGCATGAAGATAATATTAAGGTAATCGATTTTCTTTTTTTAAAAAACATAAAATGTAAAAATTTGTTTTTCTTATTTAGCATTTGGAAACTAATTTTATCTGAAATTTTGCAGAAAAAATGCCTTGATTTTAAGTGTGTTTTATGTTGAGATCGATTTTAAAATGCTTTGATTTTAACTGTGTTTTATGTTTAGATCGATTTTAAAATGCTTTGATTTTAAGTGTGTTTTATGTTGAGATCGATTTTAAAATGCTTTGATTTTAACTGTGTTTTATGTTTAGATCGATTTTAAAATGCTTTGATTTTAAGTGTGTTTTATGTTGAGATCGATTTTAAAATGCTTTGATTTTAACTGTGTTTTATGTTTAGATCGATTTTAAAATGCTTTGATTTTAAGTGTGTTTTATGTTGAGATCGATTTTAAAATGCTTTGATTTTAACTGTGTTTTATGTTTAGATCGATTTTAAAATGCTTTGATTTTAAGTGTGTTTTATGTTGAGATCGATTTTAAAATGCTTTGATTTTAACTGTGTTTTATGTTTAGATCGATTTTAAAATGCTTTGATTTTAAGTGTGTTTTATGTTTAGATCGATTTTAAAATGCTTTGGTTTTAAGTGTGTTTTATGTTGAGATCGATTTTAAAATGCTTTGATTTTAAGTGTGTTTTATGTTTAGATCGATTTTAAAATGCTTTGATTTTAAGTGTGTTTTATGTTTAGATCGATTTTAAAATGCTTTGATTTTAACTGTGTTTTATGTTTAGATCGATTTTAAAATGCTTTGGTTTTAAGTGTGTTTTATGTTGAGATCGATTTTAAAATGCTTTGATTTTAACTGTGTTTTATGTTTAGATCGATTTTAAAATGCTTTGATTTTAAGTGTGTTTTATGTTTAGATCGATTTTAAAATGCTTTGGTTTTAAGTGTGTTTTATGTTGAGATCGATTTTAAAATGCTTTGGTTTTAAGTGTGTTTTATGTTTAGATCGATTTTAAAATGCTTTGGTTTTAAGTGTGTTTTATGTTGAGATCGATTTTAAAATGCTTTGATTTTAACTGTGTTTTATGTTTAGATCGATTTTAAAATGCTTTGATTTTAAGTGTGTTTTATGTTTAGATCGATTTTAAAATGCTTTGGTTTTAAGTGTGTTTTATGTTTAGATCGATTTTAAAATGCTTTGGTTTTAAGTGTGTTTTATGTTTAGATCGATTTTAAAATGCTTTGGTTTTAAGTGTGTTTTATGTTTAGATCGATTTTAAAATGCTTTGGTTTTAAGTGTGTTTTATGTTTCGATCGATTTTAAAATGCTTTGGTTTTAAGTGTGTTTTATGTTTAGATCGATTTTAAAATGCTTTGGTTTTAAGTGTGTTTTATGTTTAGATCGATTTTAAAATGCTTTGGTTTTAAGTGTGTTTTATGTTTAGATCGATTTTAAAATGCTTTGGTTTTAAGTGTGTTTTATGTTTCGATCGATTTTAAAAACTTTCTACAATTTTTTAGTAATAAATGTTTTCCATTTCTAATTCTCCATTTTTGTTTTTCCAGGCTGGAGCTCTTCTAGCTTGCGGCATTGTGAATTCTGGAGTGCGCAATGAATGTGACCCGGCTAAGGCTTTATTAGCTGATTATGTTAGGGACCAAAAACCAATCATGCGTATTGGTTCGATTGTTGGGTAAAATATTTACTTTCTTTTACAATGTTCACATTTTTAATCTGACTTTTAAGTTTATATTTTTTGTATTGGCATTAAAATAGAAATATTTTCACCTTTTTTCTTCAGTGTTAACATATCCAATAGTTGTTTTGTTTTTAATAAAGATTAAAGAGTTTTTGTCATGTAAAATGTGAATCAATTATTTTTTCTACTACAAATTTAAGATTAATTTGAATACAAAGTGGTTGAAATCAAAATCTCACATATTTTCATAAAACATAAGTTTTTTTAAAAACGTATTTTAATGATTCTTTTGTATTTGAAGTTTGTAGATTTGGAATTTAATTTCCTTTCATCAAAAACTCATTTTAAAAAAATATCCTACGGTGAACAAAAATAAATTCTTATAAAAGTGGGCTTCATGCCTTGTCTGGAGCGATTTCCATTAAAAAAAAAAAGAATGAATTTGGATTATTCAGACTACTATTCTCATCTTGTGTGTTTACAACCTTTTAGTCCATGTAATGGCCGACTTTCTTCAGGTGCATTTTTTTTAACTTATGAACATTCTAGTCGAACCTAGGAATTTTTATGTTGTTTAGTTCAAAAAGATGCATGTGAAGAAGGTCGGAGGTCACATCGGCCGAAACATTGTGAATATAACAACCAAGATGAGAATAGTAGTCCAAATACAAATTATCAATCCTCATCTAAAAAAATTCCGAAACTTGAAAAGTAATTTATTATCGTTGTCTATTTGATTTGTTTATTTACAGATTAGGTCTAGCTTATGCTGGTTCTAATAGGGAAGATGTGATCAATCTTCTTCTTCCTGTTCTTGGAGACACCAAAACCACCAACGAAGTAAGTTTTCAAGTTCATGACAAATTGCATCTTTATTTTCATTAATCCTCAGTGTCTAAGCAATCACGTCGAGTAATACCCTTGCAGCTTCCACACTCATTTTAGAAAATGAGATTGTCTGATCGCCAAGTATAAAATACAAAAAGACATTGCTGATTATATGTTGTCACTATGCCAAAAATTTACATTTTACCCATTTTAAAATGAATTGTTCCCAAATAGAATCATCATCAGGGTTTTTGATCACTCCTGGAGGAGGAACCCCTCCCTGGTTACCGTCCACCTTGTTGGTGACTGTCATTCAGGGTTTTTTGCCATAGTCGCCACACTAAGCACTGTGGATTGGCGACGCTATTTGTCCATAGCTAGGCGTCTACATACTGCGTCTGGTATTCACAAATGGTCACCTATCTAGTACTGACCAGGCTCAACGTCGCTTAACTTCGGTAATCTAGCGGCAACTGGTGTCAACGTGATTGTGCTGTATTGTTTCAAAATAGAATATGACGTCATAAATAGAATTTTTATTTAAGGAATATTTAGCTGACAATTACTTTTACGGTAAGAAGTAAAAGGCGGCGGTAGTTAGTAGTTTATAAATGGTAGTGTTTATGCATATTCGTACTCGGACAAAAACCTGTTTGATATTTGTTTCTATCATGCACATGAAATGCTTACTGTATCTGTTTATTGTGTTGAGTGACTAAGTGTAAGTTTTTATTTTTTTGTGAATATTGCAAACAAAATTTATGCAAATGATTTTATTTCAAATAAATCTAAAAATGTATATTTTTATTTGTACTTTTACTATAAAATGAAACTAATATCTAAACTTGGACCTTTTAGAAAATGTAAATTTTATCAAGAAAGCAAATTTCTACATGGTCCTGATTGTTCACATGCCACTGATTGGTTGGGATAAACAAAAAAAAAACTTTTTTATTTAATAACATTGGATTCTCTCTTGTTTTCAAAAGAAAAATAAATTGTTTAAATCTTGTTAAATCTTTCCCATTTCTGCAAAAATAAATAATTTTGATCAATTTTATAGCATTTAGGTTTTTAGCTGACTTAATTCTGTTAGATATCGTCTCGTTTTCTCTGGGGTTGATATGATGATGTTCATAAAATGGTCTGAAGACTTCTGGTCGATTGTTTATTCTGCTTGGCGGGACATGTCTGATGGTGATTCTTTATGGGGATGTCTATAGCCAGATTGTTGGTTCTCAGTAATTAAATGGCACAAAGACATTTATACTCAGATATATAGTTCTTTATTTCACCTTACATACATGCTTTGGGCAGAGAAAGAGAGAGAATCTTAACTACTGTTTTTTTTTCCTATCCCCTTTTGCTTCTAACTGACCCTTCCCCAAACTCTGGTTCAAAACCTTCCAGCATGTCATTTTATCATATGGGTTTTCCATGTTCATGTTCCCATGCAAGTCACTTTTGAACTGTGATCCTTTGTGTCAGACCAATTTTGAACTGTCCTCTTTAAGAAGTAGGGTGGCTGCTTCAAGACCACCCAATACATAACATTTCTAAATTTAGATGGTTTTAATAAACTATGCAAATCTGCAACTAAATTTAAAAAAAAACAAAACCCTTTCCTATTCTATCTTTAGTAGTTTACCTGTGTTGTCAAAATGACATTGAAATAGAGAAAATATATTTTCTTTGAATTTCAATTACAACAAAATAATTTAAAGATTTAAATAATTGATTTAGTTCTCGTGTATTTGTCTATTGCTACAAAAAACAATCCATTTAGCTGCTGTAGTTGGCAATAAAAAAAATTATTCTTTCTCAGACAATCCCTTCTATTTTTACTATTTTTTCTATATTAACATTTTAATTCAATAAATATTTAAATAAATCCAAATATTTAAATAAATATTTATAAATATAAATTTATATTTATAAATATTTAAATAAATCCAAATGAGACAAAACCAAAGATATCCTTAATTTACTTGATAAATAAATGAAAATACATTAAAAATAAAGTTAATTACTTTCTAGACATACAAATATTTGATACTATCACCTGTCATTTTACTCTTAATGTTGAAAAAAGTGATACGTAACAAATGTTCAAATTGAATATGGTCACTGTTGTGAATACAATTTACTTTTTTTTTTTTTTTACAAACAAATGGTATTATATTAATAGATTTACTTAAACCTCATCTTATGATGCACCTTACAGATATAAGTCGTTTGTCCTTTCTGCATTTATAAAATAGTATTGCCCGGGATGCAGTGAAGTTATTTTAGTTTGTAATTTTTTTCTTTGCTTATATTTTAAATCTATACAGAAAGGGAAATAAAATTTTATTTGTAAGGGAGAATACTCTTTCATCATGAGTTATTTCCCTTGTTGATTATTTATTTATTTTAAGTCATAATTGAACAAATGTGTCCGTATTATCAGTTATCCGGGTGGGATTACGTAATTTTGAAAATAAACTGTAGCAAAATACACTATTATAGTACCAATAGTATGGTACAATAATAACTGAAAATCGGTTAGTCAGAATCAAAGTTTGAAATGTTAGTTTTAATATTATTTAGGTTCAACTTTTAAAGTTATTCAAGATAACTTTGTTAGATTGCTTTGTCTTACACTCATTGAAGCCTTTTCTACTCTATTAAAATATTTGAATTAAAAAATTTTTTTTTTTTTTTAATAAAGTAAATAACCCCCTCCTGTTTTTATCTTTCTTTCTTTCTTTCTAGGTGATTGGTATGGCTGCTTTGTCATGTGGTTTGATTGCAGTTGGCAGTTGCAATGCAGATGTTTCCTCCACAATTATTCAGAAAATGATGGAATGGCCGACAAGCGAACTCAAAGATACTTACACTAGATATTTGTCTTTAGGTCTTGCACTTACTTACTTAGGTAAATGCTTTGATTTATTGAATGCTTGCCATTCCGTTCATGTGATCATTAATCATGGAGTAATCAATCCGATTTAAATGCCTCCTTTTCCTATAGAAGATATTCAGACTTTGGCACTATTACACTAGCTTTCAGACGGTTTTCAACCAAAACAGGCACGTTCTTAGTTCAAACTGCATGCCATAAGCAATTATGTTCTCACTCCCTATAAGTCTTTGGCCTTTTTGCTAAGATTTCTGTCCTTGGTCAGCGAATGAGAAGTCCTTCTAGATTGAGGCAATTGTTAGTTTTGTCTCAATCTAGAGTGCCCCTTCTAGAGGAACTGGATTTTCCCCACATGAAACACTGACCGTGTGTCTAACTCTGCCCTCATTGGGAGGCAATTAAATAGGGACTTAAATTGGTTTAGTTGCTAAATAGGATTAACACCCTGGAAAGAAACAAACCTAATATTCTGTTGGACTGCCAGTTTTCTTGGAATTAGAGGAGACAACAGATGATTCAGCAACTAAATCATCCTTGGAAATGACTGTTGATGAATGACTAAGAAATTGAGGTTTACCTACACTGACATGAAACCCAAAATAAACAAGTTTATAAAAAGCTATTATTGAAAAAGAATAAAGAAAATAAACTATTTAAAATAACTCACTTTGAGAATATTAGATGCTGTAAGCAAACATTTCACTCATGCATATAAATGGATACCAGTCTTGGTGAGAATTATAATCGGCGACTGACTAGCGTCATGTCACAAAGACGGTTTGGATCCTCCGTTCGGCTTCACGTGATAAAGACAGGATAAGAAACAGATCTAAAAGCCCCCTTCAGGCTGAGAAAGGGTTTTTACTATTCTTTAAACTGTCAAATAGAAAATAATGTCTGGCTTTAATTAAATGCCAAAAGTCAAGTATTATGGTTCATTTGTGCTACTCAACGAAAGTAAAAAAAAAAATGATTTTCGATTACTGTAATATTTTTATCTGAACTTTTTTCTTTTTGTTTATTATGCATTTAACCATCTTAAAGCAACCCCATAAAAACACATCTTTGCACAGAACACTTACACTATCAATACAATAGCAATACCCCACATCAATACACAGTTAAATACAAATTCTGTTAAATACTTAATCCAATAGTTCTAAAAAATGCCATCATAATTAATTTCTTTTTTTTTTACCATTATTTCTGAATTCATCAAATTCCATTTTAAAATGTTGTACACTATTGCTGTTCTATATCTCTACAAAGTCACCATTCGCCAATGCATGGAGTATTGTTGCCACATCAAAACTGGTGCACCAACCACCCCAGTCTCTCCCTCTTGGACAGGATCCAAAAAAGAACCTCTAACCTAATAGGTTCCACACTGTCTACCAAGCTCCAGCCTCTGTCCCATGGCCACAATGTTGCATCCCTGTGCTTTTTTTACAAATATATCAACAAAAAAATGTCCACCATATTTAGAAATGGCATGAATTATTTTGAAAGTCTCAATAAAATCAGCTTTCATTCTTTTTTTTTATCACTGGTTTTAATTTTATATCCTTTTTATTTTGTTTGTTTATTTTTTTCCTGCCTTTTCTTTCTATAGGTAAACAAGAAGCTGTTGAAGCTACTCTTGCGGCTTTGGAAGCAGTTGTTGAACCGTTAAAATCTATGACTCAGATGTTAGTCGACATTTGTGCTTATGCTGGTAGGTGTTTCATTGATTTGCCTGAATTTTTTATACCAATTAAAAGAATTTGGAACATGAGAATATATTATTTTTAATAAGATGCTCACTATGAAAATGTAGTTAAAGTATTGAAATCTTTTTTTTACAAAGGAGTAATTCTTTGATTTTATTGAAGTGAATTAAAAAAAACTCAAATATTGCCCACCATATAAATAATAATATTTATATAATAATAACCCTGTTTCTATTTGAGTAAGACCATTATCACCTGTTACTCCCTATTTGGAATCATCAACTCTCCTAGATGCAAAGAAAGATTAGGAGGTAGATTTTTCTTATTCCCTCAACCATGACCGGGCAGAAGTGTCCATTTTTTTATTTTTTTTATTTTTATGTATTTCTTACTTATCGCCTGTAGTAAGGATTGAACCTTCAACCTCTAGAAGACTGTCACTTAGAACTGATTGTCAACTATATTGATGTGGCACAACAGATAAAAGCATTGGTTAAAAATCAGTTCTATGTAACAGTCTGTTCTGGAAGTGACGGTTCAATCCTTACTACCAGTGATAATAACTAAGAAATGCATTAAAAAAATCAGTAACCACCTTTATAAAGTGATAACGTCCTGAAGGTGAATAAAAAAATTTTTTAATTTTTTTTACGGCAGTTATAATTAAAAGCTCTCAAGATAATTTTTTTAAGGCAGTTAAAATTCAAAGCTCTGATAATAATTTGTTTTAAGGCAGTTTAGAATTCAAAGCTCAAGATAATAATTTTTTTTACTTACATTTGAATATTTGATTTTTTAATATAATTTTCTTAGAGCTGCCATTTTATTTTTAAAAAAGAATGTTTTTTTTGGGGGGTGGGGCGTTTTCATTCTTGATCGTCGAGTATCAATGAGTATAAAACATTTTGTTCTCGAAATGAAGGGGTTGGGGTAAAGTAATTTACCTGATCTAAAAAAAATCTATAATTTGTTTTTTCTTCTTTTTTAATATACTTTCTATTAACATTCGCTTATGAATTAAAAAATGCTGAAATTTTTATTAAGATCGGATAAATCTGATTTTGGCTACATTTTTTTTTTTCTTTTTTTTTACTCTAAAAACTACAACTTTCAATTAATTTCATTGCATCTCCATGTTGACAATGTTGCTTACTGATGAAGAAAATCTTTTCTATTTTTTTAGGCACTGGGAATGTACTCAAGATCCAACAATTATTGCATTTATGTTCAGAGCATGATGATACAAAAGACAATGTGAGTTTATGGTTTTTCTTGAGTAAAAGTTTGACTTTTGGGGGATTTTTTTTATCACACTCGTGTACTTTGCTTTGGTTTTCATCACAATTGGTATCGTTGGTTTTAACTATGCAAAGTTGTATATTAAATATGTCTTAGGTTATACACATAAGGAGTGAAGTATTTGTTGACTTGCAAAAATAACACCTCCATTAAAGTTATGTTATTAAATACTCAGTTTATTTTTATCAAAACTTATTGGTTTCACTTGTAAGTGATTTCTGTATTTTTTCTCTTTCAGGAAAGTAATGACAAGAAAGATGATAAAAACAAAAAGAAAGAAGACAAAAAAGAAGAAAAGAAAGAAAAAGACGAAAAGAATGAAGCAACTGCTGCCAAACCAGATCTCTCCATCCAACAAGGTCAGCATGATGGTGTTGCATTACTTTTTTTCTTTTTTTTTTTAAGATCTTACAAATGAGCAAATCAAAAGTTAAGTTTATATCTCTTAAGGAGCCGCTTTCATGACAGGTGACCAATTTCTTCCAATCATAACGTCAAAATAACAGCTTCAGTTTTTCCTCTAAATTATCACTTTTAAGCATTTTATCCACTATTATTTGTTGTACTTAATTCTGTTTACATTAATGTTTTTTTTATTAGGTATTGCTGTCATAGGGATTGCTCTTATTTCAATGGGAGAAGACATTGGAGCGGAAATGTCTTTCAGAACTTTTGGACATTTGGTAAGTAAACGAGCGAGAAAAAAAAACGTTATATTGATAAACATTGTTTATATGATTCTGCACATTTATATAAGAAATCGTTGATAAAAATGGTTGACGATTTAAAAAAATTAAAATTGTATATCAAAGTTAATTCTTTAAGTTAATTTTTTTTTTTTTTTCTGTTCTAAATTTGAACTAATGATGATCAAGTTAAAAAATATATAAATGGTTAGTTTGTTTTGTTAAACATTCAAGGAAATATCTTAAAATATTTTGTTTCGTCATAATCATTATCATCAAGGTCTTTTTATTTCACTTTTGTTAGAGGAACCCCTCCCTGGTTTCTTTCCACCTTGTTTTATTCCTGGCTAGGCGTGGCCAAGTAGAACCTAGTTGGCTATCAAGGTAGTCTTATATGACTATTTAAATTTATTTCAGCTTTTCCTTTTTCTAGGTTATTATTCTTATTCAAAATGCAGGAGTAAACACTGAACAGGATCTTGAAAGACAGTACTGACATTTATAAAAAAATTGAAGATTCAATTCTTTGGTTAGAGATTTTTTTTTCAATCTGTCCTTTGAATTGTTCAGTTTCTGTAATTTTATATTTTTTCTAATCTTTTAGTAAAAAGTTAAGTTAGAATATTTCTCATTAAGACTAAACATATCCTGTAATCATGTCGATGAGTTTTAATCTTTGTGCGTTTTTGTTTCCAGTTGCGCTATGGAGAACCAGTAATTCGAAGGGCAGTACCTTTGGCTTTAGCTCTTGTGTCTGCTTCCAACCCTAAACTGCAGATTCTCGATACACTTAGTAAATTTTCACATGACAGTGATTCTGAAGTGAGCTACAATGCTATTTTGTCCATGGGAATTGTTGGCGCTGGTAAGTTTTACCTTTCTTTGTAGTTGTTTTCTTTTGTCTACCAATACTTTGGATATCATACAACGTCCATGTCGACGATGTCATCTTATAGAGAAGTGAAGGAAGAGAGAGCTGTGTCACACTTTAGCACTCCCCTCACTCCATTGATACAGAGAAGCTTCATGGTTGGGGAATTGGCGCAGGGTACAATGGTAGGAATTGGAAGGAGGAACAGGATAAAAAAGATGAGAAAGGGGAATCTAAAAATCGAAACAAAGAAACACTGAAAAATGTAAGCTCATATTATCAGTAATTAAAAAAAATATATTTCCCTTTGAAATATTAAAAACTGCAACGTCAGCTCATCAACAATGTTCTAATTAAAATACTGTGAATGCACAACTCCAGTTATTATTCATTTGATTTATTCTTCACAATATTAAAGGAAATAAATTGAACCATTGCATTTTTCTTCGAAAATCCTAATATTGCATTAAGAAACATCAATGTATTGAATTGCTGCATGACTGTTTTTCTGCAGATTCAATTGCTTTTAATTTAAATGATGAATCGTATGCAGTATTTTTTTGTTTTTCTCTTTGATGTCCATCTTAATTTTTTTCTGTTAACTCACTGTTTTAAAAATAAGATATTATTAAACCTGCATAAATTATTGTAATAGTTTGCAATTTTAAATTATCATTACCAGTGTATGCTATTTATAAAACTATATAATTATACTGTGCTGTTTATATACGTGTTGTGTGGTTTTATTTGTCTCAAATTTTAAAGTTTTTCAAACTAGATTATTTTTTATCAAGAAACGGAGAAATGTGAAAGAACCTCACAACATGGAAATCATTGCCTTTTAAAACGAGAAGAACCTTTTTTTTTAAATTCAAAAAAAAAAATTTTTTTTTTTTTTTTTTAGATTAATTTTGCTGAATTTCCTGTCTTTGATAAATCTTTTAATTGTGCTAACCCAAGTAACAAATGTTGCGAACATACCAAATATCTTTTTGTAAGAAAGTGTTATCAACACCTGTCTACTTTGTCTTGTTATCTACAGGGTGTTCGTAAAGTCTAAATGCATGACACATAGAACATTCAATCCTTATTCGTTGAGTCAAGTGTATTGGATCTATGATTTCTTTTGTGTGCACTTTCTTCTTTAGCATTCCTCAGAAAAAAAAAAATCTAGGACCAAGGTCTGATGAATGAGGTGACCACTCCACATCTGTGGAAGCAAAATCGAATCAGTTAACGATATTGAATTTTGTATTTCATTTGATTAAATGAAAATTATCCGATGTGCAGACTTTACGGACACCTATTGTGCTGAGTAGTTGTAATCTTGCCATTTCAAATCAGGATTTTTAAAATGAAATAAAAATTTCTGAAAACTTGTACTTGCGAGTAATTAACTTTTTAGTTTAAAAAATTCTCATTTTTCATTTCAATTCTTACAATGTGTAAGAAAGTAACATCCACTCCTTCCTTTTTTTTTTTTTTTTTTTTTTTTTTTTTTTGTGATCCAATAAAAACTGCCAATTTTCTTCCCGAGCTTGTTTGATCTAACCGCATATAACACTGTCTTCAAAATCTTTTAAAAAGATGTCCATAACTTTTTCTCTTTTTTAGGCACCTTGAATGCCCGCTTAGCTGCCATGTTGCGCCAGTTAGCTGTTTACCATGCAAAAGACCCCAGCAATTTATTTATGGTTCGTCTTGCCCAGGGCCTGACCCACTTAGGCAAGGGGACCCTTACTCTCTGCCCTTATCACAGTGACAGATCACTTATGAGCCCTGTTGCTGTGGCTGGATTACTCTCTGTTCTTATTTCTTGCCTTGATGTCAAAAACAGTAAGTAGAAGCAATTATGTATATATTTTCCTTTCTCTCCTTACCTACTTTGGCTCACTAATATGACTTTAATTGGTTATGCCAAATTCAAATACAAGCATATCTATTATGGCCATTTACACAATAATAGTCTTAATAGATGTATGAACTCACTCCCTATGGCTAAAAAGTAGCAACTTATGCTATCAGTACAGTTCACCATAATCAATCTTAATCACACATTAATCACCATAATGCCACATTCACTCTATTGATAATAGCCCATATTGAAGATATTAATAATTGTTCTTGTGTACAATTCTATTTTTCTTTTTTTGGGTGATGGGATGATCACTCAACCCCACAGCTCCAATATGTAACACTCATTCTTATTATTTTCTATTTTCAGTTATCCTCGGTAAATCTCATTATGTATTGTACCATATAGTATCAGCTCTGCAACCCAGAATGCTTGTCACATTTGATGAAAAGCTACAGAATATAAATGCATCAGTCAGAGTTGGACAGGTAAGGAATTTGTCCGTTTTTTATAAATTGGTTTTCTTTTAGTGAAAATCAAATCAATAAATGAAATTTTTGTCTGTAAGATTGGAGATTACAAATTGCATCAAGTCTTACACAAATTATCTCGTTTGAAGATTATTAGATGATTTGTAGCTGTTAAAAAATGGAGCAATGCTTTTGTCTTGAATAAAAAATATCATTCTTTGAAGGACTCTGGTCAATACCCATGTGCAGTATGTAGAAGGAGGATTAGGAGCAATGAAATACAGTGCAACCACTACACTCTATGGGTGCACAAAAAGTTCTGTGGAGTGCATGATAGGCTCACACCAGATCCAGACTTCAGATGTAAAAGATGTCTCGGACTTTCACGTTCAATTGAGAGCCGCCCTTACACAAAAGTTAAAATAGGCGAGGACACCCTTGAGGTGATAGACTCCTTTTGCTACCTAGGTGAGTGCTGGAGGTGGCTCGAACTAAGTTCGACCATCACAGTCAAGACAGCTTGGGGAAAGTTCAGAGGACTTCTACCAATCCTAACATTCCGAGCCATCCCAATTATTACATGGGCTAAAGGTCTGTGATAGCTGCGTAAGAAGCATGATGCTGTATGCCTCTCTTGCTCCACTCCAGAGAAATGACGGCAATGATTAGGTGGGTATGCAATGTAAAGCTGGACCAGATCCAGAACATTAGGTCGGACACTCTACTTGAGAAATTGGCCATTCCAAAACTTGATGTCCTAATAAGGACAAACCACCTTTGCTGGTTTGGGCATGTTGAAAGAAGCAAGGAATATATCAGCACATGCAGAGACCTAAGACTGGACAGCAAAAGGAAAGCTGGGCACCCTAGGTAGACATGGAAAGAAACCATTAGGTAAGACCGTAAACAGTGGCAAATGGACACAGTTTATCCCCACAATCGTCATCACTAGAGACAGCCAGACAACATCTAACCTCTTGTCAAAGGGAACATAGACGATAAACCTGGATAGTGAGTGAGTGTGTGAGTAATTCTCCAAGCTGTATAGTTTTTAAAATAAAACACACGCACGCCTCCCTTCCCCGTGTCAATATACAAACTGTTAATGACTCAACAGAGTTTTGTAGCGAAACCAAATAATGTAATCTCAGAAACATGTTGCCAAGTTAAAACAACCTTCATCATAATGATCACATTTACAGTTGTACAAAATATTACAGTACCATAATTTTCACTGCTGGAAAGAGAAATAGCTGAAACTTTTCACTTCCTTCTTGCTGTCCCATAGCTTGCATTTGTAACAACTACAGTCCAAGTCAAACTTCCTCTGTCTTGTCTGTGAAAGCTAATTCCCTTATATAAAAAAAATCTAAATTCATAAGTATATCTTGTCACATTTGTAAATACCTTACACCTTGGTCATATCCTGAAACATACTCCGTCAGCCCTTTATTTGACCTTCCATAGCACTCCATTCAACCTGCAGGATGTTGGCAGTTTGGCACCTGACCAGGCAACAATTTCTCCCAACACTAATACACCTAATGCTCTGTACCAAATAAACTTTTAACTTGAAGACTGTTGTAAATATAAATGTGTTTATTCTAAAAATGTGTTTCCACATCTTTTTATAGGCTGTTGATGTTGTTGGTCAAGTAGGTAAACCCAAAACAATAACCAGTTTCCAGACGCACACCACCCCTGTATTGCTGGGATATGGAGAAAGAGCCGAATTAGCGACAGATGAATGTATCCTTAAGATTATAATGAATCGCAAAGATTTTACCATTCTTCTACAGTCAGCACACAAATTCTCATTGATTTCCAACAGATGAATAGGATGTAATTTTATTGTAATAGTCTTACGCATTGCCAACTACAGCTGTTGATCTTATAAAGTTTTATGTGGTATTGGTTGGTATTGCAATTAATCAATAAAATGACTCCTCTTTTGAAAGTGACCCCAAGGTCAGCTGACCTTATGGTGACATGAAGTCCAAAATCTATGTACTTCCACTGCTTGTATAAAACTATGAGATCATACAACTGTAGCTATCAATGTACACAAACGTTACAATAAAGTTACATTCTGTTTCTCTTGGAAATCAAAAAGGTTTTGTGCTAACCCCATGTACAATAACATAAATATGGCCCATATAAACATATCGAATAAGACACGGAAAAAAAAAACTGTATTATGTTACAAGCAAGCTCGCCCAATACATTTCTTTATATATATATATATATATATATATGAAATATATTAGAGGGGGTTATTTCTGTTGTCGTCTTATTTGATTTGTTTATATCAGCCATATTAAAAATCTAACAATGTTTCTGATTCAACTTGCTATAACTGACTAGGTTATTTTTTTTGTTTGTTTAAAAAAAAGATTGAATATAATAGTATTAGTAATTTTAGTATTCCTCTCAAGTTGATGTGAACCAAAAATCAACCTCGAATGTCATATTGGACATGTAGGCATTGGTTAAGAGATATTCTAGAGTGAATTCTACTTTTAAGTCATTTTATTTATTTATTTTTTTTTTCAGTGCTATCATGTATGGTTATTTATTGATGCGCAATCGTTTCTTGTTTTTCTCCTTAACTTATTCCTTTCAGATATTCCTCTAACACCTGTTATGGAAGGTGTTGTCATTTTAAGGAAGAACCCTAACTATGAAGCCTAGTCCATTTCTTTTCTCTTTTCACTCTTTGACCATCATCTTGCAGACCTCATGGCGTTGATGCTTCCAAAATGAAACTCAGCTACATCCATTTTTTATCAATGTTTCTCTCCTCTGTCAAGAATTGGTCCGCAATTCCAACGCTCATCCATATGACTGCAGTAACACACACACACAGACATGTAGACAAGCACGCACAAACATGCGTACATACACCCATATACAAATAAATACTGTTACTAATTGTTCAAATCAGAAACAAATTAAAAAATCTTTTTCATTATTGTTTCTTTTTGTCATTCATTTTTTTTTTTTTTTTTTACCGGAAAAAGTTGATTTCCACCAATATCACCACTGCTATTTGGCTGAAATCTGCTGTTGTTTCTAAGAAAACATTGAAAAATCTAAGCTATTGAGTTATTTACTTTCTTTTTACTGTGTGTGAGTTATACATTGCTAAGGCCTAAAACAATTTCAATGTTTTCTTAGAAACAAACGTAGACAGTTCGGAGTTGGAAGATAGGCTGTTCGATGGCATTTTGCTGTTTCATTAAATAAAGTTTGCCTTCTCTCCCAATTGCCTTCTATTTTTTCTTTTAAAACTGACTCCCCCCCCCCAAAAAAAAAAATCATCTGTTAACTCAGTTCGTGTATGAATAAATCTGATTAACTTCTATAAATTTGCATTTTCTTTTTTTTTTTTTTTTTTTTTTTTAAACGTTGTTTGAAATACATATTTTACAATTTAATTATCTACTATTCTCGACGCCATCATTCATTACATGACCAACTTTTATTTGTTTGTTTATTAAGACGGGTTCTTTTTAAATCAATTGTCACTTCAGTATACTGACGCCCGGCGCTGTTGTTATCATTATCATCGTCGTAGTGGGTCGCACAGTCATCGTCATTGTCTAGTGTCTAATGAAAACTTTTTCATGCACAGAAAGAAGAAAGGCTCAACGCGATCGGGGAGTTCAAATGGGGTTTTTATTTTGGAGAGATTTTCTCTTCATATGAGTAAATGTCACACATTAAATTGAGAGAAAGCCAAAATTGTTCTAAACTTAATTCTACTTAGTTACGGGGAAAGAAAGAAAGAGTGGGCAAACCAGTCGCTATCAACTCTTTTAAGAATTGAATTCCCATTTTTCTTTATTTGAATTACATCTTGAATTCACATCGGCTCGTCATGGCTTTCTAAAACAGACTGACTAAAAACGTGTTTCTTTCTTTCACACGATATTGTGACATCACTGCTCAAAGGGACAGAACTTGTCATAATACATTTGTTTGACCTTTCCAAGAACCCCAACCTGAGTTGTTTATTTTTTTAGTCCGAGAGCGAACTTGTTTTTCAGATTTTCTTGTCAAGAAACTTGCACTGGTCCACCTAGATACTAAATCCATACTAGCTGATGTTATCGTTCTTCACATACATCCATTATGTAACATAGCCTAAATGAAATACTGAATAAGTAGTTTGATTATTTTATGCAAAATTTATTTTTACTATTTATCACAAACATCTCGTCTAACTAAATCTGCTGTAAAATCAGAGCTGTGGAGTCTGAGCTAATTCATTGTCTGAGGAATCAGAGGTGATGAAAATTGACTTTTACAAAAAAAGAAGTTATACATAACTGCTCAAAACTTAGAAATAATCGTAAATTAAGTGGTGGTTATCTTTATCAACCCTTAGAAAATAATTCTTAGTAGAATAGTTGTTTAAAATGTACATTCTACAGTAGTAAGTTGAAAAATGACATCAAGTCCGTCCAGGAATTTGTATACCTTGCCATTAACATCCATTCAACAGAGGAGACATCAAAATCCACAAGCATCTCCCTGCACAGCTTCCAATTTAGGATGACCCCCAAAACTTTCACCCTAATTCTCAGTAGCTCCTTATGTGTACACTGGCAACTTGCCTTGTTTGGGGTGAACTGTTAAAAAAAAAAAAAGGCCTGGGAGGTGATTGATGGACTCTATCAGAAAGAGGACTTTCAGATAGGGCAATCTTAAAAGGGACCTTTTTAATTTTATTTTTAAAGCAACAATGGAATCTTTTTCAAAAGCTTGGACACTGACAAAACAGAAAAGAATGTTTTTGTGGTATTTGTTTTTTTGTTTGTTTTTTTACAGAATCCAAGGAAAGAGACAAAAACTTCTGCTATATCTTCACTACACCTATGACGGCAACCCATAACAACAGAAGTGAAAGAAAGAGATACCACTACCCATTGAGCCGTCTACTTATGTGTCAACGAGATTACAGCTGTTTCTGTTTAATCGTATGTAATGAAGAGGTACTTTATTTAAGCATTAAATAACCCTACAATGGTTTATATATGGTAAAACATCTAAACCAACTAATGAATCGTTTATAATAGGGAGTTTATTTAACTGCCTCACACGGCAGAAAAGTTAGACATAAGGTCAGTTTATTGTGGGAATCTAGCTCCCTCTGAAAAGGGGTCACTCTAAATAATTGCAAAATTAGCCATGATTAGCTCTGTCAATATTCCTCGTTTTAGACGATCAGCCTTAACCCCCCCCCCCCCCATCTCAAGGAAGGTAATGCCTGGGAGCATAGCTTTCTGAAAGTGACCAAAACAGATAGTACACTTTGAACCCATTATTTGCAAAAAGTGAAACGAGTACAATTTTACAAATGAGGCATAAAAACATTAAAAGTGTTGTGAGAGGGAAGGTGTTGGTCATCCTTTGTCTATCCTACTCTTGACTAGACGCATTTTTATCTATTTGTATAAGCATTGTTTCTTTCATTCTTTCACCATTTGTCCATCACTTTCACTTCAGCAGTCACCAAAATACCACACTTACTTCTATTGATTACCTTGCTTAAAATGCTACAATGTTTCTACTAGGAAGGAACTATTTACAGACATCAGAGTAGAAATCATAATGCCCTTTCTGAAAATGGTGGGTTTATACACAAGAATCTAATATCTTGAAGTTCAATAAACCAAACTTCTCTAGAAATAAAATAATTGTAGACTGTTTACTCAAGAAATAAGCACATATAAAAGAAATTGAGCAAAATCTGTTTTTTTTGTAACCTGGTAATTTAGGTTATAATAATTAATAACTCTTGAACTTTCAACAGCAACTTATAACAGATTTATTACAACTGAACACAGAATAAATCAGTTAATTGACCGCTGTAAGCGAGATGAAATATACAGTCTTCAGACGTCGGTCTGTTTATTTTCTTTCCAGGCAGACTTCATTTGCAAGGGCGATAACTCTTAACCTTCCCAAAATGATGCAAGGGAAGTAAACATTTAACACATTTAAAAATATTATAAACCTCAAGCATAAAATCCTTTTACCAATATAAATGGAGTCGGCATTGAATAACATAAACGGTTGATATGCCGTAAAACAACAAATAAATCTTAAAATGGATTTAAATCAATTTCATTTACAAAAGATATTTACGATTTTTGATCCCGGTCCAAAAGCAGAATAGTACCGAATAAATCAAAAAGGCGTTGATATGCCATAAAAGAGAGAAACTGACATTGTCTTCGATTACAGGTCTTGTATTATCGTTGAAGTTTGAAATTGCTGAAGATGGTCCGAGGAGTATTGTTGCGATAAGTCGACTGTGACAAGGGTTTTTGCATGAGAAGTCATGCATATAAATAGTCAAGAAAACCCGAGAAACCAAACAAAAAGACTTGTGTGATTTATATCGGGTTTCATTAGAAAACGGTGTTCACATTTCACTTGTTTCATTAGTTAAGGCGAACAAATGATTTGCATAAAAATAACTGATATGTCTCGTACCACGACTTGTCTCGTAACTTTTTAGATTCATCCAATAGAAGGATTTTTTTCTGTAGTTCAGTCGGTTGGTCTGTCATGCTTAAAATTAGTTTGTCACATTTAAAAAAAATCTTAGTTTTATATTATTACAAAGATTATCAAGACCAGATCTTGTGTGTGTTTGTTTCTCACTTACGTAACTTTCATAAATACACAATTATTTTTTTAATTTCATTTTCATATTTGGTTTAATGTCTGTTTTACATGTTGACATGTGTTGGACGGTTTTTTAGAAATTGACTTTCAAACTAACCTATCTTTGCTAGGTCTTTATTTATCTCTATTTCTCCCAAGTCCATTTTTATCACTTCCTCTCATGTTTTCCTTTGCCTTCCCCTGTGAACTGAACCTGCTACCTCAACTGTTTTACATCTAATAATCCAAGAACACTCATCTTTCAGCATGGCCATACCATTCTGCACACATCTCCCTACGCTGTCTTTCTCTGAGGTCATCAGATCTAAGCCTGTCTTAAAGACTCACATTACACATCCATCGTATCATTCTCATTATTTCTCTCCATGCAATGCATGTCCTCAATCCTCACTGTTTCACTTCCATACATCAACACACTGCATACACATGCTTGATAGACTGATTTACTATTGTATATTCTTAAAATTAGAAATAAGGAAAAGATAAAACGAATTTTAAAATCTTATTTTAAAAAAGAAATTGTAAACATGACTATATTTTGAATTACTTTTCTCTAATCCCTCCACCCATGGAAACGCCGGGTTGCTACAACTAGTATTTTCATGAATCTGAGTTCTCTGCTTTTTTTTTCTTCTTTTTTTTCTTTTTTTTCTTCTTCTTTTTATAAGACAAGACCGATTTCTGCCAAATTGCTAGAGCCGTACTTACTTAGCTTTTCGTTGCTATTTGGCTGGATTTTATTTCTTTTTTCTTCTTCTCTCTAGCTTAATCTTTCTTTCTCTTTTCCTGTTTTTTCTCTCTTCATCTTCCTTTCTCTGTCTTCTTGCTTTTCTTTTCCTTCTTATGACAGTTCTCCCTGAAAACTGAAAATGCTGTGATGGCTAACCCTTTAAACGATGCATGATTGGAGGAGGAGAATTAGATGACTTTTGTTTCATCAAAGAATGACTTTCTGTCCCCCCCCCCCCCCCCATGCGCATTCAAGGTCTTTCTCTGAAGTGGTTTTAGTTGTTTTTGCACTTCTCTCTTTCCAACACACACACACGGTGGGGGTTGGCAGCCTTCAGGTTGGGAACTTCATCTCGACTTCAGCTTTTTTTTGTCATTTGCTATTCACATCCCTGTATTTTATAAACTGGTGTTTCCATTATGACAATTACCCTAAATATGTGCTTAAAATTGGGGGTTGGGTTGACTCAAGAGTGTGGAATTTAGCAGTAGTCATATTAACATGTTTACCGCTTATGACATGTGGCATCTCAAGGATGTTCCTGCCAAATTTAGTTCATACTATCGAGTAGTTTGGGAACTTATAAGTGAATAATGGACAGATATGAAATGCTCTATTATAGAATGTGTAAATATTCAATAACCTTGTGCCAGATTTGACTCGTCTGAAGGTGAAATGTAGAGGAAGTCAAAATTTGACTCTGTTGAGGAACAAACGGATGATTCTAGTTTGAGTAAAATATCGAGAGATATCCTGAATCATCCTCGGCATGGGTGAGCCTTCTTTTTTTTTTTTCTAATAAAAATCAGATTTGCAGTAAGCAGAAAAACGAATTTAGTTTGGTTCACACTCCAACCTATCTTTGCTCTCTTTAGTTGGCCTTATGCCTCGTTATAGGACCAGAGGGATATGACGGTGGTTAAGTGGCTAACGTCACGGACTGACAACCTGGGTGTTCAAAGTTTGTTCCACAGAAACACTTTTATGTTAGCAACTTTCACGTGGTCCCTCACGTAAATACTTGATGTCTTTCTAGAAAGATACCGGGGAAACCAGTGTCAACAATAGAATCGTATGATTCACAAGAAATGAATAAATGAATGGGACCAAAAAAGATACACAACAGTTTATTTTGGTGAATGTGAAAATAATGACATATATTGTAAACGTTCACCAAATTGCATGTTTAGTGGAGTGCAGACAGCAGGCCTGCAATGGGAAAATATTTAACTAAGAGAAAACAATTCACTCAAGAAATTGGCTGATGTCTTTGAAATAATAATGTTATCTGGGATACAAGGGTTTGTGCTGAAAAATCAAACCACTCGAGATCCTACAGAATAAATGTCCACTCCAGATAACAGGCACACTGATGAGTAAGTTTTTATGTCCAGTGATAAAACAGCTCATCAGTCTCAAGTGGCCTACCTCAAATGACGGCAAGGAGAGTAGAAAGGGGACATTGGGTTTACTTTGGGCAGCCTCGTAACTCGCTTCTCTTATTTTGTCCTTTAGTCCTCACATTCCATGAGCAATGTTTCTGTCAAAGGGGGAAGAATTGCTGTTTTCTATCTATCTAACACTTATCGTTCACTAGTTTTTGACTTTGAAGTATTTTTTATTTATTTATTTAGTTTTAGCTTCTTACATCAAGTGGCTTCATGCCTCGTCTGGATCGACTTCCATAAAAAATATATATATATATATATTCCAGCAAAAAAGAGAGAGGGTGTTAGTTTTTTTCTTCTGTTGGTCGGAGATATAGAGGGACCTTAAGCGGAGGGACTGTTTGTGTTCGTCTGGAAGAGATGTTTCTCCTGATTGCAAATCTCTCGTTCAGTAGAGAAACCAAGTATTGTTGTAAACTTCCAAAATAAAACAAAGTTACTCGTTTTAAACTTGAGTTGTGATTTTGTTTGGAAGGAAAGTCCTTTGGTTAGAGCCGGGATTGAGACCACATGATCGACACTACAGTCAGTGTTGATCTCGATCACTGAATTCGGACAAAGACAGCGAGTGGACGATCACGACTTGTGCAGTTAACACACCAAAGCACAAGTTCACAATATCTATTATAAACTAAAACTATGTGGATCCTGTTTCTGAATTTTTGAGATGGGGAGGGATAATCTATATATTATTACAATAGCGTGTGTGTTCGTGTGTCACGCTTATATCAAAAGCTCTGCGCATGCGTGCCGCACCTAGATTTGGAAAAGCATTCAAGTTACCTAATTTTCGTAATATTTTCAAGTATTCTCCTTTAGCGCAACGGTTAGTGAAGTAGGATTTTGACTTCGGCCCGACTGGTTTATAGTTCGATCCCAACCAACCTCTAAGATTTTTTTTATACATCGAAAGGGAGGTAGGTAGAGAGGGGACGACCGGGAAGACACATATTAACACGATAGCGTGTGTGTTATTTTGTGTGTCACGCTTACATCAAAAGCAACGACCTTCTGAATCTTTGTATGCTACTCATGAAATATTGTATATAAAGAAGTTCTGTAAATTGTTTCATGTATTGTTCATTTTAAAAAATAAATATACAAGTTAAATCTTATCATATTCTATTCAAACATGTATAGGTTAGCAACAAGATAATTAGTATTAAAAACATCATTTTGTATAATTTACACGGGTCCCGCTATAATGTATTATTTGGATTGTTCGGACTACATTGCCAGGATACTCCTGAAGAAGATTGGAAGTTATATTGGCTTAAACGTTGAGAGAATAACACCCAAGAGTAGAACAGTAGTTTGAACAATCCAAATAATACATATGTGGATCCTGTTTGCTATCTTGTATATGTGTCTCCATGCACACTGGACGATGTCACAAAGAAGACACAGGAAAGATCCTTTATGCCATCATAAATATTTAAGTAACAAATGGATAATGCCATCCATTAAAAGAGAACATAGACGACCTGTGGGGCAGAGGGTCTAGTATAATGCTAAAAATCTATGAATCTTGTTTGAAATCAGCAGCAGCATAACCAGCCTGTCAGCTATTCAGGATAGAGGCTGCCTTGTTTTTATGCTTTTAAACTGGAAAATTATCGAAAAGACTGTAAAGAAAGTCTTTAAAATATTATTTTAAAACTTAATCGGAGAATTAACTAACTTTGAATTGTTTGTAGTTGGACTAAAATCCCTTTTTAGTATCAAAGATTGAAAAAGAATCGAGATAACGTTAGTTCAAATATAACTTACATAAATAACATTTCCGCATCTCAAGACTTCTCTTACAAAGACTTCCTTTATTTGACTGCAGCAACAAGATATCCCGACACGCATTTATTTATGAGAAGCAGACATTTACAGTCGCGAATCGCTTAAATCTTCTATTCTTATATTAAAGTTGAGTTGATCAACGTTTCTTTTCTGAAGGATTATGTCCTACACAAAATATATGCTAAAATATTCCTCTGTTTATGGGATTTAGTTATGTTTGAAAAAAATTCCCTTTTGATTGTTCCAATTATCCGCAATTTGCTGGGCTGGTGCATCATCCACTAGTCTCTCCCTCTTAGACAAGGTCCAAAAAAGAGTCACCAAGTTAATAGGTCTTTCACTATCCACTAAGCTTCAGCCCCTGTCCCATTGCTGCAATGTTGCATCCTTGTGCTTGTCTTATAAATACTTTAATGGATTGTGTTCAGCTTCTCTAGTGCCCCCTCGATGTAAATACACTAGACCAACTCGACAATCAGCTAAATCTCATCCATTCACTGTGGAGGTCCCCAGATGCCGGAGAGCCTTCTACTCCAATAGCTTCTTTCCTCATGCTGCCGACCTCTGGAACTCCCTCCATGCTCCCTGTCTCCCCGACTGTACCGACATGCAGAGATTTAAAACCAATGTAAACAGACATCTCGCTACACAGCTCCCAACTTAGGATGACACCCAAAACCTACACCCTAATTCTCAGTAGCCTTTACGTCTACAGTGGCGGCCTGCATTGTTTGGGGTGAAATATGTTGAAGAAATAAAAAATTGACTCACCAAGTCTCTCTTTTACTAAGTGTCTGTCTATTACTCTCACCCTCTCTCACTCTATGTTGTTAGACGTCCCCTCCTTTATCTCTTATTTTAGACAGTCTCTATCAATAGCACTTCTCTCTCCCTCCTTCTCTCTCTCTCTCTCTCTCTATGTATATATAAATATATATATATATATAATCTGCGTAGTAACAGTCAAAGGTAATAGAACTAACTATAAAGCAGAGATTATAGTCTATTATAAATAACAGGGAATATCATCACAAGTATTTATACTATTAAACACACTAGCAAAAACATGCGACCAAAGGAAGCATATTTTTGCTAGGCTACCGCGTCACCCCCTTCTCTCTCGCTGTCTGCGAGAGGGGGTTCTTCTTTACTTGTCTAGAATAATATCATTGTGAAAAAAATTACATACAATACATATTTAAAGCTAAATAAATTGTTTTGGACTATTAAGATAATTTAAGTTTAAGTTTACCTATTTATTTTTTATTCTCGCTTATGTTTAAATTTATATTTTGAAACATGACGTAAATCATAAATCTATGACGTTATGCCAAAGCTATAATTATTTTGTTAAGGGAATGTTTTAAGATCTATTTACAAGAAAGTGCAAATAGCCTAGTTAGTAGAACCTCAGACTGAAAATCTCAAGGTTTCGGTTTCGATTTTCAGGTCATGGAATCCGCTTTATTTGTTAGGAATTTATTATTTACTATTGAAGCAATATTTTACATTTCTAAAAGTAGTTAAGATCTCTGATATTTCGAAATTAGACAAATTCTGCAATGTATTTATTACGTTTTTTTTTATATGGAAATCGCTCCAGACAAGGTATGAAGCCACTTAATGTAAGGAGCTAAAAAGGAAAAAAATACTACTTACAGGTCAAAAACTAGCATACAATAAGTGTTAGATGGATAGATTCCGACCCAGAAAACAGCAATTCTTCCTCCCTCTGTCAGAAACATCATTCATGGAATGTTAGGACTAAAGGACAAAATAAGGAAAGCGAGAGTTAAAAGGCTGCCGAAAGTAAAAAATTGTGACTGACGGACAGACGGACAAAATCCCTATTTTCATAAGATAGCTGGAAAGAGATAAAGAAAGATAGCGAAAAGAAAGACTAAATTTTGATTTTGTCATTTAATTTTTTAAAATGTAACTTTCTTTGTAAACATGCATCACGATGTATGTTTAGCATCGGTGCATGGATGCACGTGAAGAACTGGCAGATTGATGATACGAAAAATATTTGGTGAAGGGAAAATGCCACCTGGAATTTGGCTTGCCATTTTGAAAAAAGTAATCTGCCAAGTCTACTGCAAAAAAGATGGCTCCCTTCACCGGGCTAGGAAACTCCTCACACCTGCCAGTATCCTATATCTCTATAAAGCCACCATAAACCCATGCAGTATTGGTATATCTGGGATGGTGCACCATCCACTAGTCTCTCCATCTTGGACAGGATCCAAAAAATAATCTCTAACATAATAGGACCCAAGCTGTCTACCAAGCACCGGTCACTGCTTATTTTACATTTCCACGGAATGTGCTCCGATGAACTTACTGCACTTATACCACCGACAGACCCGACAAGCAGCAAAGTCCCACCCCTTCACTATAGGTCCCGAGATGCCAGAAATATTTTTCTACTCTATTAGCTTCTTTTCTTGGACAGCTTACCTTTGGAATTCCCTCCCTGCCCCTTGTTTTCCCGACTGTACAAACATGCAGAGGTTTAGATATAATGTGAACAAATATCTTGCTGCACAACTCCCCACTTAGGACCCCCCCCCCAATTAAATCTGGCCCCTAATTCACAGTAGCCTCTTAGGTCTCAGTGACAATTTCCTTTGTTTGGGTTGAACCAAAGAAAAATATAACCAATTGCCTCTTAAGCAAGCCACATGAGATTCCACAGAATGTATGGCCACTTCAAATAATGGAACTCCCCGGTCAGTCAATTTTTATGTCCAGAAATAAACAGCCGATGATTCTCAAGTGGACTTGATAGTTTGACCATCCAAAATGACAGTTGATGTCTGTATATATTCAGAACAAAACAGAGATGGACTTTTGAGCCCAACCTGATGGGCGGTCATTTTGTGGTCAGTTGGAATGGATTTTGTTGTTCTGATTACATTCGTTTAGTAGAGAAACCAAATATCATTTTAACTTCTCAAAATAAAACATTGTTACTTGTTTTAAACTCGAGTTGTGACCGCATACTCGACACTATGACCAGTGTCCAAATCGAATAAACCAAATGAAGACAATGACCAGACAGTCATGGCCAGTGCAGTGAACGTGCACACATGCACTTTCAAATTTACATACACTGCTTCAAATGAGCAACAACATTTTATTAACTATACGGCTGGCCAGGCCATGTTCAAAGTTTAAGAATTGCTAAAATGACCAAGAAGACGAGCAATAAATTAACATTTCTTAAACGCTCCATTAACATCTCACAATCAGACCAGAACTATACAACATCAGATTCGGAAATGAAAAAATAGAAAAGAAAAAACACAGTGAAAAAGACAATTCTTAATTCTACCTTGAAAAAGAGATTTTATTCTCGAAATATTGGAAAGAAAAAATTAATAACTTAATAAGATCTGACTTGCGTTGTTTTATTTTAAATTTTCATTCTAAATGCTTCTATAAAAGACTAGACGTATCCGTGACCCGTTGGGTCACAACCACTACGACTTTTTATTCTACTTTGATTTCATTTGAAAATTCATGAACTCTGACACACACTTCTTGCATAATTAAAATTATAAGTCTATTTACTTCTATATTATTATTATTATTATTATTATTATTATATAGAAGTAAAGAAACTTATTATTTTGCCATCTAATTTACATACATGTTTGTGGTGTGTACAGACACACATATGTAAATTAGATGACGATGCTAAAAAAGAGAGTCATACTTTCTCTAAATGCTCACAAAGGCATTAATACATATTAACGATTAGTTGATTCAACATAGAGTGAGAGGGGCGAGAGAAATACATAGGTAGCTAAGAGATTGATTAGTTTAAGTATAAATTATAGCTAATTACACAATTGAAACAGAATCTTCTTAAAATATAACTCAATCTCAGAACTAAATATATTTTAGCATTTATTTTGTGTTATTAAAGTACGAATGTACACCCATTAAAAACAGAAAAAAATATGCTTCGCCAGTGTTTGCACAAATATTCATATTCATATAAAATAACGTCTCAATCGGTAAAGTTAAAAAAGAAATAAGAAAGAAAGAAAATGTCTCAAACTGGAAAGTTAAAAAAAAAAGAAAAATGTATAAATCGGTATAGAAAGAAGAAAAGAAGAAAAAGAAAATCTCATTATGGAAATTGAGTGAAGGATTTCTTTCCGACTTCATTTCAGATGGTGAAGGAGGCATGATTTGCTATTCTTTTTCTCCGTTATCGAAAAGTTAGCGAGTAAAATAGTGCTGGACGAAACAATTCACGTATTTACTGTAGAAGTGAAATAGCAAATAGCTGCCTACACAGAATAAAAGTTACTTTAGGTTAACAATACATAATAAGTAAATAAATAAATACATACATAAATTTAAAAAAAAACTAAACTAAACTAAATCCTAAAATAGAAATACAAGCAAGAACGTGTTACAATAAGGTCACATATTATTTTGACACAACAAAGAAACAGGGATGGGCCACCCTATAGAAAACAGAACAATAGAATAGGAAGTAAAATCAACCAGACCTTTGTTTGTGAGAAGCCCAACGATTGGCTAATGCAAACATTAACCCGTGGGAGGGAATAACAAAGAATCTGATTGGTTAACTAGCTAGACTAAACACCACGTGTCTATATAAAAACACCCGGCAACACAAATTCCATGCATTTTAGCATGACGATTCCCTACGTGTAGCTTAATTGCCATAAATATATTTTCATAACTTACTACATCTCCTTATAACATTTTATGTGGATACATGAAATAAGAAATAATGCTAAGAAATGATAATAATAATAATAATAATAATAATAATATATATATATATATATATATATATATATATATATATATATATATATATTAAATTGCATAAACAGTATTATAGTCTTACGTCAATTGACGTAAGACTATAATATTGTTTATGTAATTTTATAAATGATCTATTTGGTATTGAGCACTTTTGAAAAAAATGATTTTGTGTTCATTTTGTTAACATATTTGAACTTGATCAATTAATATATATATATATATATATATATACATATATATATATATACATATATACATACATATATATATATATATATATATATATATATATATATATTCAAATAAATACACATTAGTCTTTATTATAAAGTTGAAGATATAGGAAAAAAGCCTTAACTTGATTAACTCACATTTAGTATAATATACAAACTGAAAAAATACCATAATTTTCCAGTGTAAAGTCATAAAAATGAGGCAGCCTCTATTCTGAATAGCTGGCAGGCTGGTTATGTTAAAAAAATACCAACTGTTAAAAAATAATCCCAGTGAAAAGTCTTGGGAGATTATATCAAACAACACTAAACGATAGAAGCCAAGATAAAGATACACAAAGAGCTACTGAAGATGGATTGAAAGCGATTGATAAAACATCATTGCCCAGAAGTCTTCAGTTTTGTTGTACCGAAGATTATTATGGCCGATGATGATGTACGACATTACGTTTTCAAGAATTCAAAGAATTGAACAACGATGCAATGGTTACATCCGAAAATGCTAACAGCATCAGTACTATACGGAATTGTGGCTCCACTGAAGCTACCTTTTGCATCAATAGTGGAAGAATATAAAGCTGGAAAAGTTAGAACGGTGACGACATTCTAAAGATGGAAAGATCAGGGAAGATCCACTGGAAGTTCGGATGGGGAAAAAATGGAATGCAGAACATGCTGTCAACGAATCTATCAGCCAATTAGAACATAGAGATATCATCGGATCAGTACAAATACACCGAGAAAGATTTGGAGCAAGAGGTTTTGAACCATTTTATGCGACTAGCAATGTGGAGAAAAGAAAAGTTGTTGTGAATGAAATGCGGAAGAGTATGAATGACGAACGGAAAGTAAAGCTGGTTCAGAGTAGTGTACAAGGACAGTGTTTACAATGCGAGTCGATAGTGATAGAGAGAACGATTAGTTGGAAAGAGATTTGGCGTGGGAGGCAGCGAGGTTATCATTCTTGATAAAATCGACTTATGATGTACTTCTTTCACCAGCAAATTTAACACGCTGGGAGAAGAGCCAGGATGATAAATGTAAGTGCGGGCAAAAAGAAACAGTGAAGCATATTTTGTCACATTGTCCACTAGGACTAGATATACATACATGGCAACACAACCAAGTGCTGAAGATCATAGGAAAAATGTTCAGAGAGAAAGTGGATGAAATAAATGATGGGAAAAGACCAAAGATTGAAAAATTAGAGAAGATAAATTTTGTGAACGAAGGGAAAGTAATAAATACAACGAATAGAAAAGTGACAAAGACAGATATAAATTTGTCAATGGAAAATCGATGTTCAGATAGGAAAGCCTCTAGTTTCCCCTGTGATTGAAACAGCTCAAAGAACAAATATGGTAATATGGCGTGAAGATCCGAGTAAAGTATTTATAATGGAGTTAACAGTGAGTTAGGAAGATAACACGAAAGGTGCAGAAAACAGGAAAGAAATAAGGTACAGAAAGCGCATTGAAGATTGCGAAGACAACGGATGAGAGGTTGAATGTTACCATATTTGAATAGGAGCAAAAGGGTACATTGAAAAAAGTTGTCTGTACCTAGTCAAAAACGGATTTGAATTCAAAGAAAAAGAAGCAAGGAGAATGACAACAGAAATACAGACAGCAGTGGAAAAGGCCTCACTTTGGTTGTGGATGAAAAGAGATGACCCTAGCTGGAACGAAATAGAAATCTGATGTCCATTATAGAAACCATAAAAACGTCAACATAAGATCACAAGGATAAAATACATGCAATGAAAGAGCAATAGTCAGCACTAGACCAAATATTGGTAACTCTAGCATGGAGGGGCGCTGCTGTACCAGTGTTATCAGTCGGGGATAAGGCGCGGAAACTGGCTAGTACGGTATCCTCCTGATGATGCCATTGGCCTAGATTCAAGAAAGAAGCTGCTGGCTATGAAGCACTACAGTGTTCGATACTTATAAGATAATACTCTCAAAAATATATAAATACTCAACCTGTTTTCTGTAAACTCTACAAAAACTGCTAACACTATCAGATACTAGTGTACACCCTTCATCAAAAATAATATGCTTCGGCAATGTTCGCAGTAATATTCATATAAAATCACAGATTTACAACAGTAATTTTATTTTCTATATATAAATTATCAATATTATTTCTGATGCCTTAAAGAGGGTAAAACAAACACTAGCTGTTGACTTTTGTTTTTAGAGTAGACGATTTCGTTCCGAATTTATTTTAGACGACAGGGGTTGTCTGACTTGCTATTTGCGATCTGACACTCCTATTAAGAAGATTTAGTATTTACTTGTGCCCCTGACAACGGGGGGGGGGGGATAGGTAGAGGAGAGGGAGGGGCGAGTTAGAGGGGAGTCGCGACCAATGGTGACTGCTGAAGAGACAGCTTTTGCCCCGGCAAAAAAATATATATACTTCCATCCCGTCACGCACAATTTTGGTAAGTAAAATATGTGCATATTTCTAGCCACCGGATAATATTATTAACAGTAAATTATACAGATTGATGTAGAAACCACTGTGGAATTTCCACAGGGCCCCGCTAATCTTTATTAATCTTCTTGCTACTCGGTTTGCGACTTATTTGGCGTGTCTTCTTTTGAGTGTTGATCAAGAAATCCCGATGCTTGAGTCGCCAATCTTGTTTGACTTAATTATTGTTATGCCTTCTCGATGTTCAGGTGTCACCGCCTGTCTGGCAGCAGTGTTATTTATGAACACGCATTTAAGACTCTACATAGTATTATGGTAGATGAGGGCCCTCGGCTAAATACTCTACCCCGAAAAAAAATGAAATTCTACTTTGTTAGGCGATTATGTGTGAACGCCCTAAAACGCTTGGGGGAAAACAAGCAAAACACTAACAAACAATTATTTTTAGATTTTAGAAAACCAAGAAATGTTATTTTTTTCTTATATATCTAATCATGAATAAAAACATTTCTTTCTTTAAATAAATATCTGAGACTTTCGGTGTTAAAACACATTTTTCTAAGAGTACTTCCTTTTTTTTCATTTTGCTGGTATTAATCGCAAGAGGTTGTCCCCTTGTGGATATAGCAAATTGTACAGCCGATGTTGTTGACGTTTTGGAGAAAGTCAAGTCCGATGTGTTCATTGCGTGGTTGGCACTAATTTGAATATAAGGGGTGTCACATCTTTTAGAACACATTTTAAAAAGGTTATTTGGAGAATTTAGAAAACCAAGAAATGTTATTTTTTTCTTATATATAATAAATAAAATCAGACTTCACTTTCTCAAAAACGTCAACACGATCAGATGTATAGTTTGCTATAACCTCTTGCGGTTAATATCCGCAAAATGAAAAAAAAAGGAAGTGGTCTTTGAAAAAGGTGTTTTAACACCGAAAGTCTCAGATATGTATTTAAAAATGATTTTATTCATTATTGAATATATAAGAAAAACATAACATTTCTTGGTTTTCTAAATTCTCTAAATAACCTTAAAATACCACTCTCTATTCTGGTGTTGCTTCTCACCCATCTCCCTCGGATCAGTCAAAATATGCAGCTGATCTAGAAGTTGACCTGGATTCAGATGTGGAGTTGGGTACAATATGGCTAGTTTCGTTTAATCCTGGTAAAACTCAGCTCGTGTCTTTTCTTCACTGTCTACGGATCATTCTTCTTTGAAAGAGCAACAGTCAATAGTGACATGTACCTCGACATGCTGGAAAACTGGTTAATGAATAAGGTGAGTGAGGAAGAGTCTGACAACTTCATTTTCCAACAGGATTGGGCCCCGCCACACTGGAGCCTCAGGGTTAGACAGTATCTGAACACAACACTGTCAGATGGATTGGACGGTCTGGGCGAGATGATCGCATTCTCATGCCCTGGTCTTCAAGATCTTCAGATCTCACACCTTGCGATTTCTTTTTGTGCATCTTCTGTCTTTGGGTTCATCATCTTTCCTTCTTTTGTTGCTTTTTCAAAGGAGAATGGTCCGTAGACAGCTTTCTTGGACATGGCATATTTTTGGAATTTTGTGCGAAATGCACGTTGAACAAGTGTCTATGATTCAGTTTTTGAACATTCAATGACGCAAAACGCCTTTTCTGGTAAAGTGAACGCAATTACTGGGCCTGAAAAGATATTCAAAAATCATTAGCATTACAAAATATTTAATGAATTTAGCTTTAAAGTTGTACCAGTCTCATCTTACTATCATTCATAGTCTAGCAGATATGGGGACTTGAAATGTGCTCAAGACTTTTGAAACACCCTATATATATATATATATATATATATATATATATATATATATATATATATAGTAAGCAATGAAAATATATGGCAATCAAGCTGAAAACTGATACATAAAAATTATATCTCCTTATAATATTTTATGTGGATACATGAAGTACTAATATATATATATATATATATATATATATATATATATATATATAGAGAGAGATAGAGAGAGAGAGAGAGAGGGAGAGAGAGATAGGTGAAAGAAGAGTGATAAACATGTACGAATGTCCAGATTTATTTCCACTTCGATTGTTCAATGCAAGGTATATTCGGTAATAAAATTATGTTTATTATTTTATTACCGAATTGAACATTGAACAATCGAAGTTGAAATAAACCTGGACATTCGTATATGGTTATCACTCTTTTTTCATCTATCTTTATAATTGCTCTATCTCGTATATTGAGCTTTAACCATTTCACTATAGGTTCTATATACTAAAAGATTACTTTTAGTTTCATATTTTATTCTACTTTATTCTCTCTCTCTCTCTCTCTCTCTCTCTCTCTCTCTATATATATATATATATATATATATATATATATATATATATATATAATTTTAAAAAGTGTACTCAGATAGGTACCATCTTTCGCAATAATTCTTGATATGTTCTCCGTTCACTAACCTTTTGTCATTATAATTTCTCTTTTAGAATTTCCTATTTTTTGTTTTTATATCTGTATATTTTCCATCTGAATAAATACCGTATTTAAAAATCTGACTTGTGTCGATTATGTGTGACTCCTTCGTTGTGTTTATCAGTTATCTCCTCTTCCCCCAAACGAATCTTGAGAAAGACTCCCACACTTTTCTTTGTTTTTTTATTCATTTTCCCGAATCCGTTGATTCACATTTTGTATTTTGTAAAAGCTGTCATCTCATGTGATACATATTCCTAACATATCTGATAAAATAATGCAACTCTGATGACTATGAAGTCATAAACTTCAATTGAAATCATAGATTATAAAATTTATCTTTCCAGTGATTAATTATTAAGGGCAGAGCATATCACCGTAAATGTTGAATTTAACTTGTTTATAAAAAAAGTATCCAATGATGTCCTCATTCTAGGCTAAATATGCAGATCTAAAGAAAACCAACCAATGAGAAAGGGCATACTGATATTATCAACAAATAAAGATACAAAACAGCCCTTGTTATTTTTATCAAAAACTAAAAACAACAAAGCACACACGTATTCTCTGAATATACAAGAGGTGTTCGAAAAGTAACATGACTGATGTAAAAAGTAATTTATTCTAATTCCAAACCCCAAAATGCATACTTTCCGTTTCAAAATAACCCCCTCCCTTCTTCGAGTTTAATGCACTTTCCATCGTTCTCTCCCACAATTCTATGGAGTACTGGAACGATTCTTCTAGGATATCCTTTCAGCTCCGTCGATAACAGCCGCATGGGCTAAGGCGTCGGAATTGAGTTTGAAACATGACTCGTGTTACGGGGTTCAAGTCCGGCGACCGGTATGAATAATCATATCGACACTGACGATTACCGAAAGGATGAAACGTATACGTATGTAGATTAAAACGAATATTTATAATTATTTGTCGCCCCAAAATCTAGGCTGGGCTCTGTAGTGAGTAGTATTAACACAGCCGTCATCGTGGCTTCAATGCACGTTCTTTTCATTAGATGAACACTTTGACGACGGCTGCCTTTAATAGGTTTAATATCTCGCTGATTTACTGGGTTGTTGATAACGGCCGTATGGGCAAAGACGTTGGAATTTGAGTTTGAAACATGACATATATATATATATATATATATATATATATATAATTGCAATTGGTTGAAAGTTATTTTATGTGAGTAAATGTTCATTTTATAAGTAAAGTTCTCATTGTAGAAAGATCAGAGTGAGAAATGTTACGAGTGTTATAAGTGAATGTGTGTGTACGTTTGTTTTCTGTTTTTTTTTAATCATTTTAATTTAGTTCATCTAAAGAGATCAAGGGGCCACCTCTTGAGGCTAACACTTGATTTCCCTATGAGTAAAATTTATATTCGAGGGCTCTCTTTAGGATAGATGTTGTCCCTTTTAGAGCTTCTATTTGTACTTCCCTACAGTTTGGTCTTCCCGGGATTGTTTCTCAGTGTGTATCGGCGTGTGGCACAGTTTGAGAGAATTGGACATTGTGTGTTTGTCGCCTTTGTTAGTGTGTGTATGCCTATGCCAGTATGAGTGAGCCACTTTAATAGGCATTATGTGTGTGCTGTTTTTAGCCAGTGTGCGTCTGTGTGTGACAGTCTACGCGTGAGTTAAGAATTGTGATTTGTTTCCCTAAAAACGGAAGTTGAGGGTAATATCGTGTTAGCACTCTTTTGATTTTTGTCTCAACTTGTTTACTGCTGAAAATTCTGGTCCTTATATCCTGAGTCATCGCCTCGAAAAGAGTGATTTTTACTTTTGGCGCCAAAATTGATTTCCAGCACACAAGGTGATTTGGCGTGTGGCGGACGTAGTTGAAAACAGGGTTATGGGAACACTAGTTTTGCTTTATTGTAAATATTGCTGCGGGAGCCGTTTTTTTGCACGAAAAACGTAATTTCCTTTTTGCAGATATAATTTTTGGGGCATGTGTTTTTGCATACGCTGTTGGTCAATTAATATTATAGGATTGGGATACATGTCAATACATACTAGGAAATTACCCAATCAATTTTGTCCAAAATTTGGTCGAAAAGCAAACGAAATCGGTGAGATATTCCAACAATAAGATTGAACCAAAATATTAAAGTCTAGAAAACTATTAAGGATATGTTCAAATGCATTGGACCGCAAGTGATATCTTCGGGCTACAACATAAAACAGAATTTCCATGAACAGAGTTTCTTTCCAAGAACTTCCCATATGTGGAACACATTACCACGCGACTTCTTCCATACATGATTCAACGTTGTCGTATTTAACAAATACTTGTCATACACCATTTCATGAGTAATCAAATTTTGTTCATTTCATTCATTATTTTCAATCCTCTCATAATATTCTTCATCATTCAATTGAAAATATATTCATATCATTAACACTCGAGTTGCTTTTAACTTTTATGTGCTGACTGAATTTTCATGAACAGAGTTTGTTTCTAAGAACTTCCCATCTGTTGAACACGCTACCACAGGATTGCTTCTCTTCAGACTACGATCTTGTTGATTTCAAATTCAACAAATACTTGTCATAAACCGTCCCCATAAGAAATCAAATTCATCATTTTCAATCTTCTTATAATATTCTACATCATTCAACTGACATTCCACCCATCTCATTAACTCTTACTCTCGAGAGGCTTTTGGCCTTGATAAGTCGTGACTCATTAGTAAATATTTATTTTTAATCTAACGAGGTTGAGGTTACAAAAAGAAACATGCATTTAATAATTTTAATCTAAAATCTTGACAGTCGAAATGATTAATTGTCGAAAATGCGGTTAAATTTGTAAAACTTTTTCGCCTTTTTTTATCTTCTTTCTTTTCTGACTTATCTCCCTTTGTTTTGTTTTTTTTCTTTCTTTTTTGACTTATCTCCATTAATTTGTTGTTTTTTTTTTTCACTCATCCATCCGCTCGGTCGCTTTCATTTCAACGAAATTTATTTCCCCAGGTCCAACCGACCGCCACCCTACTTCACTTCTAGTTGCCAGTTTTGCAGACACTAACGAGTAAGCACTCATCTAATCTGGATAAAATGACTCACGCTGAAGGCACTCACTCGCTGTTTCTATTTCAAAATTAAAATATTTACAAAAAAAAAAAATGAAAAAATTAATAATGGCCATTTCTCTATGAAAGGCTTTTACGCTTAAGTTTTTATCTTAATACGAGTCAAACGTGACAGAAAATATTATGTTTCGTCAGTGTTCGCACTAATATTCTCCTATCAAAATTTTCATGGACAATTTTAATCTTGTGCTTGTTTTACAAGTACTTCAATGGAATGTGGTCCGCTAAACTTGCTGCTCTGGTGCCCCTCGACGTAAATACACTCGACCAACCCGACAATCAGCTAAATCCCATCCATTTACTGTGGAGGTCCCCAGATGCAGGAGAGCCTTCTACTCCAATATCTTCTTTCCTCGAGCTGCCGGCTCTTGGAACTCTCTCCCTGCTCCCCGTTTCCTTGCCTGTATCGACATACAGAAATATCAAACTAATGTGAACATGCATCTCGCTGCACAGCTCCCAATTTAGGATGACCCCCTAAACTTTCACTCTATTTCTCAGTAGCCTTTACGTCTACAGTGGCAACTTGCCTTGTTTAGGGTGAACTAAGTTTTAAAAAAAAGTCAAACGAATTCAGAAATTCCAATGAAGGTGAGTTCCTTTCTTGGATATTATGACAGGACAGATTTTTATGCACCACTATTGTCTTCTTTTCCGGCCTGTTCGTTGGAGGAAATGACTTATTGATTTCTTCTTTCGTTTCTTCTCTATACGGTTATATTCAACGTCCCAGGAAGAGACCAGAGTACAGCTGTGGACCAGGCGGCTAGAGAATGTCCCCCTTCCTACTGACATGCCCCCCTTATGGAGCCCTCTCTCTCTCTCTCTCTCTCTCTCTCTCTCTCTCTCTCTCTCTCTCTCTCTCTCTCTGTTCAGAAGCATCCTGGCTTCAGTGGAAAACACTCAACGGCCTGAGAATGGGAATGGGACGATCAAAAGTAGCTATGACGAAATGGAGCTACAAAACTAACCCAACTATCTGTGAATGTGAAGAGGAGGCCTATACGATTCTATATTGCATTGCCTGACCTCTACTTCCCCAAGCGGCGCAGTTTGAAAGATTTTGCAGAATACAACAATGATGCAAAGAACTGCGTAAAAAAGTGGGAAACTGTCGTATGACCACATGACACTTCAAAGACATGCAAAGAAAAACAAAAACAACGAAATGATTATGATTTAAAAGTATTGTTTTAAGTATTTTAAGTAGAGAAATTTGCGTAATGAAGTTTGAAATAGCATTTTATTTTGTATTTATCTCATAATAAATAAACATACAAAATAATTAGCAATGCTCACAGAGTTTTAGTAGTATACCATTCAGTTCTTGACGGTTCATCGAGTATATATATATATATATATATATATATATATATATATATATATATATATATATATATATATATATATATATATATAAGCATTAGAAATAGTATACGCGGATCAACCTAACGTTTCGATGCTAACACGTTTCGTTCAGGACTCTATGTAAATATTTAATGTACAGTGGATAGTGTGTGAGAGGTGATTTTACTTGAGTCTGGAACATGAATGTGCATAAATCTTGAAATGCTTGCGGTCGAACTAAGCATGCATGTTAGTTAGGCGATTGAAGGGTGTGGAGGGGGTGGATAGGTGTATGGAGGAGATATGAAGGTCTTCCTTGAAAGTTAAATTGTACATAGGCTTGGGAAATGTGTTGGAGTAGGGGAGGGGCCGTCTAATCGTAAAAAGAATAAAGGACATGCTTAATGAGGTTAACTTCTGTGAACACACCCGTTTTTGTATGGTTTCTTCTGGAAAATTTCAATTTTAACTTCTTAAATCACTTCAGAGTCCTGAACGAGACGTGTTAGCTTCGAAACGTTGGTTGATCCGCGTAGACTGTTTCTAATGTTTATTTTATTTATAAAAGCTCTACTTTGTATTGAGCAATTTTGAAAAAAATATTGGTTTTAAGTTTATGTTATCAATATATTTGAACGTATTTAACACCCCCCCACACACACACATATATATATATATATATATATATATATATATATATATATATATATATATATATATATATATATATATATATATATATATATAACTGCCATATCGCAGAATGGTTCTTAAGTGTAGCATTTTAATTGCATTTATTATTTACTCACTAGGAGTTATCACACTGGTCATCGTCAGTGATCGCCCACTGCCAACAACCTGTGGTATTCCCTAGAGTCTGAGTGACAACAAGTCTCCTCAGACTTCCAGTATTATTATTATTATTATTAGTAGTAGTAGTAGTAGTAGTAGTAGTAGTAGTAAGTGTAGTAAGTGTAGTATTTGATATGCAAATTACTATATCGCATTGTAGTCTTGAGGGTAAAGTATTGTTATTATTATTATTTATTTATTTACTTATATATATATATATATATATATATATATATATATATATATATATATATATATATATATATATATATATATATATATATATGAGTGAAATAATAACTGAATTATTTCTACATTTGGTTATTGATGAAGTGGTCATTTGATCAGTACTGCTTGAGAGCCATGAATTTTATAGCGGTTCTATTTTTAAATCTCCGAAACAGTTACATGGAAAACAGCTGATGATCTCCGTTTACTATTTCACAATATAAGTTACTGTGCCCTGTTTATGTTTCACTGGTATATACGTGAATTCCCTTTTGTATTTGTAAATTTTCCAGCGGTAAGTCGGCTTATGTGAGTGCTAAGTCTGCGATATGTTGAACTTAGTATCCTTGGGAATTTAAACTGCATTTTCTTTTTTTGTTTAAAATGACTCAAAGCTTCCTTAGACTTATATATATATATATATATATATATATATATATATATATATATATATATATATATATATATATATGTAGAAGGATGAAGAGGAATTAGAAAAGCAAAAGTCAAATCTTTTTTCAATTCAGTTGCTCATAGCAAGGTATATTCCGCAAAAGGCAATTTATGCAAGTTAAATGTTTCCTTAAGCCAGGCTTTTCAAAGATCAAAATCTTATCATCAGAGGAAATCGCTGGGATAGATAAGTTGGCAAAGGCCAAGATTTAAAATTTGAAAAAGTAAAATAAAGATTGTAGGGAAAAAACACAAGGCAAAACTTCGCCGCACCTAAAGATGTGGTTTTTGGAATTTAACTCTGAATCCTCTCATGTCATTTCTCGTGCCTTTTAACGACCTACCTATCTACATTTCACTTTCCCCGCTGGACTTTTTGACACCGGACTTTTTTGCAATCGGACATTTGCTTGCATTCGGGCAGAGTTTTGCCTTGTGTTTTTTCCCCACAATCTTTATTTTACTTTTTCAAATTTTAAATCTTGGCCTTTGCCAACTTATCTATCCCAGCGATTTCCTCTGATGATAAGATTTTGATCTTTGAAAAGCCTGGCTTACGGAAAAATTTAACTAATTTAAAAAATTTAATAAATTGCCTTTTGCGGAATATACTTTGCTATGAGCAACTGAATTGAAAAAAGATTTGACTTTTGCTTTTCTAATTCCTCTTCATCCTTCTACATATCAATCTGCTCTATCCTGGATATTGAGCTGTATACTTTTCACAATAGGTTTTACCTTTCCTAAAAGTTCGCTTTTAGTTCACCACTTAATTATATATATATATATATATATATATATATATATATATATATATATATATATATATATATATATATATATATATTGGTGTTAAAGATTTTTATTTATACAAAGATAATTAAACAAATCCAGTGTGTACGGAGACAAACAAACCACAAACAAAGACAGAATAGATAAGAAACAATATCTACAAACATTTTGTAGTATAGATGCTTTTCCTTATTATTCAGTAAACCTCGCGAGCCACAAGTTAGCTTTTGGGCTTTGCGTTATGACTGTTATATTTCTAGAAAAAATGCAACCAATTTGTGTTAAGTGTTGGTTTATATATTTACACTCGTAGTTTCCAGATGTTAGCTTCAAAATAGTTACTCTGTGCTGTGGCGGTGGTAGTAAGGACGTTTAATTTGAAGTGGTTGAGTTCATGATCATGGCCTTTTCAAACATTCCTTATCAGTTAAAAAATAATAAATTAAGAATTAAAAAATAATAATACAGTCGGTAATACCTGATGTGGTATTTACTCTCGATGGGGATCCGGCTTCCACCGAAAGCGGAAGTTTCTAGAGAATATCAAATTCACATGCGGTCCCCATCCGCATGTTTATCGCGGTGAAAGGAGATGACATACAGGCATATTATTCCCAAATGGTCACCCATTTGGCACTAGCCAGGCTCAACGTCGCTTAACTTCGGTGATTCAACGAGAACAGGTGTGTCAACGTAATTATGCCATATTATCGATTAAGCGCTAATAATTTTCAAATTATCAAAAAATAAATTTTGAGAACTTATTTATTTAATTTTTACGTAAATGATTGATTCGTTGTTTTGTGATTACAATCGATGTTAACAAAACACCTGACTTTCGAACACGGCAAGGTCGGTTTGACAAGCGGACGTCTTGACTAATTAACTTTTCAGAGGAAGAGGACGTTTTACTCAATACATAATACATAAGTAAGAATAACATTTCAAATGCAAGATTAAGCTAGTTTAATTCACTTAAACTCTAAAAAGTGTTCATTTTAACGTAGTTTTCTTTTTTCCAGATTAAAATCACAACCGGGGTCACCAGTGTTGGGATATTTCACCTCGCACAAACATCCACGCATATTCCTCCTCCTCTTTCTTCGCCTCTCTTTTCACTCAGACACTCTTTTCCATACGATATATATATATATATATATATATATATATATATATATATATATATATATATAGTTATCTAGGTAAAGTAAACATCCACAGGAAAAAAATCTAAAATAGTGCTCAATATCAAATAGAGCTTTTATATATAATAATCTTTTTTAATTATACAAACATGTACATAATCTGCGACACTGGCATGTTGATTATATTATATATATATATATATATATATATATATATATATATATATATATATATATATATATATATATATATATATATAGCGAGAGAGAGAGAGAGAGAGAGAGAGAGAGAATATTTTAGCGACTATATCTTTATTTTCCAGTAAACAGTTCATTAATCCAAACAAGTTTTTCAAGCATATCTTGAATGATCTAGGACAAATGAGGGGGAAAGACCGGAAGAGCATTTAAAAATCCAAAAACCATCGGAAACGGAAAAGAAAGAGAAAGGAAAGAGTTAAGTAGAAAGAGAAGAGAAGTAAAGGACTTTTTTCAATTGCATCCCCGGACAGAGAGAGAGAGAGAGAGAGAGAGAGAGAGAGAGAGAGAGAGAGAGAGAGAGAGAGAGAGAGAGAGAGAGAGAGAGAGAGAGAGACAGACAGACAGGGACAGAGACAGAGACATAGACAGACAGAAACGCCACAAATATAGAATAGATGTTTCCATTTCTTTTCTCTTTTGTCCCTTATTCAATATTTTCCCGCCTTTTGACAATCGTTATTACAGGTGTCCGTATTTGTACTTTGGGCGGTCAATGTAGCTTTAACGCCCCCTCTCACTCCCTTCCGCTCTCCCATTCTCTCTCTCCCTCTCTCTTCATTACCTGTATTTGTGAATGACCTCAGACAACATTGCAAAAGGCACATGTTGGGGGAAGAAAACCTCACTCCCCTTTAATCTTAGGACAACTTATCTTTGACAGGTTCTCTTCAAACGCGCGCGCGCGCGCGCACACACACACACACACACACACATACATACATATATATATATATATTTATTTTGGTACAGAAAAATTAGTACAACATTCGTACCGTCGGTTTCAAGCACGGAAAGTCTTAGCCATCCGGCTCTCTTCAGCTTCAGTTGTCATGACAAAAGAAGCTGAAGAGAGCCGGATGGCTAAGACTTTCCGTGCTTGAAACCGACGGTACGAATGTTGTACTAATTTTTCTGTACCAAAATAAATAAATATTATGCTCTTAATTTTTGACTTTAATTCTTAATTAATCGAGCACTCTACTGGGATTTTTCCTACTATATTACAAAGAAGTTATATATATATATGACTAAATGCGAAAGAGTTTTTCATTTATCACAACTATATTACCATCCCAACGGGTTACTCTAATTTAAATCAATAATACATAATAGTATTTTGAAATACTGTATATATAGTACCAAGCAAAAGACAAAAAACAAGTATATGTTTACCTCATTTGCATAACTATTTTTTAAACAGCTTATAATAAATTTATGTTTATTGTTATTCAGTTGTAATTTAATTGCCCTATTTTCAATTTATATGGAATAGTTTTCTTAGTATTAACAGTAATTAATTAAAGTGATTGAATAAAAAACAACCCGGATAAATTGGAAATGTTTTTCTTAAATTGAACCAACACAGCTCATTATGAGGTATAAGCGAGAAAATAAAAGGGAGAGAGAAGGTGTCTTACTTGCTCGCTTGCTCATTTACCGGCTCGCTCGTCGACTTGCTCACCTGTTTGCCCTCTCTCGCTCTATCGCTCTCAAAAGTAACAAAATGTTAATTTTTTTATTTATTTATATGAATAAGGGCGAATGTTTTAGTCTTGTATTTACAAGAAACTTATGATTGAAATGTTCATTATTTTAAAATTTGGTTTCAAGTATTTTAAGTAGTGAAATTTTCGAAGCGATAGTGCGTTGGCACACACACACACACACACACACACACATACACACACACACACACACACATATATATATATATATATATATATATATATATATATATATATATATATATATATATATATATATATATATTTATATATATACAGGGTGACCCCAAAAAAACGGGCCCCAACTCTAATTAGGCCCCGTTTCTTAGTGTTTCGTCCGAATGAAATGAATTTTTGGTCATAACTAGTTTATTATATTCAAAACATCACATCAAAGGGTCTTTGCCCTTTTTTCTCTGTTCTACAGCATGTGTTCTAGATGGCCTCCATTTAGCTCCGTGCATTTCTTGAGGCGCAGAACGAAGTTGTCCATGACGTTCTTACAGACTGAATTGGGAATGGCTCTCATCTCCTCCATGATGGCTTCCTTGAGTTCCGTGATGGTTCTGGGTTTCCCTGCGTACACTCTGTCCTTAAGATAGCCCCAAAGGAAAACATCTGGGGGGCTTAGGTCCGGGCTATGGGGTGGCCACTCAAAATTAGTCTTGAGACTGATAACTCGGCCTCCGAAGTTCTCTTTCAGCCAATCTCGGGACAGGTTTGAGGTGTGAGAACTTGCTCCGTCTTGCTGGAACCAGAACTTGCTCATGAGCGACGGGTAGAGGGTCTGGAGCTCACTCTTGAAGGTTTTGAGGACCTCCACATACCGCTCCTTGGTGACTGTCACTGCTGCGCCAGATTCTTCGATGAAGATTGGTCCGATGATGCCTCTGACCGAGATTGCAGCCCACACCATGCACTTAGGAGAGTGCAGGGGCTTGGTGGCTGCTTCTGGAGGACCCCCAGAAGACATTTGTCTTCGAGTTAGCCTTTCCGTCAAGACGGAAGTGGGCTTCATCTGATGTCCAAAGGAGGTTAAGGAAACCTGGTGTCTCCTCGATTTTATCGAGCATCTTGACTGCCATAGCGCTCATCTGCTTCTTGTCTGAGGCTGTAAGGGTCTGCAGCGTCTGTATTCCGTATGGGTAAGCCCTTATATCGTTCACCAGCACCCTCCTGCAAGTCTCACGCGAGATACCGAGGGACTGACTTCGCTTACGCACAGAGCGTTTCGAACTCTCCTGGAGAGACTCTCTCACACTTGCGACCAGCTCGGCTGTCCGCTTCTTGGGACGTCCCAAGTGGCTTGGACGGTTCCCAGTTGCAGCGTTGATGTTCTCCACGGTCTCATACTTCTCGAAGTGGTCCACCCAGTTCTGAATTCTGCTTTTGGATGGAGCATTTTCACATTCAAACTGATGCATGAAACTGTCCTGGGTTTTCTTAAATGAGCCTGTCTTGTAGTAAAATTTAACACAGTGTATTCTTTGTCCCAGCTTCCACTGAGGTCTTGGTGTATTCACGGTCGTTGATTTTGCCATGTCCTGTAAAATAAGGGCAATCGGTGAATAAATAAAGGAGATATCACATAAAGTGTACACGGGGCCCGTTTTTGGGGGGTCACCCTGTATATATATATATATATATATATATATATATATATATATATATAAAATAAAATATAGTAACACGAAATTACATAATCATCGATGCAATAATTTATTTCAACCTTGTGGTATTGTCAAGCATCCAATTTAGATGATTAGATTTTTGAAACTGAAAATAGGGGAATTCACACTCGACAATTCAAATATAATTAGAGAGAGAGAGAGAGAGAGAGAGAGAGAGAGAGAGAGAGAGAGAGAGAGAGAGAGAGAGAGAGAGGGAGTGACAACATATCTAATACATATTTAGAGAGAGGGAGAAATTTGAAGCATATTTAATCTATAATTTTATAGTGGGGGGAAGTGAATTACATGATTTATGACGGAGAGTGAAGAAAAATACATATATATAAAGAGAAATTGTAAAAGGGTCAGGGAGGGTATTCAATGTCACAAGAAATCAAGTCCGCGTGTCAAAAATCACAAGTTGAAGCATATTTAATCTATAATTTTATAGGGGGGGGCGGATTAAAAGAATATATATTTTTAAAACGTATAATTCTTATAATATCCGAAATGTTTCCAATTGCAAGCTCAATGAAGTTATGTTCCAAGATTCAAAGCATACATACTTTATTTTTGCATTCCAATGACCATGGGCAATCAATCTAAAACCATTTTTTTATTTTTGCATTCCAATGACCATGGGCAATCAATCTAAAACCATTTTTTATTTTTGCATTCCAATGACCATGGGCAATCAATCTAAAACCATTTTTTATTTCATCTTACACTAAAAAAAAGTTGTTTTTTTTTAAATTTAATACTCATTTTTCATACAGGTGTTTTATGGCAAGTCAGGATAACTGTATTTTTAGTTCAACCATGGCAATCATCAGAGAGTCTTTCGAACCCTAGATCTTCGTTTCTAGCAACCGTGACTGTCCAACGTTCTTACCATCTTAGCAAACGTGCTTGCCAAGATGAGTAAATATATATATTTATCTTTTTGTCACTATCCATGAGTTTCTTTTCTTTTTCTTGTATTTAAAAAAAAAAGTGTTCATTTGCTTTTTTCACGAAATGTTGCATGGAGTTTTATGACTTTGGATACAGAAAACTGGCTGAATTATCGGGAAAACTCTTGTTTGTCTCCCAGAGAATTAAAATCTGCGCAAATGACAATATTGAGCAAATATCTCAAATGTCCTTCATTCTTTTTCTTCTGAAAATTCACTCGAATATAAAGAAATAGATTAACCATTAAGAGAGTGACTCGAAGACACCGTTTTGATTACCCATTGCCTGTGTTGCTCCACTTATCCTTGATACTTAAATTATAATGCTGAGTGTTTAGCAAAGAGACACCGAATGATGATGTCGATTAAGAGCTCATTATTGGAAGCATATGAAGGAGTAGTATGTAGGTAGAGAAATCAATTTGATTGAAATATCCAATATATTTTGAGTCTGGGCACAAAACCATAATTTGAGGAAACTCATCCTTTACTTATTTAATCTGAAATTGATTTATTTTTAATTTGAAGTTCAATTTCTCTAATTTGAAAGTTTAAAAGGTATTGTAGTGATAGCACTGTTCAGCTAGTTATTTTCTTTTTCTTTTTTTTCTTTTCCTTTTTTTTCTTCTTTTTTTTTACTAGGCCATCTTTGGCACCGATTTGCATTGCCGAGGCGGTGATTTAAGAACTAACTTACCAGGAATGACCTTCAAGACAGTAGTTAACCATTCCTATGTGTTCTGTTGGTTTATAAATTACACAAATGACTACGTACTAACTAACCAACCTGAATGCACGTGTAAAAGTATATCGTCTATGCCTTTTTTATGCTGACTTTTAAGTGGCATTCAGAACTTTTCATGAGATGGTCTTGAGCACCTTTCCTGTTAAAGGATAGGAATGGTAAGTTGGTTGCCTGAACCATTGCTAAAGAATTCGATCATAGTTCCATGACTCATAGCAGTGTTCGCATGAGCAAACATATCAAAACTCAGCCCACACGCCAATCTAAACGATGTTTCGCGATTATCTCGGAGCAATGGTAATAATTGGCTGGTGCATAATTATTACGGATTTCTTTTCAACAAATTTTATTTAACGAAAAAATAAAAACATTTCGTTTTGGGGGATCCACTCCAGGCAATTTCCATACTTTTTCAAACTTTTTGAGACGATGAACGACGGTCGAATGGTCCACATTGAAGTCTTCAGCAAAAATTCTCATTGTCAAGTTTTCGTCCTCTCTTACGACTGCCAAAAGTTTCTGGTTCCTTCTTCATATGCGAGATTAGTATCGCCCGATTTGAACATCCAGAATCATCTTTCAATTTCGCTTTTGCTAAGTGTTCCTCCAGCAAAAAGTTCATTGCAATCCCGAAATGACTGTTCGACATTCCAACCTTTCTTAACTATTGTCTTTTTTATGGAACCTTAACCCTAACCCTAACCCTAACTTCCTGAATCATCTTTCAATTTGTCTTTTGCTGAGTGTTCCTTCAACAAAAAGTTCATTGCAATCCTGAAATGACTGTTCGACATTCCAACCTTTCTTAACTATTGTTTTTTTTTATGGAACCCTAACCTTAACCTTTCTTAACTATTGTTTTTTATGGAACCCTAACCTTAATCTTTCTTAACTATTGTTTTTTATGGAACCCTAACCTTAATCTTTCTTAACTATTCTTTTTTATGGAACCCTAACCTTAATCTTTCTTAACTATTGTTTTTTTTATGGAACCCTAACCTTAATCTTTCTTAACTATTGTTTTTTTTATGGAACCCTAACCTTAACCTTTCTTAACTATTCTTTTTTATGGAACCCTAACCGTAACCTTTCTTAACTATTCTTTTTTATGGAACCCTAACCTTAATCTTTCTGAACTATTGGGTTGGTGAATAATTATTGCATCTTTTTTTTTTAAAACAAATTTTATTCGAACACATTCGACTTTGTTGTTATCAGAAAGTTCATAGGGGAACCCACTCAGCAAATTTACATATTTTCTGAGCATTCTGAGACTAAACATTGCTGGTCAAATGGTGTATATCGAAGTCTCCGGCCAACATTCTCGTTGTCAAGCTTTCGTCCTCTTTTACGGCTGTCAAAACTGCCTGGTCGTTGAAATTTAATGGTCGACCTATTCTTTCACCAACAAGTTGATTGCAATCCCGAAATGACTGTTCTGCATTCCAACCATTCTCGAAGCGGTAGAACATCGTATGACGAATGTAGATATGATTTTCGATACGCATTCTGAGAAAAGAGAATTATATTTATTGAATTAAATAAACAAACCGCCATTTTTTATTGGTTTTGTTGAATGAGATTTGGTTTTAAAAAAACCCACAAAACTTATACATCAACATGATAAATGTTTTTTTTAAGTGGAACGGTTTTAAAACATTGAAATTTAATTTTTTTGTAAAAATTCGGTACTTCTGCTGTTTCACAGTGACATTAAAATATTTAAGGAAATGTATAAACATTGTTATGTACTTATGTGTTAGCTGAAAATAAGATCGTACAGAAAAAATACGTAAATTCTTCCAGTATTTATTAAATTATAAGAAAAAGAAAAAAAAAGATTTTAGGTATCGTTAGACATTTTGTAACCAGTTTAGGCAAGGGAGATAACCCAGTTATAACTGAGTTATCTCCCTTCGCCCTTCGCGACCCATGGTAAAGTCGGGGGATTGGAAGATACAAGATGGCATCGACCGATAAAAATCGTTTATTATTTTTAATTTAATAAATACTTGATGAATTTGCGTGATTGTTGGTGTACAGTCTTGTATTCAGCTACCATGGAAGTACATAAAGTTTATACATTTTTTTAGCTATTTTTTTAACATGTCATTGTAAAACAGCAGAAGCACCAAAAATTCAGTATGATGGTAATCCATACATGTGTCAGTATGTGTGTATGTCCAACTTCAACTCCAAAACTAGAATATTGAAACCCACAAAAACATCTGCAAAAGAATATACTTGTACCTTCGTCTATATGTACATTATTAGCTTCCACACCCATAAAAAATGAGATCGTCAAATCGCCAAAGATGAAATACAAAAAAAAAAAGAAATTACTAATTGTCTCATGTCTCTGAGTGTCAAAAGTTAATATTTTACCTATTTAACAATGAATTGTTCCCAAATCGATTAAAACGCAAATTTGTTAATATTTTTGGTGAATAAAATTTGTTGAAAACAAAATCCGCAATAACTATGCACCAACGCAATATTTATATATTTTAACGCTTACTTTTTTCTCTAACTTTTAACAATTTTCTTTTAAATTTATTGAATTCCTTCATTCTGTCATCCTATCACAGTTTCTACCTTAACTTAAAACAGTTTTTCTTTATTAGATTCTTTCATTATTTCTTTCTTTTGTTCTTTTTCTCCTTTAACGTTTAACAGTTTATTTATTTAACTATTAATAGTTTATTTTGTCTGAATTTTCGTGGGTGTTAACGAAAACCCGCTCTAAACGAAGGTTATGTTATCTAGGACAATTATCATAAAAAATTATAACAAGAGAGAAGGAATGGAATACAAGATGTTCGTAAAAGTTAAAATAAAGTTTTATTTACAAAAAAAGATAGCTTGGACTGCCTTTTTTTCCAAAGCTGGAATAAATAAATTATTCCTGGATAACATACAAAAAAAAAAAAAAAAAAAAAATACAACATCAGTATCTCTGAACATTAAAGTTAGATACAACAAAATTTGACACAATCTAAGTTAAGGAATAAATCCTTTTAAAACATGAACTTACTATAAAGTCAGTATTCTTACAAATCAATCAAAAGTCTCTTTTTTTTTCTTTACACCAAAGTTACAATCAAAAGAAATAAAATTAACAAACCGTGCTGAAGGCCGAACATAATTTCCACGATAAAAATAACTCTTTTTTTTATTTTATCAAACGTCTGTCAGAAAGTTCTTTTTTTTTCTTCTTTTTCTTCAATAATTTTCTTTTAGCAAATCCAACGTAAGATATACGTCACAAGAACAGTACAAACTTCAAATAAACATAATACTTGCTTTTTTCCATCGTTTGTCCCCAACAGCATCACGCGCGAATGGAAGGATTCAACTTGCAAAGTTATATCTCTCAAATCGATCTGTGTTGCAAAGAAGATCACTCTCTATGATTCTTAATCTCTGATTAGAATCTTCTCGACAGCAAAGTATTTCAGTTCACTGGAGCTAAGCTCTTCAACATAGGCAATTTCGTGCCCGGAGATAATTTTATCTCGTTCAAATTTTCAATAATTCTTCATTCCAAGCCTCTGACCTGAAACATCTTCTCAGGGAAATATTCGTTGACTGAAGGAAGAATATTTCATACAAAAAAGGCAATTCTTGCCCGGAGATATTTCTATCTCCTAAATTTCTTCAAGTAGAAATTCTTCACAAAATTTAACGTCCCCCATGTGGACGGAGAAACAGTTTTACAGGTGTTGACTTCCTGAGGTCCAAATCTGTTCTGACTAAATTTCGCGCCGATATCTTCCAGACACAACAAATGCATCATTGCTAAAAATAGAAATCACGTGACACAAGATGGCTCCCTAGCATAACACCCACGCAATATCCATATGACCTTCAACTTGCACGTAGGCCAAACCTGACCCTTCAACAGAGGGAAGTAACCGATGGCTTACTTAGAAAAACATCTCGAAATTTCCACACTCTTCCGACGAAGAAAAAAAAAATATGTACAATGTTATATACATGTCTCATGTACACATCAATACCACAAATAATCATCATCCCGTTCACTCACCTTCTTGCGAGTTCGAATGGGTCCAGAACTAAAAGTCGAGGCATGATCTCCACCAGCAACAACCGGGTTTGACCACATCAGGATCCTTGGAACCACAAGGCTCTTCGGGAACCTCCGAGGTCTGATGGGAATGAGTAACCGACAACTCCATCGGAAAAAGGTGTCTCAAAGAATGTTCCTAAGAGGAACCATCTTCCTTCTTAATCAGGGCAGATCTAACATGAGAATCATCACCTGGAGTCAACCCTATCACTCTACCCAAGGACCAATAAGGGCGAGCTTTGGCTGGGTTCTTAACAAGAACCACATCGCCTATCGCGATGACATCACCAAAATCAGATTGGTACAGATCACCACTCAGCTCTCTCAAGCCGAGCAGGTATTCTTCATACCATAAAACCTTAAATCTCCGTAAGAGAAGATCCCTTTGTTTCAACTTCTCCAAAAGGTCACTCCTAGAAGGAGGAGAATTCTCAAGAAAACATTCTTCAGAATTTATAAAAACAGAACTATTACAATACGGGCGAATAAACGCGTTTGGCGATATAATATCCAAACCATCATCTCCAGAACATCTATAAGTCAGAGGACGTGAGTTAATAGCATTCTGTATATCAGACAACACAGAAAGAAGTTCAAAATAACCCAACTTCTGCCGACTCATTAACTTATAAAGACAAACCTTCACCGTCTTAACAAGACGCTCCCAAACACTGCCGAACCAAGCAGAATATAAAGGTATCGTCAGATGCTTGATGTCAAACGTACTAAATTTGTCCTCGAACTCGTCAGACACAAGCACTTGCTTAATCAAACCGCATCCAGCAACGAATGATTTAGCATTATCTGAGTATATATGGGAAGGCACCCCATAAATGTTAAAAAATCTAACCAATGATAGTATCACTGAGTGAGTAGTCATGTCACTCACTAACTCCAAATGGACCGCCCTCACATTGAAGCACGTAAAAAGCAAGATGTACATCTTTTGCGGTCCCCCTTCATCTTCAACCCACAAGTGACCAGTAAAGTCTATACCCGTATGGTTGAAGGGCTTCACAAAATTAACTCTGTGTTTAGGTAAATTGGTTACCTTGGGGTATTTGAAAGATACGGCATTGTATCTTTTACACAGAGCACAGGCAGAGATAACCGACTTCACTGCCTGCCTGGATTTATGTATCCAGAAACCGGACAAACGGAGTTTGCTGAGGGTAGCTGCAATACCCAAATGTTTACATTTGAGATGACAGTCCATAACAATCAAATCAGTTATATGACTGCCTCGAGGTAACAAAATCGGATGTAAAATTTCCGGAGGGTAAAGGCTGGATTTACCAATCCTTCCCCCAGACCTTATCAAACTTTTATCATCCAGGTAAAGATACAACTTCGCCACCAACGGAGGAATCTCACGGTTGGAGGGGTTCAACAAAAAGGACTTTTCCCTAGGAAGAAGCAAGGACTGCTCCAACTTAATCAAATAAATTTTGGCCACTTGGCCTGGTTCTTTCATGGATTTCCGCAACTTCAATACAAACTTAAACACGTAGGACAAAACTCTCATGAGTTTTCCCAAGGAAGAAAATCTCTTAAAATCCACTACCGGCCACAATTCCTGAATCACAGGAGACACAGAGATGGCATTAGTCAGCACTAACCTCTGACTGTCAGAACTCAAACAGTTCAAATCATACACTGGCCAGGTAATATTCTCACCGACCAGCCACGGCGGCCCCGATAACCAAAAGGGCAATAGAGATTTGAATTTTGCCAAGGAAATACCCCTGGTGATCAGGTCGGCAGGGTTGTCAGAAGTGTTCACATACTTGAACATCACTTCCAAACCTTGTTCACACAATTTATCCACTCCCACTCGAATATCTTTTAACCTATTTCGGACAAACACACTCTTTGTCACAACTGTCTCGGACAGAATCCAGGACAACACGACTTGTGCGTCCACCGCAATCACTATTTTCTTGACCACATCCTTTTGAAACACCTTCAAAAGATTAGGGATACATTTCATCGCCAAAAAGACGGACAACAACTCAAGTGACGGCAAAGTTCTCTTTGCCAAAGGAGCCACCTTAGCCTTAGCAGCCCCATACTGGAAAATGTAAGCCGCAAAGCCAAAGGCTTGTTGTGAAGCATCACAAAAGATCATTAACGTGGCAGGCGCAGAGGAATCAACAGCACATCTGGGGACCCTTACACTATGCAGATTCATCAACTCAGGAAACAACTTGTTCCAAGTGAGCTGCAAACTCTCCGGTATCTTCTGATCCCATGACACCTGAGTTTTCCATATCTCACTGAGTATTACCCTTCCCTTGATAGTCACAGGCAAAACAAGCCCCAAAGGGTCGAATATGGAAGAGTTCTGCGATAGGATGCCCCTTTTTGTATCAGCCGGCACGTCTAAGGAACCGACCGCCACATGCAAATTATCCTGCACAGGATCATACTCATAACCCAACACCCTCTCCAGAGGAGAATCATGGGTGACGAAACTCTTGTCAGCTTTCATTCGAGTGGTCAAAACATCATTATTGGAATTACAGGACCTTAACGAAAAATTACCATCCTGCATGATACTCCTTGCATTCAGGTATAGGTCCAACAAAATTTTCTGTGAATTGTGAGTTTTTATAAGGTTATCAACATAAAAATTTTCCATAAGCATATCCCTACATAAACTATGAGGGTATTTTTCAACATGATGTCTAATGACGAAGTTGAGAATAAATGGGCTGGCCACAAACCCAAAAATCAATGTTTTGTAACGATAACATACCAGTTTATCATTCAATTTTACAAAAAAGCAAAACCGATTCTTATCTCTTTCGGTTTCCAACCGAATCATGAGAAAAGCTTTACGGACGTCTGCCAACAGGACATAACGATCCATTCGAAACTTCAACAATAATTCTAGCATATCCGTGAAAAGGTTAATTCCCGGATAGACACAATCATTCAGAGAGGGATGTCCACCTGTTCGCAACGAACAGTTGAACACCGGCCTTATCTTTGTGGTACTCTGACCATTAGCCTTAATAACCGGACGGTGAGGAATCCAAGTATAATGAGTGAAATCCTCTGGATTTACTTCCACTCTCTCAATAATGTCCTCCCTTTCCTGCTCTAAGAAAACCTGGCAGTAGTCCTCATATAGACCCTGCCTCGTCAAACGAGTGACAACCTTATCAAGTACGTTCAACGACACTTGATGGTTGGAAGGAACAGAAGGCAACTTTCCCTCATCCCATGGCAAACTAACATAGTAGCAACTGTCTCGGTACGAGATCGAATTGCGAAAGGAATCAATTTCATTCTTGTCATAATCACTTACAGAGTTCTCAGTAACTCCTAGTGTTTCCAAACTGAAGAGCTTGTCCACGGCTCTTTCCACAGAAGAATCAACAAAACTATCGAAAGGGTCGAAGTATTGACGCTTCGGCTCAAGCACAAAATAAACATGTGTCATAAGACACCGTGAGTGTTCGGACACAACTTGGCTGTAATTCGCGCCAACAACGGAGGTATCCGTTTTCTTCATAACAGGACTCACAAAATTGGACATATCTCCAAAAGGCACAATTCCTTGAGGAAACTCAAAAACAGACCCATTCCTGAAGGGAGACAACTTCCTGGGTCCCAAATACATCAGTAGGTCAACACCTACCAAACCATGTACAGTAATACAATCATTTTCAACATTTGAAAAGTCGGCAGCCAATTTTCCCCCACCCGCAATAATACTTTCAATAGCAGTAGACAGACCCCTGACGTGAAACTGAAGGTCCAAGCCTTCGTCCACCAAAAAGGGTATAACACACTCAGAGTTCGGCACTTTGACCCGCAACTCGAGTTCATTTAGGCTCCTTCTGGCCGTTCCGTGAAAAGTTTTAATAAAGAAGTCCTTTCTCTTTACAGGCATAGAACGGCAATTCAATAGGTCCAGAACTACATCAGACAAATAGGAGCGCTGGCTTCCTGAATCCAACAGACAATTGAAAGATTTTACAACTCCATTATTGACCACGTCAATTTTAATTATAGGCAGGAGAAGATTCACTTCTCCCACCTGGCGACAGGGGTTAGTATCCAGCCGAGACTTGCCAAAGTCAGGGCATAACGCACCTGCATGTTCGCAACTCTCACATTTCCAACAGGGGTGGAGACGACCACTTTTACCGGGGCACGCCTCGGCGTTATGGAATGGGCTAGTACAACGGGTGCACAACTTAGCCAATTGGCATCGTTGTAACCGATCCCTTAGAGAGGGATACTTCCTGCAATAGTACGCAATATGGCAGTCACTACTGCAAAGGAAGCACTTATGTCGACTGGGTTTAGTTTTTACAAAAAAGTTCTCCAACAGCACTAGCGGGCCTGAATCTAAAGGAACCAGACGAACGCGGTTTGGCGACGGGCTTTACAGTTTTAACCATCCTGGGTTTGACGATGTCTAACGTGCGCAACACCTCAGAATAATTATCTAAGATATCTCCCAGAGATGGGTAATTACAATTGACGGTATGAATCAGTTCCCGTCTCACAGAAAGAGGAAGTTTTTCAAAAATAATGCTACTTAGCAACAGATTGCCGGGGGCCTCCTCCTCTAGAAAATCCATACCAAAGGAGTTTTTCAGCTCGTATATTTGAGCTTTCACCTTAGTTAGAAAGCTCTTCACCGAGTTAGTATCTGAATCCCCAAGAGGTTTAGCACTATGGAGATCTTTAAAAATAGAGTTTACAATAAACTTTTTATCTAAAAATTCTCTATCTAGGATCTCCATCGCTGCCTCAAAGTTGGAATCCGAAATGGAAAGATGTCCCACTATTCGGTGGGCATAGCCCCTGAGGTGATTTTTCAGAATAATCAACCTCGTGGACTCACTGGGTATATTTGACACGCAATTTTCGAACTCCTTCGAGAAGTTGAGATACGCCAATTGTCGCGTTCCAAACTCATGGGGTCGAAAACAGGACAGATAAGTTTTGGTGTCACACTACAAAGGGACGCTTTAGACTTCTCCCCTTCCCTATTGGGTGGGGAGCCCTCATCCTTCCACATGCTCTCCAATTCGCTGAAACGTCGATCCACATGGATACGATATAACGTTTCGCTCCGACAGTTCTCAGACATCTCTTCGCGAGACTCACTCTCAATATAGGCACTTGTGATCTGCTCATTGAGCGAATCAATGGGCGCAAAGATTTCCTTAACCCTAACCTTCTGGGAAGAAACAAATTCCCGGTTCTCCCCCTCGCCACCCCCAAGAACATCAATAATAGTATCGACTTTAATTTTTACAATATCTCGCCTTTCTACAAGGAGATTAACAGTGGGGGTAGACGCCATTATGAACAAAATACAATATGGCGAGCAGGGGTGGGCTAACCTGAAAGAGGCGCCAAACGTCTTCCCAATGGCGGGAAAATGACAACGTAAAATTATCTAAGTAAGATTCCTACAAAAAAATGGGAAAAGGCTGTTCCAAAGTTAACCAAATTCGTTCAAAAGTAAGTCTAACAATTCCACTTGTCCGTCAAAGCAAAATTTTCAAGGGAAAAATAATTACACAAAAATCATTCAATATCCAACATTCAACAGTTTACAAAAATGACTCCACGTGGCGAACAAAAATGGCGATCAGACTTTCAAACATGCAATTTTCACATAAAATACATAAAAAGAAAAAGAAAAAAAAGCAGTCAGCTTAAAACAGTATTAAAACCTGAACATCCTGTATTTGACTATGTTTTAATTGTAATGATAGGCCGCCGAATCCCGTGCACCACGTCTGATACACGCAACTAGGCGCCAAAGGCAGAAAGGAGATTATCCCTTGAAGTAAGTTCCCTCATTGACTCGGTACCAAAAAATAGCAATAGAAGAAAATTAATCCAAATCCAAACTAGTAGCACACTTTCGAGTATTTTTTCCAACACGCGAAATATGAAACAAGAAGTAGAATGCTTTTAATAGGAGAAAAATAGATATTAAAAAAGCAGAATCGCTTTTAACAGAAAAAAATAGACATTATTCCCAGCACATCGCCTGAATACGTTCACCCAAACGAATCTAGGATAAAAAAAGCAGAATGCTTTTAATAGAAAGAAAATTAATTATTCCAGTATATCGTTCTCAATACGTCCATTGTAAAACGAAAATGGGACCCAAAAAAAGGCAGAATGTCGGAATTTTCGTGGGTGTTAACGAAAACCCGCTCTAAACGAAGGTTATGTTATCTAGGACAATTATCATAAAAAAATTATAACAAGAGAGAAGGAATGGAATACAAGATGTTCGTAAAAGTTAAAATAAAGTTTTATTTACAAAAAAAGATAGCTTGGACTGCCTTTTTTTCCAAAGCTGGAATAAATAAATTATTCCTGGATAACATACAAAAAAAAAATAAAAAAATACAACATCAGTATCTCTGAACATTAAAGTTAGATACAACAAAATTTGACACAATCTAAGTTAAGGAATAAATCCTTTTAAAACATGAACTTACTATAAAGTCAGTATTCTTACAAATCAATCAAAAGTCTCTTTTTTTTTCTTTACACCAAAGTTACAATCAAAAGAAATAAAATTAACAAACCGTGCTGAAGGCCGAACATAATTCCCACGATAAAAATAACTCTTTTTTATTTTATCAAACGTCTGTCAGAAAGTTCTTTTTTTCTTCTTCTTTTTCTTCAATAATTTTCTTTTAGCAAATCCAACGTAAGATATACGTCACAAGAACAGTACAAACTTCAAATAAACATAATGCTTGCTTTTTTCCATCGTTTGTCCCCAACAGCATCACGCGCGAATGGAAGGATTCAACTTGCAAAGTTATATCTCTCAAATCGATCTGTGTTGCAAAGAAGATCACTCTCTATGATTCTTAATCTCTGATTAGAATCTTCTCGACAGCAAAGTATTTCAGTTCACTGGAGCTAAGCTCTTCAACATAGGCAATTTCGTGCCCGGAGATAATTTTATCTCGTTCAAATTTTCAATAATTCTTCATTCCAAGCCTCTGACCTGAAACATCTTCTCAGGGAAATATTCGTTGACTGAAGGAAGAATATTTCATACAAAAAAGGCAATTCTTGCCCGGAGATATTTCTATCTCCTAAATTTCTTCAAGTAGAAATTCTTCACAAAATTTAACGTCCCCCATGTGGACGGAGAAACAGTTTTACAGGTGTTGACTTCCTGAGGTCCAAATCTGTTCTGACTAAATTTCGCGCCGATATCTTCCAGACACAACAAATGCATCATTGCTAAAAATAGAAATCACGTGACGCAAGATGGCTCCCTAGCATAACACCCACGCAATATCCATATGACCTTCAACTTGCACGTAGGCCAAACCTGACCCTTCAACAAAGGGAAGTAACCGATGGCTTACTTAGAAAAACATCTCGAAATTTCCACAATTTATTTAACTATTAATAGTTTATTTATTTAACTATTAATAGTTTATTTGCTTCTTTCATTATTTCTTTCTTTTGTTCTTTTTTCTCTTTTAACGTTTAACAGTGTATTTATTTAACTATTAATAGTTTATTTATTTAACTATTAATAGTTTATTTATTTAACTATTAATAGTTTATTTGCTTCTTTCATTATTTCTTTTCTTTTGTTTTTTTTTCTCCTTTAACGTTTAACAGTTTATTTATTTAACTATTAATAGTTTATTTGCTTCTTTCATTATTTCTTTCTTTTGTTCTTTTTTCTCCTTTAACGTTTAACAGTTTATTTATTTAACTATTAATAGTTTATTTATTTAACTATTAATAGTTTATTTATTTAACTATTAATAGTTTATTTATTTATTTATAAATAGTTTATTTGCTTCTTTCATTATTTCTTTCTTTTGTTCTTTTTTCTCCTTTAACGTTTAACAGTTTATTTATTTAACTATTAACAGTTTATTTATTTAACTATTAATAGTTTATTTATTTAACTATTAATAGTTTATTTATTTAACTATTAATAGTTTATTTATTTAACTATTAATAGTTTATTTATTTAACTATTAATAGTTTATTTATTTAACTATTAATAGTTTATTTGCTTCTTTCATTATTTCTTCATTCATTTAATGTTTTTCTTCCTTTGCTTTAATTATATAACAGTTAATTTCTTAATTCAATTCATTCATTCTTTATTTATTGTTATGGTGCCCGACCCTATTCCGTCACTGTATGGACTCTTCCTGGCTCTATGAATAGAGTCGTTGTGACCAATCAGCAGTTCATTACATAAAGTGGCTTCATGCCTTGTCATGAGCGATTTCCATAAAAAGAGTCGTTTTACTAAACCATCAGAAGTTCAGAAGTGGTGATACGCGAAAGACTGTCTGGCTATACCAAAGGATCTGTCTCGCCATTCTCAAAAGTGTCCAAACTTTCTGAGACGGTGGTATGGCCCACATTGAAGTATTCGGCCAACATTATCGTTGTCAAGCTTTCATCCTGTTTCACAGCCACCAAGAATGTACGCCCGTGTAAATTTGATGGTCGACCCCTTCTTTCTCCATCTGCGAGGTTTGTATTGCCCAATTTCAATATCCTGAACCATTTTTCAACTTGGCTTTTGATGGTCGTTTTTCTTTACCAAACAAGTCCATTGAGCTCTCGAAATGACTCTGCTTCGTTCCAATCTTTCTCGAAGTGGTAAAACATAATATGACGAATGTGGATATGATTTTCGATACAAATTCTGAAAAGAGAGGATTACTTTTAGGAAACAAATTAAACGAACGACCAATTTGATATTTTATTTGTTGAATGACATTTGTTGAAAGATAGCCTCAATCATTATGGACCAAACTCATAATTATCAGGTTTTGATGGATAGGTTTGCTTCCATCTTCATCTCCGTCCGAGGTTCGAATAGCAGTGGTTTTATTAAACCGTCTGGGACCGGCTGAAACAGTCAGAAATGGGGATACGAAAGAAATACTATTAAACTATATCAGAGGATCGCTCTCGTCATTTTCTGAAGAAGAATCGCTTCTCCATCTTCTCCATAATTTCACCAGAAAATAACATTTCATGAGAATAAAAAATGGTTATATTCAATGAATTCATACCAAGTTTCGTAGTGGTCAAGCGGTCGCGTCTGATTGACTAGTAAAAGCGAAATAGATCCTCATGCTACCCCCCCCCCCCAATTATCTTCTTCCTGTTTTGGCACGGTGGTTGGTATATAATTTTGACGTATTCAATTACCAATTTAAACTAAAACAAATAGAAAAGTAAAATAAATAGCAATATAAATGCATAAAAATAAAGATAACCAAAGAGGGGAGTTATAAGCAGTAAAATGGATTCGCCGAAACTCTATAAAACGCAGTAGTTTTGTAAATAACAAATACATTTTTCTTGACCAAAGACGAACAACACGAGCAAGGTGAATATTTTAATAACAAAATAGGTTAGTAAAAAAATTAATCTGGAGCAAAAAACTAGATCTGATATCCGGAACGTTTTTGTTCTTGTTTTTTAAAGGAGGTGGTGTCTGATCAACACTGCTGGGAAGCCATGAGAAAATACTGCTTTGTTTTTAAATCCCCGAAACAGTTTTTCATGGTAAACAACTGATGATCCCTACAAAACTCTTAAGACGAGCGCAAAAAACTTCCAAGACTATATATATATATATATATATATATATTCTAACGATTTGATTATCAGATTAGATGTCATATACAACTATCACAAACACACATGCATACACACATATATCTATATACGATATTTGTGGTGTTTCTGTTTCTGTTTCTGTACTGTAATGCAATTGGAAACAAAGTCCTACACCACGAAGGTATTAGGTACTAATTAAGAAATATTCCCTAAACTTTCAAGATCATCTGGCTATTTTAAAGGTTGTGAGGATACATAAAGGACGCATCCCCTTTGAAAATTCGGTACTACTCTAGATGAAGCGCCTAATTTCCGTGACTGCTCGGCGGCAACGATCGGGCAGGTCGCGGAAACGCCCGAGAGCTGCCGAGACGAAAACGAGGCTGAAGCAGAGCTGACCAATCAGGTTGCTGCCAATCATCTGCGCTCAGCACATCAAAACAAGCGGTAGGATGACCTTTCGAACCGACCGAAAACATATCCGTAACCCCTGACCCTCGACGAGAAAATATATGAAATCCCCCCCCCCAAAAAAAAATATACAAAAATAACTTGCCTAAATATCCTAAGAAAAATAACATACTTCTTTGTTTTATGTAAAAAAATCTTTTTTTAAATTGCCTAAATATCGTAAAAGAAATAGCATTTACATCTTTGATTCATGTAAAAAAAGACAAAAAAAAAAAAATTCAAATGGTCCACGAAAAAAATTTAAAAAAATGTTTATTTATAGTTCTTCAGCTATGGTTTGTTCACTTTTTTTTTTTCATTTTTTTTTTCAAATATATGTATTTTTTGTTTTGTATTCTTCGTCTTATATTGTCGTCTGCCACTCTTCCATTTTACGACTTTCAGTTTTGCTTCAGCCTTGTTTTCGTCTCGGCAGCTCTCGGGCGCTTCCGCGACCTGCCCGATCGTTGCAGCCGAGCAGTCACGGAAATTAGGCGCTTCATCTGGAGTAGTACCGAAAATGCAAATAACTCAGATTTTCAAGGAAATTTTAACAATAGATATTAGATACACATTAATCTGTAAGCATGAACTATGCGGCATGTTTTCGGCGCATGCGAGTAGTAGACTAGTTGCTAATGAGAAGTGTTCGACCAAAAGAAGATGGGTAGCACATAAGAAATTGAAAATATTTAGGATTTTGAGTTCGGGCATCCAGAGTCTGATTTCTCTTTGATAAAAAAGTATGTGTCTCATTAAACAAAGGTTCCCTGTTGTGATCGAATGGGGATGACTGAGATCAAGACTTGATGTCTAGGATTTCCGGTCGAAGGTGCATATATTCAAGGAGATGGGAGGCCAGTTAGAGCCGGCCCTCTGGGTATGAGACAGTCGGTTTGGTTCTCTGGAGCTGGTAGTCAGTTGGAGCTGTGTGCCTTTTTAAGCTTGGACTTAGTTTGGTTAAACTTTCATTTGGTAAATCTGTTGTTCAAAGGAGGAACGAGTACTATTGTAACCTCCAACAAATAAACGTGTTACTTGTTTTACACTGGAGTTTGGAGTTCTTTTGTTGCAACACTAACTGAGACCACACGGCTGACACTGCGACCGGCGTCGGAAGCGAGCAACAACTTTGAACCATCACAACGAGCAGACGATCACGGCCTGTGCAGTGGACGCGCACAGACACGTTCATGAGCAAGATTATCAGCATTTCAAATTTTTCGAAGAATTCTACGATACACTTGGGGATTAAGAGATTAAGTGTTTCAAGCTGAGATTCGAAACCAGATCACTTATACAGTAGTTAACAGTTTTACCAGCACAACATGACCGCTTACCACGAAAGTAAGAGAAGTTTTTATTAGGAACCGTAATGTTTACACTAAGTAAAAACGGTACTCTTATAGAGAGAACGCACCGCGTAGCCTTCGCGTCGTCAACGTTCAGGCAGGTCTTGGAAGCGCCAGAGAGTTGACAAAACTGTTAACCAATCAGGTTGCAACAGGCATTAGACAATCAGGTTCCAAGCAAGCAGACGATAACTTTTGGAATAAATGAATTTCTACGATCTGCAGCGCGTTAAAAAAATGAATTTCTACGATCTGTATCAGCGCGTTGAATCTCCCGAAGGAGTCGTTGAGTTCTGTCAGCAACGGTAACTTCTAGCGAAAGACTAACGCTAAACCCTAACCCAGAAATTGTTAAAAAGGAAAAAAACATTTAAAAAATGATAAAAAAACAAATAAACAAGAAATTGGTTAAAAACAGTGGTTTCATTGTTTTTTATATATTAAAAAAATCATCTTTTGAAACTTTTTGATGCACAAAAAACAAACATTTTATTTACAAACATATGGTTCATTTGACAAAAAAAAAATCTAATTAATAACAGTTGTTTAGCTATGGTTTGTTCTTCTTTATTTTTATGTATGTATGTTTATTTGTCTGACTGTGTCGTCTGCCAGTCTTCAATTTATCGTTTGGCAGTTTTCGCCTCGTCAACTCACGAAGTCACTTAAAAACCGTTACTCTCCTTACAAGAGAGCTCAACCAACTCAAATGTTATTATATAGAAGCATTTCTTCTAGAAATTCTTTTGTACAAATGTCAAATTGACACTTTTTGGGCGATGTTTGATTTCGGTCACTGGGAACCTGCTCAGCTAGTGTAATTGAAGAAGATGGGGGCAGGCGATTTATCTCATTCGAAGCGGTTGCAATGTACAAAAAAACCGGAACACAAAGGGCGTGGGTTCAACTCGGTAAAAGGACAGCTAAACGAAATAAATAAAAAAAAACTGACATTATTTTTCTTTCGTGTGATTTTTTTTCTCTTTTCTTTTTCTACGGCTATTTACCGCCTAAAAAATTCTTTAAACATGCATTCAGTTTGTTTAGATTATATATTTACCGTACGTGCTTCGATGACAGTGCTAGTGCTTCTTTTTCTTCTTCTTCTTCTTCTTCTTCTTCTTCTTCTTCTTCTTCTTCTTCTTCTTCTTCTTCTTCTTCTTCTTCTTCTTCTTCTACTCTGGATATGACACAAATCTGCATCCAATTGTGAGGCCCCAAATTGGGAGCTTTGGGGAGTGTTAGGTCACTCCTTATTTACCACTACTCCCAAGTCTACTCTGACCCTGCGTGGTAGTACCTGTCAAGGCCCGATCTATGGGGTAAATAAAAATTATGTTTACAAAATATATTTCTACAAAACAAATTACTGGTGCTACTAGATCAGGCTGTCTGAAGATATCGGCTTCCAGACCCAAAATGCACCAAACATTGATGTTTTATTGTTTTTCTCTTTGCAAAACTCAATCATGTTCTGCAAAATTCTAAACAAAAAGTAACTATTTATCTCCCTCCCCTTTTCATCCCCCTCCCCCTCTCCCCCTTTTACTCAAACAAACACCATGAATAAATACTTGAACATATAAAGAACCTGAAGCATAAAAACTGTCACTAAAATGACCGGATTCGGCAGTAAAAAGGGTTGATATAACGTAACAAAAACAACAACCAAACCAAACACCATTAATAAAGATTTGAATATATAAAGAACTTGAAGCATAAAACCTTTTCACTATATTACAACTCATGTTTCGGCATTAAATGACCCATAAGAGGTTGATATGCTGTAAAAAAGTAAAAAACCAAACAAACCAAACAAACAAACAAAAATCAGTCTACAAACCACTCATATACAAATGTATGTACGGTTTCAGCGTAAAATGACCCAACGATGGTTTACATGCCGTAAAACCCAACAGATTAACAACCTTCATTCCTCATCCTCCTTAGTCTCCTACTTTTTCTCCTTCTTCTTTGTATTATTATTTTTATTATTATCTTATGTGTAAGTAGAGCGAGCCAAAGTAGTCAGATGTAGACGGTTAAAAAACATGGCCATGACATGCATCGACTACAAGAACCCCTAGGAAATAATTTCTCAAGCATGGATAATTGAATGCTTTAGGATGTATGAAGTGTCCGACAATCTTATTAAAAAACAAATGTGAACATCGAGACTGGAACTGGCAGCTGGAGGACAACACCTAGCTGGAATTAGAATACAGTGAGGCATCTTCAAAAGAATAAACCACATGTTTTGGACGACCTAAAGTTATTTGAAAAAATCAAAATGGAATTGCAAAACAGATAAACGCAACCAGAATCTTCAGTCAGAGTATACAAATCTTGTTCAACTACGGCTTCCACTTGGTCACTGTTGATCATCTTTGGCCGGCCAGAGCGAGGAGCATCTCTCACTGAAAATTTTCCTTTTCGGAATCGAGAAAACCATTTCTAGCACACCCGTTCTGTAACAGCATTCTTTCTATACATATGGCATATCTTTATGCAGGTTTCTGTAGCCTTTTTTCTTTCCTGTAGTAAAAAAGCATCAGATGTCCGTAGTGCTCTATCTGATTTTTATTTCAAGGCCTGAAATACAAGAAAAAATGTAAGAACTCATCTGCTTTGAGGCTTATTACACGCTGACGTCAACATACTCGCTACACCAAATACAGGATTTGAATAATAGGAATATAAAACGATCTTTAGTAGGCCGGAAAGATGACATTAAAAAAACGAACGAACTTTTTGTCCAACTAAATATTTATAAAAATTTCAGGTTAATTCCTATTTTTTTCAGTCACATAAATTATTTGGGTGAAATTAGTTTAGGCTTTTTTGTTCTCGGAGGGGGCGGGGATTGACTCCCTCAAAAACATCATTTATAAAAGCCAACATAAATATTTTACGTCACACCCCGAGCAACACCAGGTAAATACAGTTAGTAATTATGATTCCTTCTGCTTAAACCAAGGGAATTCATTAAAACCATACAAAAGAACAGGTTTTTCCCGTTATTGAGCTTGCTAGGAAATCAAAACCTTAAAAGGCGTTAAATTGAGCCAAAACGTAAAAGAAAAAATGGTGTCAAAAGGATGGGTACTGATGTTCACTGACTTTAAACCATACACACGTGGGCGGAGTGTATTTTGCTCACCTATGGCAATACACATCCGAGTATACAGGTGAACACGTGTGTATCTCATACAACGTTGTTAAAAAGCAATATTAAAAGAAACAATAACAAATATCAATCTATACTTAAATGTGTGATACTATAGCTTGCCGGGGGATGTCTCCTGACTGTTCCGTGTGTTTTTCGGTTAATCGTGTGTTTCTTATAGCACCAACATGATATTATCCTGGGGACTACCAGCTCCCCGATGGCAAACAATAGGCACATCCCCTTCAGTGAAGGGATTCCTCCCCTCTGTAGGCTTGACAGGTCTTAGGTGGCGTGATTAGGCGTCATTAATTTTCCTCCAGAGAATTAATTATCTGGCTGTGACCATCAGCTAGAAATTTTGAACGCTTGTAATGAGGGAGCGGACAAACGATATTTTATTAAAAAATATCTTTATTCATTCATTTATTTATTCATTTCATTTCAGCTTCCGAAGAAAAACATAAAAACTCGGGAAATAGGCTGGCTGCAATCGTTCTTATTAGGAGCAAAACACCAAACTGAACATTCTCCCTCGCTGTGATAAAAACGAGAGGGAGACGGAGGGAGAGAAAATGAAAGGTTTGAAAGAGAAAGACCGAGACACAATGAAGAAGAAAGGGAGATAGATAGAAAGTCCTGGCGACAGGTGATGTGACCTTTAGTCCCATCTGCTCAAATCTGATTTACGACACACTCCTTCACACTGGCTGCTGTACTGACATTTTTGATGCAATGATACATTGTCGATTTTAAGTGCCTTCACCAAAGTACAAGGCAAATCAGGCACAAGGCGTTTAAACGTGGTGAACTCCAGCTCCCACAAAAGGGTGCTTTATCGTTGTGCCACAAATGCATCAATTTTATTGACAACTTGTTAGGACAACCAAAAGTAAAGAGAAAATAGATAACAATAATTCAGAGTGTCAAAGAACGTTCTAGGTGAAAAAAAACAGTTGTTTTGTCTGTAAGAAGAAGTTAAGTAGCCATGTTTGTTTCGGCTGGCGCCGTGTGTGTCTAACTTGTATAGACATTGTAGATGTATTTGTATATAAGCTTGCCTCTGTTTTATCAGTGATAGAGTGTATGTGTGAACTCTAGTGTACGTGCGTTCGGTGAGCGGTGTGTATGTGCTGTCACTATGCGTACATCAACTCGTAAATGTGCTGTCGTTATGTGTGTGTTACTTGATTTCGGACGAGAGGCCGAAGCTATTTTGAAGGATTTTCTCACATGCGTCGAGTCTGAAAGAAAAATAAAGGAAAGAGAGGAATAAAGATGTGTGTTTGCAGTTTTATATTACGCGCTAAATTAGAAGATTACTATCCTTGTGTATGTGATTGGTTAAAAGAAACTGCTGATTCGAGCTTTTGTCAAATCGAGAGTCGATACTCCAAAACAACATTCGCTTCTGCTGCTTGTAATGACGTGTGAACAAAAAAGAATGAACATTTCTACATAAAATGTTCAATTACTAAATATATAGCTTATCATACTCTCTCTGAAGAGCTTTGCCACATGATTGAAAGCAAAACTTTCGTCCAGGGCCGGTTGTTCCATTGTGTTAACACGTGTTGATTAGCAGGTTATACTTTAAAAATGTTTTTAATTCACTCCAAACAAGGCACGTTGCCACCGAGACGGAGGGGGCTACTGTGAATTAGGGGTCATACCTACAGGGGCATCCTAAGTGGGGAGTTGAGCAGCGAAATGTTTGTTCACATTACATTTAAATTTTTGCATGTTGGACAACTCAGAGAAAAAAGGGAGCAGAGATGGAATTCCAAAGACTAGCAGTTCGAGGAAAGAAGCTAGAGTAGAAAGACTTCCGGTATCTGGGAACCTCTACAGTGAAGGGATGGGATTTTGCTGATTGTCGGGTCCGTCGGGTGTATTAACGTTGAGAGGGAACCAGTGCAGCAAGTTCGTCGAAGCACATTCCATAGAAGTACTTGTAAAAAAAAAATAAATACGGGGATGCAACATTGTGGCGATGAGACAGGTGCTGGAGCTTGGTAGATAGTGTGGTACCTATCAGATTAGAGTCTCTTTTTCAGACCCTGACTAAGAGGGATGGGCTAGTGGTTGGTGCACTAGCCCAGATGTGACAACAATACCCCATGCATGAGCGCATGATGGCTTTGTAGAGATATAGGATACTGCCAAGTGTGAGAAGTTTTCTAGCACGGTAGAGAGAGCCCACCTTCTTTGTAGCAGACTTGGCAATGCCTTCTATGTATTTATTCCAATTTATGTTATCTGTGAATATTAGGCCGAGGAGTTTAAATGACTACTACAGACTGGAGGTCATGTGCTAAAAATTCAGCCATTGCCTTACTGAAGTACTTGCTAAAGATTGTGGTGGATTCAGATTAAATCTACATATAAATTACCCATTGGCCTCAAAAAAGAAAAAGAAAAAGAAAAGAGACAAAAAGCGAAACTTTCCACATAAAAGTGTTATTATTAAATCTACAAATAAATTACTCATTGGTCCCTTCAAAGTACAACCCTTTTCTTCGTGCCAATGCACTTCTTCATTCTGCCAACAATGAAAGCACTCAAAAAAATCCCCCTCCTTGAGGTCCGTCGCCTTCCGCTCCACAGTGGCCTTGATCTCTTATATTGCAACAAAATAAGTTCCTTTATGCACAATCTTCAGCTTAGTGCATGGCCCCGGTAGCATATTTCATACCAGCCGAGGTCTGTGTCGGCAATCACTCCGACAAACCAGTGACTCACTTCACAGCACCAGGCTCTCTTTGAATAAAGTATTACCAACTCCTTTAGAAGTGTTGGTTATTTTGGTCGTTTTTATATATTTATTTTCTAGTTAACAGGAGCTGTTTCCAGGCAGCATATTTCATATCAGCCGAGTTTCACTTTGTTCATCACACCGACAAACGGAAGACTGAGTTGACAGAACCACACTCTCTGAGTATGGTCCGGCTTGACCCTAGGAAGAGCACCCTCCTATTTTTTTTTTTTTAGATTTAAACAGAAACCACCACTTTATCAAGGCCGAGACCACCCATGGACAAGTGTTAATGTGATTTCTATTTATCTCCCCTCCAGGAGATTAGACACAAGTGTCATGTGGGTTTGATGGAAGCGTTTTCAGTGGAATATCTTGCATTTGAATCTGGCACACCCAGGTTCTCAGTCCGCGTCGATACCAACTAAGCTACTGTGCCATCCCCTCCTAATCATTACCATCTCCTTCGGGAAGAGGGGTTGATTTATTGCTAGTCGCCTAAGGTGCTCCTACCGAGGAATACCGATTGGCGTGTTCTCGGCTATTTGTATACCCAACCAGAGTACTCTCTGGGAATAGCTAGTGTTCCTCACCCCGGGTATTGTGCCACATTTTGCTGCCATGAGACGCAAGTCAACAGCCAGTTTAGTGCATGGAGAGTGAATGTGCTATCGCATATTCGGTTAACATTAACTTTAGTAGAGGAATCCTAAAAAATTTCAAAAGCAGTCATAAATAATGGCATTTATTTTATAACTCGGAGAACAGTCCCTGATAGGTGATTTAGTCACACACTGACCAATCATCTTCCATGGCGTATTAATTTTAACGGTCTCTTGTAGGACTACTTCAGCCCCTTTGGGATTGCAGACAGCAGTCAAAGAGTTTCTTGAAAGCAACGAAGAAAGACGCCCCGCTTCCTATCTCCTGCCTTTGTCCACTGGACACCCGAGTGTTGGCTATCTTCACTCGAAGATAAACTGATCGTAGACTTTCGGCAACCAAAGAACTTTCTAACTTTCTTACTTAATTCCTTTCTTTATTCGGACACTGTCCAAATTTCTCCGACCTACACCCAACGGTGTCGGTAACTTAAATAAATGCATTTTGTTGTTGTTTATAAAAAGGTTTGGTTTTTCTTTTCCTGTGACGACCGTTAAAGTTGTAACAAAAAGTATAGGAGTTAGCCTATGCTAAGATTAGGTTTTATAAACTTACTGTCAAGGATTGAAAATCTCCACAGACCATCCGCTCAAAACAACAGCCGACCCAGAAAACAGCAATTCTTCTCCCTTTGTCAGAAACATCGCTCATTGAATGTCAGGACTAAACGACAAAATAGAGAGGAAGTGAAAGTTACGCAGTGGCACCGACATCGGTTGGAACTACGGAAAGTGTCGACGGAGTGTCTGAGAGGATGAAAAAGCCGAGGAGGGATAACACCATTCAGACCCCGACTAGAACGGAAAAGAAGCGAACTATTGGAATTTCATTGTTTGCTTCTTCTAATAGTCCGTTCTTCTTACATACCGTATCCTTTACTCTCTCGTAACGTATGTGTGTATGTATGTGTCTAACCACTGCAATGGGATCGTATCGGGTCGAGATGATGTTGCTTACATACCATCTTGCCCGTTGTGTCGTTTGATTGCAACTCCCTGGAAGTGGAATTTTTGGTTAGTGAGCTGATCGTTTTTATCTAAGTCGAGAGGCTCCTGAACCTGTTTTTATAAATCGAACAGGAAGTTTTCTGATTAGTTAATGAACACTAGATTATATCTTAATTGTGAATTGGTCATGTGACCTGGTTTTGTGGACGTAGTTGTAGTCAATGGTTATAAGTATCCCTCTTTTTAAATTTCATATAAACTTGCTTTAATAAGAGAAAAGAAAGTGAAGGAAAGAAAAGAAAAAAATAACAGAAAAGGAAAAGGTGAAACAAAGCACAAAGAGAAAGAAAAGGCAGAGGCTTAACATACCAGTAACATATCTTGGTCTTTTTTAGAAGGGGAAGGAAGACAAGAAAATGAAAAAGTGAAACAAGACGAATAGTAAGGGAAAGGCAGAGGTTTAACATGCCAGTAATCTGTTTTTGCTTCTTTAGCCTTGCTAAGCACAATACCAGAGTATTAGAGGTGAATAAGGAAAATAACTGAGAACAGCATACAAAGAGAAAGAGAAAGAATAAATATGGAGCAGGGAATTAAGAGAAAAGGGAGATAAAGAGGCTGACCACATCCCAATCGAGCTGCTGAAGGAATCATTAAATCAATTTTTTTGTTCGTTTGTTTTTCCAAATCTAAATTTGCCTGATTTCTTTAGCTCCCATATATTCTTCTCCTTTTCCGTTAATTTTTAAAAATAACTAAGAGCAACGGAATGGAATGGAGTATTGTTGCCACATCCACTAGGGCATCATCCACTAGTCTCTCCCTTTTAGACAAGGTCCAAAAAAGAGTTACCAACTTAATAGGTCCCTCACTATCCACCAAGCTCCAGCCTCTGTCCCATCGCCGCAATATTGCTTCCTTGTGCCTGATTTACAAGTACTTCAATGGATTGTGCTCTGATGAGCTTGCTGCTCTGGTGCCCACCCCCCCACCCACCCCACGACACAAATTCACTAGACCAACCTGACAATCTGCCAAATCCCATCCATTCACTGTGGAGATCCTCAGATGCCGAAGAGCTTTCTACTCCAAAAGTTTTTTTCTTCGTGCTGCTGTGCCCTGGAACTCCCTGACTGCTCCCTGTTTTCTTGACGGTACTGACATGCAGAAATTTAAAACTAATGTAAACAGACATCTCGCTGCACAGCACCCAATTTAGGTTGACTCCCCCCAAACTTTCACCCTAATTCTCAGTAGCCTCTTACGTCTACAGTGGCGGCTTGCCTTGTTTGGGGTGGACTATGATACAAAGAAATAAAAAGATAACAAGATATAGTCGAAAGGTTCCTCTGAAATGTCAGTAGCATTTAACGTCCATCCACCATACTACAACTAATGTTTCGGCATTAAATGACCCATAAGTGGGTTGATATGCCGTAAAACAAAACAAACCAAACAAAAATCAATCTTTTCCTCTTTTTTTATTTTTCTATTCTATTTTAATTTCCTGACGAAGAAAGACACCTTGAACTTTCCGTCGAAACTACTTAAAAAGAAAAGACGAAAAATAAAGATGTCCTGTCGTGAGTACATCTTGATGGCACATCGCTGCTGGAATGCTCGAGAATAAGGAAGAAATCGGTAAAAGGAAGCATCGAGTGAATACCCTGTGAAGAATTCTGGCAGAAAACCAAAATCAAGAACCAAGAAGAGAAGACGCCGGTGTGTTGCGAAATCAACAACAATAAAAAGAAATATACGCATAAGATAAGAATGCCGACGTGTGCCAACAAACGAAGGCAAAACGGCTGGGAAGATTGTAAGAAAAAAAAAGCGGGAGATCTGGTGTTCATTTTTCGATTTTACATCTGTTTCTTGTCAACGTCTTGTTAAGAGTCCGGAAAAATAAACCCAAGACTACCTTGTTGCAACCTTATTGTCCTAAAACACTTTTTAAAAAGTACGATTTATTTCTAATGGAGATTTGGTATCTATATTTCTGAAAGCCGAAACTATACTATTACTTCTATTAATGTACTATTGTACTTCTATTACTAATGGAGATTTGGTATCTGTCTGTCTGAAGGCGAAACAATACTATTACGTCTATTAATGTACTATTGTACTTCTATTACTAATGGAGATTTGGTATCTGTCTGTCTGAAGCCGAACTATACTATTACGTCTATTAATGTACTATTGTACTTCTATTACTAATGGGGATTTGGTATCTGTCCGTCTGAAGCAGAAACTACACTATTACTTCTATTAATGTACTATTGTACTTCTATTACTAATAGAGATTTGGTATCTGTCTGTCTGAAGGCGAAACTATACTATTACGTCTATTAATGTACTATTGTACTTCTATTACTAATGGAGATTTGGTATATGTCTGTCTGAACCGAAACTATACTATTACTTTTAGACAAACTTAAGTTTAAAACAGCGTTTTCTTTGAATGATAAACTTAAGTTTGAAATAAAGTTTTCATTGGTTTGTCACGTTTTTGTTTAAAATAGAATTTTATAAGGTAGGCCAAGCTTAAGTCTGTCAAGCTCAAGATTGAAATAGCAATTGTTGGTCGGTCTGTCATGCTACAGTTCTTTTTTTACCGCCAAGGATTACTTTCATCTAATACAAGCAAAAACAACCGTTGAAAAGGGAGCAACGTTAGACACAAGGTTGTTTTTTTCAAGTAAAGTGGTCAACCGTAGCCGAGGGCGACCCGAAGGATCCTTTTTCATTAACTACTACACAAGGGCAGGGAGCAACTCTTTTCCCCAGAATTACTCCACTTACCCTTGATCCTTCACCTTATAATGCTGAGTGTTAAGCTAGGGGAAATCGAGTACCATTTTTTAGACTTTGGTATGACTCGACTTAGGATTGAACCTCGGTCTCCCAGCCCATTAGAAAACACTGTAATGATTAGGCAAAATGAACCAGTTTACTGTGGGAGCATTTGGTTTACTGTGGAAAAATTTCAGTTCTCCAAAAAGGAGCAATCTGCTTCAGTTTGGTCTGTCACGCTTAAGTTAAAAAATCGCATTTTCATATTTAAACACACAGATTGAATGGACTTAACTTAGGAATAGTCTTTCTTGTTATCTTTTTGACGCTGGTTTCGTTTCCTTTTCCTTGTTCCCCTTTCTTAATCTTATCAAGAACGTCGAGTTATCTTTTCCTTGCTTTTACTCCACCCTTAAGGAGTGCTCTGTGTCGCTATATTTATAAACATGTGATAAACATGTGTACGTATATCTAAATTGCTACAAAAACCTTTTTTCGTATCTAAATTTTAAAAGCCCGTCCGTCGGGATTTGGAGCTTTGGTCTCGTGCCAAATTTAATCTTTTTCTTTTTAAGAATTAATCTGCTTTTGATCGCGTAAGTTTTCCCCTTTATCCCCTCAATGTGCGTATTAGTTTAACATATCCAGTTAAGCGTAATGTGTGTGAAGTTACATGTAAGGTTATTTGAGTGTGAGTAACAAGGCGTGACACCGGATCCACCTGGGTCCCATATACGAGAACAGATAGCGGATTGGATGATTTGAGTCATGTGACTTAATAGAGGTACTTCTTGGCCTTTTGGCTAAGATCAAAGTGTAGTGTCTGTTCCGATGGATACTGCACCCCATGGACTGGTATTGTCTTGGCCTTCGGGCCTTGATTTGCGCTGGTCTATGGGTCTGTCCTGTGCAGTTCTAGGAGGTCCACCCTCCCAGGCTTCGCCTCCCCTCTTTGGGGAGGAGTAAGTTTATTGCTTACTGCCTGAGGCGCCCCCACCGGGGAATGCCGACGGGGCTGCCCAGGCAATTTTTGATGGTCAGAGTGCTCACCTCTCGGGCGCTGGCTTTTCAACCCCCACTTTCCGACCCGACCTTGGGTCACATCTTACTTGTGGGAGTAGGATAAAACTGGCCTTGTGCCTAACTCCTGGAGAGTAGTAAATAATACTTGATAGAGGTATTTGAAATTATATAGCAAAAATTCAGTTGTTGTTTAGAATTTAGAAATGAAAATATCATCAATCTAGCCACTCCAGTGATAATTTTCCATGCAAAAATTCGGATTAAAATATTTATTAAAATATTTTTCAACCAATCGGAGAGCCGGGATCTCTTCTATCTAATACGAGCAGAAACAACCGTTGACAAAAGGCGCAAAAAGCTGCCTGGGGCTGATCCGAAACTATATAAAGCAAGTTTTCGAGCGAGACAATCAGTCAGTCAAAATACGTCATTCAGTTCGCTAGCATGATTACTGACTCACACATTGATCAACACGTCATAAACACACTCACACATCAAGTATGAGAGAAAGCAACTACTATTGACTTACTATCTTACTAATACAGACAGGATATTTAGTTTTTTTCACACCGCAGGAAGATATGGCACAAGGCCAGAAGGTGGGTAGAATCAAGCCAGCGCCCCATAAAAAAAGAACAGTCTGGCCTATTAAAAATTTCCCGGGCAGCCCCGTCCTGAGGAACCAGAGATTAAAGCTCAGTCGAGCAACTTCCATGGAAATAACGATAGAGTAGAGAGAGACTAGCAACGTCACTTCTGTGGAAACGGGTCTGTACGGAACAGAAGAGATCATCCCTTTCCACTAGATTTTGGAGTCAATCTTGAACTCTGTCTAGGCAACGAAGAATACCCTATGTGGCACTCTAACAAAGAATTTTCTATATAACTACAAAAGGGAAATGTTTTTTACGTATAAAAAATTAGAAAACAGAAAATCGAATCGGGTGGTTATATTTATTTACTCCTTCGCTAGGAGTTAGGCACAAGGCCAGTTTTATCTTACTCCCACAAGTAAGATGTGACCCAAGCTCGGGTCGAGCAAGTGGGGTTAAAAGCCAGCGCTCGAGAGGTGAGCACTCTGGCCATTTAAAAATTGCCTGGGCAGCCCCGTCGGCATTCCCCGGTAGGGGCGCCTCAGACAGTAAGCAATAAACTTACTCCTCCCCAAAGAGGGGAGGCGAAGCCTGGGAGGGTGGACCTCCTAGAACTGCACAGGACAGGCGTGCAGTATCCATCGGAACAGATACTACACTTTGATCTTAGCCAAAAGGCCGAGAAGCGGGTGGTTATATGTAAAAGCGAATTCATTCAGACTATTTAGTTTTTGAAATAAAAAAAAACGTAATTGAGGCGTGAAATACTTCATTTAATAACTATGTAACTGTGCAATTACTAAACTCTTTTTAACGACGAAAAAATACAAGTAACCGCTAAGTTATTATTGTTAATTAAAATTAAAGGCTTACACAAGCGATAAAATATAAGACGCCATTTTGAAAGTTTGTGTAAGAATGCAATCTGTTCAGACATGAGAGAAACGTCTGTATGACACCGCTTATATATAAGTGTGACGTCACATTTTATGGTAGTGTATTTTAAAAGTTCGAAAATATTTTAATTTTTTTAGCCAATCTGTTTCTATAGCAATAATAGTAGCATAATATATAAACATTATTTAGCAATAATGAACGCAATAATGGAGTGTTGTTGGAAGATCACTATAAATAAAAAAAATTGCTTCTGAGAAGAAATATGGCGTCAATTTTAATATAAATTTGCTGCTGATAAAAAAGATGACAGCCATCGAAATAATGATCCTAGTCGGATAAAGTATTTACCGAAAGTGTGAATGCAAAATAAATTGTATTTATCCTAACAACATGGATCTACAATGAAGAAAAGAAATGTCAAATACCGATTGGTCAAATGCATTGTTATTTATGTCTAACCTGGAAAATCCGACCGCCTTGAATTTATATATCTACTAGCTGTCCCTATGCGACGTTGCGCGAGGGTGTTTTTAATTTCTTATTTGTTTTGTTCTTTTCTTTAATTAAAGTAAAATTACACCTAGGTATAAAGGTGTTAAGTAACAATCAGTTCTAAGTGACAATCTTCTGGAGGTTGAAGATTTAATCCTCACTGCGAGCGACACTAATTAAGAGTAAAATAAAAATCACTTACTTAAAACTTCTACCTGGTCATGGCTGACGGAACGAGAATAAATCAAGGATTCAGTTCGAAATGCCGTATTAATTCTCGAGTTCGACATAGATTCCCGAGTACGACAAGACACACCTGAAGAAAGTTTGAGGTCACTTAAACTGAAACGTTGTGAGAATAACATCCCAGATGAGAATAGTAGTCCGAATAATCCAAACAATCCAACATTTATTTAGGTCATAAGCGACTTTTTCGTTGTTTGGGTATACTGTATAGTTTTAATCATTGTATGTCTTACGTTGAATAAAATATATTTTAGATTTTAATTAACAAAATATACAATGTTACCAGCAGTCTACAGGTGTGTATGTTAGGAAAGATCAACTCCGGATAGGTTTTTGGGGCGGGAGACGGTTAAAATGTAACTGAATGTAGACCATTTTTGAAAATTTGGACACCATTTTGAAATTTTTATTTGTAATAAATGATTATTCTCTGTACGTTTCTATTACTTAAAGAATTAGTGGGTCGGATAGAATATGTAATCAATGAATCAATTGAAATTTCCTTTTATTATGTTAATAATACGGATAAAAAATTCCATACTCCATTCGTCAGACAGAATCAAATATCGATTTGGTAGATGGAATGCTATTAGGTATGCTGGCGAGACTTCTACAGAATATATATATATATATATATATATATATATATATATATATATATATATATATATATATTCTTGGAATCAAACTAATATAGTGACTATAAAAAGTAAATTGACTTACAAGAAAAGTAATTTTCCACCGAAGGACTTGGGTCTAAAGTGTTTTTTTCCATATAGTTTTAATGGTTGAAAAACTTCCGAGACTATATATATATATATATATATATATATATATATATATATATATATATATATATATATATATATATATATATATATAAAAGGAAATTGTAGTTTGATTGAAGCATTGCTGGTAAATATAAATGTAAGTTTGTAATCCGAGGCAGGAGCAATGGGATATAGGTACTGGAAGGTGGAACAGATGAACAAAAATAAATGAGAAGAGAAAATAAGAATGGAATCTCAAATCAATTTATTAATATTTCACGTAAAACAGATTAAATACCAAAACAGTAAATAGAAAAAAGTTTACTGTCAAGCAATTAAAAAATTCCGGGCAAAAGCTAAACTTTAATCTTCGAGAGCGTGACCTCTCATTATCAAAAAACCGTTCGTATTCCTGTTACATATTAACGGCTCAAATTTATCAAATTTAAAATTGAAATTGAATTTTAAAAAAAAGTAAAAGGAGAAAAAATAAATAAAATAAAAATGTTTTTTAATAAAATTATAATAAATAATAAAGTATATTAATTAACAAATAATAATATGACAAGCTTTAAGCTGAATAATTATACAATTAAATTATGATAGGAATAATTAATATTGATGCCCAATTAGCTTATCTAAACTCATTTTCTGCGTACCTACCATCGATTCTCTGCGGTATTTCGGCAACAGTTGTTTCCATCTCGTTTTTTCGACCACTCGGTCATATTTTTGATCTTTTGATAATGAGAGGTCCCGCTCTCGAAAATTAAAGTTTAACTTTTGTCCGGAACTTTTTAATTGCTTGACAGTAAACTTTTTTCTATTTACTGTTCTGGTATTTAATCTGTTTTACGTGAAATATTAATAAATTGATTTGAGATTCAATTCTTATTTTCTCTTCTCATTTATTTTTGTTCATCTCTTCCACCTTCCGGTACCTATATCACGTTGCTCCTGCCTCGGATTACAAACTTACATTCATATATATATATATATATATATATATGTGTGTGTGTGTGTGTGTGTGTGTGTGTGTGTGCGTGTAAATTTAAATTAGAGTAGGTAGTTGACGTTGGGTTTACTTTGGGCAGCCTCGTAACTCTCGCTTCTCTTATTTTTAGTCCTCACATTTTATGAGCGATGTTTCTGACAAAGGGGGAAGAATTGCTGTTTTCTGGGTCGGAATCTATCCATCTAACATTAATCTTTGGCTAGTTTTTGACCTTGAAGTAGTATATTTTATTTTTTAGCTCTTTACGTCAAATGGCTTCATGCCTTGTCTGGAGCGATTTCCATTTAAACAAAATAATTCTATTCATTTAATAAATAAAAAAAAATATTTAACATTACCTGGTATTTTAAATTCTTCAAATACCTTTATGAAATAATGTTTTCTATGATGTGCTAACCTCTTCTCTCTTCCTCTCCCCTTCTCTCTCTCTCTCATATATATATATATATATATATATATATATATATATATATATTATAGAACGCCTCTTGCTACCACAACGAAAAAAAAATTTCCTTAATTCTTACGTGTGCCTAGCGTCAAGCGGAATTCCCACAAACAAAGCTTCTTCGTTTGTGGAACGCATTACCACGGGCCTGCTTCCTTCCATATTACAATATGGTCGTCTTCAAATTCAATATCAACAACAAATTCCTGTCACGAACAGTCCCCAGAAGTATTTGAACTTGGACCATTGCATCAATCATTCTGAAACTTCTCATAATGTTCTTCATCTCTCATTAATCCTTATCTTCGAGTGGATTTTGGCCTAAATAAGTGGTAACCCATCTAGTAGTAGTAGTAGTAGTAGTAGTAGTAGTAGTAGTAAAATGTTATATGGCATAACTGTTATTTTTTACTCCTTAAAATTATTATTTCTGACCATTTTAATCTTAGAGTTATATAGACCGAATGCCTAAGTAACCCTCTGTATAGGTAATCCTGAAAGTCCGCGTGGGATGGTCTTTTTAGCACGTATGTATATATGTATATGCACGTGTGTGTGAAATTACACATATTTGTTTGCGTGTGACAGTAAACGTGCAGACGTGGACACACCTATTGACCGACCCTCTGTATTCTACATAAAAGTACATTTCACTCAATGAATCAAAGTGTCAACCGACCGGACATGGCCGAATTGTTTTCGCTCGTGACCAGAGCGAAAACGGCACTTGCTCGGTTCAGCCATTATTCTCCACTCCGGACACGATCAGCGGAACTCCACATTCTTCCGAATTCCCGTTTCCTGAAGCACCAAAAATAGCGACGACCACAACGGCAACGACAGCAAGAATCATAACAAAAGCACTCGGAGAACGAAGACCTCCACTTGGGTAGAATGAGACTTCATTAGACCTGTAGCATTGCAGTTTAAACCGGTTGAAGTGCAAATACCGCTTATCTGATAATCGCTATGCCTTTGTTTATCGAGTCGCCATAGTCGTTCTGTTCTAATGATCCGTTGTGGTATAAACTACGCACAACAAGATGTATCAGTCACTGTTTCATTCTCTCTATACAAACGAGACGATGGGTTGTGCGAGAAAGCAGTGCGTTTGAATCTCCAGGATGGATTCAGACGATACTCCGTGATTTTAGGACGTCTTTGTTTTGTCAGTCCGAAAGTCCACGGCTGACTTATCGTTCTGTCTATTGTACCTGTTCAAGTCCATTCACTCGATGGCCGCTCGCCCAGAAATGCGCAGTCAAATCAACCACACCCAACTACCAAGACTTACTAGATTCTAGTTGTTTCGTGGGTACTCCACTTTAACAAGATGGCGACAGCCAACATTTTTACAGGCTATCTGACTTGACGATTCAAATTGAACACCAGTTGTCTCAGAGTGTTATATATATACAGTACCGTCCAAAATTAAGGAACAAAAATTAAATCTGAATTTAAACAAAATTATATATGAATTTTTGTGAAAATTTCACTGAATATACACATTATGTGGTTGGACTTTTCCCGAGATTTTCAGATGAATTAAAATAATATTTTTAATGTCATCCACCATTTTACAGATTTCAAGTATCCAAAATTAAGGAACAAAATATCATTTTAACTAAATCACATTAAAAAGGCAAAAGAAGTTTAATATTTGGTACTTCCACCTTTGTTTTCAATAACTGCTGCGCATCTACGACTGCAAGATTTCACTAAATCTTGACATTGGGCCACAGTTATCTTGGCCCATTCATCTTTCAGTTTCAGCCATAAGTCTTCGATGTTTTCCGGATTCTTTGCCATAACATTCTGTCCTAGAGTCTTCCATAAGTTTTCTATAGGGTTCATGTACGGGCTCTGAGCAAGCCAGTCCATTACCTCTACTTCTTGATCAGCCAGACAATTCATGACCAGCTTTGTCTTATGGCAGGAAGCATTATCCTGCATAAAAACAGGCTTTTCGATACCAGAATTGTGCAACACTTGCAAACCATACTGTTCTAAAACATTCTTATATACAGTGGCATTTACTCTAGTATTTAAGCATACAAGTGGTGATGTACCCTGCCATGATATGCCGAAAACCATCACGCTACCTCCACCAAATTTAACAGTTTTTTTGATGCAGCTAGGATCCAAACTTTCGCATTTTCTTCTTGTTACAAATTGTTTTCCATCACTGTCAAATACATTTAATTTCGATTCGTCACTGAAATAAACTTTTTCCCAATTTTCTTCTGACCATATAACATGCTTTTTTGCGAACGCCAATCTAGCTGCTTTGGTTTTTTTTTTTTTTTTTTTTTTTTTACTTATTAGCGGCTTTTCTCGACGAGATCTTGCAAAAATACCTATTACGTGTTACCTTCTGGATGTATGTGTGTGTGTGTATTATCGAACGTCTTCAGAAAAATACGAACGAAACCGGTCAAATCTCTTGTTTTTGTTTTTCTCCTGCATTGTAACATGTTTTCTGTTTGTCTCTTTTTCACACATTTTGTCTATCACGGCATTCCATTTTCATGACTTATCGTATACCTTACCCCATATATATATATATAGTCGTTTATTAGATTGTTAGAAAGAAATCCAACAATATTATATTGATATAAGAAAATTAAGACAATAATATTTATTAATAAATAGTGTTACAGAAGATCAAGTCAAATCAACATGATATCGTCGGTTTCAAGCTCGGTGTGGATGCAAAATCAACGAATGACACCGACTATCATTTGTGATGTTTTTCATATATAGTATCCACGATTTTTTAGAGCTGTTTTGTTAATGTTGCTTGACTTCTTAAATACATTTTCGTTGCTAGAGTTATTGCTAAGCCTACGTTCGATAGAATTATGAATCTTTTTTTATGATTGATAAGCGTGGGGTGATTGGATTTGGGTTTACGTATATTGGATTATCGTTATCTTTTAAATATGGTTCGTGGGTATTTTCATTTAAGTTTCAAGTTACATCTAAAAAGTAAGTTATTTTTATGTTAGTCAGTGCGTCTACTCTTAGAGCTAGTTTTTTCGTTTCCATACGTATAATTTTCTTGAAATGTTATCTCTTGACCTTGTTGGAATTCCTTATTATAGCTAATCCATCATCTCTATATAGGCCGATATCTGTATTATCAAATATATTTGTGAGTGTATATAAAATAATTAACCCCACAAGATCTGATGCCTCCGCAGAGTGCAGGGCACCCATGGCCAAGTCAAAAGAGTTTGTCATTTTTGTTTTTATCCATATGTCATTATTATTGATTAAAACTCCTCTTCTACATTTTTTAATGATGTGGATTTCATCCTTGGATATATCTAGGGCGATGTTGAAGAGTTCTTCAGATATGGATGGATAGAAATCAACTATGTCAAATTGTAGGAAGGTACATTTATTTTTATTTTTGATATTATAAATCCAAGTGATTGCTTCAGCAGTATTCACCCACTGGTTTAATTTTAGGTCCTTTTTTATTTGCTTGTTATTTCTGGAAAGGATTGTTTTACTAATTCTTCCCATTTTGGGTTTGGTCGAATTAATGAAGCGAATGCTAGGGTTATTGTTAAAATTACTTTTGTGGTCTTTAAGTAAGATATAGGCTTCCTTAGGTTTTAATTTACTAACTGTGTTGCTAATTTTTAGTCTACCGGTGATTTATTTACTTTCAGCATTTATTATATCTATGTAGTTACGTTCACGTATCTAATTTTTCGTAGTTTTTCGTAATGTTTTCTGAGATAAGTTTGTTACACTCTTATTTATTTATTTTATAAACAAATTCTAGTTTTATTCGGTTTAACGAATATTTTGTTAGAGTTGTTTATGTTTATAACGATGTTGCGTAATTGTTTTTGGCAATTATTATGTTTGTAGAACTCTAAATCTTTGATTATATTTAACAGGTAATTTTCGAAGTTTCGAGAATTAGTGGGAGGAGAGAAATAACGTAAGGAAAGTAGTGCGAGGAGGTGGGATAGAATTACGCCCCTTTGATAAGAATTTAAAAAATATTTCAGCAGTATTAGCGTAAGATAAGGAGCTTCAATGTCCGACATAAATAAAGAAATGACGTAAATAAAGAATAAAAGAAAAAAACTAAATTAGTAGTAGCAGCATGAGAGAAATCAGGGGTATGACGTAAATAAATAGATGACGTAAATGAAGAAGAAACGGTAAAGTAGATATATATTGTACGTTTCTACTATGTGATAGATACACTAATGTACAATGTAATTACGGACTGTCTAGTATTTATTTATTTACGAAGTTTTTACATTACTGATGTTATCGTTTTTATACCGTGACGTCATGTATTGACCGCATTCTGTGATCATTTTAGTGACGGACAAATTGATATATTCTAGTTCGTATATAATAGACTAAAATACAACGAAACAACATAAATTAAATGCAGAAGAATGTAATATGGTTTAACTCACCATACAACTAAAATGTGTGAACGAACATTAACAAAATATTTATAAACCTCAAAGCAAAATATTTTGCCAAAACAAATAGACGATACAAAATATTCAGTAATAGACACAATAACCTTTAGTTAAAGTTTTGTGGGAGGAAGATAAAATTGTAGAACAAAAAGTAAACGACGGGTTATGCAATTGAAATCTGTTATACAAAGTAACGTCAATTTCTGTATCGTTTCGTTGTCATCGATAGCGTTCTTTCTACGAAATCAATATTTGATCTTAATTTGTCAGTTTTTCTTGTGTGTCGTTTCAGCATGTTTTTAAAAAGAATAAAATGTAATTCGATTTAATCCCTCCCAGAAAATACTTTATCCCGGTCGGTCGGAGTTATTTTCAAATGTCCGCCATCTTGAAAAAGAGAGACGTAACTCTGTATTCGTCCATACAGAATTACGTCCCTTTGATAAGAATTAAAAAATATTTCAGAAAAATAAAACGGCATAGTTTTTAAAAAGAAAAGCAAAACAAAATGCAAGTAAACACACTACCGGGCAACGCCGGGTAGGGACAGTTAGCGATATCTATTTAATACTAAAACTCTGATAATCTCGTTTGTTTGCACATTGAATGTATTAGATGGCGGTAGGAATGGCGAATGAAACGAGAAGTGGTAATAGAAGAGAAACCAAGGAGTTGTGTAAAGTTTTGTTTACGACATTAATAAAGAACTAGTCTCAGGTTTTTTATTCAAAATTTGCCTTTTGCTTTAACAATTATTCACTTCCGAAACTCAAAATGATGAAGAACAAGATTCATGCTTTCCGCAAGGTTATTTCAGTGAAACTGCCACGTTAGCATGACCGAGATTCGAACGCGGCATCCCGAGCCAATAATCCGCGATCTTACCACTGAACCAATTTCGCTGAATAAACTTTGCATGAAGTAATAGTTAATGACACGTAATAGAGTTTAAGTTGAGGATTTTTTTTTCATGAGGATTGATAATTTGTACTATTTGAATTATACGGACTACTGTTCTCATCGTGCATGTTATTTTCACAATGATTCGGGTGATGTAACCTCAGACCTTCTTCAGGTGCGTCTTGTCAGACTCGGGAATCTTTATGTACGGAATTTTGAACTCAACCCTTTATTTTATCCACGTGAGTAGATTGTTCTCATTCTGTCAGACATGACAAGATAGAAGTATCAAATAATTATAATAATAAATCTTAGTATCTCCTGTATTAAGGATTGAATAGCCACGAGTCCATGTGTTTCATATGGACCTGTAGTGCAACGGATAAAGTGGTAAGTAATAATCAGTTCTAATTTATAGTCTTCTGGAGATTAAAGGTTCAATCCTTACTACAACGCCGAGTAGGGTCAACTAGTATATAATAAAATGTTATTGTTTATTAGAGCCATTTAAGATATATATATATATATATATATATATATATATATATATATATATATATATATATATATATATATATATATATATTGTTTGAAAGCCACAAGATGTTAATTTGTTATTATTATATTTTAAACAATATTTCGGGATAACATCCTTTCATGAAGTAATTGAGAACAGAGTCTCTTTTGTCATTTTTTTTCTTCGCCGCTTAAGTTTGAAATAGCATTCCCATTGCTAAACGCTCAACTTGAAAATCTAAAAGTTATGTGAAGTATATCCTGCCGACGTGATAGAAGCACAGTGTAGTATCTGATTTATTCTTAGTTAGTGGAGGAGAAATCCTTCCAGACTGAATCATTTTTTTGGCCCAATCCATATTAAAACCGACCTTGTGTTTAAGTTTACCCACGTGGCGAGGCAAGTAAATAGGGACTTCGACCAGATAATATACCTCCCCCTCTTTCTCTTTCTCTCTCTCTCTCTCTCTCTCTCTCTCTCTCTCTCTGAGGGTAATTGGCTAAAGTCAATAGCCGAACAATGTCCGGTCTTTGGAAAGTAATGACTCAAATTGCATGGATTCCAAGCAAATTTGGAATGGATCTTATTAATTAAATAACCACAAAAATAATCAATATTCGATTGTGTTTGAAGAGAGCGCAATACTATCACCTATTTAATGTATCATATACACGCAGATCTTTCCAACGTTGGCCGAGTGGTAAATTATGAAGAATGACATCTTCCCATTATATAATTGAATTAAAGTATGTGTGTCCTTCCATGCGTACTATATCAGGTTCGAATTTTAAGAGGTATAGATTCGAATCTAAACCGCTTATATCAGTAAGCAATGAGAACATTAGTCGTTATTAAAATGAAATACAGTTGTTATTAAACTATATTTTAATACGTTAAAAACTTCATACTTACTTACGTGTATAGCACTTCATTTTTGTTCTTTCTCCTCTATAACTATAACTATATATATATATATATATATATATATATATATATATATATATATATATATATATATATATATATTGTATGTGTATATTTAGGTAGCAGTTTTTCATTTAAGCAAACACTATAAAACAACAGAATTCTACAGATTGATTATACATTTATTTTTTCAATTTCTTTAATGATCTTTTTTGTGCCAAAATCAAAAATAAAAATAATGTATGTTCCATATGTATCACTGACGCTTTCGATTCTTTGTTGAACTATCTTTAAGTGACAAAAACAAATGAATAAAAAGAGCTGGGGGAAAGGGAGATAATTTCAAAAAGCAGTCGAGAACGCTCATGTGAAGTCGGTTATGTTAGTGTGCTCGTAACATAAATCCAGTCATAGACATATATCCGGCTGTCCAAACCGCCATCTTTGTTTACCTAGCCAATAACCAACAACAACAAGCAGGGGAGATCACTCTAAGAAACTTACATCCAATAAATAGAACTCTAATATCTCAATACAAGGGAGATAACTTAACATTGTTGGTCTCTTCTTGTGAATACTACAGTTCCAAAAACAAAACAAAATTAAAACAAGTCATCATTGCAGCAAGTCTTTCAGAATTTCAGAAGAAGCTCCCATCTTCGTCAGACAATCTGCGACCTGTTTTCGTCCCCTGATGCCTTCAGTTTGGATCTTCCCATTTACCATCATTTTCTGTATTTTCTTACTTCTCTTGGCTTCGCATTCCTTGTCTACCTTCATCAAGTAACATGGATGCATCCTGAAAAATGCTCCTCCATCTCTAATCAATACACATTGACCTTCTTTACCCAAAACTTAAGCAGGGCCACACCTCTCTTTGTAGTTTTGTCTTCTATAGTAGACACAGTCACCTGTCATAAATCCATTATCCGCATAAGTCCTTACATTGGATCTCAAAGCTCTCCGAATTCTTCGCTTGATTTTGCTTCCATGAAGTTTTTTCTTGCTGTAGTGCATTTAAATTTATTCTAACCATATCACTGGTTGTTACAGTTTCCAATGCAGATAACCGATCATTCAAAACTGAGGGGGTGTTAATATTTGACCTAAATACAAGCTAATTTAGATTATATCGAAAATTATTCTGATGTGCATTTTTTGGCACTAACAGCTCAAGCCAAGGCTACTTCTGGCTCACACTTTTCATCATCTAATGTTTTTACTATTGCTTCAGAAATTATTAGATTGTGACGTTCCATAGTACCATTGCTGAATGGACTTTCTGCAGCTGTTGTACATCTTTCAATATTCAGCTTTTCATTCATCTGTCGGTAGCCCTTATTATTATACTCGCCTTCATGGTCATTTAAAAACTGCTTGGGATTTCCAAAATAAGATATCCGCATTAAAAATATGTTGCGAATAATTTCTTCGACATAACCAATCACGGATTCTGCACCTAATTGATACATCCACAAGATACTCTTCTGCCAGATTGTTTAAATCTGGCAAAAGAGTATCTAGTGGATGTATCAATTAAGTGCAGAATCCGTGATTGGTTATGTCGATGTTCCTTTAAATACACATATAGTGTCATTAAATCTGTTACTAAGAGCCAATCCTACAACTGGTCGAGAAGAGGGTCCTTTAAACATTTGGCAAACTAAACAGTAATCACAAATATCTTTGATCTGATTCATAAACTCCTTATATTGAAATGCCTTACTGCCTCTCACCAAAGCTATTAATTTCTCTTTAGATGCATGAGCAAACTGTCTATGTAATTTCTCAGCTTTATTCCTTTTTTTCCCACCCTAGAGCATTCTTTTAAAGTCTCAAAACGTAACACTATGCTCGGTGCATTTTTAACCCCCAAAAGCATATCAGTTAGTGGAAGGCTATAACGTCCAGAATGCGTGATTTGCGATTTAATGTATATGCCAAAAGTGAAACAGTTGTCGATTTTTAAATTTAGTAGTATTCCTGCAGTTTTCATTGATTTATGACTTAGTAACAAGGGTAACTCATTTTTGACGATGTTAGCCTCAATGTAACCTCTGACACCTTTTATACCTCCTACTGTTACAGGAAATTTAACTGCTTTTATAGGTTTTGCCTCCACTCCATCTCCAAAACAAAATGTTATGTTGCGATAAACGACATAACTGAGAGAAAGAAAGAGAGAGAAAGAGTAAACAAATACAAGTATCATAAAGCCACCCGAGGATAAAAGTTAATGAAAATGAATGATTGTTTGTTGAGAAATGAAGAACATTTTAAGAGGATTGAGAATGTTTGATATAGTTAATAGCAGGAATCTGTTGACATTGGATTTTAAGACGATCATGTTGTAACTTGCAGGGAAGCGGTTCCATGGTAATATGTTCCACAGACGGGAAGTTCTTGCGAAGTAGTTCTGTTCATGGAAATTCCGCCTTACACTAGCCAAGGCATTTTTTCTCGTTGTGGTAGGAAGACGAGTTGTTGTGAATATCTTACAAGGAGGAACCAGGGATTCGAGCTCAGTCGAGCACATTTCATGGAAATAACGATAGAGTAGAGAGAGACTAACAACGTCTCTTCTGTGAATTTAATTATTATGGCATCGTTTGGTCATCAAAATATTAATTGAACAAACTTTTATAAAACTTGAACTAATTGCTGTTAAGATAATGTTGTTTTAATCTCTAAATTCTAAATCTTTTAATACATGAGGATTTGCTGAGGTTATCAATGCCACAGAGTAATGTTTCCAATGAAGTAATGTTCTCGCTGTAAAAGTTTCACAAGGAGGATCCAGAGATTGGAGCTCAGTCGAACACCTTCCATGGAAGGTACGATAGAGTACAGAGAAACTAGCAAAGTCTAGGGCTGTAAAGTACAGAAGAGATAATTCCTTACTAGGTTCCAAGTCGATTTTGAACTCTGTCAAGGCAACGAAGGATACTCTGAGCTGAGTCTCCCCAGATGTGGTAGCAGTACTCCATCTTAGGACGTATCTGACCATTATATAGGTAGAGGATTGCGTCAGGAATCGGGTACTTTCTGGAGCGGTAGAATGATCCAACCATTTTCCCAGAAATTGATATAATTATCTACGGGGCTGGAACATACAAAAATACGCAAAAAGAAAATTTGACTCAAAGGATCTGCTTAGATTTTTTAATCTATTATTTACTTAATTCATGTGTGTGTGTGTGTGTGTGTGTGTGTGTGTTACTGAAATTCTAGCGTGTATCAAAAGCCACTTTTGGCGCCTGAGGAATTGGCACGTCGTTGTTTAAACGTTGCTATAGTTACCAGACGCGACCGATCCTATTTCCTTCGCAGCAATGCCAAATATGCTGCCTGCCCCGAAAGCTGTCGGTCACATTCCGAAAGTCTTAGCACACAAAGGTTATTCGTTTGAGGTTTCAGCCATTACTAACACAACAACAAAAAGGCAATGCACCGCTCTTAAATGGACATTTCCGGAATTTTTAAATCACGCATCAATTGGTTGTAAAATTATATTTTCAAATAAAATGATAATTTAAAAAAAGAAAGCATATGTTCATATAAGTTATTTTTGGTTTATATCATTCAGTTTTTCAAAAACTGGCCTTGTGCCTAACTCCTGGAGAGGAGTAAATCAATACACATTATATATCGGGCACGTAAATTATTTGAAGACGTATTTACACACACGAAAATGGTATGGTGGCTAAGTGGTTAACGACGCGGACTGAAGATCTGGGTGTTTCGGGTTCGAATCCAGTCGGCGTCGGTAACCACTTAGCCACCGTCACACACCCTAATTTCTAGGAATAAATATATTGTTTTGTAAGTTTCGATAACGACTTTATGTGAGGTATGAATCGCCTACATGCTAGGACCAGGTGGTCCTTGTTCACATTAGACATTAATATGGAGACTTTTAAGGATTATGTCGTGTTATGGAGGAGCTCATTAACTCTTTTCTCGATTACGCTCCATACATAGTAGTCCAAAGGATTGAGATCTGGAGAGTTAGGAAGTCAAATGTTAGGAGTCATGTGGCCATGAACATTTTCCGCCATCTATCTCCGCGTTTAAGAATCTATCAGTTCTGATTAATCGATTTTCCTTTACTTTTCACATAAGATTGATGAGATCAAAGTGTAGTGTATGTTCTATCTTCGGTCAGTGAAGGAAAAATCCTTATAGACTAAGGAAATGTTTATTTTTGTCCAATACCTTTTTGGGGAGTCGGATTTTTATCAAATTAAAAACCGACATTGTGTCTAACTCTGCTCTCTCGGGGAGGCAAGTAAATAGGGACTTGTATATGATGTTTTTGTAGACAACATTTCAGATTGTTCTTTTGCAATTCACCCTATGGATCATCTAGGATTATCACCAACGATATGTTGTACTGGCCGAATAAATCCAGGTGTTCTAATGCTGTCGGTGTGTCTATAATGCCTATGACATGTTGATAATTGTGATACCTTTCCATCTTAAACCTTTTAAGTCTTTGCGAACTTTGTAAATAAAAGATCAAGATACTTTTAAAAATGGTTCTATTTCTAAATTGGTAGATTCAGCTTTTATAGTTAACGTAATACAATTTTATCCTGTGATGTTAATTCTGGCGTTGTGGAATTTAAATTGTAAACGTCTTTCCTTGTTCATATTGGACATAATTCTATGGAGACTTTTAGAAATTATTTGATTTTATAAACGTGCTCATTAACCTTTTTCTTAGTTGTGCTTCATACATAGTCGTCCAAAAGATTGAGATTTAGGGAGCTAGTAGACCAAATTGTTAGGGGCCATGTGATCATGAAAATTTTCAAATTGGTTTAAGAGCCTGACTAAGCGATTTAACTTTACCTTAAAAAACACCTTCATAAAACTAAATAATCTCTAAAAGTTTCCATAGATTTTTGTTAATAGCATGAAAATAATACATTCGGACACCAATTAACTCTTTTTTAAATACTCGAAACTATCTTTATTAAAACCCAGTAACCTACAATTAATAACATTATGTACGAAACTAGTAACCACATTTTAAAATGCTTAACGTAATACAATTTTATCATGTGATGCTAATTCTGGCGTTGTGCAATTTAAATTGTTAACGTCTTTCCTTGTTCGTATTGGACATAATTCTATGGAGACTTTTAGAGATTATTTAATTTTATGAAGGTGCTCATTAACCTTTTTCTTAGCTATGCTTCACACATAGTCGTCCAAAAGATTGAGATTTAGGGAGCTAGTAGACCAAATTGTTAGGGGTCATGTGACCATGAACATTTTCAAATTGGTTTAACAGCCTATTTGCTTTAACTAAGCGATTTTACTTTAACTTTTCTGACATTAAATGACCTTTCCTCATCACATACGACTTGTATCTTATATCTTCGTGGACATTTGAGATTTTTCCTTCTGGCACACAGTGTTCTTTTTGCTATTAACCTCGTGGGTCTTTTAGGATTACCACTAATAGTGTGCTGTACTTGCCGAATTAATTCAAGTGTTCAAATGCTAACAATATGCCTAGAATGCTCTGGTGCCTCCGCCCCTCGACGTAAATACACTCGACCAACCTGACAATCAGTTAAATCCTATCCATTCGCTGTGGCGGTACCCAGATGCCGGAAAGCCTCCCACTCCAATAGTTTCTTTCCTCGAGCTGCCGGCCTTTGGAACTCCTTCCATGCTCTCTCCTTCCCCGACTGTACTGACATGCAGAAATTTAAAACTAATGTGAACAAGCATCTTGCTGCACAGCTCCCAATTTAAGATGACCCCCTAAACCTTCACCCTAATTCTCAGTAGCTCCTTACGTCTACAGTGGCAACATGCCTTGTCTGGGGTGAACTGAGTTTTTAAAAAAAGAATATCTTTTACATTTTGATAATGGCGATACTTTTCCATCTTATGCTTTTAACTCTTTGCAAACTTTGTAAACGAAAGATCAAGAGACTTAAAAAAATAGCTCTATTTCTAAATTGCTATTTCCAGCTTTTAGAGTCACGATAACTATGTGCCTCTTCATTTGTGTGTTGCGGCTGCCATTTATAATTCTGCAATGTAAAGTCAAATAATATTCTTGCTATAGTAAAAATAAAGTATGTCCTCAAATACCTTATGCACCCTGCATACATACGTTTTTAAATAGAATTCTCACTCCAAGATTTGTAATTTAAAAAAATGATTGATAATTTTGCAATGTAAGTGTTACACCGGCCGTTCTTACACAGGAGAAACTACACCGGTTGTCACTATAAATAGTGCGAGTCACCAGAGACACTGAAGACAAAGCACAGTCTTGTAACTGTCTAGCCAAGAGCTAGTCACTTTCTTACTTTGTTAATAGACTTGTTAAACCAACCCTCGACTTGACTTCCTTTATTTATTATTTACTGTGGAACAACTTCACAACAGTAAGAAAAAACAAAATCAAATAATATTTCTGCTATTATAAAAATAACATGTACTTGTCTGTCTTCAAATGTTACTTTTTTTTAGAGAGACAGATTTGATTTTCAACAAATTGCGATCCATTTCTAAATTGCAAGTGAAAAGACAAGTTGATTTCTTCTTTCGTTTATTGTCTGTATGGTCACATTTAAAAGATAAATAAACTTATATCGAAATTACGAAAATGTTAACGTTTATCTATATGAATAAATTAAAACGATTTTTTTTCGTGTTTACAACAACGCTATGAATGAAATGTTTACTACCTTAAGTTAATGTTTCAAGTATTTCAAGTAGTGAACTTTGCGAATTGATAGCGAACCAGCAAAGCAAGATAGCATATATATATATATATATATATATATATATATATATATATATATATATATATATATATATATATATATATATATATATTGATTTTTATAAATAGTAAGAACTTTCAAAGTAGAAGCTCGATGAATGTTAATTTTTAACAACAGAGCAAATATAAATAAACAATAGGATACTAAATTCCAATGACTATTTCTTTATCCATTTAAAAAAAAATCCACATAACTTTACGGTTCGTTTTGTAAATCCACGAACAACCAAGAATATATATATATATATATATATATATATATATATATATATATATATATATATATATATATATATATATATATATATATAGTACATGTATTGTATTAGTTTCTGTAGATGTAAATCCGTTAAAACTCCAGTGTTTATAAAAAGTGCTCAATAACAAGTAGAGCTGTTCTTTAGTATAATGTTTTATTTATACAAACATTATTGGTTAGATATGTGCATACATGTTTCGGTTGTACTCTTCACAGAGAGTCCACCTCTTTAAACCAAAGAAGACAAGGAAGTGAGATTCATCTCATGTCCTTGTCTTCTTTGGTCTAAAAAGGTGGACTCTCTGTGAAGAGTACAACCGAAAAATGTATACACATGTGTAGCCAATAATGTTTGTATGAATAAAAATGTATACTATATATATATATATATTTCATATGTGCAACTCTTCAGCTTCTAAAAAAGATTAGAAAAACACGCGTTTCTCACTGGAACTTTATGTATCCTATTTCAATGTGAGTGTGTATTTTTGTCTTTTTTTTCTGACGTTTCTGGAAATGATCTTTGAACTTCTGAACAGTTGAATGTATGAAAAATACAAAATATACAAATCTATTCTTTGTTGTTCGTGGATGTACGAAACGAGCCGTAAAGTTATATGGATTTTTTTAATAATGAATAAAGAAATGGTCATTGGAATTTAATATCCTATTGTTTATAATATATATATATATATATATATATATATATATATATATATATATATATATATATATATATATATATATAGTCTTGGAAGTTTCTCAACCATTAAAACTATATAAAAAAATTTAAAAAACAAAACCTTAAGTCCCAAGTCGTTCAGTGGAAAATCACTCATGTAAGTCAATTTAAATTTTACAGTTATTATATTAGTTTGCTTCTTACATTATGTAAGGGATCATCAGTTGTTTACCATGAAAACTGTTTCGGGAATTTAAAAACAAGACAATATTTAATTTCATGGCTTCTCAGTAGAATTGATCAGACCCCACCTCCCTTAAAAGACAAAAACATAAACGTTCCGTATACCAAACCCAAGCTTTGTTCCGTATAAATGTTTTGCTAACTTATATTAGTTATTAAAAAAAACAAAAAACAAAAAAAAATCCTCCATACCTGTGTTGTTCGTCTGTCTAATAAAATTTATCCGTTACTTACAAAAATCTTTCTGCATTTTAAAGTGTGTAGACGAATCCATTACACTACTTTTTAGGTGATTAATGTATTTTTAGTTTTAGTTTTATATTAAAAATATAAAAAATATCAACATATCAAAATATTAAAAAAAAATTTTTTTTAAATCATATATATATACATATATATATACTTTAAGTCCTTTTTTCTCCCCCTCCTCCTTCTCTGCCTCCTCCTCCTCCTCCTTTGTTGTTCAATTCCTTGTCATCAATTTCAAATAAATGCTAATCCTCCTAGCTAACTCACAGCGTTCATAAGCTTTACTGCCGATTTTTTCGCTTTCTTTTTTTTTTACTCACAGTGCTTCCAACCGGCGTTCATAAGCCAACTGTCCATCCTTTCTTCTTCTTCTTCTTCTTCTTCTTCTTCTTCTTCTTCTTCTTCTTCTTCTTCTTCTTCTTTTAAACTCACAGCGTTTCCAATCGGCGTTAAAAGCTAACTGTCGATTTTTTCTCTTTCTTCTTCTTTTTTAACTTTTTCAACATTTCTTTCCTTCTTCATCCCTTTCTACTGTCTATTATACGTAACTTTTTTTTTATATAATTAGTATATGTGTTATATATACGATTATACATATTCTACATTATTTTTATTTATATTTAGATAGCTTTGGATTTGCTCTATCAATTTATTTTGATTAATTTGATAAGACTTAAAAGCATCAGGATGGCGAGTAATTGCCTTATTTAATTGTCTAAATATTTTATTCTGATCGCCACCTTGTTTAATCATTCTTATTATTAGGTCAGAAATTGGGGGCGTAAAATCTACCAATTTTAAGGTAACACGAGCAATCCTCAGAAATTCGGACATAATACTCCCGTAAAATATATACACAGGGCAGGTATTATTTTAATGTGGCATCCGCACGATACGAAAAGGAAATAAATTTCTTTTATCAAACAGTTTATAGATAAATATTTTATCTTCAATTTTTATATCCAAATCAAGAAAAGTAGCTTGTGTTCCCTTATGTTCACAGTTTAATTTTAACTCTTTAGGATATATTAAATTTTTAGTATTTGCAAACTCATCGCTATCATTAATGAAAACAAGGTCGTCAATATATCACCTACATCCATGATAACTATACGCTCTAGATATATCGTTTTTTATTAATGATGATATATACATATATTCAAGTCTATGTAGATATAGATTTGCCCAAAATGGAGAAGGATCCAAACCCATTGGAATACCTATTGTTTGGAGTAGTACTTTATTTCCTATTTGAAAGTAACTCTCTTTTATAAGGTGACTTATAAGCGTCGTCAGACCAGTTTTGGACACACTCGTCTGACCATTTTTAATTTTACACCAAAAGGCTTTCGATTTTGCAAAGTCTATGTATTTACCTTTTCCTCCTGCTGCGTCAGCAGAATTAAAAAGGAAATGGGGATTAAGCGAATACATCTATATAGAACACAATAAAATCAATACAAAGTCATGTGTGGAGAGATCGATAGTTTGCCAAAATATTTATTAAGGCTTCATAAGGAGAAAAGGCATGTTATAGGCAAAAAGGTATTTATATATACATACATTGGGGGAGGATAGAAGAGTTTCAATGGAGAAGGCGTTGTGTGAGAGTAGAGGGTAAGCATAGTAGAAAAAACTCAAATAGTAGTTCGATGAAAGGATAGGCAGTTAGATTTCCTATTTTTTCATCCATCTAATATTTTATGTTAGTAAACACGTAACCTTATTTCATGTATTATGTTAAATAAACACATGGTAAAGGCTAAAACGTTGACAGATTTTAAACGTGCCAGGATTGTCGAGCTGCAAAAGTAGAGTCTCTCGTAATGTTCCATTTCTTGTGTGATTGGACATAATAAAATCGTTGTTGCAGATTTCTTTACAGACCATGAAGGATACGAAACGAGAAATCCTGGCGATTAAAAATACAGATTATTGTTGATCGCCACATTTAGAACACAATAATCAAAAAGGTGTTTTAAAATGATGTATTTGAATCGACGAGGGGGTTCTCTTCGGTATTATACCTTCATATCCGGTTTAGTTAATATTCTCTAATTCCCTAATTTCTGCAAAAACAATGGTCACTATTCTACACTGGCTATAAAACAAGTGCCCATTTTACAATACAGGTATAGTAGCGATGCAAACTATGCTATCTCCAGTATACGTATGTTTCGTAGAAACGTGCAAACGTCGGACAGCTAGCATAAACTCTTATCGACAATCAAAACTTAGAGGCATGGTATATTTTAGACACAGATTTATTGATCATCGACAATGGTAAAACTGAAAAGGAATAAAAACATGGTTTCAGAAACACGTCGATACAAAAAGAAGACAAGGCAAAGACGAGGAGTTACTAAAATATAAAGTGAGCTGTAAGCTAAATGATATTGCAGAATAGGAGATATTTGAGCGTAGAAATAAAGGTAGAAAGTGAAAAACTACAAATGAAATATTAGGTAGGAGCCGATTTACGAGCGATAAGAAATGAATGGTCGCAAGCGAGAAAAAGTAAGTAAGATACGCTAAATATAGAAATAATACTAAAAAATAATATTAACACTATTTAATTCTATTCATAGAAGGAATAAATGCTATATTTCTTATCGGTGATGCTTAAAACGTCAGAATATTTAAAGAGATAGAAAACTCCCCATGAGGGTCGTGAAGAAGACAGCTAAGTAGATCGGGGACAGGGCACCGTAAGCCTCTCGGTGGTGACGAGTCTGAAGGAATCCTCTAAGAAAAAAAGGGCCGGCAAAGGGAGATAAATGCTAGGGGATTTATTCTACACTAGACAGAACACCGATGCATGAAAAATAAATGTATCGGAATTTTTTAGATGAGAATTGATAATTTGCATTGTTTGGGTTATTCGGATTAGCATTCTCATCTTGGTTGTTATGTACACATCATTTTGGCCGATGTAACCTCCGACTTTCTTAACGTACATCTTTTTGAACTTGTGAATCTTCATCTTGAACTCGGGAACCAATACAGAATTTCGAACTGAACCATTTATTCTGTGTAGGTTCTCGAGTTCAATAAATATTCCCAAGTTCGAAAATATGAACTTGAAGAAGGTAGGAGGTTACATCGGCCGAAACGTTTTGAAAATAACAACCAAACCCAGAACAGTAATCCGAATAATCTAAATGATACAACAAATAATTCTTTTGAATTTTATTTTGCAATAATTTGGCTCTAAACGTCATAATCTGCAGTTCAATAAAATGTTTTTAAATCGAATACTACTACTACTACTACTACTACTACTACTACTACTACTACTACTACTACTACTACTACTACTACTACTACTACTAATAATAATAATAATAATAATAATAATAATAACTACGAACACTAACCAGCCACATGAAAGTTGCAACAGAAATAAACCAAAAACACCACGTGAATTTGAGGGAACTGAAACTGCAAGAAATCTTATAAACTGACCTCCTCCACCCCTGAAAAAAAATTGGCATCATCCTCCACTAAATCCTTACAAAAAATAATCGTGAAGGGTCAAGGAGGATGAACAGACCGAGGAGGGAGAGCACTAACCAGACCTCCACTGGAAGAGTGCGGTAGAGTACTGCGACCTTGGGGAGGCTTATTTCCACCCAAATCCCAGAGAAGACCAATGGTCGTTGCCAACAAGAAATCAATGGTAAGCGGCTGTTGCGATAACGCAAACTCATTTGCAATGGTTATAGAAAGAAATGGAAAGTACTGGAAATCTGAGGAGACTTGTTGTCGCTCAGACTCCAGGGAACACCACCGGTTATTATCAGTGAACAATCATTGATGATGACTTGTGGGAGAACTCCTAGTAAGTAAAAAAAAAAAAAAAAAATTAATAATAATAATAATAATAATAATGATTCTTCTTCTTCCTCTTCTTCTTCTTCTTCTTCTTCTTCTTCTTCAGCATGAACGTAGGTTTCTGTGATGTTCTCTTTTTCTTCCTTCCAAAGGGCAGAGAACCGGAGTTAGTACAACTAAGTAAATATCTACGCGGACGCGCGTATGTAGACTTTACGCCTTCTCGCACATTTTCACATTGTTTATTCAGTTGATGAATACTTTGCTTATTCGTAACCTTTCCATCTTTATTAACACTTATTCTCTCTTTCAAATCTCCATTTTATCTCTTCTAAATCTCCATTTAGTCAATACCCTTTCGCGAGACGTGCACCATTTCTACACGTGCGTCTATATCCTATTTTAATGAAGACTCTGCATCTGTGTCTGTGTCCTATCCTAGGGATATTATAAGATATTGATCTTTAATTCGTTTTTTTTTTTACTTTTCTTCACTCTAAACAAGGCATATTGCCACTGAAGCGTAAGAGGCTACTGTGATAGGGTGTAGATTTATAGGAGCCAACCTGGGTGGGGAGTCGTGTTAGGCACTAAGATGTTTGTTCATATTATATTTAAATTTCTGTCGGTTGTAACACCCGGATAAACAGGGAGCAGGAAGGGAATTTCAAAGACAAGCAGTCCGAGGAAATAAGCTATCAGAGTATAAAATATTCCGGTATCTAGAGACTTCTACAGTGAAAAGGTGGAATTTTGATGCTAGTCGGTGGATCGGGGTATTCTTGTAGAAGGGGTTTTAACTGCAGCAAATTCACCGAAGCACGTTCCATGGAAGTACTTGTAAAACAAGCACAAGCATGCAACACTGCGGCGATGTGACAGGGGTTGGAGCTTGGCAGACAGTGTGGGACCTATTAGGTTAGAAATTCTTTATTTGCACCATGTTAAAAAATGAGAGGTTAGTGGTTGGTGCACCAGCCCAGATGTGGCAAAGGTACTCCATGCACAGCCGAATGGTGGTTTAAAAGAGATATAGGATACTGGCAGATGTGAGAAGTTTTCTAGCCCGGTAGAGGGAGCCTACTTTCTTTGCAGCAGACTTGGGAACATCTATATACTTATTCCAACTCATGTTGCCTGAAAATATCAGAAAGACGAGTTTGAACGTTGGACTCTTGGGAAGAGTTGTTGGAAATATTTCTTATAGTTGTTAAAAGAAAGGTAGCATTAAATATGACCATCCATTTTTGACCCCATTTCACTACAGACCGGAGGTCATTTTCTAAGGATTCAGCCATTGCCTTGAATTTGTGGGCATTCTATTTGCCTTTATGATGGAAATAGAGCAGGGTGTCTTCATCAAATGCACCCATCTCAGACGTGATTGCATCTGGAGAGGTCGTTTATGAAGATCAGTAATAATAAAGGTCAATAGTATCGACCCCTAGGTCAATCCCACGTTTATGTGATGCTTAGATGTACAGCCATCGAGAACGACCTGCATCTTCCTTTTAGCTAAGAAATATCTGATATTAAATATTCGTCCAGTAATACCGTACGAGTTGATTTTTTCCTGAAAAGACTTTGATACAAGACATTATCAAAAGTCTTAGAGATATCTAACGCTACCACATTTACAAGCGAGTAAGACTTGCCTGCTGTGTAGTCAGACAAATAGGTCCAATACTAACCGTTTTCTGAATCAATGTACTTACCTTCCTGAATGAGAACGGTAATACATGATCGAAACTCAATAAATCATAGACATCCTCGATGATGAGATATCCACTTATCCCGAGACTTTAGACAAACTACATATAGACAATGAAAATACAACAGCCTCACGACGAGTGAAGCCTGTATAGTCCCCCTACATCGACATGTTCACAAATCACCACCTGGTGACGATTGTCGTAGATAGTGGTACCACAGGTAACATAGTTCGACATTCCATAGCCAAACACCTGGGCGCAAAGATCATGGTCACATCCCAGTCAACCAGACAAGCAGACGGTTCCTCCCCACTCAATGTGACTGGGGAAACTAGGTTCATTCTTGAGAGAGGGAACACAATGTTCCATTTTAATGGGTAGTAATCGAAGATCTCGATACCGAGATACTTAGTAGTGCCCCATTCATGCGTAGGAACGACCTGTCAATCAGACCTGCTAAATCCGAGATATAGATTGGCAACACCAGGATCAGGTATAACTCAACTGCATCATCAGCTAACATAAGACAAGTCCGACGTGTTCATGTTGTGCGTGAGCCACACGGACAAAACGACAATTGGGTTCTTAGAACTCTCTATGCCTGATGGTGAGGATGACGAATTTGCTATTGGACCAGATGAACAAAGGAGTACATTTGGTCCTTGTTGGGATCCACTCCCACTCCTTGTACCAGATGAACAAAGGAGTACATTGCGAGATGCTATTCTAAAAGCCTGCTTGCCTATCAGACCTATCAATAATCCAACCGCAGTTGTAAGGACAGACTCTGCCCCCCCAACAGCTTCAGAACCCTTGAAAACGATAAGTTCCTGCTCACTCATCATATTTAAATCGACACAGGTAACCAAAAATCCCAATCAGCAACCTTGTCGCTGAGAAAGCCGTCCAAGACGTTGAGCGAAAGCTCCTTAAGATAAATCCAGTTGGTGAAAGGATCTCTAGTTTTTACACTCTGTAGCTTGCTATACACTGAACAGTAGGGTTGGATCACTTGAACCGTCCCCCAGGAGATCCTGTATAATCGGTACCAGTTTACCAACGAACACACCCACTTCGATGATACGGATTTAATAAAAGAACAGCATCGCAAGCGCAATACCAGCCACGTATACAGTGAACACTCTAAGGCTTTTAACTGCTCACATAAACCAAGTACAGAAGTGGGTGTTTGGGAAATTGTGTAGCTTCACGGAGACCTGACAAAAATTTGGTGTCATCCAAGTAGGACGGTTCGGTCCACATTCTGAAATTTGCTAGCTCTCAGTTAAGGGACAACATATACAAAATCCACAAGGAAGACTGCTTCAGGGTCCCTGATCACAGCCCAAGCATTAATCCCAGTATTTTAAAAAAAATTATTTCATTCCTTCTTTCTGTCATCTTATCACAGTTTCTGTTTTTCTTTAACTTTTAACTGTTTTTAATGACATTCTTTCTTTCTTTCTTTTTTCCTTTAACTTTTAACAGTTTATTTCTTTAACTTTTAACAGTTTATTTCGGTATTTCATTGTTTATTCGTTCATTTAAATGTTTCTTACTTTCTTCATTTTTAAAAAAAACTTTTAACAGTTTATTTGTTAATGTAATTCATTCATTGTTTATTTATACCTTCAACTTTTAATTGTTTCTTTCTTTCTTTAAATTTCATTTTTTTTTATTCCTTTAATTATTCATTCATTCCTTATTTATTTAAATTTTAACAGTTTATCTATTTTTTATTCTTTTAAATGTTAACAGTTTATTTTATTCTATTACTTATTTCTTTGTTCCTTGTACTTTTAACAGTTTCTTTCTTTATTCTATTTATTTTTTCTTCTTTACTTTAAATTTTAACAGTTTCTATAGGTATAGGTAACCTTGAGTTAATAAAACCCCTTTTTGTTATAGTTACAGAAATACTTTTCGTTGTTCCGTTTCTTTACGAGAGGATAAAAGGATAACCCCTTTCATCCTCCTCATCACCTCCTTACATATTCTCTAAGACACAACATCTTACTAAGCTTAGGTCCGCGCCTCTACAAGCTGTTAACAGTTCATTAACAATCATTTCTAAGTGACAATCTTTTGGAGGTTGAACATCCAACTTTTACTATAAGCGAAAGTTACTAAGTAAACTTAAAAACCTTATTAACACTTCTACCCGATCACAGCCGATCCCCAAGTTTGAAAATATGTACCTGAAGAAGCTCTGGAGTTACATCGGTCGAAACGTTGTGAAAACAACAACCAAAATAAGAATAGTCATCCGAATAATCCAAATAATACCAAATCTGTTTTTTCTTTAATTTTAACGATTTATTTATTGATATTTAAAAAAATCTTTCTTGATTCCATTTGTTTATTGTTTCCCTCTTTCTTTTTTATCTCCTTCTCTCCTTTTACATTAATTATCTTCGTCTTTTTCCCCTTTTCCTTTTTCTTTCTTTCTTTTTTTGTTCTTTCTTTCTTACGAGTTCTTTCATTTTTTTTTCACTTATTTTTGTTTTATTTGTTAGCATTTTCATTTTCCCTTCTCTCTTTTTTCTCACACTTTCCCTCTTTCTCTTTCTTCCAAATGCATTTATTAACTTTTCTTAATCGCCCTCTTTCTTTCTTTCTTTCCACCCTTCCTTCGTTCGTTCTTTCTTTCTTTCTTTCTTGCTGTATTTGCATGTTCGTGCCGAACACCTCTTCGCATCAGACACAAAACCATACGCAGAAGGGCGTCGGAATCTGTAGGTCGTTTTTCCACAAAATCCCATCCCTCTTCTCAAAGATTAAACAAAAGTCAGGTTTCTGTTTCACACTAAACAAACACCTGACACGAAACCAAACAAACGAAACGTCCAATGAGCGCGTAACCTTTAAGTGAATGTTAACTCCAAAATAAAATGGCGACTGAAGCATATGCCGAATCAAGACGAAAACGCAAATAATACAAGGTTCAGTCAAAATGTGTTTGAATATGTTTGCAACTTAGATTAATAGGATTATTCGGTCTATCATTCTCATCTTTGATGTTATTTTCAGGATGATTCGGGCGATGTAATCTCCAACGTTCTTCGGATGAATCTTTTCGAACTTGTGAATCTCTATGAAGAACTCAGGAACCCTTACGGATGTTTGAACAGAGCATTTTATTTAATCTATATACAATCGAAAATGCATAAGTTATTGATAAGAAAGTAATGTATTATGTACATTTTCCCATGGCGTCTTTTCTGTGTGGCGACGCGTCCAAAGGAAGTTTCTCTCTGTACGACGGTCAACCAGCGACTGAAGAAGAATCATAATGTTCTCGTCCCGTTAGCCATGGCTGAGTAAAAGTGTTAAATAATTATTAACTTATCCTGAGTTATTATCGCCTGTAGTAAGTATTGAATCTTCAGCCCCCAGAAAATGGTCACTCAGAACTGATTGGTAATCAACACGTTTATCCTTGCGCCACGTGTCCATGTGGAGGTTACATTGACCGAAACGTTGTGAAAATAACAACCAATATGAGAATAGTCGTCCGAATAATCCAAATTATCAATCCTCATATTTATGTCGAACTCGGGAATCTATACGAAATATCGAACTGAACTTTTTTTTTTATCCACGGCGGTAGATTGTTCTCGTTCCGTAAGCTATAGCCTGGTAAATATTTTAAGTAAAGCTTCCTGAGTTCGAAAAGATGCACCTAGAGAAGGTCGAAGTTTACATCGGCCGAAACGTTGTGAAAATAAAAACCGAGATGAGAATAGTAGTCCTAACAACCCAAATTAGTTTCGGCCGATATAACCTTCGACCTTCTTCAGGTGCATCTTTTCGAACTTGGGAATTTTTAGGTCGAACTCGAGAAGTTATACGAAATTTCGAACTGAACCCTTTATTTAATCAACAGGGGTATATTGTTTTCGTTCCGTCTGCCATGTCATAGTTGACGGGACAAGAACAATCGACCCCCGTGGATTAAATAAAGTGTTTAGTCCGAAATCTCTTGTCGACATTAGTTTTTTTTGTGTGCAGAGAGTGCCTCGTGAAGGTGTTATCCCCCTCCCATATACAGCACCTGGCATTCTCAAATTGTCACCCCTCTCGTACTGACCAAGCTCAACGTTGCTTAACTTCGATGATCTAACGGAGTCGTTAATTTATTCTATCTATGCTAATCTGATTGTTTAGCCACATTTTATGTAATGCTGTGTCGTATATATTTTTGTTTTGCTAAAAGACGCCAGAATAAGTAAAATATCACCAAGATAAAATATTTGACCTAAACGAAATAATTGGAAATTTTACCGTTTTAAGAATCTTTGTTAAATGCGATTTTAGTACGGATGTAAACGTGTGCATTGCTGCATGTTTATGGGAGTGCATAGTTGCATATTTAGGGGAGTGCATAGTTGCAATTCATGCAAACGATAGGCCGGCAACGAGAAACATATTTAGCTAAGATAAGTGAGGGCCGGCCAAGAAACGGCTGACGTCTTTGACATAGTAATGTCCTTTTGGATACGAGGTTCCATGCTGTGATTACGATCCATTTGAGATTTTCAAAAGTAGCATTCATACCAGATGGTGAATCTCATGGTCAGTCTATTTTTATGTCCATAGATAAACAGCTAATAATCTCGAGTAGTCTCGCTGGATGGTCCGAGTATATATATATATATATATATATATATATATATATATATATATATATATATATATATATATATATATATATATATATATATCAGCAGAGGGGCAGAGGAAGGCAGTTGGGTTTCTGTGGTCCTCAGAGCAGATGGCTCTTTCGTCCCTAAGCTGATGAACGGTTTGTGTTCTGTTGTTTTAATTCGATGGGGCTCAGAGTTCTGATTGCAAGTCTGTCGTCCAGTAGAGAAGTATTATTGTAATCTCTAAAATAAAACATTATTACTTATTAAAAAACTTGAGTGGTCTTTTTTGTTTGGAGGGAGAATACCTTTGTTACAGAAGTGACAGAGACCACACGATTGACACTGCAGTCGGTGTCAGAATCAAACACTGAATTCAGACGAAGACGAGTGGGCGATCACGGCATGTGCAGAGAACATACACAGGCAGTCAACAGAATAATTTTTGCATTGTCTCAACCCTATATCGTGTATTAAGCACTGCATAAAAATGACAACATAAGTTGGAATATATCCAGTTATAGACTTACGTATGTTGAGTCATATTAAAAGAATTCTTTTCTCTCTACAATTTAACTCAGTACCATTAGTACAAACTGTTCAATTCTAATTAGGAGGTTCTTGTTACTTTATCTTTGTGGTTCAATTTACTTTGAACGAGGGGAATTACGTTTCTGGAGAGA
>OY744539.1:26479212-26506712 GCA_963556195.1 Sepiola atlantica | reverse complement strand
ATATATATATATATATATATATATATATATATATATATATATAGAGAGAGAGAGAGAGAGAGAGAGAGAGAGAAATAACAATTAATATAAAAGGAATTTTATAAAATCATAATTAAATTTATATAAGAAAATGTCGCTTTGACCTAACCAAACAGTTTTTTTTCTAATTATTAATGGCGGAAGAGCGCAATATTCCCCACATGAAAGAATCGAGCTTTAAAGTAACATTTAAATCCGGTTTCAAAAATAAAAAGTTTTCAAAAACAAAAGGTTTCAACAAATATTATTTTTTGCGTACGTTTCGAAAGAAACCTTTATGAAATGGGTAGGCAATTATTATATTTCCAATGACACGGTACAACAATAACAAATAAAAATTTGCGAGTCAGAAATAAAATTTGATTTGTCAGCTTAAATGCTATGTGGGTCTAAAATATGAGCGACTTAATTTTATACAATAGATTTATTGAAAATGAGTAATCGTACGAGTAATTCCCGGTGACCGGAAGTTAAAACTAACAAATACTTTAAAAGCCGAACGTCTGTCTAACTTTGCTCTCGTGGAGAGGTAAGTAAGTAGGCACCTTCATATACGTTGGTCAGCCAGTACAGCCCCCCTCTCTCTCTCTCTCTCTCTGGATCTCCCGGGATCTCTTTCTCTAGTTTTCTATGTATTCGCGCGTATATCTCTTTAGTATATCGATATTTTTAGGTTCGGTTCAACTTCCCCACATCCACTTAGTCCAGAGTATTTTTCCGGTATATAAAAAAAAAAGTATGTTTCAAAAGTGTCAATTAAATTTTCTGCCGACTTCGTGAAATAAATTTGTTCCACGCATCTTATTATGCTGGAGAATGCAGGACACGCTCTCCCCACCAGCCAAGTTATGACTGTACAGCTTCACGATGTGCCATATAACAGAGCTCCACCTACCCCCCCACCTACCACCCCCCCCCCAAAAAAAAAGAGGAAAAAAATTAAACTAAGGTTATACATATAATCAGCAGCAATAAAAAAAACAACATTTTCAACATTTTTGCATTAAATTTTATATTTTATAATATAAGTTTTCGAATACAACATCCTAGCGATTTTCAAAAGAGTGAAATCTTATTTCTAAAAATACCAGCAAATTCAACGTTTCCCGGGCGCAGAGAATTTAATATCACATATGTAGTAAGAAATGCTGTTTTAAATGAACAGTTTTTGTTTACGTTTACCTGGAAATGCATTTTAGTAAAAATCTATTATAGATGTAGCAGTTATACGGAGGTGAACTGTTTTCTTTTGCGCAGGCTTACACTCTTATACGCGGAGGGATTGATACATTATCCAACCAGAACGTTTTGTGCGGGATTTCTACCGCTGAACTATTGGTACTTTTTTTTCCACGCTTTTCACTATGAGTCGAATAGTAAACGTCAAACTGGGCGGACGTGAAATGTTCTCGTTCCAGTACAAAAAGACTTGACATGCGCGGGACAGTTGGATGTACAATCCAAACTAGACAGATGTACGCACGCCCGCTCACCCAATTCCGCGTGCTATGGTGTTTCTTCTTAAAGTGTTACAAAAAAAAAAACAACCGTTCATGGTCCCTTGTTGTTTGTTGGTGAAGCAATGTATGAATAGAACCGATTTAAAATGTGGAGGAAGAGTTTGTCTTCATAATCAAGTTAATTGTGACCCCTTTTTTCTGCTTACAAAAGGGACACTTCCTCTTCTTACAAACGTAAGCATGACAAACCAACATAGAGATACGAGAACACATCTACACATATAAAGACGACTCGTATTACGTATTATCTTAATTATTCGTACTGTTGTTCTCATCTTGGATGTTATTCTCACAACGTTTCGGCTAATGTAACCTCGGACCTTCTTCAGGTGCATCTTGTCGAACTCAAGAATATGTACGGAATTTCAAACGGAATCCTTTATTTAATTCAGCGGGGTAGTTTGCTCTCGTTCCGTCACCCATGACCGGGTAGAAGGGTTAAGTAATTCGTAATTGCATTCTTAGTATTGCAGGGCAGTTGGATGTAAAACCCAACCTTGGCAGATGTACGCGCGTCCGCATGACTCCGTCTGGTGTTTCCTCTTAACTTGTTACAAAAACCCGTTCATGGTCCCTTGCTGTATTTGTCGATCGATGTATGAATAAAATTGAGTTAAAATATAGAAGAGCTTGTCTTTATAATCGAGCTAATAGTGACCCCTTTTTCTTCTGATACAAAGCACCCTTTCTCTACCTTACAAAATGGACACTTCTTCTTACGTAGGCATTAGAGTGAAGATCCAGTTATTAACAGTCGTATAACAACCACAACCACAATCACCAATACAGAAATTCACCACAGAGACCCCAAAAGTACCCATTATTTGGCACCTGATAGTGGAATCAATTCAAAATAAATTTCACAGTAAACCTGGAAGTACTTTTCTTTTTTACTAAAGAGTAACTACTTATCACGGCCCAAAGGTCACTCGAGGATAAGGGTCAATGAGTGTCAGGTAGACGGGGACATAACACTGTGATGATTGGTAATGATGGTGGAAATTGGGCAGAATTTGATTATTTAAGCAGACGGCTCAACAAGAATTTGTTTAGATTGGACTTGAAAACGGTCATGTTGTAGTCATCTGGAAATGAACCCAGCGGTATTGTGTTCCGCAGACAGATAGCTCTAGGGAATAAAGGTCTGCTTACGGAAGTTTCGTTTTGTTTTAAGCAGAGAGAGAGAGAGAGGGGGGGAGAGAGAGAGAGGGGAGGGGAGAGAGAGAGAGAGAGAGAGAGAGAGAGAAGGGTAAATTCTTGACAGTGGTTGTAGCTAGACGAGTTTTTCTTGTAAGGGGGAGTGGGGCATAGATTGAAACTCAGCCGAGCACCTGCCATAGAAATAAGGATAGAGTATTGATTTACTCCTCTCCAGGAGTTAGGCACAAGGCCAGTTTTTTTTATCTTACTCCCACAAGTAAGATGTGACCCAAGGTCGGGTCGGAAAAGTGGGGTTTAAAAATTGCCTGGGCAGCCCCGTCGGCATTACCCGGTAGGGGCGCCTCAAGCAGTAAGCAATAAACTTACTCCTCCCCAAAGAGGGGAGGCGAAGCCTGGGAGGGTGGACCTCCTAGAACTGCACAGGACGAACCCATAGACCGGCGTAAATCAAGCCCCAAAGACCAAGACAACACCAGTATGGGGTGCAGTATCCATCGGAACAGATACTACACTTTGATCTTAGCCAAAAGGATAGAGTAGAGAAAGTCTAGCAACGTCTGTTCTGTGAAAAAGAGGTAGTAAGGAGGAGAAGAGAACATCGTCCACTAGATTTCGAAGTCAGTTTTGAACTCTGTCAAGGCAGGAAAAAGTGCTCTGAATAACACCTTCCCAGATGTGGCAACATTACTCTATTTTAGTATGTATCTGACTCTTATACAGGTAGAGAATTGCGTCGGGAGTGAGACACCTTCTGGAGCGGTAGAATGATCCAATTATTTTTCCAGGAACCTTGGCAACAGATTTGATGTACTTTATTATAGAAACTGTTATTTTAAAACGAGTATATACCCTCCGTCAAAAAAAGACAGAGATAATTATGCTTCGCTAGTGTTCGCAATGATATTCATATCTATATAAAATAACGTCTCAATCGGTGAAGTTAAAAAATAAGAAAGAGAGAAAACGTCTCAAACTGGAAAGTTTAAAGAAAAATAAAAAAAGGAAAAACTATTAATTTGTATGAAATGAAGAAAGGGGGAAAAGAAAGAAAACATCTCATTATGGAAATAGAGTGAAGGATTTCTTTCCGAATTCATTTTAGATGGTGGAGAATTGTCGGACTTGATATTCGCTTTCTCTGTTCCCCTAAATACTTGAAATGGTTTCATCCAGCACTTTTTATTCGCTAACTTTTGTGTGATGAAACATTTTTTTAAAAATTTATTTATAGTATATACAAATAAATACACATTGGTCTTTATTATAGGCTGTTACGTTTTTCTAATAACTCGATTACATAAAGACAAAACAATTTAATAGAGAGGCAATGGCTGTCCAGAGTGCTAATTTTGGGGGAACTGGACTTCCCCTCATTAAACACCCGTGTCTAACTTTTGCCTCGTTTGGAGGCAAGTAAATTGGGGCAATGGCTGTCGATTCGTTTAGACGAGTATGACAATCGCTGGCAACATCCACACTTTGATCGTTACGAGAGTGACAATGGTGAACAACAGCGAAGCCTGTTCTAAAGGATATATATATATATATATATATATATATATATATATATATATATATATATATATGTATAAATATATATATATATATATATATATATATATATAAACCACATGTCAGTTATCTTATACATAAAGTAAAGCCAGTCCCCCACTACACAGATGTTCGATAGTTTATTTATTTCTACCACATATTGGCGCTCTTGTATAAAAAGTCACTGATGCAAGAGAAATAACTTGACTAAGAGATTCATCATTTTTTTTTCAGAAGAAAATTTTGAATGCTAAAACTAATGCAACTGAAATGAATTAAGCGCTCTTGTATAGAAAGTCACCGATGCAAGGGAAATAACTCTCGATGACTAAGAGATTCATCATGCTTTCATAAGAAAATTTGGGACGCTAAAACTAACGCAAATTAGAAGAATTGAACTTTTTTTTATTAAAACAATGTTTCTTTTCCTTTTTAATGTTAAAACCCATAACATTCTTTTTATTAATATGTTATAAACTTTGTTACATTAAAAGAAATATCGTCCCAGTTTTCTTTAATAAAACTTCCAATTCCTCTGCAACTATCGTCGCCTTTTCTTCCGTTTTTGTAATGTTAGAGACCTCTTTCTTTTTTTTTTTATTAATGTTAGAAAACAAAACTTAAGTTTTAATCGAGTACTTTGATTTTACTATTTATTATATTCTAGTTGTACATATCCGACGTTGCCCGGGATTCATCAATATCATTTTAGTATAATTTTAAGAAATACGAGAATGAAAACCATATCTTTATCTCGAAATCGATTTAAATATATACCTTGTATAAAAAAGCTATTTAAGTAAAATAAATAGTTAATTGACTAACTCTGCTTTATATAAAGAAGATAAAATTCTCACTTTCTTGCTTATGCCGATAGCTTTATGGATAGAAGCTCAGATTATAATAGAACATTATAATAGAAAATTATACAGCTTGCACAACTCCGCAATGACTTGTAGCAACATCAACTGGTCCAGAGACAAGCAAATCTGAAAGATCAGATTAGGAGTGAAAACGGCTGTTCCATCAGAGTTTTCCTTCTCCTAGTAGATGTCTTCTTAATGAGCCCATCTCTGCTAGTAAGCAAACCACGCCCAAAGAAAGATGATATTTCTAAGAGAGAGAGAGAGAGAGAGAGAGAGAGAGAGAGAGAGAGAGAGAGAGAGAGAGAGAGAGAGAGAGAGAGAGATTCCTTTTAATAGATTTTGTTCTTGTGCATCAAGGGTGTTGTGCACCCACAGAGGATTCACTAACTGTTGTCGCTAACGTTACATGAGATATTAGTTACTAAAAGTACTATGACTAAGCTATTTGTAATTCATTCACAGCCATGTTTATTATAAATACAATTTATTTTTTATTATTTTTAGAATTACTTACGGGCAACCAACACTGTAAGCTTATTTTGATTAAAATGATTGTGAATAACAGTCTTCATCTCTTTTTCTCTCCCTTTCTCTCTCTCTCTCTCTCTTTGTTCTCTCTCTCTCTTTGTTCTCCACCCTCTCTCTCTCTTTGTTCTCCCTCTCTCTCTTATATATATATATATATATATATATATATATTTGTTTTTATCTACATACGTATACGTTTTATCCTTACGGGAATCGTCAGTGTAGAGAAGAATTATTCACACCGGTCGCAGGACTAATATATATATATATATATATATATATATATATATATATATATATATATATATATATATATATATATATATATATATAAGTTAGGTATGTGTATATGTTTATATATTTGTATATTTGTATGTACAGAATTCACTCCTGAACTAATTAACGGATCATTATTGATCCTGTAACAAAGCTACTAGACGTAAGGGGTTCAAATGTTTGTTACATTTACATATGTTATAATAAAATGTTTTAAAATAATAATTGAACATTTTATTATAACCTCTCAGCGTATCGACGCTTCTTTTCACTACTGCTATATGTACTACTATCACACGATCAGACACTACACTGTCTCCACGTTTCACCAAGGAGAGCGGCGCCGTTGGGAGTTGGTTTCCATACGGTCGGCGTAGAAATAGTAAAAAAATATATGACAATGTCGGATTCTTATTTTCATTGGAAAAGAGCGGATGTCCGTTCGAAATATTTGATTTATTATATAAAACAAATCTTGGCATCTTATTGATTTCTTAAGCAAAATTGTATTTCATTTAAAAAATGCCTTCTAATGTAAGAAACCATTTTTTTATTATTATAATATATATATATATATATATATATATATATATATATATATATATATATATATATATATATATATATATATGAGGATAAAATGCACGATATATAATAAAATGAAATGCCGTGAAAGACAAGATGTGTGAAAACGACAAACTGAAGAAACAAATTTAAATACAGGAAAAAATCATCAAGAAACAAAAGATTTCACCGGTTTCGTTCGAATCAACGAAGCTCTTCAGAAAAACTGAAGATTTTAAATTAATTCGATAACGGTAAAAACATAGAAAAAAGAAGAATGCACAAAGAGACGTCATTGGCATGTGTTCAACTATTTGACGTCAAAATGGGAAAAGGGATACGAAAAAAAAGAAGAAGAAGAAAAAGGAAAAGAAATGGAAAAATATGGATGAAGTGTAGTAAAAAAGAAAAGTTTCTGTAACCGGGATCGCAGTGGCGCAAAATATTGCATTGTTTAAGTGCGATCCCGGTTACAGAAACTTTTCTTTTTTACTACATTTCATTCATATTTTTCCATTTCTTTTCCCTTTTCTTCTATTTTTTTCATCCCCCTCTTTTCCCATTTTGACATTTCTCCACACGCGTTTTGTTATTCGTTCATTTTTCAAATAGTTAAACAAGTCAAGCAGATATTTCACCTTTTGGCTAGGAGCAAAGCGTAGTATCTGTTCTGATACTACACTTCATAGTTTATGCCGTCAGTCAGTGAAGAAGAAATCCTTCTAAACTGCGGGCATTTTAATTTTTGTCCTAATCCAGAGTGCCCCTTTCTGGGGAGCTGGATTTCTCCCACATTAAAAAACCGACCTTGTGTTTAACTCTTCCCTAGTGGGGAGGCAAGTAAACAGGGACTCTATAAGATAAAGCAATCCATAAAACAGGAAAATCTCGTGATAATCATTTTTTAAATGTTGGCATGTCAGATTAGTCAGCTCCTGGCACCGACGGGCTCCCCCCAAACAAGAACAGCTGTGGGAATCTATTTAGTGTTATTTATTTATTTACTTGTCCTTCCTGTAAATGTGGAATACATTTAGGGACCCCCAAACCTGAAAATCTCAGACCGTATTTTCTTTAGAAGTGGAGGGGGGGGGTAGATAGATATTCAACCTTAGATTTCATATAATAGAAACATCAGCTTGTACATCATATGTGCCCCTTTTATGGGCACAGAGTGTCTGTGTTTGTGCGCGATGGAAGGGTGGATCCAATGAGCTAAAAGCTTTATAATTTATTATTTATTCTTAGAGGGGGTTGAGTTTGCGATGTAAGTTTAACGTAACTCTTTTTGTTACTAATGATTCGCTACTCATTAAGGCCAAAAACTATTCGAGAGTAAGAGTAGATGATGAAGAATGATATGAGAGGATTGAAAATGATGAACGGAATTGATAAATATGATTACTTGTTGGGACGATTTATGATAAACATTCATTAACCCTTAAATGCTTTTTTGTTTCAAATATGACAAATTCCAACAGAATGCCTCTTTAATATAATATTCAACGATAATGTGTCAAACTGCAACGAGAGTGTTGGAAAGTGTGAGTAAGTATTAGTATAATGGTTATTATTTGAATTTTGAATTATCATTATTTGATGACGTAATAGGATAGAATGACAGTTAAAATAAAAATTATTAAAAATTCAATGTACCGCCATTATTATTTAGTTGTAAAATCTAGACCCATAGGGTAAAATACAAGTTTACATTCAAATGACATATTTACAATGCAAACAGTGATGTGTTTAGCAAAACCTTCGTGAACTCGGAGCAATAAATCCACATTTGTTTAACCCTTAAATGCTTTTTGTTTCAAATATGACACATCCCAACAAAATGCCTATTTAATATAATATTCAACGAAGATGTGTCAAACTGCAACTTGTTTCACATCCACAACGAGCCTGTTGGTAAGTGTGCGTAGGTATTAGTGTGATGTTGCGTCAGCACCCCCGCTAAATAGGGATCTTAGCTGATAACATTTTTTCAAACCAATATAAAAAATAACGTATTTAAGGATTAAATTTGAAGACGTCACATTGTACTGCTTTCCTGCTGACTACAACATGGTCGTCTTCAAGCCCAATGTCAACTCTTAAGTAATCAAACTCTGACCAATTCATCAATCGTTTCCAATCCTCTCATAGTAGTGTTCATCATCCAACTGGCAACCATCCTTATCTTTGAGTGGCATTTGGTCTTGGTAAGTTGTGACCCATTAGTATAACAAAAATCAACGGGAAAGAAACTCTGTTCATGGAAATCCAGTCACCACGTCAAGGCTAAAAGCCACTCGAGGATAAAGGTTAATGAGACGGATAGTATGTCAGTTGAATAACGATGACCAGTATGAGAGGATTGAAAATGATGAAAGGAATGAACACATTTTGAGGAATTATGAAAACAGTTTATGACAGATATTTGTTGGCATCTGATTTAAAGGTGACCACGTTGTAGCTCATAGAGAAGCAATCCCGCGATAACGTGTTCCTTGGATAAGAAGTTCTCGAAAAGAAACTCTGTTCGTGTAAATTCTGTTTGATGTTAGGCACATGGAAGAAAAAAAGAAAGTTGTTGTAGAAAACGAGTTCTTGCTGGTAATGTATTATAAGGAATTGAAGCTCAGTCAAGCAACTTCCATGGAAATAAAAGTAAAAAAGACCAGCAATGTCTTTCTATGAAAAGATCCCCGTCGCTAATTGAAAAATGAGTTTTGCAAAATAAAAATAGAAAACAAAGAAAAAAGATAGCCCCCGTCAGTCATGCGCAGATCGCGCACATGCCATTGCCCTAACTAAACACGCGTTGGGTAAGGGTTAGATTTAGGGTCCAGGTCGACACGTTGAGATCGATGTAACTCATTTTTCGGCATAAAAAATGCAGAATAAACGCCACAGTGGAACGCATTGCGGAATGGTGGACAGCTATTTGTGTGAGTTTATGTGGAGGCAGAAATATAAGGAAAACGGCCTTTTTATGCAGATACTCAATGACATGAACGGATTCCATTTTGGAGGAAGGGATGGACTTTTCTACAAAACGTCCTAGATTTGTTTACATGTCTCCCACAGCGACAAGACTGGACACAAGGTCAGTTTATAGTGTAAATCCAGCTCCCCAAAGAGAAAAATCCTGGTTCAGTTAAAGAGAGCCTTGTTGATTCCGTCGGCATTCTCACACGGATGAGGGCGCCTCATGCAACATGCAATAAACCTATCCCTCTACTCCGAAAAGAGATGACGAAAGGCAATAAACCCTTCGAAGTCATCGAAAGGAGGAGGTTATGCCTGGGAGAATGGCTTCAAGACCGAATAGATACTTATTCTTCGGACTAGGATCAGAGTGTAATATCTGTTTTGTCCTTCGTCGGAGCAAGCGGTTCTCTAAGACTGAGTTATTTTTAAAAAAAATTGACACAATCCAAAGTGTGCCTTTTTGGGGAACTGGATTTTAAACCGATCTTGCCTCAAACCTTGCCCTCGGGGGGAGGCAAGTAAAAAGGAATACTGCACTTTAATCCTAGCACGAACACCGGATGTAATTGAGCGAATGGCAAATTAATGTTTTCCGTTCGATATTTATAATTCTGTAACCAGCTTAAAGTAAGCAAGCGGAAGATGGAGAGAGAGCGAGAGAGAGAGAGAGATAGCGAGAGAGAGAGAGAGAGAGAGCGAGAGAGCGAGAGAGAGAGAGAGAAAGAGAGAGAGGGGGAAGGGGGGAGGGAAGGGCACCTGTTTTGCTTAATACAAGCTGGCGGTGTCTTTTCTTTCTTTTTTGTAATATTATTAAATATATATACATACGATTACCGGTCGAAGTTTTGCCTGATTAGCGACATCAGATGAGTCATTCATAAACACATGTTCTTTGTTCCTTCTGACAGCCGAGCTTTCTTATTTTTTTTAGTGGGAAGAGAAGGCGGGAAAGAAGAAAGAGTATACAAGAATAGAAGAAGTAAGAGTGGAGAGAGAGAGAGAGAGAAAGGAAGGAAGAGCGAAGAAAGGGAGAAAGAAAGAATTACTTGTTCTCGTCTGCTCAGATTTTTTTGGGGAGGGGCGATAAACCGAAAAATAAATAAAGAAGTTTGGTGGAAAGAAGGGAAAAGAAAAAGAGAAGAAACGGGGTAAAAAGAAAAAGTGAATGAAAAAAAAGATAGAACTAGGAATAGAAAACAGAAAATTAAACATGAGGGAAAGAAAGAGAGAAAGAAAGAAAGAAAAGAAAGAAAGAAAGAAAGGATGGATGAGTGCGGAGAGTACTTGGGGAGGCTTATTGCCACCCAAATCCCAGAGAAGACCGATGGTCGGTGCCAGCGAGAAATCAATGGTAAGCGGCTGTTGCGATAGCGCAAAGTTATTTGCAAAGGTTATCAAAAAGAGTTGGAGAAGGCTGGAAATCTAAGGAGACTTATTGTTACTCAGACTCAAGCGAACACCACTTGTTATTATCAGTGAGCAATCACTGATAATGACTTGACTTTCCCGTGTGGAAACTAGTGAGTAAACAATAATAATAATAATAATAATAATAATAATAATAATAATAATAATAATAATAGTAAGAAGAAGAAAAAGAAGAAAGAAAAGAAAGAAAAGTAAATGAATAAAAATCGCATAATTTTAGCCCCCCCCCCAAAAAAAAAGCACAAATTATCATGAATGGTCAGAGATGATGAAAAGATCTTACCCCCCCCCCCTCCCTCTCAACGTAAATATCCTCGACTAACCCGACTAGCAGCCAAATCCCACCCTTTCACTGTAGAGGTCTCAGTTGCCTGAATGCTTTCTACTCTAATAGCTTCTTTCCTCAAATTTTGAACCCCCCCTGCCTGCTCCCTGTTTCCCCGACTGTACCAACATCTGAAACTTAAATGTAACGTGAACAAACATCTTGATGCACAGCTCCACACTTAGGGTGCCCCCTATAAATCTGGCCCCTAATTTCACAGTAGCCCATTACGTCTTAGTGGTAATATGACTTGTTAGGTGTGAATAAAAGTTTTTTTTAAAAGACCTAGAAGGGAGAACATCTTGCCAACCTCCACTAGAAGGCACGAAGACTACCGAAATCCTGAGGGGACTTATTGCCACTCAGGTTCCAGTGCAAACCAACGGCCGTTATCAGCGAGAACTACATGGTAAACGTCCTTTACGGGAACTCAAATTGATTTCCAATGGTTACCAAAAGAAACAGAGTGCTGAAAATATGGGGAGACTTGTTGTCATTCAGATTCCAGGGACCCCCCCCCTGCTGTTGTCAGTGAGCGATCACTGGTACGTGTGAGAACTCCTAGTGAGTAAAATAAGGGTGAAGCTCAAGGATGCAGAAAAACTCAGCAAATACATGGAGCCTGCCAGAGAGCTGAAGGAAAAATATGTAACATGAAGAAAATGACGGTTATACCAATAATTGTATGAATACTAGGAACAGTTCTGAAAAACCTAGAAAAAAGACTAAAAGAAATTGTAATCAAAGAGAGGGTTGACACAATCCAACGCACAACACTGGTGAAAACAGCTGAAATATTAAGGAAAATTATCAAGTACATTCTGATGGATTTCTGTGAAATTAATTTCTTTTACAGGATTTTTTTAAACTTTCATTTTATTTGACACTATGCAGACGACACAACTGTCTATAGCTGCACTTCGAAGAGCATTGGTGATCCAAATCTGGTACTTATGCAGTTTACGGACCGGGTTGAAAAAAAGTAACGTTATTATTTAGAAAGCCATTTTTAACATGGGAATGGGGGGGGGGGTGTTATTAACTATTATGTACTTTAACCTTACAATTTAATAAACAAAAGATACCGTAAAAATAGAATCTAACTTAAAAATACCATCTAAAAAATAGCCCGGTCCGTAAACTGCAGAAGCACACCAAATCTTGCCGATTCTCTCTCTTCTGATTTGGAGCACGTGGTGCAATGGGGAAAAAGTGGCTTGTTATTTTTAACACCTCTAAGACCAAGCTTCACCACCAACGCTCAGTTCTTTATTTTGCTCCAGTTGAAATGAATGGCTCCCTCCTCGAGGAAGCATCTTGGTTTTCTAAGCTCCTAGAACTGACTTTCACTCCAGATGTAAAAGCGAAGACTTATATCCAATCTGTTGTTAAGGTTGTTAGAAAAATTACTTGATTATTCTACCGCCCTAGAAAATACCTGACTCATGATGCAATCATCTACCTATATAATAGTCAGATACGCCCTAAGATGGGGTATTGCTGCCACATCTGGAGAACTGTCATCCATCTCATTAACCCTTATCTTCGAGTAGCTTTTAACCTTGATAAGTAGTGACGCATTATTAAAAAATATATATTGCATTTTTATTCAAATAAATATTCGGTTAATATTTATAATAAAGTAAAGGGATTTCCCCTGATTTCACTGAGCATTTTAGCTTTCTAACCAAAGCCTACACACGCAAATCTGTTTCAGTAGTCATTTAGGCCAATTTCTGGTGCATGTTTTAGGAAAATATGCATTCGTTTCGTTCGCTTTCAATAATCTTTACAGTTTTTCCAGCTCAACTATTTCTCCTAATACTGTCATCCATACAGGAAGTCAGAGGTATTTTCACTCTCATACTCAGATTTACTAACACTGCTACCCACTTATATCGGAAATGATTCTTCCTAGGTTAACTATTTCGTCATAGCACCGTTAGTATTTCATTATTTTTCATTTTTGCTATTGTCTGTTACCTACGCTATATTTTCACCCTAAATACGGGCGCTCCCTTAATCTACACTTTCTTTCTACCGGACGTTTTGAGTGATTGATTCCAAATACTTTCTTTCACATTCTCGATTGATAGAATAAACAAATATCAGATTATATTCAAAGAACACAGGGTGGTCTTTAGAGTCAATACAATAATAGTCACATTATTCATACGTTTAACTATTCATTTATTTTAATTTTATTTCCGTTCATATTTTTCAAATCATATGATGTATGTAACAAGAAAATATTAATTCTCAGGGCACGCTGGGTAAGTTAAGCTATTTATTTAGGTTTCTATTTTTCCTCTTCGATTCTTGACTTTTATGTGCTTACACAATACTGCAGTGAAACATAATATTCGGATTAACAGATCGTCGGAATAGTATTTTCCGAATACACAACAGAATTTGGCGTGATTTACAGAATGGTTACTCGATAGTCGTTACGATTATTCTTACAACATTACCATATTTCCTTTTTTTTTCTAATATTCTATTTCATATCTTTTTCATAATCGCAAATTTTAGCTTCCCAGTCAACGCCTGTCATAATTAACGACTAAGTTGTTTTCCACAAAGTTACAACCACCGCATAGCAATTTAAATTTACAAAATTTACATATTCGCTTTAATAGAATGACGGAATAGCGTCAGCTTATTGTCTATTCTGCCTACTCATTAGCAGTTTCACTCTGTGTTGTCATGGCTACACAAAAATGTTGAAGCTACTGACACTTTTTCTTTTACTTTTTAATCTACTGATTGAGACGTTTTCTTTCTTTTTTGTTCATTCAAATTGATTTTCTGTTAATTCAAATTGATTTTATAGATGGAGACGTTTCTCCCTTTTTATTTATTTTATTTTATTTTACAGAATTACACCTTTTCTGGCTTGCTTTCTTTATTTTACTTTACCAATTTCATTCTTTTCTTCTTTTCTTTGACTTGACATATGGAGACGTCTTCTCTCTTTTTCTTTTTACTTTACAGATTGAAACGTTCTCTTTTTTCCTTTTCTTTCAATTTTTTTCCTTTTCTTTCTTTCTTTTCCTTTTTTCACATTCTATTTCATATTCAAACTTAAACATTATTCTTTCTTTAACTAAATTTTTGTACTTTAAATTTGCGGCAATATTCAAGGTACACATGGTTCTCAGGCATTACCATCTCCTTTCGGTAAGGAACAGGTCCTATTGCCTATCGCCTGAGTTGTTCTAATCTGTCAAAGAGTGCCAACAAGCCTGAGCAGTACATATCCGATTGAAATTTAGTTTTATTGGTTACTGCGATTCTAAATTGAATGTTCATGGTTCCGGTACGACCACTGCACACACACTATTTCCGTTTTCTTCCTTTCTTTTTTGCTTATATTGGCACCAGCATTTACTGTTACGATACAAAGAAACACAGTGCTTTTGTGTTACTTCGAATTCACGAAAAATTTCAAAGGTAACGAAAGGCCATCGTCCGAGGCATTACCACCTCTTTTCGCAAAAGGGATGAGTTTCTTAATTGTCGTTTGCGCACTTTTTTGTCTTTCTTTATACTGCCACCCGGACTTAGGGTTACTGTTAGGATACAAAGAATTACAGCGCTTTAGTATTACTTAGAATTCATCACAACGTTCAAAGTAACAAGGGACCATTCTCCGAGGCATTACCTCCTTTTTTAGAAAGGGAGGCAGGTTTATTGTCTGATGCCTGATGTGTTTTCATCCGTGAGCGAGTGTCGGCGGGACCGACTATGATACTTTTGGACGAAATTGACCTATAACGTCTCTGAGACTATCAATTAATATTTAACGATTTTGTTAAGCCAACGGCGCGTGTACTGTTTTCGTCTTCTTTTTTTCATATTTTTCTCACGGATTTAGCGTTAATAATGGAGTTACGAAAAGGCATCTAATTTTTCATTCATATTAAATATTATCTTCCTTCCAGTGTTTGTGTATAGAGACAATTACCTACTGCCTCCCCCCCTTTCCACGGTTATAAAATAATATTAACGTTTAAATGTCATGTTTTTTAGATGAGGATTGATAATATGTATTTTATTTACCTCCTCTCCAGGAGGTTAGATACAAGTTCAGGTGTGGGGTTTGATGGAAGTGTTTCTGTGGAACGAACTGAATTTGAACCCGGCACACTAAGGTTATCAGTCCGTATTGTTAACCACTTAGCAACCGTGATTGTTCTTATTAGTGAATAGTGGAAATAATGTTTTTTTGTTCTTTTTTCCAGCTAACCATATTCAAAAGTTAAAATTCAAAACGTGTGATATGTTTATGAAACAGAAAGAGCGTCGAGTCGTTTCCATTTCTGTATAAATTCGGCTCCGTACCGATTTGATATAATGTTTCTGAATTTTTTAGAAGATTGATAATATGTATTATTTCGATTGTTCGGACTACTGTTCTCATCTTGAGTGTCATACACCTGAAGAAAGTCGGAGGTTACATCGGCCGAAATGTTGTGAGAATAACACTAAAGATGAGAACAGTAGTTTAAATGTTACTTATAACTTTACTAATAAGAAAATACTACGATTAATATGTGTAGCTAAGTAAAACAACGATTGCAATATTCACATGTAGTTCAGGGGTGGGAGCACGGGTTTCTTGAGGCCTTAAATTTCCCCGAACAACGCCTGTGGACGGGTGCTGCTAGTAATAGATAAAGAAAATAATTCAATTTGTAATTATCGAAGTTACGTTGAGGCGATAAAACCATACACACGTGAAGTTGTCTCATAACTTTATTAGTGCAGATGGTGTAACACAACCAACGATTTATTGAATGTAAATTGCTGTTTTAATTGAAGCCACGGCTTGTGGGGTTTGGGGGGTTCATACCATTTCCAATCGTATTAATACATTAGTGTATGTAATAGAACCGAAACTATTTGCATATAGTTGACCGATTTTTGCAAAGTAAGTGTTGATTTCTATTAGTGTAATGGATATCAACACTAAAGTTATATATATATATATATATATATATATATATATATATATATATATATATATATATATATATATATAAACCTGGGGGGAAAAGGAAATAGAATGTATGAGAAGAAGAAGAAGAAAAAAAAGAGGAGGAGGAGGAGGAGGAGGACAACGGATACGAAGAAGGAGGAGGGGGGACGAAAGGAGAAGGGGAGTGAAAAGAAGGAGAATGAGATAGATAGGTGGGAGATTAGAAGAAGAAGAAGAAGAAGAAGAGAACAACGGAGAAGAATAGCGAGGAGGGGACGAAGAAGATAAAGGAGGAGAGGAGGAAGGGGGAAATTAGGAGGCGGAGAAAGAGAAAAAAGGGAATGAAAAGGTAGAAAAGAGGAAGAAGACGAATGAGAAATAGAGGGGGCGATTAGAAGAAGAAGAAGAAGAAGAAGAAAGAGGAGGAGAAGAAGAAGAAGAAGAAGAAGGGGGAGGAGGAAGAGGAGGAGGAGAAGGAAAAGATTATAAGAAAAAGGAGGGGAAAAGAAGAAGAAGAAGGAGAGATGCATTAAGAGAGAAAGAATATAAGAGTAGAAAGAAGAACAATAAAAATGTACAAATATACGCGTTATGCGCGTGTGTGAAAACTATCAAATTAAATCTATTGTTTGTGACACCCGCAAACAATAGATTTAATTTCCACACAGCAAACTATACGATTTCAGCTTCAAACGTCATCCCACACGAGTCTAATGTTCTTTCCATCTTTCGCTGCCGCAGTTCTATGCACCACTGGAAGGATTCTTATGAAATGCCCTTCAGCTCCTTCCATGCGATCCTTTTTATGTACTACACGTTTTCCAAAAAAACTTTCTTTGTGCTCCCCTTGAACTTGGGAGAAAGAACAAAATTCATGCAGAGCAAGACCAGATGAATAGGGAAGCTGGTTGAGTACATCAATTTTCTTCACAGTCATTAACTGCTAGATTGTGATCAGGTGAATTGTCGTGGTGAAACAGCCACAAGTTTTTCTTCCACATTCTCGCGCACCAAGCGAAACAAACTCCACAGAATTTCTTAGTTTTCTTTTTACTTTTACTTTTTTACTTTTACTCACTCGAAACAAGGCTTATTGCCACGGAGATTAAAGGTTAGATTCATAGGGAGTATTCTGAGTGGGGAATTGTGCAGCAAGATGTTTGTTCACATTACATTTAAACTTCTGCACTGAATTTCAAAGGCAAGCGGCCCGACGAAAGACGCTATAGGAGTAAAATGTTTTCCGTCATTGGGAAACTTCTACAGTGAAGGAGTATTTTTTGTTTTTCTGCTAGTCGGCTTCCTCAGGTGTATTTGCGTTGAGGGGGTGCATGTGCAGTAAGTTTGTCGGAGCACATTTTGTGGAAGTACTTGTAAAACCAGCACAGGGATACAACATTGCAGTGACGAGATAGGGGCTGGAGCTTGGTAGACAGTGTAGGTCCTATTATAAACATAGGACCCCACACGATCCTGTGTCACGAAACCAAATGTAACACAAGACCCCACACTCTTCGCCCCGTGGGTATCATCGTCGGCCACTCACGCACAGGTGTTTGATATCCCGGTCGCGGTGCCGAGTAAAACAGATACCTCACTCTACTCCGGTGTCACTGAACCACTTGTAACATAGGTGGTTCACTCGTGTCTTTATCTCTGTACTCACACGTCTGGTTCTCGGCGCAGGAATCCTTCCAGACTGTGAACACCCTCTTTGGCCAGTGATCGTCAATAGCGGCTATAAAGAGAAAGATGTGTTGAATCTCCTCCAGGTCGGATGAATGACGATTTCGTGATTCTGTGAAGGCAAGATTACTTAGCAGGACAATTCGACAATAGAATAATTCAACAACGTCGGTTTCTTTTTGTATCAATCAATTATTAAAAACAATCAAAAGGAAGGATTAATTTTACACTTGAATTTTAGTCTCTTATTTTGATAAAATGTCTTTGTTTACTAACTATCTCGTTTCTCTGTGCGTGAAACTCCATTTACGATTTTCAAGTTGTTTATTAAGTTGTAACTTATCTGCTGAAAACGTGTGGGGGACACTATCGTTAACACCACCCAGACAAGAAGTTGTTCGCGCAAGCCTCTCGTCTGGCGATCGCTCGTCCCCGAGCCTGGGCTAACCCCTCCGTCCAAGCAGCGATCCCCAAAACTAACTGACTGTCCACTCAAAACAAAATCCTTTCTTTTCCCAAAGCGGCATATTGTAACACTCTCTCTTTCTCTATGTGTCTTTCCTCCTCTTTCGGGGTCGGGTGTGGTGTGGGATATACTGATTCAGATATTATCAAGACAAAAAGCAACCATCCGTACCCCGCTGGAGAAAGGAGGCTCTCGCTCTAATAAATGATGACAGCCTAAGGGGCGATCTCCACTCCGGCCTCGCGCGCCCACCCACATAGTACTGACACACGTATGTTTTTCGTTGGCGATAAAAAGATTTTGTCAAAACTTGGTCAACCTGTTTAAACTCGGCCTGTGTAAGATTTAAATGCAATTGACAATCTCACATGTCTTTCACAGACAGCCCGGTGCCATCCTCCCCGGTTGTTTTCTATAGCTGGTTCCTTGGAGATATATACTAGCATCAATTCTCTACCTCAATTCTACGTAGGGTCCTAATTATTGCCAAGATGCATGCCAGTGCGCCCTAAAGTGCAGATTGTTGTCGGTTCTATTCGTTGTTTCATATCATTATAGGATAGATACTCTTTTTTGCACCCTGCCCCAGAGAGGGGACTAGTGGTTGGTGCACCAGCTCAGATGTGGCAACAATACTCTTTCAGAGATGTGAGTGGCCAATAGCAAAAAAAGCTGAAATCGCGATGAATTTCACAACCTGGGGGGGGGGGGCTACATTCCCCCCACCAATTTCACAACGGTGGGGGGATTGGAAGGGTAGAATCACCCCCCTTTCGACCCCCTTCATATCTCCTCTCTAGATTAAGCTAAATAACAGAAAATAGGACGCAAAGCTCTAGTGATTCGTCTTTGCTAAAATAATCGCCTTTACTGAATTTAAAGAGAAAGCGGAATTCCGCTTTTTCTGATTTACAAAAAAAAAAGAACGTCTCACATCCCTGCTCTTTATAGATTTGTTGACTGACCGTATAGCCCTGTAATAAAAACTCGCTTTCTACATCGATTCTCATATCGAAGAACGTGATGAAAATGACTTTAACGTCTGACTTTGACTGTTTCGCTTTATCCGGTCTTAGCCATGTCGGAGGTTTCTCACTGATTGCCCTGGCACTTGGTTTCCGGGTTCCATGCAACAATCCATGTTTCATCATTATAAATCGCAAAGGAAAATAATAAAAACAAAACTGTAATTTATATTATTTAGTTTTTTCTTCTTTTTTACTAATGGGTCACCGCTTATCAAGGCCCGGAGACCACTCAAGGATAAAGTTTAAGAGGAGTCAGTTGGCTGATGAACAACACCATGAGAAAGTTGGAAACAATGGGTGGAATGGGAAGAGTTTGATTATTTAATGGGATAGCTCAACAAGGATTTGTTCACATTAGACTTGAATACGACCATGTTGTAGTCACTTGGGAAGCATCCCCGTGGTATTTTGTTTCACATATGGGATGTTCTAGCAAATAAACTTTGCTTGTTAAAGTTTCGTTTGGTTTTAGGTAAAAAGGGAGAGAAAAAGAAAAATTATTTCTTTGGTTTATTAAATGCAAGTTATTTTAATTTAAGCCACAGTTTGTGGGGTTTGGGTGTTTATACGTTTCATTATGGTATTAATGGATAAGTAAGCGTCACAGATCCGAAACTATTTGAACATGGATTGCTGGTTCTTGCATAGTAAGAGTCGGTATCCATTAACGTAATAGATATCAACAGTCGAGTCGAATATATAAACTTTAAACTAAACAGAATTTCCATGAAAAGAGTTTCTTTCCTAAGAACTTCCCATCTGTGGAACACATTACTACGGAACTTCTCCCCTGCAGACTACGACATAGTCATCTTCAAGTCAAATGTCAACAAATACTTGACGAGCCGTCCTTTTAAGTAATAATTTGTTCTCTATCCAATTCATGATTTTCAATCCTCTCATAATATTGTTGATCATCCAACTGACAATCTCATTAAACCTTATCCTCGAGTGGCATTTGGCCGTGGTAAGTTGTGACTCATGAGTACAAAAACATCTTATCATGTTATAAGTAACATTGAAAGTTAAAATTAAATGAAAACTACTTGTTTATTGTGAAAATACACCGAGATTCTAAGAATTGATAACCCTTGGAGGATTCACGTCAAAAAATTAGAACTATTTAAAAATAATAATGCATTTTTGCATGGCGGGGTTATTGTAAAGAAACACCGATTATAGTGACCCCCACCCGCCCCACGTCAGATTAAAAAAGAATATTTGTGGATGGCGGCAAACCCCAAAATATTTAATTTTAATTACATTTATTTAATAAACAGGATAGATTATTCATTTATTTGAAATATTTGCCCGGATGAGTTACCACTTATCAAGGTGAAAAGCCACTCGAGGATAAAGGATAATGAGATAGATTTGTCACTTAAATGATGGCGATTGACAATGATGAATGGAATGGACAAAGTTTGGTTACTTATGGGGACGATTTATCATAAGTATTTGTTGACATCGGATTTTTAAGACGACTATGTTGTAGTCTGCAGAGAAGCAGCCCCGCAGTAATGTGTGGAAATTCCGCCTGACGTTAGGCACATGGGAGAAGAAAGGAAAGTTGTTTTCCGTTATGTTAATAAGACTGGTACTCTTATTGGGAACGCACCATGTTTCCGTGACTTCGCGTCGTCAACGTTCGGGCAGGTCTCGGAAGCGCCCGAGAGTTGACGAGGTGAAAACGAGGGAAAACTGTCAAACGCTAAATTGAAGACTTAACTGGCAGACGATAATAACAAACCATAGTTAAACAACTGTTATTAATTATTATTATTTTTTTTTTTTTATTTATTTATTTTGTCAAAGGAAACATTCTTAATGAATTTTTTTTAAATATATAAGATTATTTTGTTTGATATTTTAAACAAACGTTTCTTTTTTTGGGGCTTTTTTTCAATGTTTTCTCTTACTATTTTCAATGGTTATTTTTACAGTTTTTTTTTTGTCAATGTGTTTTTTTCTTGTTAACATAAACACCGACACAACTGTTTCTAAGCAATTTTTTTTCTTAACAAACGAACTGTTTTAAAGCAAATGATTTATTTTTTTCCAATCTTTTTTCTATGTTTTTTTCTTTTCTTTTATGACAGTTTCTGGGTTGGGGTTGAAGCTGGTGCAAAAGTTTTCTTGTGTACTGGTTCTGTTGCTGGCAGAACTTAGAAATTCATTTTTGTTATTGAACGCGATTAATTTCTTACAAAAGTTACCGGCTGCTTGCTACAACCTGATTGTCTAATGCCTGCTTGCAATCTGATTGGTTATTAGTTTCGTCAACTTTTAGGCGCTTCGTAGACCTGCCCGAACGTTGACGACGAGACGTCACGGAAACATCATGCGTTTCTTATAAGAGTACCGTAAGACGAGTTCTTGCTGCGAATGTCTTTGGCGCTCAGTCGAGCAGCTTCCATAATTGCGATTTAAGATGTAAACTAATGTACTGTATTTCTGGTTTGAACGTGTTCAACTTTCTTGTCTTGGATTGCAAATTCTTGTGTCATATTCTGTAAACTGATCTTACGCAACAAATCTGCTTCTATAAATAGTTGAGATAATACGCCCCCCTCCCTGCCTTACAACCACAATAGTTAACACCCCTCTTCCCCTCTCTTTCCTGGAATCCCTAAGAACACGTGCTTGGCATAAATATGGTGTATTTCTCATCAGTTGGACTTAGCCTTATTGGTTGGAGCGTTCCGAATTGGAGATAAAGGTGACTCGTGTTGTTTTAACAGTTACCTCTACACTGATGATTCCGCAAAGATGAAACGTATACGTATGTAGATAATAATTACACACACACACACATACACACACACACACACATATATATATATATATATATATATATATGTATATATATATATATAGAGAGAGAGATATGCAGGCTTTATGTTCCTTTTATTAATATATATATATATATATATATATATATATATATATATATATATATATCAATTAATCAAATTCAAATATGTATATATATTATAGTTCAGAGGTAAACAAATTGATGGCATTCATTTACATTCGTTTTTAGAATTCAACATAAACAACAGTTTTGGTTACGATCGTTTCAGAGACGATATGGATTTTTATTGATATCAAGAGTCTTCATCTGCACAGGAAATACGCATCAAGTTCGAAGTTAAAACATAGCAGCATAAATAGAGTGCAGACATTACTCAGTTACACAGAAATTCGAGAAGTTGAGGGAGGGTTAGGATATGATAAGTACAATCCAGTTCTAAAGAACACACAAAGCAATGAAACCGAACATATGAAGCAACAACAGGGGAAAAAAGAATACCAAAAGTACAGGAATAGACAATGTATACAGCAAATTTTTTTTAATTAATTTTTTTATAAGTTATCTGTATGTGCGTATGTTTGTATGTGGGTATGTGCGTATGTGGGTATGTGGGGATGTGGGGATGTGGGGATGTGTGTATGCGTGTCGGGGCATTACAATTAAACGAGTTTTCTAAGAGCCAAACTAACCGCAGATTTGGAATCAGCACCTTCAACTCGGTGTCCTTATAGATGTCAGAAGTTCTTGAACATTTTTAAAACTCATTATTCCAAATTAGAAGTACATAAGCTAACATTAGAAACATGTGCTTTAGATTAACCTTACAACACAGCGTTAATTACTTATATTTCATCTACCGTTCTCCTTCAACCCAGTACTGTGCCCTGCTCGACTTTGTATCTGATAGCATAGATGCAACACTTTCGTTAGATCCGAGCGCCCAAATACATGTATTTGACTATTTTAATGTCCACCACCGTGATTGGCTTGGATTTTTTAGCTATACAACACAGCTTGTAAAAACGCACATAGTTTCTCCATTGCACACCCCCTTTCACAGACTGCCACTTTCCAGATCGTGCGGATCAGCAAGTCTCACTTCTTGACCTATTCTTGATCACACTGCCAAGGCTTGTGTGACGGATACCCTTAGCCCACTCGGGAATACCGATCACCTAGTGATAATGGTTGATATAATCCTAAAGCCTCGATCCCAAACCGCTACTCAAAATGACGAGATACTTCAAATGGGCAGATTTGCAATCCCTCAGAGATCTCATCAGAGATGCCAAATGAAGTAAAACTTATTCTCTCCCTGCTGATCAGTGCGCAAATGAGGTAACCGAATGGGTCAGAGCAGGCATTGAAGCACATCCACACGCGAAAATCATACAGCAATCCCCACTCTCTCTCCAATGGTTCACTTCGACCTATGCAACTGCTATTGCTCGTAGGCAGCAAGCATTCCGCCAATTCAACAGCAATAAGTCCACTACAAAAAGACAGAAATTTATGGCATCAAGAATTCATTGTAAGATTGTAATAACCGCAGCTAAGAGAAGGTATACCGAGATGACCAGAAAACGCATTGAGTCACAGAAATGAGAAACTCGCGATTTCTGGAAAATCTATAATAGTGTGGTGAATAATGGCCAATCAACACATTTGTTTATTGGAAAAATAAAGAAATAGGAATCAATCTATGCTTCGAAATTTTTGTGGATTGATGATTTGTTTGATTTGGATTATTCGAACTTTTGCAGGTGCATATTTTCGAATTGGAGAATCTTTTTATTAAACTAGAGACCCCACACGAAATGTCGAATTGAACTCATTACTTAACCCACCACGTTTATCGACATGGATCCACGGTGCAACGATTAAAGGCGTTGATTAGTAATCAGTTCTGAGTGACAGTCGTCTGGAGGTTGATAGTTCAATCCTTACTACAGGCAATAATAATCACAAATAAAATGATGAATAACAATTCTACCCGTGGGTTAAATAAAGGGTTCCGTTAGAAATTCGGTACAGGTTCTCAAGTTCAACATATAGATTCCCAAGTTCGAAAAGATAAATCTGAAGTAGGTAGGAGTTACAGCGGTCGAAACGTTGTTAAAATGACAACCGACATGATAATAACCACAATAATACTAAAAAATGTATATACTTAAAAAAAATTTTTTTTTACTTTTGTTCACCTCAAACAAGGCATATTGACACTAAGACATAAGACATACTGTGATTAGGGGCAGATTTATAGGGAGCATCCTAAGCAGGGAGTTGTGCAGCAAGATGTTTGTTCACATTACATTTAAATTTCTGCAGGTTGGTACAGTCAGGGCAACAGCGAACAGGGAAGAAATTTCAAAGGCCAGCGGTCCGAGGAAAAAAGCTATTAGAGTAGAAATGTTTCCGGCATCTGAGGACCTTTACAGTGAAGGGGTGCGATTTTACCGCTAGTTGATATTGTCGGGGGTATTTACGTTGAGGGAGTACAAGGGCAGTGAGTTCATCGGATTACATTCTGTTGAAGTACTTGTAAAACCAGAACAGGGATGTAACATTGCGACGATGGGACAGAGGCTGGAGTTTCGTAGACAGTAGACAGTGCGAAACCTATTAGGTTAGATTCTCTTTTTTGCACTCTGTCCAAGGGGGAGACACTAGTGGTTGGTGCACCAGCCTAGATGTGGCAACAATACTCCGTATGGTGGCTTTATATAGATATAGGATACTGACAGGTGTGAGAAGTTTTCTAGCCCGGTAGAGGGAGCCTACATATTTTGCTTTAATTCCCAGGAAACACCGAGTGTCCCTGCTAGTACTTCTATAAGACTAGTCTGTGGTTAAATAGTTCATCCTTCTTCGCACTCTATCCATCCTAAACGTGCAATTTTTTTTTCATTTCCAGACGCCGATGACAGCATTAAGAGGAACGAATTAACCTTGCTGGGATGAGACTCTCTTCTAAATATAGACGTCAGTTTGTGAGAACGGAGCGATGCATTCAGCAACTTGCGATAGCTGTAAGAGTTCCCGCTCTCCACTGTAAAAGAATCACGAAGAGTGTAGCTGCCAGAAACCAAAAAAAAAATGTAAGAAGATCTCTTATTCTTGGGTTCGGCGTTATTTAACAGGTAAGTAGTACTCAGCCGTTCCAAGTTGAAACCTTACAGCTGACTATCATTCCAGCAACGAAGAAGTTTTCACAGTAGGCTAATCGTTAATAGGATAGCCTTATAGACTCATTATTCATCTCAACCGGAGTAAGTAAGTCCCATCTATATTTAGCCCTCGACTTATCTGACCGCTGGTACACGTAGTAAATGTTAATAATCAGCTGATGGTCATGTATTCGCTGCCTCCAAAGAACTTTTGTTTGATTATATTAATTTTTTACGGTTCTCACTTTATTGGTCACCCCCCCCTCTCTCTCTCTTTCTCATAAGTGATTGATAAAAAGGAAAAGGTAATATAAATGTATGAGGGTTATTTTATCCGTGAAAGAAAGTTTCTTGCACGTGAGAATTTAGGTACATATATCCTGACGATAAGCGCTGAAACTAAAATGTGGCGACAGCTTTTGAGATTGGTCTCTCTCTCTCTCTCTTACTCTCTCTCTCTCTTACTCTCTCTCTCTCCCCCTCTCTCTCTCTCTCTGTAACGATACGAAAATTGGTTTCTCTACTGTCTTTTTTCCGTTTTTAACAAGCTCATCACAATTTAACAATGCATAAATCCTGGAAAAAGTTATTTAACATACTTTCTGGCCTAATGCCTCTATATCTTTTTCCTATTTCCTTGTTTTTTCCTCTATCCCCCCCCTCTCTCTCTCTCTCTCTTCGTCTTTTTGCCTTCTCTCTCTCTTCTCTCTGTCTTCCTCTTTTATCTTTTACATTGACCCCCTCTGCCATTTTTCTTTTCCTTTCACCTTGGACCCGACGCTTTCGTAGTGTTGATATTTTTTTCGCGTGGCCGTCGTCTCATCAGTGTGTCTAGTGAACAAACTTTCTCTATATCGACCAAAAAGGAGTCTGAAGACATGTTTTTGAGAGGTTCAAATGTTCTTATTTCTAGAGGTACGATTTATCTTTAACTATAGTCTATCTTATACTTTAGTTACTTCTTGACTTGTTACTAATTAGAGGACAATTACGAGGCTGGACAGATCAAGGGGGGTCGCCTTCCGTTTCCAACTTAGGTTAAAGTTTCAGAGCATATCTTTTTCACATTTGCCTTCGCTCAATACCATGAGCAGACTGTCCCGACGACTGACTAAAAACCTTCCTTTGTTCTCGCCACAGGCGTGACGTCATTCTTCCCAGCCCGTCACTCAACCAGTGGGGCTGATCTTTTCGCGACCCTCCATTTTTAATCTAACCCCATGTTCAAACCTGTTTACAACTCTGGTTTCTTAGGGCTGATCCCAGAATGGTTCTAATGCCAAAGTAACATGCACTGATTTCACCGAGCGCACATATGCACACGAGTTGATTTGATCCCACTCAGGCAGCTCCCCCATAATGTAACATCTCTCTTTCTCTCGTAAGTGAGTGATACAAAGGGAGAGGTAATATAGAAGTATGGGGTTTATGTTATCCCTGAAAGAAAGTTTCTTGTGCGTGTGAATTTAGGTAAGTATATCCTGAAGATAAGCGCTGAAACTGAAATGTGGCGACAGCTTTTAAGAGAAGGGACAACAAAAATTGTGTATAATTAAGCAATTTTATTTGTCAAGCGATAAAGGTATATTACTTACCTCCTCTCCAGGAAGTTAGACACAAGGTTAGGTGTGTTTTTGAAAAGCCAGCGCACTAGGATTAGCGCAATCTGGCCTACAAAAATGTCTGAGCAGCCCCGTCGGCATTCCCCGGTAAAGGGCGCCTCAGGCAATTAGCAATAATAAACTAACTCCTTCTCAAAGAGAATGTAAAGCCTAAGAGGGTGGACCTATTAAGACTAAATAGAACAATACCTCAGCCCGACAGCAACAAAGTCATTGTCGGACTGATGTCAAAGACGTATTCTCGACTGGTAAGAACACACCTACTCCGCCTGTGCCAGGTAAGTATATATATAAGCAATAAAGGTATGCATACAACAGAAAATTAATAATTGTTCAGAACGAGGAGGCTTGCGAATATGTGCTTTCGCGGAACTTATTTATGTAAGAATTTTTTGGTAATAGCTCACACACCGGGGCCCGTCTTTTCTGGGTTTTTGCTCGCAAACAACCTTATGGGAGATTCTGTGGTGAATGCAGTCAAGCCGATATCAACTAAGT
>OY744539.1:26446712-26474212 GCA_963556195.1 Sepiola atlantica | reverse complement strand
ACGGGAGCCGGGACTTACTTGTACGGTACTCTTCCTCCAACTCCCCAATTTATTTATTCTTCGTAACAATAAGAAATAAAGAAAAAAGAATGAAATTACAAAATACAAAAATACTAAAGACACTAGTAACATAGCAGCAAATTAGTAATTAATATTTTTTATATGTATTCAATTAATCTTCTTTGCATTGTACACTCAACATTTTCTCCTTGGCTTTTTTCTTAAATAACATTTTATCTTTTATCTATTCAGATTTTGACTTTGGTAATTCTCTTACCAACTTATCCATCTGTATTCCTCTGATGGTAAGAATTCAATTCTTTGAAAAGCCATGGTTTTAGGAAAAATAAATCTCTTGTTTTGAACAACTGAAGATATAAAAGATTTTGTATTTTTACAACTTTTATTCTTCACCCTTTAATTTATATATATATATATATATATATATATATATATATATATATATATATATATATAGCAATGTGGTGAAGGAAATGATGGTTTCCACTAGGCATAAAAGCAATACTCTGCCATAAAAACAATTGAGCACTTTCAGTTATCAGTATTGTAAAAATATAAATGACTATTTCTATTTAAACAATATCAATATTTCTCCTACAATACGTAAGCAGATCAAAGTGTAGTATCTGTTCCGATGGATACTGCACCCCATACTGGTGTTGTCTTGGCCTTCGGGTCTTGATTTACGCCGGTCAATGGGTCTGTCCTGTGCAGTTCTGGGAGGTCCACCTTCCCAGGCTTTGCCTCCCCTCTTTGGGGAGGAGTAAGTTTATTGCTTACTGTCTGAGGCGCCTCTACCGGGGAATGCCGACGGGAATGCCCAGGTAATTTTTAAACCCCACTTTCCCGACCCGACCTTGGGTCACATCTTACTTGTGGGAGTAAGATAAAAACTGGCCTTGTGCCTAACTCCTGGAGAGGAGTAAATCAATACAATACGTAAGCAGATTTTGTAGCTCAGTCTATAGAGCACCGTATACTAATCACTGTGATCCTGGTTTTGAATCTCTTTACGCCTAGCCATTGGTTAGTAGTACAGAAAATGAAACGCGTGTCTGGATGATGATGATGATGATCATCATCATCATCATCATCATCATCATCATCATCATCATCATCATAATAATAATAATAATAATAATAATAATAATAATAATAATAAAAAAACGTCTTTATTTAATATTTTTCTAAACACAAAAACTATACAAATGTTAGCGGAAATGAAGACTTATATATAAAATAATCTTCCGCCCAACTCCCTCATTTGATTATTCTTCATAATAAGTAAAGAAAAAATACAAAAGACAACAGTAACATAAGTTTTTATCAATATGCTACAACATGCGGAAATTGTGCACTCTTCACCAAATACAAAAATACACACTTAACAGACACACATACACGCATATATCCATTTTAAGAAAATAACTCCACCAGAAGCAAACACAATTGTGAGTCAGGATAAACCAATAGATAAACCATCCACTGCATAATATAAACAGTTGTTGTTTTTTTGTTTTTTTTGTTTTATTGGTTTTGTTTTTTGTTGTTTCCATAACGTCCGGGGACACACTCGGGGAGTCAGGCAGATACTCTATCTGTCCTAACTTTTCTGTGGGCATGATAGAACCTGGTAGTGCCCATATCCTCTCCAGGTCACATACAGCCCCTGGTATTCCCAAATGGTCACCCATTTAGTACTGGCCCGGCTCAACGTTGCTTAACTTCGGTGATCTAACGGGAACCGGTGTGTCAGTGTGATTATGCCGTATAAACAGTTAACGCCTGGCATTTAGCGTGTGATGGTTTTTAAATTGTAGCGATTAAATAGATACAATTTTTAAAGAACGGTTATGTCACATTTAGAATTATTGGCCTCTAAAGAGGGAAATTAAATATTTTCAAAGAAACTGCCCAAAACATTGAATTGCTTTACGATCTGACATGGCCACAGGAATTTTCACCATTGACTCTTCATAAATGCTAACAATTGTGAGAACATTCGTGACACACCCTTATTGAATTTCGCTGGAATTAGTTGAACATAAGTTTCTATTGGCGCAGGGGTATACCTGCCCGCCACAGCCTTCGAACTGGCACAGCTTTCAGGCTAAAAACTTGTACGATTCTGCTCGGTCTCAGGAGGCTCCTTCCGGCTATTAGCTCTCGTTTGAAAGGGAGGGGTATTGCCGATCGCCTGGGGCGTATCTACTGGGATCCGATCTAGGCTATTTTTATAACTTTCCATGGTGCCTCCTACCCTCGAAAAACTTGATTACCCACGTTAAAAAACTATTATTTGCCGCATCCAATATTTGTGGAGAAGTTGGGTGCAGTGCTGGGTTTAGCTAGAAGTTACACAGTAGTGTTCAGGGTAATCTTGTGATGCCCGGAACAAATCTTGATTGCATACCTCCTAATACTCCCTAAGACCTAAAATACCGTGAAAGGAAACTATTTTGAATTATATAGAAACACAAATATAACATACAATAAACGATTTATTCAGGTCTAATCTAAACGAACAAAAGCTGAAGACGAGGCAAGAATTGACTGAGAAAACGTAGAAAAGAACGGCTACATCTGCTGGTTGCTTTTTTCGGGTGGTTGCAAAAGTGGAAGGACTAGATCCCGAAGTTATCAGATTTTAACCAAAAGTAGTTGACAGATATCATCACTTCAACTACTACTACTACTACTACTACTACTACTACTACTACTACTACAATTCATTTATTTTCTATTATTATTTTTATCAATTTTATTTATTTTTCTACTTTGTTCATTCTGTATTTAAATATTTAAATTTTCTGTATCCTATATATTTTCATTACTATTATCATTATTGATCTTACGAATGAAGTAGTGTGAAATTGCATGATAAGAGGTTCTGTTTCCCATATTGACTAGATAAGTGTTCTTTTTTTTTTTAAATAAGTATTATTTAAAAAAAAAAAGAACACTTATCTAGTCAAATTTGATATTTTTCTTGCTTGACTTCTATATGTAATGTTATAAGGGGCGCTGATGAAGGAACCTTTTGGAATTATCTAAATTATAATACAAAATAAAAAAATTCTAAATTGTTCTAGAAACGATCGTACGCCAAATATTCGTTGCGTTTTAATTTTTGGAACTGACATAAATAATGTTCTAATTTTGTTTATCTCAACTTACTCTCTCTCCCCCTCTGTCTCTTATATATATATATATATATATATATATATATATATATATATATATATATATATATATATATATATATATATGTGTGTGTGTGTGTGTGTGTGTGTGTGTGTGTGTGTGTGTGAAAATGCAGTAGGCTGCATTTTCTATCAAGTAAAGTACATAGATTACGCCAGAATAAAGGATTAGGGATATAAAGACGATAAGAAAGTTGTAAAATTATGGTTAATAAGGGTGGCATATTTAATGGATACATAAATGTAAAATTTCAAGAACGGGGGTACCTAAGGTGTATGGTATTAAACAGGAAGGTACTTAAAAGTCATGGGTTATAGTTAAAAAAAAACCCTCAAAGATTGAATTTAAAACTATCAAGATTGAACTGGAAGATAGAATTAAAAGGGGAATATACTTATGGTTAAAAATTGATATCAAGATTAATGCCTACACAGTTAAAGAGAGTTCTAAGCTTATATATGCAAAAAGTACTTGTCGTCATGAATATGTAGTAAAATAGAGGTTCGAAAAATACCAAGTTAAGAAATTGTTTTAGGTAATATTTAATGTAAGGCAATTGAAGCAAGTTGTCGTAATACTGGTTCCTTATTAGCTTGGAAATGCTTGGTTAATAGATGGAGGAGGGATATCAGTTGGAGCTATAATGTTGATATATTTAAATTTTCGTTCATGCCGACATGCCGAAAAAAATTCGCTTTTAGAATTTATAATGTTTTTACTCTTGGCAGCAATGATTATCATAACGGTTTCTAAGTACATAGTTGGCAAAATCTAGATCCCGGTGTATAGGACCTAGATTTTTTCAAGATCGACCAATGCAGAGAGTGAGGGATGTTTCTACGTTTAAAATATTTTATTAAATTAGTTAGGGAAGTCCCTACAATTTGGTCGTTATTACTTAAAAAGAAGATGTGGTTGGATATGCGGTTTTTATTGGGAAAGCACAAGCTCCTATGTAAGTATGTACCGTATATGGAGTGGTTAGTGCATTAGGTGTGTTATTTATAGGTGTTGATGCGTCTTGGGTCTGTATGCTTCAGTTCTGAATAGAACTTAAGTTGGAATTGTTTGATAGAGAAACTATATAGGCTAGAGAAGTTTGAGCAAGATTGTTGTTAACTGGTAAAGAAAGTTCATTGGTATTTAGAGTAATATTTGGGGGTATCGTGACGCGGTGATGGTTGAGAATGTGTAGGGTTATCGGGTAAAGGAGGTATACGTATACTGGTGTTACTTTGTATATTCGCGTTGCGATGGAATTGCTTCACAATGCAGGCGTATATAAAGTCTCTATGTTTACAATCATTGTTTAGCGGACATTCTCTAAATTTTTGGCAATTACAATTATTTGAATGGTCTACTGGGGGTATAGCTGACTGTTCATATTTAATTTTCTTACTGTTAGAAGTAATAATTGTTTTCGCTATGTCAGGCATTGTGGAATAAGGCATTTTTATAGAATTTTTGTTCAGAATCGTGCTATATGTATGCCAATGCTTAAAGGATTTTTCAATAATTTTAAAGAATTCTCTAGGGATATTAGTTTTTTTATAGGGTGAATTAAACCAAAGGTTGTTCTTTCTCCTTAGTCGTTTATGTGGTCTAGGTTTTTTGTCATTGTTAGTAGGGTTCATAGGTCTGTTTTTATAAGCGTTATTATTCTTAGTAGCTGTTGTATTCTGTTTTCTATCTTTTACTGCCATGTTATGCTCAAAATGTTCTTCTCGAGTAATGGTGTTGTTTTTATATGTAATTTTATCATTGTAACCTGAGTTAAGTAAGGTGTTATTGTAGAAATTCGAATTTTGGTCGAAAATTGATTTATTAGCAGATACTTTAGATATTCTGTTGGAAACTGTGGGGACTATGGATTTAAAGATGGATTTTGGGTGGTTGGAGAGTTTATGAACGTAAAATTGTGTTAGGTTGGTGTTATGGTAAGGGCTAAATGATTCAGAATTAAGGTCTAACGTTAAGTCAAGGAAGTTACATGTTCTCTTCTCCGGTTCTAAAGTGATAGATAGCCACAGTGAAAGGAAGACAATTAAGGGCTCTCTCTGCTCTCTGTATATATATATATATATATATATATATATATATATATATATATATATATATATATATATATATATCCTTGTAGATATGTCCGATTGCATAAGCATAAATAGAACTAAAATCGTGTTGATCACATGGTCCTAGGCGTTCAGAGAAAAAGTTACAATTTTGATTTGAGTCTGAGGGTTTCGAATCGTGTGACCGACAGAAGAATCATCCTCTCTGATGATTCCCGGAAAAGGATAGATATTTAGTTAATTTTTTTTACCTACATACACTAGTGTTTCATGCGTTACAGACAGCTGTTTCATCGTCTACGACTCATCGGTGTGGCTAAAAGTAGCATGATAAGAAACCCAAACGGTCAATCGCATCCAAATGTGATCAGCAGTCAATCCTCCATTCTACTGCGCCAACAAACTTCGTCACTGATAGTAGAAGAAAATATATATGGTGATTTGTTACATTGGGACCCGCGCTAAAAGTCCCTCGGCGTCGGTGATTTCCGTCGGTTAACGGTAAACGCCGGAAAACCCCGAAACAAGACGAATAAGAAGACGACATCTAAGCATTAAAACTGAATGACACGCTGAACTTGCAAACGGGTTGAAACGCGATTGCAACATGAATTTTTACATACACCTTCTTCTTTTTTGACGTAGGCAAACGAGCCTGCCCTAACCCTAATTCCTAACCCTGAACTGTAACGAAATAAACAAAAATATTCAGTCAAAAAAGTTGACAAAAAAAATAATTTTCGCAGAAAAATGTAAAAGAAAAACAATACTTACTTGATCAACTTTTCACTGTAATAATCACTGTTATTTCTTCGTTTAAAAAAATATTTCTTTCCTACAAATGTTTAATAAGAAAAAAAGTATTTTTTTTTAAATTTAAACACTTATTTGAAACTTCGTTTAAAAAATAAATAATAGTTTCGAAAATCCAGCCTCGTGTGTGTGTGTGTGTGTTTTAATGCAGTTAGGTCAACGGATTTTTCATTCGGTACTGTCCAGCGTTTAACGTAAACATCCGGAAAGCACCGATGCCGAGGGAATTTTAGCGCGGATCCTTATGTAAAAAAGTACCATCCGGCGGGACAGTTATAAAAGTGGAGGGGCTCTCCTAAAAAGTGGGGGGGGGCGGTTAAATACATGCATATATAACTTCATTATTGATAACCGTAAAGTGGGGGGGCAAGTCAAAAAGTGGGGGGAGGGGCTTGAGCCCCCCCCCCCCCACACACACACACCTGCCCCCCCCCCGGTGCCGCCGTCTATATATATATATATATATATATATATATATATATATATTCTTCTCTCCGTGAACTACTGTATAATTCAAGAGAAGTCGATACTGTTTTTATTTTTTATCTCATTTAGAAATTAGAATTTCGGATGTGCTTTTGACCAAGAAGAAAATTCCTTATAAGGGACACACCATCCCTTTGTCCACACACGCATACTCGTTCTCACGCGGCCGCACTCGTACAAGCACTGATGTACCTGCACACTGAGACACAGATGCATAAACGCATGGGCACACACGCGCATAGACATACGCAATGTGTAAATACATAAAGTATACATTTAATTGCAGCTTTTTGTTGACATGCGCACAGTTGTGTAACACGCAAAACAGGTGCGTAATTTATCTGCGACTGTTTTATTGGTAAGTGGAATAAGTTCAGAATTAAGTACAAAATAAAAAATAAACGTGAAATTGGGTTCAAAAAAAGAGAGAAAGAAAATGATCGGACAGCGGAAGCGAGAGAGAGAGAGAGAGAGAGAGAGAGAGAGAGAGAGAGAGAGGGGGGGGGCGTAATAATATTTACTCTAATTCAATTTGAAATAATACATTTTAATTGGAGAAGTGAATTTAAAATGAGAAAGGAAAAATAGGAAAGAAAATGAAAGAGTAGGAAGAAGGGGAGATATGATCTAACGATGGGCAGAGAGGCTCTATGTGTCTGTGATGAAGAGAGAGAGAGAGAGAGAGAGAGAGAGAGAGAGAGAGAGAGAGAGAGAGAGAAAGAGAGAGAGAGAGAGAGGCGGTAATAATATTGACTGCAATTGATAGACTCTCTGACGAATCTTAATGTATGGGGAATAAATTATCGCGTCCAACTGACATACTGTTTCAAGTAATTTTAATTCTTACATGTGTATATATATATATATATATATATATATATATATATATATATATATATATGTGTGTGTGTGTGTGTGTGTGTGTGATAAAAATGGAAATAATATACCAACATAATAGAAAATGAAGTCTTGAAATAAAGACAATACGTTGATGAATACATAAATAATATTTTTGGTTTTCCTTTTTTCATATATATATATATATATATATATATATATATATATATATATATATATATATATATATATATATATATATATAAGAAGAAAAGGGTATGAAAGTGAGTAGAAGGAAAGAGAAGGTTGGGAGAGAGAGAGTCTGAACTCGAGAAAGACAGAGGCAATGTGTGTTTGCGTATGTGTGTGTATGTAGTACGTGCGTGAGATAGGGGGAAAGAGGTTGAAGAATTGGAGTTAGATAAAAAGAGAATGAGAGTAAGATAGAAATAGTCCGGGTAAGAGAGAGAGAGAGGGAGAGAGAGAGAGAGAGGGGGGGGGTGAAAAAGAAGAGTGAACGAGTTTGAATTAGGAAAGAGAGAGGGTTTGAGTTAGAGAAAGAGAGAAATAGTGTGTGTAGGGGGGGGGGAGGACGGTGACGGTGACAGATTTGGGGGGGGGGGTGGAATAGGTAAAGATGGTAAGTATTTTATTGTTTTTGTTTGTTTATTTTTTTTACGGGAGGGACTTGAGTTGCGTGTTATCAGCGTTCGTTGCTCATCATCGGAGAACTTTTCCGCACAACCAGTGGCTCGATGTCGAACGAACGTAGAGATGAATGGGGGAAAAATGTGTATATATATATATATATTTATATATATAAAGGTCCACATAGTTCTGGAAGAGTCTCTCTAGCTGTACCCTTCCCCTATATATATCTCTCTCCCTTTCCCCCTCTCTCTATCTCCCCCATCTCTCTCTCTCTCTTTCTCTCGCACACACGCGCGTTCACATTTTTTCGTTCTCAAACCACAGACACGCACTGCCAGCATAACCAAATACCAAGCACACATAAGCGCCCCACGTGACCCAGCCGCAACCCTACCGTTACTATATAAAAGGCTCGTCATGTTGCTAACGAGAGACAGACCGAAATAAACGGCAAACGAAAAACTTGCGCTTTTCTCCGGAGAAGTTACGCTAAAAAAAACAAACAACACACACACACACCAAAACAAACTCCAAGATGTCCCGCGAACTTATGATCCCAATGTCGACGATGCCCTGGGGCTTCTTCGAAAGACAGAGGAGCATGTTTTCCGACATGCACCGAAACATGGAAGAGGAGTTCAAAAAGTTTGATATGGAGCTCGAACGGGTCCGAAAGGATCTCTTCAAGCTGGAACCGCTCGATTTCGGAAACTTCCAGTCGAGTTTACTCCAAGTGGAAAACCCGATCGTCACCGACTTCGAGGGCAACAAGAAACTGGCGCTCCGTTTTGACGTCAGCAACTTTAAACCGGACGAGATTGAAGTGAAAACGAAGGACAGTGTGTTGAGTATCCATGCCAAACACGAAGAAAACACCCCAAACAAGAAAGTGTTCAGGGAATTCAGCAAACAGTACACTTTGCCTAAGAGTGTGGACCCGACGAAACTAAAGTCCATCTTAACTAAAGATGGGGTTCTTAACATCGAGGCACCGGCCCCTGAGGCGATCGCACCGAAACCAGAAAGATTGATCTCAATTGAAACGGCATAATTAAAATGAAGCAAAAAGAAAAAAGAATGGAAGACATACGCAACGAATTCCTCACTACCCCCCTCTAAAATGTTGATTTAATTTTGAACAAGAAACAAAAACAAACTTTGTATTATCGATTAAGCGCACAGATTTTCAGATTATTATAATCTATTTAAATTTTATATTTAATTGACTTGTTCAATTTTTAGGTGAGGTTTCAGTTAGCTGTGAAACTTTAGCATAATAATTCCTTTTGGTCAGAGTTGATATTTCCCGGGGACTTCTTTCCCACAATTTTATTTTTTTGTGAAAAAAAAGAAAAAAAAAAAGAAGACTCTTGATTTAAGTAGAACATTTTCTGATTATTGCTTTTTTTCTTTTGAATCGGCTTGTTCAATTTTTGGAATGGGGTTCAGTTTGCTATCAAAGTTAAACGTAATTTGGGATTTATATTTTCTTAAGAATTCTTTAGGCATTCTAACACTTTTGTCATTTTTTGAATTTATTAAATTTTTTTAAATAGCTTTGGGTTACTGTATCTATTGAACACACAATTCTCAGATATATATATATATATATATATATATATATATATATATATATATATATATATATATATATATATTATACACACTATTCTGTTTTCTCTGTAATTTTAACGTAAAATGATCCCTCTCTGCTCGAAATTTCGAAAATATATTTGTAAACGATTTTTTTAAAACTAAAGACCTATCAAAAATCTAAGGGAACAATTCGTGAACTTCTATTGGAAAATAGGATTTTTTGTAGAACAACAAAATATCCCGGCCACTAAAAAAAAAGAAAAGAAAATCGGGTTATAAAAAAAAAATGTTGTAACCGTAACCCTAACCCCAAGAACTGCGGTTGGCTGACTAGGCGATTTATTTATTTATTTATTTTTTTGCAAAAACTCATTTTTTTTTTTCATTTGTGGCGGGGCCCTTCTACAAAAGGTTCGAAAACTGACATTTCTTCTAAAAATTGAACACATATATTTTTGCATTTTATGTTTTTTTTAGTATCTGTACATTTGGTGCGATAGTATATTCGAAGTATTAAAAAAGAAAACAAAAAACAAAGAAAACAAAAACAGTAAAACATTTTTCAGCGAGTGAAGAGGGGTGGGGGTGGGGAGTCGCATATGTCCGTAAAAAATAAAAAAACTGTAAAAAAACAAAGAAAGAAACTGGAACTGAACCTAAATCTAAATACTGCTGCCTTACCGTTTTTCTTTAAGAACTTTTTGAAAAAAAGGAAGAAAAAAAGATTAATTCCGACATGAATCCTTTGAAACAGGTGAGGAGCAAATTATGATTTGAATCTCTACAGTTATTCTGTAATTTAGTTCTGCAATGTAAACAAACGTCTTGTCAATGTAATCATATTTTTTATATGTATATTACGATAATTCCATTGGACTGAGGATGTTTTCATTAAATAATGAATATTTATCTTTTTTATTATTTTTTTTTTTTATTTATCTACGTGTGTGTTTTTTAATTTTTTTTTATTTTTTAGAACAAAATGATTCATTTCCAGATATAATTTTGAGATGCCAAAAAGTAATTTTGTAAAATGTCAATTTCAGGTTGCAGCATTTTAAAATTTTTATACTTTTTGTATGTGTGATTATTTACCAATTTAGTACTAATTATTTTCAGATTATCAAAATGAAATTTGAAAAATTACTTAATTTTTAGAGTTGGGGTTCATTTCACTACGTAGCATTTTCGTCAATTATTCACCCACGCCCCCTTCAGGTAAAGTTGTTTTGTGCTAACCAGTCGCTGCGTGCTTCATACTCGCCGAGGTTCGCCTATACACTCAATTCGACAGACCAGAGGGCCCTCTTCTGTCGGGGTTAGGTATGATCAGACTCAGTCCTAGGAGGTGCACTCTCCCAGACGTTACCTCCTCTTTCGAGAGTAGGATGCTTATTGCCGATCGCCTGAGACGCCCTACTGGGGAATGCCGCCGGGTCCATTCTCGAATATTTTTACACCCACCCAAAGTGTCGAGTTGGTTTTCCCCACCTGATGGCTTTGTGCCACAATTTTGCTACAATTGGAAGTAAGGAAACGCCCAACTATCCTTGATTGCCCAACATGTTTTCTCTGTGTTAAGTTTTAATAACATTAATAAAACCTTCCTCTACAAATTATTTTTTTTTTGTAATTTCTAGAATATAAAAAAAGGTAATTGTCTATTATGTTTCTGAATTTTTGAAGACGAGGATTGATAATTTGTATTATTTGGACTACTGTTCTCAACGTTTTGGCCGATGTAACCTCAGGCCTTCTTCAGGTGTATTTTGTTGAACTTGGGAATCTTTCTGTTGAACTCGGGAATCTGTACAGAATTTTGACCGGAACTCTTTATTTAATCCACGGGACTAGCATGCTTTCGTTCTGGGGTGGAAGTTCTAAGTTGTTCGCAATTGTATTCTTAGTTTCGTCTTCCAGAAGAGTGTCACTTAGAACTGAATTTTGACTTACTACTTTATCCGTTACGCCACGGGTCCTTGCAGAAATTTCTAGTATGAATTTGGGAGCCTTAAACGTATTCTTGTTTTTTAGATGTGTAGTCTTACTACTTATCACTATAGATTACTACTTATTACTATAGATTACTATATATATATATATATATATATATATGTTTGAAATTACAAGATTTGTAATTTAAAAATATATTTATAGTTGATGCCCCTTTAAGATTTAATTGTCTTAATAGTTAGAGCCCTGTTTGGAATTACAAGATTGTTGTCATCCTGCGATTAAGCAAAGTTCCGCTGGAGCGTTGAACACTATTGACAGCATGGCGCTTGCTCCCGCCTCCCGGGTAAGTGTCCATTAATTTCAATTACTGTCTGTGGTGATTTCTCGCGGCCGTGTGGGCTTGGGCGTTAGGCTCGAAATTCTAGGCTGAATCTACGAACTGCGTTCGAGTCCATGCGACCACTTGCAACCACCACTCCTGCACTGATGAGGGTAGAAAACCCGAAACGACGTCGTCTGTAGGTATAAAACACTTAAATATTATATATATATATAATTTGTCTATGATTGTAAGACTAGGTTCATGTTTATGAAATAATTAGAATGTTAATTGTTTAAAACGATCATTTTGGTTTTCCGGCACAGGTACACGACAAATGAACTTTACACCCACGTCGTGCGCACATTCTTTTTTTTTCATATATAAAAGAAAATGGTGACCACTTATCAAGGCCAAATGCCACTCGAGGATAAGGGTTAATGAGATGGAATGATTATCAGAATCAAGTCCGGGGACTGTTCCTGATAGAAATCTGTTGACATTGGATTTGAAGACGACTAAGTTGTAATCTGCAGGGAAGCAGTCCTATGGAAATGTGTTCCACGAACGAGAAGCCCTTGCGAAGAAACTCTGTCCATGGAAATTCCGCCTAACACTAGGTTTTCCATCTTTTTATTTCTTTACTTTTTGTTTTCGTATTTCCACAGACTTAGGGTTAGTGGTAGGGTTAAGGAAGTGCATGCGTTTTTTTTTTTAATGACTTTTAACATTGACATGTTTTTATACTAAAGTTTAACCATACAATGATTATACTATACATTAACTGTACAATGAATCGTTTAGGGTCGTTACATTTTTAGGGGCCGTTTAAGTCAATTTCAACTAGGTACATTTTAATTTAGATATTTCCGTCGACTCGTCCTCCTAAAAACGCAAAAATATTATTTTCCGGTTTACTTGTTTACATCCGTATCCATGGCTACCAATCTTGGATCGACTATTTCCGTAAACGAGTTACGGAGACAACCGAAAAACAACGATGCAAAACGAAAGCTGAAAGACTGAAACAAGAACGCTGTTATAGTTAGTGTTGCCTGGATTAAATGAGAAACTCTGATTTTTTGCCGTCTAGCGCATAATGTCATTTTATCTTAGTTTTTTACATTTTACTATAAGAGCTAGTCTTATCAGTGCGTGTTAAGATCAACTCCTACATATCATTAGTGAGTAACGAAAACCGTCGCACGAAAGGTAAAAAGAAAACCTTTTTTATAACAACATTGAAAGGGTTTTATTTACTCCTCCCCAGGAGTTAGGCACAAGGCCAGTTTTATCTTACTCCCACAAGTAAGATGTGACCCAAGATCGGGTCGAGAAAGTGGGGTTTGAAAAGCCAGCGCTCGAGAGGTGAGCACTCTGGCCATTTAAAAATTGCCTGGGCAGCCCCGTCGGCATTCCCCGGTAGGGGCTCCTCAGACAGTAAGCAATAAACTTACTCCTCCCCAAAGAGGGGAGGCAAAGCCTGGGAGGGTGGACCTCCTAGAACTGCACAGGACAGGCGTGCAGTATCCATCGGAACAGATACTACACTTTTACCTACACCGTTTGGCATGGGTGGAAGAAACTTAGACAGTGTCCGAGCCAGGAAAGGAGAAGTAGAAAGTTGTTTGGGGCTTCCAGAAGTCTGTGAGCAGTTATCTTCAGGCGAAGATAGCGATGCTTGAGTGAACAGGGACATGAGAGAGAAAAGGGACATCTTTCCTCATTGATTTCAAGAATTTCTTTGCTGAGTGCTGACCGACCGACCGTGATTCCCACAGAGACTGAAGTAGTTCTTCAGGGGACAGATGAAATCAATGCGTCCTGCAAGCTGATTGGTCAATGTGTAACCAAATCACCCAGCAGGAACATTTCTCCGAGAGAGAAAATAAGTCATTATTTATGACTGCTACAATGTATTGAATGACGTGATGTAGCAGTGCTACATCATTTTTAATTTTTGGGATGGGGTTCAAGGATGTAATCAGCATTCATTGGATGGGAGAGGGTTATGTAAAGTAACATGAAGAGCCTGTGTACTCCAAGCCTCAACCCCCTGATTAATATTTTTATTCCCCCCATAATTTTTGTTACAAAATAATAAAGTAAAATGTATTTCTTTTTATGGATGTCAAATGCGAACGCAGACCCCACGATATTATTGTACCCCCTTTGATCAAAATGAAATATATTTATCCAAGTACTCTGGATAATGTAGTTTCAGAATATATATGGTTATGGTGGTTTTATTTCCAAAGCTCTAGGAGGAGTTCGTATATAAACAAACAATACATCTACATCTACATGCTGATGATGATGATGTTCTTTTTATTTCATTCTTGGTGGAGGAATCCATCCCTCGTTTTCTTCCACCTTGTTTTATCCCTGGCTAGGCGTGGCCAAGTAGGACCTAGTTGACTATCGAGATCGTTTGGGTTTTTGGCCTTCCTCTATGTCTTTTCCTTGGGGTCCATTCTGTCGCTCTATATGTCCACCTATATATATATATATATATATATATATATATATATATATATATAATTATTTAATAATAAATATTTAATTATTATCCACATATGTATGCATTTCATCCTAACGGAATCTTCAGTGTTGAGATAACTGTTCAAACAGGTGACATGATTCGAACCCCGGAACATGACTCACCTTTAACTCAATTCCGAGTGCACTAACCGATGAGGCCAATTCAAACCATTATGCGACAAGAAGAGAAATAAATCCTATTTATGTCAAATTAAGCGGACAGTTCAACAAATCACATGGACAGGAATTTGCATTTAGCTTAGATTAGACTGCTTATATTATATTATTTTCTCTTAAACAGCCCGGCCGAAAGGAGGCCATAAAAAATTATTTAATGATATTTAATTATTATCCACATACGTATGTTTCATCTAACAGAATCTTCAGTGTGGAGATAACTGTTCAAACCCCGGAATACGAGTCAACTTTTACTCAATTCCGAGCGGTCTCACTACTGAGGCCAATTCAAACCGTTATACGACTAATATATATATATATATATATATATATATATATATATATAAATCGAGAAAGAGATAGTTCTGTAAGTTTTTTGTTCATAAGAGTTAATCTTAAAAACCTACAATGTTTATACAATATCAAGTAGAGCTATATTTTAGTATAAATTTTATTTATACGAACATTTTGGCTACATATGTGCAAACAGTCTTTTCACTCTTATCACTGTCTGATGAGGCTTTGCCTCGAAATCGGCTATAGCCGAAACATGTCTGTACATATGTAGCCAAAATGTTTGCATAAATGAAATTCATATGAATATATATATATATATATATATATATATAAGAGAGAGAGAGAGAGAGAGAGAGAGAGAGAGAGAGAGATTTTTTTAAACCGAAAAAGATTTTCTAGCAACTACTTTTAATATTTGGAATATCGTCTACTCAGACATTCTTTTCAGAAAAACAAAAAGTATTAATGAATGTTAACACCGGTTTTAATCTTGGGGTATCAATTTACGACAAAGTTACGCGGTGGCATGAACTTTCATTCATAAATAAATATAAACTTTTCATTTTGGTTTGTTAATCTGCATAATCGATATTAATCTAAAAAAAACAAAATCAATTACAGTCCTGTGGTTATGAGAAGTTCTTAGAAAAAAAGAATTTTCCTTCGTGTGCCTGGCGTCAGGTTGAATTTCCTTGAACAGAGTTTCTTTCCAAGAACTTCTCATCTGTGAAGCACATTACCACGGAACTGCTTCCCTGCAGACTACAACATGACCATCTTTAAATCCAATGTCAGCAAATACTTATCATAAAACGTCACCATAAGTTTTGTATCAGTCGGGGATGCATGTTCGACAATCAATCCAACAGTGACTTTGTTGCTGTCGGACTGAGGTATGATCCTGTTCAGTTTAAGGAGGTCCATCTTCCCAGGTTTTACCTTCTCTTTGAGAAGGAGTTAGTTTATCGCTAATCGCGTGAGGCGCCCCTACCAGGGAATGCCGACGGAGCTGTTCAGGCATTTTTTGTAGGCCAGAGTGCACTAATCCCAGTGCATGGCCATCTTTAAATCCAATGTCAACTTAACACCTGACCTTGTGTTTGACCTCTTGGACAGGTAAATAAAATAAGCAATCAAACTTTGTTGATTCCATTCAGCATTTTCAATTCTCTTATAATTTTCCTCATCATTAACCCTTATCCTCGAGTGGCTTTTTGGCCTTGATGAATGGTGATTCATTAGCAAAAAATTATTTTTTTGAAAAATGCTGTTAAAAGTGACTGTGTACAGTCGCGTGACTGTAAACATATCGCTCCCGATATTTATACAGTCGGTCTTAACGTTTTTTTTAATATATATATATATATGTATACTAGTTGTATATACCCGACGTTGCCCGGTAGAATTTACTTTCTTTTCTATTTATCTAGTTTAAAAAGTTAATTTAATTATTAACTGAACAAAAATTGGTATAAGATCGTTGATTATCCACTCACACTGCATGGAGAGAAAAGACAGCTATCTATCATCTGATTCATTCATTTCGTATGAATCAGATGATTCTATTGTTGGCATTAGTTTCCTCGATATCTTTCTAGTTAGAATCCTTTTTAGAAAGACATTGGGTACTTACACGTTAAGGTTTCTGTGGAACGAACTGGATTCGAACTCGGCACATCCAGGTTGTCAGTCCGTGTCGTTACCTACTTTGCCATCGTCACCTCACAGCTATCTACCTACTTTAAAGAGAAACCTGAAATGTAAGTAGTATTCTGCAAGGAAGAAAATGAAACATATTTAACATTAATAAACTCATATTTAGTTAGAGTGAGGTTCACAGGAGAAAATATACACGTGTATCAAAGAGAATTGAAGGTAAAAGTGTGTCCTTTTATTTGGTTGTGTCTTGTTTGTGCGTGAGAAAATGTGTGTGGTGCCCGGAGGAGTTGGTCATGGAATAATAATCAGTAACAGAAGATTCGGTAACCGATGATTTGGTAATGGAAAATTCGGTAATTTTGGTAAAGTAATAAAATTCGGTAACTATGAAATAAGCATCGATTGAAAATAGATTTAAGAACCATTCTGGAGGAGGAGTTGGGGGTGGGGGCTAGGCTCCATCCAATATAGTTTTAAATAGATGCTAAGCCTTCACCCCAAGAATATTTAAAAATAAATATTTTTTAATATTTACTGTCATTTTCAAGCTAAGTGTTCTTATATTATCTTTTCAAAGTTCAAATTTATATACGGCCAAATTCAAAGTGCACTCTGATTTCAATCAATATATATTTACTTCACGGCTGTACCTGGCCAGTGTTGCCTGGGAATCTTTTTACTGTCATTTTTGTTTCGCTTTTATTTTTATTTTTTTTAAACTAGCCGTTTTTTTTAAACAAATTATTTCTTTTAAAAATAAGATTTTAAAAATTAAATTTACTTTTTGCGGTATCGTTTGGTAATTAAATTATTAACTGAACCAAATCGTTATGAAACTATAAATAATGGTTGTTATGGTAATATCGATTTAATCGCTAGTCTGTATAAATTTATTAGATGTAAAAAGCTTCTAAAACTTTCAATCTTTTAATACATTAGGATTTGCTAAGAATCGAAATTCGTAGCAAACCCTCGTGCTAGTTTAAAGGACTTTCTACTCGACAGTTTAAATGCTTCTAAATTCCTTTCAAATTCCTAAGGCTCATGAAATAATTCGTTTCTTTCTTTTTCAACTATTAACGAAATATTAAAATGACTGACTTGTTTGCGAAGAAAACGAAATGCATTTTAGTGGATTCAATTTTATAATTTTTTTTTTTTAAATAGGATCTCTAAAAAATTATTTTTAATAGTTAATGCTATTGCATTTTTGATTTCAATAAATAATCGGGTAAACGTTCTTATTGGCGACATAAATTATTTTAAACGAAATACGGTTGGAAAATTAGTCAAAAACCATTTTATTTTGGTTTACTTACTCATTTGTGCACTATATAACAAAATGTTTGACGCTTATTACTTTACTCACAACCAATATTGATGGTAACTTAATATGCTTATATTTTATATTAAATTTTTTTTTTACGTAAATACGCTACAAATAATCTTTTGTTAATAGTTGAAAAAAAATTAATGAATTACTTTGTGACCCTTACGAATTTGAAAATAATTTAGAAGCAATTAAACTGCTGAATAGAAAGTCATTTAAACTGGAAAATTATGGGTCGCTGATCTTTACCTGACCCAATTTAAAAAAATTTTTATTTATTAATATATATGTACTACCGGGACCCGTGTCCCGGCGTTGCCCGGGAAAATTTGAGGAAACCAAGAATCGCAACACCAAAGTAGATTGATTGGAAAGACTCTTTTCATTCAAAATGCTAAGCATTTATCCACGATATAAAATAATATTTGTAAGAAGTTATTTGGTTACACGATGTTAATTTCCTATACACGTTATAGAAAAAATATGCGCTACCTATGTGCAATAATAAAATGAAAACAATCATTGAATTCGAAATCCATAAGATGTCTTTTTGAAAATCAATATGCAAATTAGTAAACCTTAGTACGTCGACCGCAAACACATGATCACTATATTAGAAAGCTATTGTTCTTCTATTGTAATTATGAATTTTGGCGTTTTAATCTCACTATCAGTGTGATAAATTCTCAAACTTCATAAATAGATATATATATTTATTGATTTACTGTGTGTAAACAAGCCGTGGCCTAGAGATCTAAACACTGGATAAACATTGAAAAGAAAGCAACCCCCGACAGGATTCGAACCTGTACACCGAAGTCACGTTATAGTCACGTGTACTATTTATAGCTCAGCCATGGGGAAGTAAAACAGTATTTATATCCAAATTCTGACACCTTTTACCGAAACACTCATTTTTCCATTAATGGCCGGGTTGTTCTACAAAAGACTTTAAATTACTTCCAAACAAGGCAGAGTTAAGATTTATAGAGAAAAATATAAAATAATAAAAAAAGATTAATTTATTGAATGATTCCTTGGTCTTTTGTAAAGTGTAGTATCTGTTCTGATACCACACTTCATCTTTTCTGTTTTCGGCCACTGAAGAAGAAATCCTTTTAGCCTGAGGAAATTTTTATTTTTTGTCCCAATCCAGAGTACTCTTTTTTGAAGAGATGGATTTCTCCCACATCATAAACCGACCTTGTGTCTAACTCTGTCCTCGTCGTGGGTATGCAAGTAAATTGGGACGATAGTATTGTATATATTAATTTCACGTTTCTTTTTTTTTTTTTTTCGTGTTTCTTAAAGACCTACTTGTTATTTCCTCTTCAGCTTGGGCGTTTCTAAGTTTATATTTCCGCTTAAAATACATTTTGCACACCATTCCACAGTTTTTCACATCTCTCCTAAGACTAGAAATCTATTGGCAAGAAAGATTTTAAAAATTAAACTCACAGCACAGTCTGAAATTTTCTTCTTTCTTCTTACATGTGACGTTATTATGTGAGATTTCAAAAGTTGGACTTAAATAGCATTTAAGCTGACATATATCAATCTTTGATTCTGACTTGCAAATTTTAATTTTTTTTTTTTACCATGTTATTGGCACTATAATAACGTACATCGCTACAGTTTAATTTTTTTAAATCGTGTAGTCCTACTCGGACAACAGGTAAAATGGAAACATTTTTCAAGTACGATCGAAAAAAATCAGAATCATCAAGGGGAATGACTCATATTTTTTAAGAATATAAAAAGAGTTACCTCCCTTACAGCTAAAGATTTTTATTTCCTGTATGTAAACATGTAAAAAAAAAAAAATGAAAAACAAAAATGACTTCATTGTATAACACGCAACGCCGGGTATGGTAAACTATATATATATATATATATATATATATATATATATATATATATATATATATATATATATATATATATATATATATCAAGGGAGGTGCGATAGCGCTCTATCCCTTAATAGACTTCAAAAATGACCTATGCTAGAAATCTCATTTCTTTGATCAGTCATAACTCAAAAACCAATAAACCAAATTATTAAAAGATTTGCACAAAATTTTCATTTGATAGGTTCTATAAATGTGTCGAATTTCAGCATCATTAGTCAAGGCGACCCAGAGATCCAGAAAGGTCAGGAGTGATTTTGTGTTATCCATGTGTATGTACGTGTGTGCCACCCTGTATCTCATCAACTATTTGATGGATTCAGCTGATTTTGGGCAGAGATAGAGGTTCTAGGGTCTAGTTGATGGAATTTTAATTTCAGTTTACCATATACCTTAGTTTTCCAGAAAATTCAAAAAAAACTTAAAAATTACCATTGTCTTGAGTAGTGACATTCCATGATAAATGCCAGTATACTGAAATCATATGCTCTTTAAGGGTTAAGATGAAAATTCATATACACTAAATGTAAAAAAGCAAGGAAATTCCCAAATTTTTACACTTTTATTGTCATTAAGGGTATGACTACATATCAACCAAACCATTTCATTATCACATCACTACAGTATAAATCTCTATGCATGAGTGGATGAAGTGTGTGAGATGCAGTGAAGAAAAATTCCTACCAGTAAAATACATAGCCCTGTTGTGCTCGCATACCCTTGGCAATAAAAGTGTAAAAATTTGGGAATTTCCTTGCTTTTGTACATTTAGTGTATATGAATTTTCATCTTACCATATTAAGGGCATATGATTTCAGTATACTGGCATTTATCATGGAATATATATATATAAGTATTGTTAGAAGGCGGAGACAATGCGTTGGTAAGTTGACACCGGCGGGACGTGAAATGGTAAACAATCATAATAATGACAATATTGAGGAATCAATAATTTTCAAATAATTTTATTATATTTACCAGTGTAAAGTTCGGACCGTGATTGTAGGGTGGTGTGTCTTACATTTTTTATTTTTTTATTTAAATTTTCGGGGGAATCCCGCATCCTCAGAAAAATTATATCCACTCATCGGTGTATGGCTAGGCCGGAAATTATATATATGTACCTGCTTCTAGGTACATATAGATCTTAATTTCCCTTAATTACGTGACAGTTTCTGTTGGCCGTCTGAAATTGTTACTTTCCTGCACTGACGAGAAGAATAAACTTGAAACGCTAGCGTCTGTAGGTATTAATAGTTTGATATTTATATATATATATATATATATATATATATATATATATATATATTTGTTTATTTTAAAAAAATAAAGTATCACAATTTTTTAAACAAATTACTTAATAAAGTTACAAATATTATTAGTGTAGAAACATTTAAGAATATAATTGTTGAATTCAAAAATGATGGTTGGATTTATTTGCTTCCCGCAGCGACAAGGTATGGCACAAGGCCGAGAGATGAGGGAAATCAGTTTCACCGAGGGGGCATTTTGGCTGGATACAAAAATAGCCAAGAACGAACCCTTCTCTAGTAGGAGCACTCATGCGATCAGCTATAAACTATGCCTTATTTTCGAAGGAGGAGGTGATGCCTGGGAGGATGTACCACCTAGAACCAAGCTGAGTCATACCTTCACCCTACAAATAATAGCCTGGTGTTGTCAAGTTAATGCCTAGGTTGTCAGAATTATTGCCGAGGCGAACTTTGGCTGGTATAAAATACACTGTGGCTAGTTCGATCGTTTTTCTATCACTTTAAAACTTAAGCATGACAGATCGACAGAGCCTCTTTTCTTGGATACAGTAAGTAAAAATCTCGCAATACCAATTGTAAACGATTCAGTATATATGCTTAATTGAACACAAGTTGCTAATTTTTCTGATACATTTTCCCTTGGTTCAGTCTATCCCTATTTGTTTGCCTCCCTACGAGGACAAAATTAGACACAGCTCCCTAAAATGGGTCACTCTGGATGGGACAGAAATAAAAATTGCCCCAGTCGAGAAGAATAGAACAGATATTACTGACTGAGAATAGAACATATACTACACTTTGATCCCAACTCAAACGCCGAGAAGTTTAGCTGGTTGTTTACTTGCCTCCTGCAGTAAGATGTGGTACAAAGAGGAAAGGTGGAGAGAACCAGCTCCGCTGAGGTGACGGCACTCTGGTTGGGTGTAAACATAGCTGAGAACAGCCCGTCAGCATTTCCCGGTAGAGGCGCATTTAGCAATCAGTAATAACCCAACCCCCTTCACAGAGAAGGAGGTAATGTCTGGGAGGGTGCACCTTTTAGGTTTAAACCAAACCATACTTAATTCCAACAAAAGAAAGGTTTGTTCACCAGCGAGACAGTCCCTGTTTGTCAGAATGATGCCAAGGATGTATCCTTTGCTGGTATGAACACAGTCGGACAAACAGGCATTATACATGCTGATAAACCGGCCTCCAAGAACATTTTAGAGGACTCTTTGAGAAAATATTTAAGAGAATTTGATCTGTTTAATTCTATTATATATTCTGTGAGATTGTAACTATTAATTTCTAATATAATAATACACATTGTATCTCTGTTTCAATCATCACCATCTGGGTTTTTGATCACTATTAGAGGAGGAACCCCTCCCTGGTTTCTGATACCTTATTGGTGACTGTCATTCAGGGGGTTTGTCATAGTCGCCATGCTAGGCACTGTGGGTTGGCGATGCTATTTGCCCATAACTAGGTGTCCACATACAGCGCCTGCTATTCCCAACTATCACCCATCTAGTATTGACCAGGCTCAACGTCGCTTAACTGTTTCAATATAAATAACAATTCCTTTGTCTGTTAACACTAAAGGAAGTAAAACGGTATATATTCAAGTAAACACTAGCAGCAGCTAGCCTGAAGTATTAATATTGTTTGTTAATAAGATGACAACTTTTTGTTTTTCTTTTTTCAAGCTACGAGTCACTAAAGAAAAAAAAAGTTTTGCAAAAAAAAAAATAGCCCCACCAGTCGTGTGCAGTGCATGAACAACACATGACCTACTTTTGTGAGCCCTGTCTAGCCATGTATCGGGTTAGAGTTAGGCTATACAAAAATGCAGAATAAACGCCAATGTGGAATGCATCGTGGAATAGTGGCCAGCTATCTGCGTGAGATTTATGTAGAGGCAGAAATATGAAATATGAAAAATATGCAATGACTTGAATGGATTCCATCTTCTTCGGTAAGTAATACAACGTTTGTTTCTATTTATCTCCCTCCCACGGTGTGAAGATGTGACACAAGGTCGAGAAAGGTTGATTTGAAAAGCCAGCGCCCAAGAGGAAGAGCACACTGGTTGAACAAAAATTGCCTGGGCAGCCTCGTCGACATTCCCCAGTAGGGGCACCTCAGGTCGATTAGCAATAAATTAACCCCTTCTTAAAGAGCGAGAAAATAAAGCCTTGGAAAGTGGATCTCCTAGAAGTGACCAGGACCATACCTCAGTCTGACAGAGAACAAGCTGCATTCAACAATGGCTGAGACTCTACTGGTCTGATTTTGGTATGAACCCTAACCCCGGAGGTTTGTGTTTCTACTATAAAACGCATTTTATCTGTATTTGGAGGGTGGCTGGGGTAGTTTTGGGCGGGGTTCTTCTTCAAAGATCCCAAGTGGCCTCAATTATAAAAAGTGTAGGTAAGTTCGAAAGAAATGGGATTATTAATAGATGCACAAAGAGATTTAACTTCTATCCATAAGGCGAAACTTGTCGCTTTGTCTATCCGTCCAAGTTTTACGCTTTTTTCATCTAATGCAGACGTAAGACTCTAAGAAAAAAAAAATGCCACTTACCGTACCCCAAGAATTGTTCATAGCAAAAGGAAATTGTGACTAACATGCTCTCTTTTATTACGTTAATCGATTTTCAATCTAATAACCAGACCTTGACTTTCAGACTATCGGATTAACATCCTAATATGTTATTATTTCTTTCTCTGTTAACTCAGCCCTTCTTCGTTTCTAAGGAAGAAGACACGGCCTATTCTCGCCAAATCACGCTGTCAGAGGGTCCGGCCAATCAAATACCAACAAATCATGCTTGACCACGCGAGATTTTGAGTGATATAAAAGAAAGAACGCACTTCTCTCTTCCTCTTTCATCCCTTTCCCAACAAGTAACACGGTCCTGTCAACGAAGTCTTTCTCTCCCTATGACCACCGATTAAGACGATCCCATCAACAGACAAAAAAGGCATGGGGCAAAAAAACACTGCCTGCTACTGTCTTACAGTTACTACACGCCGTCTCCCCTTTCCTCCTCACCGGACACAGGACAAATAGTAAGCTTAAACTCTTTCTTTCTTTTCTCTGTTTTAAGTACCTTTCAACACAAATTCCTACCATTTCGTACACTCCCCCCCAAAAAGGGTAGAGAGACGGCTCATTTTCTCTAATATACGCGCACACCAAAACATGTGTGCTTTCCAAGAACAAACTTTAAAAGAGACATTTTATACAAACAGTAAAAGGGACATTTTCCTGTACACAAAACTCAGACTTTCATTGAGGAATTTATACAATTTAAATGAACCACGTTAAATAAATTGTTATGTTTATATGAATTTTGAGTGCTGGCTTTCTTACTTTTTGTGTTGGTTACTGGCATATTTTTACTCGTTCTTTCATGTTTAACGTTTAGAATTCGTTAGTACCCCTACAAGACCAGTCAAGTGTAAGGGAGATAATTCTCTTTTAAACTGTACACAAGAAATAACATTTACATTTTGTTTTATTTAACAAATACTATCGCACCAGAAAGTACCTGGCTCCTAATGCCATTCGTTACTTATACAAGAGTCAAATTCGTCCTAAAATGGGGAGGTACTGCTACAACATATGGGGAGGTGCCGCACATAACACTCTTACTTGCATTGACAAAGTCTAAATTGACTTCAAAATCTAGTGGGGTATAATCTCTTCTGTTGTATGTAGTCCCTTTCTAAGAATAAACGTTGCTAGTCTTTCTCTACTCTATCGTTATTACCATGGAAGTTGCTCGACTGAGCTTCAATCACCGACTTTTTTCATGTAAGACATTCACAGTAAGAACTCGTCTTCTTACCACCAATGAAAATGGCTTTCCTTTCTTCCAACATGTGCTTAACATCAAACGTTTTTTGATATTTCACAAGCTCACTCTCCAGTCCTCGCAGTTTAGTAGGTCAACTTTCTCTAAATTCCACTCTGTACAGCATTGTCTAATCACTTGCTTCCAAATTTTCCTGCATGCGATTTAAGACATCCATGCTTCTGCAACGGTTTTTCCAGGAGGATGAACGTTCCACATGACCATACCAGCGTAACCGATCCGTCTTTAGGATAACCTTTCTGCTAGGCAAGTGTAGTGCTTCCTTCAGAAAATCTTCCAACCTAATGTGTAGAGTTTGGGCAGATTTCACATTACAGATCCATCTAATCATAGATCTGTCATTGTGCTGCAGTCAAGCGGAAGAGGGTTGGTTGAGGGCCCAGCATTCGCTGCAATATACTATGAGTCTTCTGATACAGCTGCTATACAACTTACCCCAGATATAGAGGCGGACAGCTCCCGATATTATCAGAAGCAACAGCTCACGAAATTTCGCCTACGCTGCCTTCACCCTTGTGGTTGTGCTGAGTTCACATCCATCACCTGCGCTCAGCAAATCTTCATCATTTTCAATCATCTCATACTATTCTTCATCACTTAACTCTCAATCTATCCATCTCATTAATTCTCATCCTCGAGTTGCTTTTATCCTTGATAAATGGTGATTCATTATTAAATAAAAAGTTACTTGTCTTTTTGTATTAAAATGAAAATTCATAAAATTACCAAAATTTATGAGTTTATCGTTGGTAATTATTTACAATGATTACAGAATTATTCTGCATAAACCTATTTTTTTTACTAAAATATTTATGCCATTCTCTTATGTCAAAAAAAATACTTAACAAATATTAGATGTTTACCACATTTATGGTAACTAGCAGGACCTGTGGAAATTCCGCAGTTGTATCCTTCGTCTGTTGTATATTGCTGCTGTGCTTGAAAATATTTCCTTTCTAGGGATGTCCGGTGCAAACACAGACATCACAATATACTACTTTTATTCAAACTGAAACATATTTATCTAAGTACTCTGGTTAATGTCACATCGTCGCAATATTGCATCCTTGTGCTTGTTTTACAAGTATTTCAATGGGACGTATTCTGATGAACTTGCTGCTCTGGTGCCCCCTCGACGTAAATACACTTGGCCAACCCGAACATTCAGCTAAATCCCATCCATTCATTGTGAAGGTCCCCAGTTGCTGGAGAGCCCTCTACTCCAATAGCTTCTTCCCTCGAGCTGCCGGCTTTTGGAATTCTCTCCCTGCTCCCTGTTTCCTTGACTGTACCGACATGCAGAAATTTAAAAACTAATGTGAACACGCATCTTGCTGCACAGCTCCCAATTCAGAATGATCCCCTAAACTTTCACCCTAATTCTCAGTAGCCCCTTACGTCTACAGTTGCAACTTGCCTTGTCTGGGGTGAACTAAGTTTTAAAAAAAAAAAAAGAATATATTCGGTTATAGGAGTCTATCTCCAAAATCTTATTAGAGGAGTTTTTGACATATTTTCATTCTATGGATGTCCGGCGGGCGCGACAACAAACTTCACGATATCATTGTATCATGTTTGAACAGATACTACACTTTGATCCTAGCCTGAAGACCAAGAAAGTGTATTTTAGTTCGAGTAACCCGTTCAACACCACAGCGTCATCAGATGAAATTTTACAAATTACTTTTTGGCATTGCATCTTCGGCGATCAGGTGATCCCATCTTTTAAAAAAGTGGTGGAGGTGATAACGTACGTACAAACATGAAATGGCCTTAACGTATTATTACATAGAAATTAAAACTAAAATTCAATATGACAACCTGTCTTTGCCCACCTTACAACAAAATTATGTAGGGGAGATAACTCTAGTTGCTTTCGGCTTGGAAATAAATCCGGAATTTACGTCAGTAAATGAAGAAATTACCCTAAATTCCATATATGAAGTATTTGACCTAGGCCAAATATTTTTTTTGAACGTGGGTGGCAACTTAAAGAAATCTATGTCTTTTGGTAAAGGATATTTATGGATTTCTCAATAAATAATTTGAAATTCCATTTGGATTGGGCCGAGGAATATGTGTTAATTGGTAAGTAAGAGTTTCTTCCCTTGCATAATATACAGAGTGATTGGAAAGACTCTCTTAAGTGCTCGTAATTTATAACTGAAATATAATTCTTACAAGAAATGAATATGATTTTTTTTTAAAAGTGTATAGCATGGGGCTTTATGGAGAATTCAATATGGATGCCAGTATTCGACATCGGCTTCTCAAGTCAACTGTGAGCCGCAATTAATTTTACAAGAAACCCTCGCTTCCCGCTATTTTGTTCTTTAGTCCTTATATTCCATGAGCGATGTTTCTGACAAAGGGGATAGAATTGCTGTTTTATGGGTCGGCTGTTGTTTGGAGTGGATAGTAGGTGCAGATTATCAATCCTTTCATAATATTCATTATCATTCAGCTGTCAATCTATCCATTTCATTAAC
>OY744539.1:26296712-26434212 GCA_963556195.1 Sepiola atlantica | reverse complement strand
GTGTGTACGAGCGTGCGTGTGCTTTTGTCAGTAGTGTGTGTGCGTGCGTGAGTGAGAATTGATAAGGAGTGTAAGCCTTTGTGTGTGTGTGTGTGTGTGTGTCTTTGTCGGCAGTGTGTGTGTGTGTGTGTGTGTGTAAGCATGTGTGTATGAGTTGAATGTTGAATGGTAGTCACCCAAGGCGCCCCTCGACCCCAAGGGTCAGGAGAGTCTGGAACCGTAGTCTCCTGTTAAGTGTCGAAGGAAGAAGAGAAATATTTTTATGGAGGTATGATGCTTTTATATTTTATCACCAATGGTCGTGTGAATGTAGTTTAGAGCAACCCACGTGACAGCCATTTTTTGATTTTTTTTTTTAGTAATTTTGCTGAGTTGATGCTGGAAGCTGCTTTTTGGAAAAACAATTCTGATTTTTTTTTTCAGTTGAAATTTGGGGGTGTGGCTTGTGTTTTCGCCCCACGCTGTCGATCAGTCAACTTTATAGGATTCGGATAAATCTCAATCCTATAAAAGATTGAAAGTTTGGGAAGCTATTTTACATTCAATAATTTTATAAATCAAAATGAAAACAAAATTAGTCATAGTTTTATAGCAATTTGGTTCAAATTAATAATTTAATGACTAAACGATCCTCTCTTTGGCCTTTCGTTTAGGAGCAAAGTGTAGTATCTGTTCTGATGTTACACTTCATCTTTTCTGCCTCGGTCGGTGAGGGAGGGGTCCTTCTAGACTGAGGCGATTTTTATTTTTGTCCCAATCCAGAATGCACCTTTTTTGTGGAGCTGAGGTTTCCCACATTAAAAACTGACCTTGTGTCTAATTCTGCCCTCGTGGGGAGACAAGTAAATGGGGACTAAACGATACAGTAATAACTAAATTTAACTTTCAAAATCCTATTAAAAAAATAATAATTTGTTTTAAAAACAATTAAAAAAAGGAGAGTGGAAAGTGGACCTTGATTTTACTTTCGGCAACCTCGTAACTCTGGCTTCTCTTATTTTGTCCATTAGTCCTCACATTCCGTGAGCGATGTTTCTGACAAAGAGGGAAGAATTGCTGTTTTCTGGGTCGGAATTTATCCATCTAACACTTATCGTTGGCTAGTTTTTAACCTTGAAGTAGTATTTTTTTTTTTAGCTCCTTACATCAAGTGGATTCATGCCTTGTCTAAAGTGATTTCCATATAAACACGTAAACACACACACACACACACACACAAAACTCCGGGCAGATACAGCTATTTAAAAAAAAAAAAGGTGTAAATTTCTCAAGAACATTATAAGGAGTTGAGCTGCTAATCACGTACATGCTTGCCAGTCAGAACCGGATGAAAGTGAAAGTGTCTGATATGACCTAGATTTTTCACACACTGACAAACGTGACCCGGTCAATATCTGCACAACCACGATATAAAAGCTATATGTGGTTTCAGTTTACCCTATTATTATTTTTATTTTTATTTTTTTCTGACCTGAGTTCTAGTCTTAGGGCTGAGATTATAAACACTTTCAGTTTTCTTCCCCAGGAGGCCAGCACCCCCCCCCCCCCCATTTGAGTAGGAAATATAGGTTTATGGTCCGTCGGTTGAGTCGCCCTCACTAGGGAATGCAAAAGGGTTCCCACATGGCTATTTTTATATTTCATGGGGAGGGAGTTGGACTCCCCACTTTAAACTCGACCTTGTGTCAAATCACTATTGGGGATTGGGGATGCAAGTTAATTTTTTTGAAACCCTCTTAAGAACGCCATTACGACAAGAGTAAAGAGATGAGCCTAAGTCATGTCGATACCTATTAAGGAACGTCCTTTTCAAACCCCATTTTCCCGACCCGATCTTGGGTCACATCTTACTTGTGGGAGTAAGATAAAACTGGCCTTGTGCCTAACTCCTGGGGAGGAGTAAATAAAACCTATTAAGGAACGCCTTGGCCTAAGTGTTTTAAGCACCCCCATCCCACACCCCATGAAATCTGGACATTAATAAAATTGTGACCACTTCTCGCGTGTCAGTGTGTGTGTGTGTGTTTCTCACTTCTGCGTGACTTACATTACTTTTGTTATTTACTATTCATCGATTATTTATTGAAATCGAAAATGCAGTAGAGTCAAGTACAAAAATAACTTTTTAAAAATCCTATTTAAAAAATATAATAATTACGAAATTAAATTAACCACAATACATTTCAGCTATTTCATAAACAAGTCAGCCATTTTAATCTGTATTTAATAGTTGAAAAAAAAAAAGAATGGATTACTTTGTGACCCTTCGAAATTTGAAAAGAATCTGGAAGCATTTAAACTGTCGAATAGAAAGAACAGTACTGAAATCTTTAGATTTATTGTCACTCAGATTCCAGTGAAAACCGCCGGCTGTTATCAGCAAGAAATCAATGGTAAACGGTTGGTGTGAGAACACCAACTGAAAATTTGAGGAGACTTGCTGTCACTTTAACTCCAGAAATAACAACCTGTTTTTACAAACAGCAGATAATTCATGAGCAGTCTCTCCGCTGCTTCAGTTGCTAAGAAACTCTTGACTGCTAAATACCAGTCGAGGATCTGTTCTCGGCAATCAATCCGGCAGAAACTAGGACATTTCAGTGGTCTTTTATCTGTCGGGCTGACGCATTCGTCCTGGGAGATCCACCCTCCCAGGCCTTGCCTCTCCTCTTAGTTTACTGTCGGAGACGCCCCAACCGGGAAATGCTGATGGGGCTACCCAGGCAATTTTTAATAGGCCAAAGTTCCCCTTCTTTAAGGGCGCTGGCTTGATTCTTCCCATCTTCCTGAGGTGCTAGCAGATTGCTGATAACCACTGGTATATTAACTACTACTAGTAGTATTGAAAAATGAAAGATATAAAATCCTTTGGGACATGGAAATCCAAACAGACAAACTCATCCAAGCAAGACAGGCATGATAATCTATTATATAAAAGGGCAGTTATCACTGTGTGTGTGTGTGTGTGTGTGTGTGTGTGTGTGTGTGTGTGTGTGTGTGTCCGGCTAAAAGTACAAAATTACAAAACAAAGATCCACAAAGTTGGTATATTCTTGATCAGCATTGCCCGGAATAAATATCTAAAATTTTGTAAAATATTATTCGGTCACCGTAAACTGGCGCAGATTTGGTCGGGAGAGGGTCTGGTTTCCAGCCACTAAGTAACTATAATTTTTTTCACGGAGTTAGTTCTCTTATGCTGACTCATCCCTCGAGTATGTGTGTGTGTCCAGAGAGAGGAATGGGCTGGGCGGAGGAGAAAGGGTGTGGGGAGGGAATATGTTACACTTTTGCCTTGGGAAACGCCGGGTAGCACTGCTAGTAGTCAATAAGGAAAAAGAACATGCAAAATCATAGACAACGAGGCAGAAAAACCAATACATGTAAATTTCCAGAGAGAAGAATGGAATATCGAATGTAAAGAAAACTACAGTGATACCAATAATTGTAGGAACACTAAAACTGGGGAAAAAGGACGAGTATAAATTGAAATCAAAGGAGGATTGACATTATACAAAACACAGTACTGATAAAAACAGCTAGAATATTAAGAAAATTCCTCAGGTGCAAAAGGCAGTCTGCATAACCAGGTGATCGCGACCAACCACAGGTTCCTATTGACTTGCCTTCCCACGAGGGCAAAGTTAAACACAAGGTCGATTTTTAATGTGGGGAAAATCCAGCTCCCCATAAAGGAACAGTCTGATCAGAACAAAAATTTAAATCGTCTCAGTCTAGAAGGATTTCTCCTTCACTGATCGATGACAGAACAGAACAAGTGCAGCACCAGAACAGATACTACAGTTTGTTCCTAGCCAAAATGCCAACCACAGGTTAAGTTGAAATAGAATAACATCGCATAAATATAATTAGAATTATACACGAAACCAAAGGAACTGAAACCGCCTGGGTAGATATGCAAGAAACATTTCATAATCTGACATCTCCCCCCACCCTCCCTAAAAAGCGTGGTGGCACTGGCATCGGTTGCTGTCACAGAAAATGGTTGTGAAGGGTCTGGAAGGATGGAAAGACTGGAGAGAGAGAGAGAGTACCATTCAGACCTCCACTGGAGAAATACGAAGAGAATACTGAAATTCTGGAGGATACTTATTGTCTCTCGAATTCCAGAAAGTTATCAGCCGTTATCAGTAAAAAGACAATTGTAAACGGTTGGTGCGAGAACGCACAATGATTTAGAATAGTGATTGAAATAAGCGGAGAGTACTGAAAATCTGGGGAAACATTGTCCCTCAGACTCCAGGGAACCTGCCTATTTTTATCAGTGAGCGATTTCTGGTACTCAACTGACTTTTGTGAGAACCCATAGTAAGTGATATAAAATAAGTATTATTTAATAGTGTAATAATTAGTATAATAATTAGTATAATAATTAGTATAATAATTAGTATATACTATAAAACAGACTTTACTTGTTTTCATCGAACATAGTTTTGATTCCGGTTTTTAGCGACTAACTTCGATCCAATCAAACATGTCATCTAGGAAATAAACCGATAATACTAGCATATTTACTCTTTTAAAAAGTGCTTTTCTTCAGATTTCATCCGTAATACTAAATTGAGTTTAACTCCACTACGTTCAGCATGTCATAATCTTAAAATATACAATTTTTTATCTTTTCGAAAAACCTCAAGTGTCACCTAATCTCCACATTTGCCAAATTTTTAACGCAAATAAGTCACAAATGAGCAAGTAAAGCAAATAAATAAATTGTTTTTGACTAATTTTCCATAAAATAATTTATGTCGGTAATAGTAATGATTACTAATACAAATAATTATTATTAATAAATAAATATTTTTGATAATTATAAACAGGTTTTGCGTTTTTTTATTTTACGCTTGTCAGTATGGAATTACGTAACCGCATCGCCGGTCGAACGATTCAAACTCCTATTACTATGTAATACTAAATTGATTTTAACTCCAAAACGGTCATCATATAAATCTTAAGAAGAAATTATTATCGCCTATACACAATTTTTATTTGCATTTTTGAAGAAATCGTTTCCGACGACGATCTCAACATTTACCAGCCTAAGTTCGAGAGTGGTTGGCAATCGGATAAGGGTAAGCTTTCTTTCTTTATTTATTTTTATTATTAAAAAAAAAAAAAAAAAAAAAAAAAAAAAAAAAAGATATTTAAGGCTGAAATTCGCGACCTAGTCTCGGCAAAATTGTCGTCCATCTTGAAAAGTACACTGTTTGGCTAAGTAAAAAGTGACGCTAACAAATGCATAGATAATAAATCCTACAAACAGTAAAAAGACGTGAAAATTATATAGATGAGTAGAAAAGTAAATTTAATTACGTTTGGTAACAGTTATGTTTTCTTCATTCCTTTTTCTTGTTAACTATACTGCACAATAGCCAATTACGAAATTAAATCCATCATAATGCATTTCGGTTTATTCGTAGAAAAAAAGGGGGATTACTTCGGGTTTCTTAAGCGATAAAAGAAATAGTTAAAGTTTAACAATTTGGTTCAATTAATAATTTAATAACCAAACGATATCGTTATTAAAATTAACTTTCCTATTAAACAATTTAGTAAACATTAAAATAATCTAGTTGAAAAATAATAATAATAACGTCAAAAATTCAATGCAAAAATTCTGAGTAGATATAATTATTTTATAAATAAAGAAAAAGAAAAAAAATGTTTTTGCTGTTTGTGGGTGTCCGGCGCGAATGCAGACCCTCACAATATTATCGAAACAACAAATTGGATCAGCCGTCAAATTTAATTCTATTGTGTATTATCTTTGTATAGGGCGTCGTTTTCAATTGTATCCTCGGATAGAGAGACTGAGATATTATAGATTGGAAGGTGGAAGTAACTAGATGTGTGCGTATGCGAGTTGTCACTTTGATTGTAATTATTATTGTGCGTTTGTGTGTGTGGCGTTTGTGTGTGTGTGTGCGTTGCGAATGAGAAACGCGCTGTGCTAGATGGGTTCTTCCGGAAAAATCCAGTTATCTCCAGACGTTACTCCATTGATCCGGCTTGTTGATGTACTGGAAAACACTGGTCACTTTTTTTTTTTTTTTTTTTAGTAGAGACACTCAATAAGTCTCAAATGAATATACAGAGTTAGACTAATTAAAAAAAAAATAAATAAAATAAAAGTATACAACCCCCCCCCCCATAAATCGACATTTGTGAGAATTAACAAAAATTGGTTATTTTGAACTTTTCAGCTTTAAAATGATTGCCATCGAAACATAATATTAACCAAATTAGTTCTAGTTTTATAACAATTAGGTTCAATTTATATATATATATATATATATGGTACGTCAATGAAAATTAATAAGACCTGCAAATGGAAGCAAATCGATATCTTCAGTTGTTCAAAACAAGGAGCAGTTTAGTTAATAAAAAACTTTTTTTTTCTTTCTTCTCTTTCATTCCTTAAACCAGGCTTTTCAAAGATTAAAATCTTATCAGAGGAAAAATTATGATTGATAAGTTGACAGGATAGGACTGTCAAAGTTTCAAATTTGAAAGAGTTTAAAAAAAAAAATTATTATTAACTAAACTGCTCCTTGTTTTGAACAACTGAAGATATCGATTTGCTTCCATTTGCAGGTCTTATTAATTTTCATTGACGTACCATATTTTTGCTCTAGCCAGTATATTGAGCTTTCCTTATTTCACAATAGGTCCAACTCTCTAAAAGTTTACCTTTTAGTTATAATTTACATATATATATATATATATATATATATATATATATATATATATATATATATATATATATATATATATATATATATATATAAATCAATCAATATGTAATAATATACTCCAATCATTACGGTATTGTTTGGTCTGTAAATTACGTGCTGAGAAAGTGCAGTAAACATGGCGGGCTAAAATCTTAATTTAAAAGATTTAAACAAGGATACAATTTTAATTTAATTTAACAAGAATCATAAATTTAAAAAAGTGCCAATAGGTAGAAAAAAAATAAAACTAGGAAAAGGCGTGCACGACTGTTAAAAATAAATTTCGCCTTTTCTACTCCCCCCCCCCCTAAAAATTAAGATTTTGTGGAGAGGAGAGCTTTGTATACCTTCACAATTAAATCAACACACAGAAAGAAAAAAAAAGACAGGATATTAAAGAAATAATTTTATTTAGGTCCATGTTACAATGGGAACGAAACCACATTACAAATTAATTCTGTGATTAGGACTCACACTAACTTTGACCCCGTCGTTAGTTTTTTAAATTTTTTAAAATTTTTTTAAATATTTGATCAGATGTTTTTCTGATGAAATTATATTTTATTTAATTGAAAATGTTGGTTTAGGAATTCCGTAGAAAACCCCAAAACCGTTGCAGAAGCGAAAATATTTAAAATCAATGTTTAAAACCAAAACAAACATACAAGCATAAACGTGGAGTGTTCGGATCGAGGGTCGTGTTCCCCCGATTATAAACGTGTTCAGTAAACCAAGCAATGTTGCATGCAAAGACAGAGTAATAATTAACAAACAAAAATGAAGTAGTTCAAATAACGTTTATTGAACGTGTGTGTACGTGGAATGATGAAGTGTGTGATGTATGCATGTGTGTCGATGGAAAAACAGTTCTTGAAAAAGGTATAAGAAGAAATGAATCCGGCGTGAGGAAAAGTCTTTGAAAGCCGTACATAAAGAAAATGAGTTGAGAACTCTTACCGTTGTTTGACCACGTGTTGACGGAAGAAACGTGTGTTGGTAGTTGTTATGCCAAGACCAGTTGGAGAGAAAAGCGTGAGACGAAGCGCTAGTGTATGCGTCGTTCTGTCGAGGCCAATCGACCTGAAGAGAAAAGTGAGACGGAACGCTAGTGTCAGCGTACTTCTGTCGAGGCTGGTGAAGAAGAGATGGATTTTCCGTTTGCAACGGGTTTTATAGTCAGAAGGGCAGATAACTCTGGTGTCGCTTTACAGTGCCACCTGTCGGTGAAAAAGCGACACCTACCGGCAAACCGGTGTAGTTATGTTTTGAAAGGAGGAGGTAACTGCTACAAGGACTCCCCCCCAGATTGAAAAATATTGAAAATATTATTCAATATGTACAGTTGTAGATGAGAAGCATTCTTTGTGGGTATGTCTGTTTTGCTGTTGAAGATTAGAAAAAGTAGTGTGCACGCTACTTATTTCTATTTCTGCATCTGTATTGAATGATTGATCGCAAGTGCGTCTGCGGAATTTAGTGTTTGTAACGCATGTGGATCTGCGTGTTGTTTGGGTCTGCGTCAAGTTTGAGCGCAAGTGAGTTTGCGGTCGAAAAATGTTGAGTGCAAGCGAATTTGCACTTGTTGGTGGCGTTGTTCATGTTGATTAGTCTGCGTGATGCAGAGCTGATGAACGAACGTTGAATTGTCAGTGAATGTTTGGTGCTTGGGTCTGCGCGGTTGTTGATGAGTGAGCACAAGTGGGTCTGTGCGGTGTTGATGAGCGAGCACAAGTGAATCTGTGCAGTGTTGATGAGTGAGCACAAGTGAGTCTGTGCAGTTGTTGATGAATGAGCACAAGTGAGTCTCTGCAGTTGTTGATGAATGCAGTTAAAATCCAGAGTTAGGCTTCGTTCATAGAGCTGTCTATCTCTTTAAGGTTGAGGGAGTGTATATAGCTTAACGAAAATAACCTTTTTTTTTTTTTATTGCTGGATGAAAAAGATTCAATTTGTGTGCGGTGAAAATGTTCTCATTACTGTTGTTGTTGAACGAATAGAAGTTCGGAGATTATTTTGTTTGTGTTCGAGTGTATTTGTGAGAAAGTTTTGAAACTGTTTGTATGTTACTAATAGTATATGTAAGTTTTGAAGTTGTGTGGGAATGTTACTTTCCGACCAGATCTTGTCTTTTGTTCTGGTGGGGCATAGTCACATGGAGCATTCGATTCATCTGTGGTGTCGGAATCTGTGTGAGAGTTGTGTGTCTGTTGGCTTGACTGTGATTCTTCCACTAGAGCAGGTTTTAATCTGTCAATGGAAACAGTGTCATTCTTGCCGTTTTTTGTAATGGTGAAAAATTTTTCTGTCCGTCTAACTACTTTGTAAGGACCTTGGTAGCGTGGTGATAAAGGCTTTTTCACCGCATCGTCGCGGACGAATACGTATTCGCTGTCAAATAGCGTCTTGGGTATGTGGATTTGTCTCGATACTTCTCGTGTAGGGGTGAAGTGTAGTTTCGACATCCTTGCCTTTATGTCCTGTACAAATGTAGTTGTAGGGTGTACATTATCTTTGTTATGAAAGTATTGTCCGGGCAAAGATAATGTAGTACCAAAAACTATTTCAGCCGGTGTGCAACCCAAGTCCTGCTTTACGACATTCCTAATTGACAATAGGACCAGAGGCAAGTTATCAACCCAGTTGGTTGTGTTTGGCCTCATTGCAAGAGATGCTTTTAGGTGCCTGTGGAATCGCTCGACCAGGCCGTTGGAACAGGGATGATATGCCGTAGTCCGTATATGCTTGGTGCCCAGGAGTAGGTTGAACTCGGCGAAAAGTTTCGACTGGAACTGTGTGCCTCTGTCAGTCGTAATGACTGCGGATACACCGTATGTGGCTATCCACTCCTTCAAGATTGCTTTGGCCACTGTATCTGCTGAGATGTCCTTTAATGGGATTGCAGTGGGCCAACGGGAAAATCGATCAATAATCGTTAGTAGATAGCAGTAGTTCTGGCAAAGTGGCAGGGGTCCAACGATGTCTATATGCAGATGAGAGAACCTGGCATCAGGATTACTGAATGTTCCTATTGGGGACTTGGTGTGTCGGTAGACCTTGCAACGCTGGCAGTTTATGCAGTTGCCAGCCCAAAGTCTGACATCTTTGTTCATCCCAGGCCATACAAATCTGTCACTGATCATTTTCAGGGTGGCTCTTTTGCTGGGGTGAGAGAGTGAATGAAAATGATCAAATATGCGTCGTCGCAGTGAAGGTGGGACGTAAGGTCTGGGTGTAGGTGTTGTTGTGTCGCAATAAACCTCTTTGTCGCTAAAAGGCGTTGGTACAGGAGTGAGTTTCAAGGAAGTGTTTTGCAGAGTTTGTTGAAAGGTGGTGTCTGATGCTTGTTCCTGTGCCAGCAAATCGTGGCTAAGAAAATCCTGGGTGATGGAGTTTGTGTCTGGCCGAGAAAGTGCATCAGCCACAATGTTCTGGTCACCTTTAATATATTTAATTTCAGTGGAAAACTGTGATATATAGTCCAGGTGACGAGATTCTCTGGGTGAGTATTTGTCCGGACGTGAGGATAATGCATATGTTAATGGCTTGTGGTCTGTGTAAATAATGAATTGTCTACCTTCTAGCACATGTTTATAATGTTTAATTGCGAGGTAGATTGCTAGGAGTTCCCTAGAAAATGCGCCGTATCTGGACTGTGTTTGGCTGAGCTTGGAGGAGAAGAAAGATATGGGTACCTTGGTGTTATCAATCTCCTGATGTAGTACCGCGCCTACGGCTGATGAGCTTGCATCTGTTGTTAGAGTTAATGTAGCCTGAACGTTGTCAGTGAGGTAGGTGAGTTTGGTGCAGTTGGTCAATGCGGATTTGGCTGCGTTGAATGCCTGAAGTGCTTCTGCAATGAGTGTAAGGGCTTGTTTCTGTCTTCTCCCTTTGTTCTGCAAGATATTTGTTAAGGGAGACAGGATCTTAGAACAGTCTGGGATAAACCGACGATAATAATTAACGATTCCTATGAATCGTCGCAGCTGACGGAGTGAGGTTGGAGGTTGAAATTGCTGTACCGCTTCTACCTTTTCAGGAAGGGGTGTGATTCCGCCCTCATCAATCTGGTGTCCCAAAAACTGAAGTTGCTTGGCGCCGAATATACACTTGTCTACATTGATCTTCAGACTATTTTGTGATAGTCTCTGCAGAACTTGGTGTAAATGGTGCTCATGTGTTGCTTCATCCGGGCTTGCTATGAGGACGTCATCTATGTAGGCGTATACACAGGGTAGTCCTCTTAGGACGTTATCAATGAGGCGTTTGAAGGTTTGGGCAGCGTTTCTCAGTCCAAAAGGTGTGGTCACGGCCGTTTTCGGGATATCTTCGTCTGCTACTGGGATCTGGTAGAAGGCTTTAGTCAGATCCAGTTTGGAAAAGATCGTTGCACCCTGGAGTCCTAATGTGAAATCGTGTATGTGCGGTACGGGATAGCGGTCTGGGACAGTTTGTGCATTGAGTCGCCGATAATCGACACATACACGATGGGTGTTCTGGTCTGGTTTAGGAACAAGGTGGAGAGGTGAAGCATATGGGCTTTCGGAGGGTTCAATAATTCCACCCTCGATCATCTGTTGAAATTCCTGCTTGGCGTATTTATACTTTTCAGGCAACAGACGTCGAGGGTTCGAATAGACTGGAGGTCCGGTTGTCTTTATGTGATGTTGTGTAGAGTGTTTAATTTTATCGTCGATGTTGAATGGTTTGGTAATGTCAGGGTACTGATCCAAGACGTTGACATATTCTTTGGTGTGGTGGGTTGCTGAGCAAATTCCTGTTGGACCAAACTGTGTTAATGTTCCCTTCACCCTAATGTCTGTCATATCGTCCGAGAGTGTTTGGTTGTACATGTGGACAGACAGACCGTAGTGAAAAGAAATCAACTCCTATGATGGCCATCCTGACGTTGGCTTGCACGAATTTCCAGACAAAGTTACGGCGGAGTCCTAAGTGTAGGGTGAGTTCCTTAGTGCCGTATGTCTGGATTTGTGAACCGTTTGCTGCCTGTAGCTTGAATGTCGAAGGAGTTGGTTTTTGTCCGGGTTGTGGTGGGATAACACTTATCTCAGCACCGGTATCCACCAGGAAGGAATGACCGCTGTTGCGGTCCTTTACATAAAACAAGCGACCTCTTCTTCTCCCTCCAGCCGCAGTTGTCGCTATTACTGGCTGGGATTGGCGTTTCCCTGTGGCTTGTAGTTACAGGGGCTGTTGCATTTTCTGGCCTTGTTGCCAAATGTGTAGTGGTACCAGCACATACCACCCTGAGGTTGGTTGTAAGGGGACCTCTCTCTGCTACGGCTCCCACGGTACCTGCCTCGGGACTGTGAACGGCCCCTTGATCTGCTTTGGGTTTGGAAGGCCTTTAGCATAGCCTTCAGTTCAACCATCTCAGCTTTTAACTGCTGCAGCTCGCTGTGTTGACTGCTAGGAGTGGCGAGTGCGTTGACCGTTTGTGGGCCACTGTTGGACTCGAGAATTCGATCAGCCGAGTTTGCTAGCATGTCGATGGGAGTGGTGTCTATCATCGGTGCCAGAATTTGTGTCGCACTCGAGGGAAGTTTGTCCAGCCACAATCGTCGCAGTATATTCTCGGACATGGTATTTCTTCCGAGCTGTGACTTCATGTGTCGCAGTAGTTGTGACGGTGTCCCGTCGTCGAGTCTGATGTTGTTGAATAGGTCCCGTAGCATGGCTTCTTCGGAGCGACCCATTCTTTTGATTATGGCGTCTTTTAGGGCATCATATGCGTTGACTGATGGGACGTCGTCCAACAGGTCGGTTACTTCGTCTACCACCTCTGGGGGCAAGGCTTCCACCACGCTGGCAAATTTGCTTCTCTGTGAGGTTATTCTTCTCACAGAGAATAATGCCTGTAGTTGGGTGAACCAGTTCTTTACATTACTGGAGTAAAAGGGGGCAGACGGTAATTCGCAGAAACTTCCAGAACGTCGTTAGTATCCGCAGTAGCCATAGTGACGATTGAAGGTGGAAGAAGTTGCTTTTGTTTTGTTTTTTTTTTGTTTTTTTATCAACACGTGGTCGTGTAAAAAAAAAAATGGCGGCTTCCTTTGTTGGCGAAAAGAAAGAAAAAAAATTCGTATTTTCTTTTTCTTTTTTGTTGTTTGAATTTTAATTTCCACGTGGTCCGAGAGATAAAAATGGCTTTTTTTGGGGTTTTTTAAAAAAAAGTTTATCAACACGTGGTCATGGCAAAGAGTGGCGGCATTTTTTTGAATTTTTTTTTTTATCAACACGTGGTCACGAAAAAGATGGGCAGCGTGAGCGTTTGTTTTCTTTTTATCTCCACGTGTCCAAAACAAAGGAAGTGGCGTCCTGTAAGGTCCCTTTGTTCGTTGAAAAAAGAAAAAAAAAGGATTGGCAAAAGTTTGTCTTTTTCTTTGTATATAATTTTCCGACACGTGGGTAGAGGAAGAGAAAAAGAAAGAATGAAATTGTAATTTGTTTTATACTCGGAGAGTGCCGAGAAATGTTTGTTTTTCTTTGTTTGGGTATTTCCGCGTGGCCAGGAAAAATGGAGACGGTGGCTTCTTTTTTTTTTTGTTTGTTTGTATATTTCTACCACGTGGGTAGAAAAAAAAAGGAAAAAAATGGATGCGTAATTCGTTTCACCACGGAAGAAAAAACGAGAAATGATATCTATTTTTTTTTTTTTGTTGTTCTTGTACGAAATTAATTACTCTGCCCCATACAACAAAGCTTGCACATTGGGTCACCAATGTTCTGATCGAGGGTCGTGTTCCCCCGATTATAAACGTGTTCAGTAAACCAAGCAATGTTGCATGCAAAGACAGAGTAATAATTAACAAACAAAAATGAAGTAGTTCAAATAACGTTTATTGAACGTGTGTGTACGTGGAATGATGAAGTGTGTGATGTATGCATGTGTGTCGATGGAAAAACAGTTCTTGAAAAAGGTATAAGAAGAAATGAATCCGGCGTGAGGAAAAGTCTTTGAAAGCCGTACATAAAGAAAATGAGTTGAGAACTCTTACCGTTGTTTGACCACGTGTTGACGGAAGAAACGTGTGTTGGTAGTTGTTATGCCAAGACCAGTTGGAGAGAAAAGCGTGAGACGAAGCGCTAGTGTATGCGTCGTTCTGTCGAGGCCAATCGACCTGAAGAGAAAAGTGAGACGGAACGCTAGTGTCAGCGTACTTCTGTCGAGGCTGGTGAAGAAGAGATGGATTTTCCGTTTGCAACGGGTTTTATAGTCAGAAGGGCAGATAACTCTGGTGTCGCTTTACAGTGCCACCTGTCGGTGAAAAAGCGACACCTACCGGCAAACCGGTGTAGTTATGTTTTGAAAGGAGGAGGTAACTGCTACAGGAGCAATAACATTTAAGTAAAGTGTCACAAAGTTCGGAAGAAAAAAAACAAAACAAAACAAATAGGCAACAAATAAATATTACTAAAGGCAAAATAAGCTACTCTTCTACCTACCTGGATAAGTTTGTGTTCTAATTTATTTTAAAGCGTGTAAATTCTTTTCATCGATATTAGGAGGGTGTTACCCGTCGAAGAATTCGACATTGGAAAATTACCCATAATCCAATTGGATGGGGTTATTGCAAATGTTCAATATGGCTCGCTAGGGACATTTTGTCAGTATAGTTTTACATAAAGTTTTTATCAGAATTACAAATGTAAGCAAAAATAATTTCCTTTTTGCGTAATTCAATTTTACCGTTTTTAAACTGCCGGGTAGAAAGTAATTTCTGGAGAGAAAAGTCGATTATTAAGATTTATTTGTGCGTTGATATCAATTAAAAAAAAAATACATCGGTCGCGCCACTATTGTAGCAATGGACTTTTTGTTGTTGTTGTTGGCTTTTATTCCATTTCAATAGAGATGAGTCTTTCCTTCTTCGGTTCCTCAATGGCATCCGGGGTGGGTGCTTCGATATGAAGGACCCCATCTTTGGCCAGGAAGGACTTCAGCTGCGCCGGGTCGACACTCTTCGGCAGGGTGTAATGTCTGCTGAATTCTCGGAACTCTTTCTTGTCCGGCGTGACCTCTTCGTGCTTGGCGTGGACACGCAGAACGTTGTCGTCGCCGACCTTCACTTCGATCTCCTCCGGTTTGAATTTGTTGACATCGAAACGAAGAGCCAGTTTCTTGTTTTTGCCATCGATGTCGGACACAATCGGGTTTTACAACGGAAGAAAATTTGGCTGCGTGTCGAACGGTTCCAGTTGGAAGAGGTCGCTTCGGACGCGTTCCGGTTCCTTGTCGAACACCTTGAATTCTTCTTCCATGTCGTTGTACATCTCGTTAAATAGGGACCTCTGTCTTTCGAAGAAGCCCCATGGCATCATAGGCATTGGGATCATAAGGTCGCGAGACATGGTTGATCGCCTTAGTTGGACTGTTCTGTTTTGTGGAATAGAAGAGACCTGTTTGTTTAGTAAATACGCGTTCTTTTTTTAAAAGCGCGTCTTTTTGACGAATGCTTCCGCAAATGTTAAAGAGAGGGAGTAGAATGTGAAACTGCTTAAAACACGTGGCTTTTATATAGTGGTAGGGCAGGCGTTAACCGGGTCAAGTTTGTCAGTATGTGCGCGAGAGAAAGAAGGGGGACGGGGGTAAGCTTAGATTTTCTGGAAAAATCGACTTCACATTAGAAGCATCTACGCTTACTCAGCTTTGATTGGCAGGTGTTCGAACAAAAGCCCACCGGACAAAAAATTTAAAACAAACAAAACGTGTTACATGTCCTTAAAACGCTGTCTGGTCTGAAAGGGGGGGGTGTTCATTTTACGTTAATTGTTTATGCGAAACTGGTAAGTTCTTCAGGCTGTTTACATGTAATCGCCTAACAAAGTAGAATCGTATTTTACTTTTGATGTCAATTAGCATAGGGTGCAGAGCTCTAATAATACCTCAGTTTCTTTCACGACAAAAAGTTATAATTGCGAATTGGCAAAAAAAAAAGAAAACAAGCACCGATAATTTCATAAGAATGCAGTATTTACAAAGAACCGGGAAAACGTTTAAAAATGAAATAAAAACATTTTTGCCGATAAAAAAAAAATTACTCGGAAACATTTATTGATAAGCTTTTAAAAAAATAAATATACAAAGATTTTTTTTTAATTTTTAAAAGGTATTTTTTTTTTTCGTTTGTGTTTGAATTATTTTGGTGGGCTTTTGTCCGGTTGGCTTTTGTCCGATCACCGACTGGCAAGCACCAGTCGTTTCAAACAACTCAGCAGCTTAGAATATCCTAGAAAGAGAAAATTACACTAATTTTTATCATTATTACTAACTTTGGCACTCCAGAAAAATATCCGACTCTGAGTCAGCGTGCCGCTATTCCGAATTCACAACAAGAAGCTGCTCATCATCATCATCATTTTTAAAAAGTCAAAATCTTTTTCATGTAAAACTTTATAATTAAAACTTGCGGAAAGGAAAACTTTGTATTTTTATTTTAAATAATTTATTTTGGAAAAATAAGTAATCAAACAGGCTTTTTCTCGAAACATTGAAATATGAATTTTTCTACCAATCATAGTGCTGTCGAATCACAGATATTAAAAAAAAATCCATTTTTACCAGCAAGTTTTAATTATAAAGTTTTATATGAAAAAGATTTTGACTTTTAAAAAATTATGACAGTATTGATTGCGGCTTGTTGTTGTGAATTCGGAACAGCGGCACGCTGACACAGAGTCGAATGTTTTTCTGGAGTGCCCTAACTTTACCTACCCGACGTTGCTCGGGTGGCGACATATTGCCGAGTGAAGGGTTTAGAGAAAAATAATTAAAAAATAGCCATACTTACATTTTTTTGTAAATAGGATTTTAAAAAATCCGTTTTAATTCTCCTTTTCGTTATTTTATTTTTGGCAAACGTTAAGATTAGAGACCGGTTAAGATTTTCCGAAAAGGCTATATAAAATTGTGTATAGGCGATGTTTTTTTAAAAAAAGATTATGACATGCTGAACTTTTTGGAGTTAAAATCAAGTGAGTATTACGTATTAATAGAAAAAAAAAACACTTTTTAACACTTTTAAAATTAGGATGCCATATTGAAAATAAGCCGATGTACAATCAAATATGGCGTCATCTAAGAAATACGCCGATAATACTAGCTTATTTACTCATTTAAAAAGTGTTTTCCTTCATGTTGCATGAGGGACTGAATAAGAGTTTCACCGTCTGGAGTTACGCCCCTTTACCGGGGCACTCATGTTTTTGCCGGATGTAAATAAAGGACGCCATTTTACAGAACCTGATCTCTGTCGTTATGTTTCTATTCAATCCATTGACATCCTCTAAAATGACACATGGTGGCAGCGGTGGGATGAAGATATGTCTAAGTAAGATGTACAAAAGGATAAGAAACAGATAAGTAACTTTATTATTCTTGTTTCAAATTGTAAATTCGTACGTACGTCACGTGGAGAAAAGAAAAAAAAAAAAAATGTCGGAAGACACAAACAGACCAGTGGCTAGTATAAGACCACCAGCGCCCTTATGTATGGAAGATAATTTATCGGCGAACTGGAAGTTGTTTAAACTGAAATGGCATAACTACGCCATTATTACGTGTTTGACGAAACATTCATTACAATATCAGACGGCACTTTTGCTTCACACGTTGGGAGATGACGCATTGAAAGTTTACTACGGATTTCAATTTCTAACACCTGAAGATGAAAGAACACCCACCGAAATTATTCAGGCATTTGATAAATACGCTATAGGGGAAACGAATGAAACCTACGAGCGTTACGTATTTCATTCTAGAAAGCAAGGAGGATCAGAGACTGTGGAATCCTTTATTACGGCACTTCGGACGTTAGTAAAAACGTGCAATTTTTGTGACAATTGCGTTTCATCAGTACTCAGAGATCAGGTAGTGCTGGGAATACACAACCCCCAGACACAAGCTGAATTATTGAAAATAAGACAGTTAGACTTACAAAAATGTATTGACATTTGTAAGCTGTCTGAAAATGCCACGGTCCAGTCCAGAATCCTAAGGCCTGAAGGAGTGAATAAGGTTGATTTTAAACCCAGGAGAAAGACATCGGCACAAACTGACAGAGATTGCCGGGCGTGTGCACTGCGGCACGGACCAAGAAAAGAGGTATGTCCTGCATTTGGCAAGACCTGTTATCAATGTAATGGAAAAAAACACTTTGCCGTGAAATGCAAAGTACCAAGGAAAAAGAAGGTGCAGGCTGTCAAAACCCAATATGAGGACCAGGAAAACGACAGTAGTAGTTGTTCAGACTATGGACAGGTAGACAACATAACGATTAAGGAAAAAGTGAATGCTGTGAGTCAAGAGGTGATAAAGGCAGAAATGAGGGTCAAAGGAAAACCAATTGCTTTTCAGCTCGATAGTGGAGCGTCCGTGAATATATTGAATGTGAAACACGTGATTGGAAAAACACTGGAACATTCAAATAAGACCCTTGTCATGTGGAATGGAGCAGAAGTGAAGCCGTTGGGAGAATGTCGAGTTAAAATGATAAACCCCAAAACTGGACAAAAATATGCGGTTAAGTTTGTCATTGTGAAAGAGGATTTCCATCCCTTACTGGGAGCAAATGCAATCCAGACAATGGAACTCGTCACAATCAATAACAACAAATTCAAAATGGTCGCCAAAGTTTCCCAGATGAATGAATCCAGCAGCCAGTACTCGGACAGAATTATCAATGACTTCAGAGATGTGTTCAGGGAAGAATTGGGTCAATTACCAGGAGAGGTACATTTGCAGGTCGATCCAGGAGTAACACCAAATGTTGCAGCAACACGGAGAATACCAGTGGCACTTAAAGACAGGCTAAAAGTCGAGTTGGAAAAACTGGTTAAGAAGAATGTTATTGAACCAGTGAGCGACCCAACACCATGGGTAAGTGCGTTAGCACTGGTAACTAAGAAAAATGGAAACCTGCGGATATGTATAGACCCAAGACCACTGAATAAAGCTCTAAAAAGGGAACATTTTCAGTTACCTACACTGGACGATTTACTACCAGAACTGGCTGACAACAAGGTATTTTCTACCCTGGATCTACGAGATGGATTCTGGCATGTAAAATTAGACGAAGCCAGCAGTCGCTTAACAACATTTGCTACACCATATGGTAGGTTCCGGTGGAAGGTTTTACCGTTCGGTATTTCTCCAGCTCCAGAGATATTTCAAAAGACCCTTTTTAACAATGTGTCCGATTTGGAGGGGGTGGTTAACAAAGCGGATGATCTTCTGGTGATTGGGAAGGGTAAAACGATGGAAGAAGCAACAATTGATCATGACCGAAAACTCAGGAAACTGTTGCAGAGATGTCGTGATCGCGGGATGCGATTGAATGCTGAAAAATTGAACCTACAACAAACGTCTATATCTTTCCTGGAACACATAATAACCAGTGATGGTTTACTTCCTGATCCTGGGAAAGTAAGAGCCATAAAAGAGATGCCGTGTCCAACAGATGTGAAAGGAGTGCAACGATTGGTTGGATTCGTGAATTACCTGGCAAAATTTCTACCACACATATCTGATGTGATGGCCCCAATTCGAAATTTGGTGAAGGCAGATGTGCCATGGACATGGTCCCAAATTCATGAAGAGGCTTTTGGGAAAATTAAAGAGGTAGTGAGTGAGGCACCAGTGTTGAGGTACTATGACCCCAACAAATCTTTGGTCATCCAATGCGATGCAAGTGAGAAGGGCATGGGGGCTGCACTACTACAAGAAAGTCAACCCCTAGCCTATATCAGCCGTGCACTGACCGACACAGAAACTCGGTATGCACAGATTGAAAAGGAACTACTAGCAGTAGTCTACGCATGTGAACGGTTTCATCAATATACGTTTGGTCGACAGATAACAGTACTAACCGATCATAAGCCACTGGAAGCGATTATGAAAAAAGAATTGGTGAAATGCTCGAAACGACTTCAAAACATGCTGATGCGACTACAGGCTTACGATGCTACAGTTCTGTACCATCCAGGTAAGAAAATGTTCCTTGCAGACACGCTATCAAGAGCATACATCTATGGATTGGGCAGTGAAGATATGGACGATGAAGATGATGTCAAGGAAGCAGAATATATTCCTGTAACAGAGAGAAGGCTGCTTGAACTGCGCTCAGCCACGAAGGAAGACAGAAGCTTGCAGCAGTTGCAGCAAGTAATTCTGGAAAGATGGCCAGAAGAAAAAATACATCTTGACCCAGAGGTGAGACCATATTTTAATATGCGGAATGAAATGACGGTGCAAGATGGCTTAATTTTCAGAGGAAACCGGGTAGTGGTTCCACTGACACAGCGAGCGGTGTTGAAAGAAAAACTGCATTCCACACACCTGGGAGTAGAAGGATGTTGCAGAAGAGCAAGAGAATGTTTGTATTGGACAAATATGAACAGTGACATCAAAGACTATGTTTCAAAGTGCCCCATATGTAGAAAATATGAAGTGGCCAACCCGGCAGAACCATTAATGGTCCATGAAGTTCCTGACAGACCCTGGGCGAAAGTGGGAGTAGATCTCTTTAAGTTTGCAGATAGAGACTACCTGTGCACAGTTGATTACATGAGCAACTTCTGGGAAATCGATCATCTTCTCAATACACAAGCAAAGACAGTGATAACCAAACTTAAACACCATTTTGCACGTCATGGAATACTAGATCAGGTCGTAACTGATAATGGGCCTCAGTTTAGTAGCCAGGAATTTTCTGCCTTCGCAAAAAAGTGGTGTTTTACACATACACCTGTCCATCCATACAATAGCAAGGCAAATGGCAAAGTGGAATCTGCGATAAAGATGGCAAAGAACCTTTTCCGGAAAGCGATGGACGATAAGGCTGATCCATACCTAGCAATGTTAGATCACAGGAATACGCCAGCCAAAGGTCTCTTATCACCAGCTCAGAAGCTGATGTCAAGGAGAACAAAAACACTTCTCCCAACCAGGGAGGATTTACTCAAGCCAGCATTGCCCAAAAATCTGAGAAAATCAGTGAAGCAAGACTGCAGGAGGCAAGAACGTTCTTTCAACCACAAAGTAAAACCACTTAAACCATTGTATCCTGGAGATGTAGTACGAATGAAACCACACATAAATGGTAAAAAAGAGTGGAGGAAAGCTGTTGTATGGGGGAGACTGGATGAGCGATCATACCATGTAAAAGTGGGTGGGGACTTATATCGACGGAATCGAGTAGATTTGAAGAAAACTGCAGAGACACCCCCACTCACATCAGTAATACAACAGCCATATGAAGTGCAGAGCGAGTTACCCAAGAATACAGGGCAGAGTACAGAAGAGATATGTAACTCAGAACCACCTCAATATGAAGGTGAAATAAAAGAAAACCTCAACCCGACCCCATTCCCAACAAAACCAAGTCCGGAAAGGTTGCGGACAACACGGTCGGGAAGGATAATAAGAGATCCTATGAGATTCAAGGATTTCACAACATAAGTGAAAGGGAAGAATAATCCCTGTTAGGTAGGAGGGTAGTCAGCCCAATGAATGCCTAGATCACTGTGTTTTGTAGACTCTGTTTTTAATTCTTATCAGACTTTTTTTCTTTTTTTTTGTTTGTCTTTATCTTCTGTTTTTTATTTATTGAGAAAAGGGAAGATGTTGCATGAGGGACTGAATAAGAGTTTCACCGTCTGGAGTTACGCCCCTTTACCGGGGCACTCATGTTTTTGCCGGATGTAAATAAAGGACGCCATTTTACAGAACCTGATCTCTGTCGTTATGTTTCTATTCAATCCATTGACATCCTCTAAAATGACACACTTCAGATTTCATGCTTGATACTAAATAGATTTAAACTTCAAAACATTCAGCATGTCATAATCTATAAAAAAATGATCGCCTATACACAATTACAAAAAAATAAATTAATAATAATAATAATAAATAAATAAATAATAATAATAATAATAATAATAATAATAATAATAATAATAATAATAAACGTGCCCATATTCTGGGTGAGGAAATGCTGAAAAAGAATATATTAGCTTTTTGTGGGTGTGTCTTGTGTAGTTTCTGACTTTTAGCTGGACACAAAAAGACAACTGCCCTTTATGTAAGAGATAAAATGATCTTGCCAATAATCTCAAATCTGAAGAAGAAAAAACAGAGCAGTTATGGCTGTTCGTCACTGCTCACATTCAGGAATTGAAATACATGGAAAGACAACAACAAAAAAAAATGCACATTCAGAACCGGCGGCACAGTTATAAAAGTGGGGGGAGGGGGGGGCTCTCCTAAAAAGTGGGGGAGGGGCGGTTAAACACATGCATATATAACTTCATTATTGATGACCGTAAAGTGGGGGGGCCAAGTCAAAAAGTGGGGGGGGGGGATTGGGCCCCCTGCCCCCCCCCCCCCCCGGTGCCGCCATCCATGTTTATAAGCAATCATTTTTTTCCCTCCCTTATTTTTTTGGGGGGTGGGGGAAGAATTCGAGAAAGAAAATGCCCTAAAAATTTAGATAATAATCAGTGGGACAGTTATAAAAGTGTGGGTGGGAGGGTGGGGGCTACATTGCGCCCAGAATGCCAAATATGGGAATAAATTCAATATCTTGACTAAAAATGATCGTCCGATAGTGGTTGAGAGCTCGTTAGAAGCGGAATGGAATTCTCTTGATGATAGAAAAAGAAAAATTCAAATTATTTCAAGTTTTGGCGTCTGTCCTCAAATTACCTTATTTGGGCATATTGGGGGAAAATCACTGTTTGGGGCATATTTTGGTTTAAAATGATCGTCCGGTATTGGTTGATGGCTCGTTAGAAGCGGAATGGAATACTCTTTGTGATAGATAAAGAAACATTTTAAAAAGATACACTTTTTAGCGTCTGGGCCCAAACTACCATATTAGGGCATTTTGGACCAAAAATACCTTTTTTAACATAATTTAGACATGAAATGATCTTCTGATAGTGGTTGAGGTCTTGTTGGAAGCATATTAGCAAGTCGGTTCTGGTGAAAAAAGAACAAACAGAAATTTCAATTTTGGGTGGCCTGAGCCTAAATTACCATATTTGGTCATTTGGGGCCAAATACACCTTTTTGGACTTAATCTAGACATAAAATGATTTTCTGACACTGCTTGATGGCTCATTTGAAACATTTCAGCAAGTCGCTTCTAGTAAAAATGACAAAATTCACGAATCAATTGGTTTATCAAATATAGAGAATACATAAAGAGAATACATAAAGTGAAAAGTATTAACTGACAAGGTGCATATAAAAGTACAAAAGTAAAAAGTATAAAAGTTTAAATGTATTAAGTATAAAAGTATAAATGTATGTATTGGAATTGGAATAGCTCGTCGGAAGCGTATTAACAAGGCAGACTTGCATTGTTTCTCTGTTCTTCACTCCAAATTGCGTTGATTGGACTTTGCTCAAAAGATACTGTATCGGTTGTTCTGTGGACAGAAGGACTGGAGGGAGGATGGAATGAATAACTTTGGATATTATGCGGATCCTCAACAATGCGAAAAAATGTATCGATGCAATCCGAAAAATCACTGGTATGTTAATGGATGCACCATGTGCGAGTGGAGGAAATACAAATAATGGTCCGCTTTGCAACAGATTTTTCAGACCTCAAAATCGCTTTTACGGATGTTCTCTCATCCGTAACAGCGTCGATCGCGAAAATTTTGAAACGTTCATGAGTAACACCAACATCATCCTGACTATCACCGAGTCTATCACAAACAAATGTATGCATGTGGAAGCATTTAAAACCTTGGGCATCGAGATAATGCTTCATCTCAGAATTGCCTTCGTCGATGAGAAGGCTAAACCATGGATTATGATAATCCCGAGCTACTATCAAATGTGTGCCCATAGTTCAAGTGGAATAACTGTAACTCGATAGCAAAATGGAGTGAGAGTCCAGTAGAGTCTTGGAACAAGCACGTTCAGTCTTTCCTAAGTGGTCCAACTGCATTGTCTCAGCAACTGTCCATCAAGGACAATATTCATGATATACTTCGACGAATGTTAATAATGTCTCACCCTGAAATCGCTTCACGACGCCCTGACCTCACTGTAATATTTGTGATGAAACTGGACACACAGCAAGGTCAATCAGACATACCAAGTCGACTGCTTCAACTATGGAACAAGCTCAAATAGATTCATTGTATTATTGACAAGTTTACTTTTGTTTGTTCGTTTATTGAACATTTTCAGCAAAATTTTACTTAAATACCAGACAATTTCAATTTTCCTTGAAAAATAAAGAATTTTCGAGAAAATACTGTGTTTGACTCCTTAATACATTTTGATTGGTCTCTTTTTAATGATAATTTGTAAAAATCTATTTTGTAGTACACCAGGTCCCCACAGTGAAAAATTATGAGAACATTTTAAAAATTATGATTTTTCTGAAAAATTTGTGGAAAATTGACGGGAATTATGTCTTCAAGTAAAATTTTTCAAAATTGAATGCAATCAAAGGCTTTTTCTTTCTACATATTCAGAAAAGGGATAAAAACAAATGCTTTCAGATAGATGGAAACAGATTTTTTTATCTTGTTTCTGAAAAAAATGGTGAAGGTTTGAGAATTGACCATTTTCGGCGAAATTTTACTTAAATACCGGAAAAAACGATTAAGTGACCGGTTTACAAAAAAGGCCGACTTTAAGTTGCTCTCAAATTTCAACCGTTTAATATTTTAACTTCTGTTTTTTTGCATTGTAATCCCTGGACTGTATTTTATTGAACATTTAAAAATTAATAAATGCTCAGGCTGGGCACATTGTGCGGCCTATATGATGAACATATAATACGTTTTTTACATACATATGTAATTTAATTTATTTAATTACATAAATCTTACAAACCAAATATCCATACGTTGTGTATTATACAAGTATGCACTTTCACATAGGGGTAACAAAGTATCATATTTATATATATATAGTATACAATCTTTTGTAGATATAAAACGATACTAATAACATGAAACAATTTATATTCTCAAATGTAATTGCACATATTCATATCAATGAATATATTTTAAAACAATCCAAACGTATTAAAACGTGTATCATTAAGCTGTACAAAAGTGTTTGCAATAGAATGCAAGTCCAAAGAAGACGAGTTATCTTTGTGGATATTCAGAATTGCCACACTGTTTAAACTTGTAGATGTCATTATGGACCGTAAGAATGTTTTTAGGCGTCTCATAGCAGAAAGGGATCGCTCTGAAACTGCATCTGTAGCTGGACTGACGAGAAGTAAGCGAACCAATACCTCTATATCTGACATCACAGATCGAACAGCGCAGGTCATAGATCTGAAAAAACGGAGTATTTCGGATAGCTGCACATCTTCTGGCTTTCGCTCATCTTGTGTGTTTACCCATTTTGTCAACATTGTTTGAAAAATGGGTAACTGCGCCTTTAATTTGTAGACATCCACATCGCCAGCATACAGCTTTTGAATTTCACCGAGCTTTACCTCATCAACAAGATGTTTATGTATATAATCTAGTAGAAATGTTTCTATTAATTTATACACGTGGAAGCCAGGTTTATTAAATCTGCGTTCAATGCTAGAAATAGCAAGATCGAATCCTTCAAAGTAAATTGGACAGTATCTATCTTTCGGCTCATCAAATTGAAACCCCGGACTACCGTCTTCCAAATTGGCTGGTAGTTTGCGCTTTCTAGGCAAGACTGGATCATCCACCTCCAGTATTTCTCGTTTCTTCTCCATTGCTTCAAAGAAAAAAATCAAAGGATTTATCTGAACGAATTTTTTTGGGGGAGTTGGTTTTGCGGAGAGTCGTAGATGGTGGGACAAATGTAATATTTAGTGTTTGTTGGTGAAAAATAATAAAAATTTACTATAACACGCTCGAGTGAATAAGCGTAATGAATTGGTGAGTTTAGTAGCCTGTGATGGATGGGGTTATTTTCCTATTAAGCAAATATGTACAGGGGAAAAATCCTCTACTTTATATATAAAAAAAAGAAAAGAAGAAGAAAAGAAGAAGATTTTGTATAAAAACTCCCAATTCTGTTATTCCGGTTGATTGTCTGCCGCTGTCTTCAAAAAAAGGAAAGCAAATAAATTATGATTCACAGCTAAACTAAAGAAATGCCAGAATCAGTGTAATTCAAGTTTCACGTGTTTTGCTTCGGGGTGTCGATTTTTGGGAGAAGAAAATGAAAGTCCGTAAATATACCTATAGAATAGAGACCTTTAACAAAAATTCACCCATTTCGCTTGGTTTTCGCCAAATTTTAGATAAAATTGATTGTTGGTCTTATATCGTAATGATGACAATATAAGACCAACAATCAATTAATAGATAAGCTAATTAGATAAAATTAAACACATGCATATCAACTTAATTATTGATGACCGTAAAGTGGGGGAGCCCAAGTCAAAAAGTGAGGGGGGGTTGAGACCTCCCTGCCCCCCCCCCCCCCCGGTGCCGCCGTCCATGATAATTGTCTAGACATAACACAATAAAATCTCATATAAGTAGGTAAATGGGGTACTGGGTGTGGGGGTGAGGGGCATATTTATAAAATGCTTACATATGCAGATACAGTGTAACCCGGATATAAGAGACTCGGATATAAAAGAAATTTTCTCTGGTTCCAAATTAGAACCTGTGTTAATGTATATAAATTAGACCCGGATATAAGAGACCCACATATAAGAGAAATCCGGATATAAGAGAGATTTTCTCTGGTCCCGTCCTCCATGATATAAGAGAGTTCGTCTTGAGTGACAGTGTGATGTCGTAAATCAGACACCCTCTACCTTATGATTTTGCTTTGTGTGTCTAAGGGTAGCGCCACCCGCTTTTTTGCCGACTTTGCTTGTCGTTGCATTTATCTGGACAGCACTTTCACTTTACCCACAGTTCTGTTAAGTCAGAAGTTTGTTTGTTAATTTTGCCAATGAAAACCGTTTGCTTGCGATCATTGCAATTAGTGATGTCGGCGTCTCAACAAAAAACTCTGAGCATTTCTGAACAGTTGGAGCTCATCGACGATGTCAAAGTGAAAAAAACTCAAACTGGCCGCTGCGGTCAAAAAGTACGGAATCGGTTATTCAACAGCAGCAAAAATTCTCAAGAAAGAAGATGATCTCAGATCTTGCAGGCAAATGAACGGAAACACTAATTGCAAACGAAAACGCAAAACCGTGCACAAGGACGTTAACGAAGCGCTTACACGCAAGCATGTGTTCATGGAGCTACCATCACCGATCACATCATTAGACAGAAAACATCACAACTGGCTGTAAATCTTGAAGTTGATTTTGAACCGAGCAATGGCTGGCTCATGCGCTGAAAGCAGGCCAATAACGTTTCGTTCAAAAGATTTCACGGCGAATCAACGTCAGCAGATCACGTTTTCTACCAACGAATGGGTGACAAACGTTTTGCCGCAACTTTTTCGTGGATATGATCCAAAAGATGTTTGGAACTGTGATGAACGGGACTTTTCTACAAAGCCATGCCGTCTGGATATTTGCAATTTGCCAGCGACGAACATTCAAATGGGGCAAAAGTTCCCAAAGACAGACTCACGATGCTTCAGTTCACAAACATGGACGGCATTCAAAAGCAAGCTGTAGTTGTTGGTAAGTCGGCAAAACCACGCTGCTTTAAAAATGTCAAAACTCTGCCGTTTTCTTACTTCGCTAATCGTAAAGCCTGGATGACTAGTCAGCTGTTTCCTGACGTTATGAAAACGCTTGATCGAAAAATGATTGCTCAAAATCGAAAGATAATTCTGTTTTTGGACAATGCAACTTGTCATAACTTACTGCCGGGTACAAATCTGTCAAACATCAAATTGTCGCTCATGCCACCAAGCACCACCAATCTCATTCAACCTTTGGATCAAGGCATCATTCGTTCATTCAAAGCATATTATCGTCGGGAACTTGTTTGAATGCAAATCGCAGCGATAGATGCTACATCGCCAGTACTGCTGTCCGAAGTGGCCAATCAGATCACTGTTTTGAAGGCCATGCACATGATGAAACGAGAACTTTTCATGGTCAAACCGTCAACAATTCAAAATTGTTTTAAATTGAATCACAGGCTGAAGTGGAAGAAATACTCGGCGAAAATGATCAAGTTTATCCACCATCGGGCATGGAGCAAACAGATTTTGACGAATTCATCAGCTTCGACGACAGTACACAATGTTATGGAGAACTGACTGACATGGACTTCACACGTGGTATAAAATCGGATGATCAAGATTTTGACAAAGATGATGATGCTGAAAGCGTAAGTTCTGAAGTTTCTGAAAGTGACAAACCATTGCCAAATTCTCAGGCTGTCAGAGTTTCAAGCGCATTCAATGCAGCCAACTTTGAAGCAAAAAGCAGTAATCCTGATGGTGCATTGAAAATGATTTACGGACTGTATGAAAGTGTTCATGATGTTAACAAAGAGATTTCTGTACAATCAAAAATGACTGACTTTTTTAAGAAAAAGTAATTTTTGACTGAATTATTTGTAAAAACTGATTGAAAATGTATTTTTGTCTGTGTTTTTGTGTTTGTTTATGTCTATAACTGTTAAATAAACTAGTGCTCTGTACGTAAAAAGCATTATATGAAGTATTCCCATACTTACCTAAACGAAATAGACCAAACCCGTATATAAGAGACTTCTTCTCCGGTCCTGACAGCTATCTTATATCCGGGTTACACTGTATATACTTTACTCGGAAATCAAGGAGCCCCTTCCATGGGGGATAATGCTTGATTTATATATAAGATACATAGATCTACCTCTTAAACCTTGAGTTTTATTAATCTCCCTCGCATGCCGAGAAGATGTGACACAAGGTCGGGAAAGTGGGATTTCAAGCATTCCGTCAGCATTATCCGGTAGGGGTGCCTCAGGCGATTAGCTATGAACTAACATTCACAAGTAACATAAATTGGAACAAATACATAGAAGACATTGCCAAGACTGCTGCAAAGAAAGTGTGCTCCCTCTACCATGCTAAAAAACTTCTCACACCTGACAGTATCCTATATCTCTACAAAGCCACTATCCGCCCATACATGGAGTATTGTCGTCACATCTGGTCAGGTGTACCATCCACTAGTCTCTCTCTCTCTCTCTCTCTTAGACAAGGTCCAAAAAAGAGTCTCTAATCTAATAGATCCCTCACTATCCACAAAGCTCCAGTCCCTGTCCCATCGCTGCAATATTGCATCCTTATGCTTGTTTTACAAGTACTTCAATGGAATGTGCTCCAATGAGCTTGCTGCTCTGGTGCCCCTTCGACGTAAATACACTCGGCCAACTCGACAATTAGCTAAATCCCATCCATTCACTGTGGAGGTCCCCAGATGTCAAAGAGCTTTCTACTACAATAGCTTCTTTCTTTGAGTTGCCGGTATTTGGAACTCCCTCCCTGCTCCCTGTTTCCCCGACTGTATTGGCATGCAGAAATTAAAAACTAATGTGAACAAGCACATCTCACTGCACAACTTTCAATTTAGGATGACCCCTAAAACTTTCACTATCCCTAACAATTGCCTAGATTCCGGTGGTCTGATCGTGATATGAACTAAACCCGAAGTGTTGAGTTACTAAGTAGTGAAGAACACTAATTTTCCTATTTAATTATTCCCTAATACCTATGGTTCAAATTTCACAAAAATCGGATGTATCTGAATTTTTACGAGGGGCTTCCACGCCCTCTCTGCCCCTTTGCATAAACCTAAATCAGACTAAATATAACCCACATTACGATCCCTTACGCCTAATGGTTGTGTTCTAAAATTCATAATGATCGGTTAATTAGTTTAGGAGTGAATCCTGTACATACAAATATATAAACATATACACATACTTAACTTTATATAAATAGACACATATAAAAATAAGAGTATCGACGATATATTAGGAGAGTAGAAAGTGACTAACTTGGGTTTACTTTCAACAGCCTCGTAACTCTCACTTCCCTTATTTTGTCATTTAGTCCTCACATTCCATGAGCGATGTTTCTCACAAAGGGGGGAAACTGCTGTTTTCTGGGTCAGAATCTATCCATATAACAGTGATCATCGGCTAGTTTTTTTACCTTGAAGTAGGATTTTTTATTTTTTAGCTCTTTACATCGTGTGGCTTCATGCTTTGTCTGGGGCGATTTCCATAAAAATAAAAGTATATTTATAAGATATGAGAAAGATAAGAAAGGAGATAAACAAATCCTTTACAGAGGTTTTTTTTTAACATGAGAAGCTGTTTTTAAAACTACCAGACAAAGGTAAATGATAAAATTGCCGTCCTAAACAGAACGCGATAAAAAAAAATGGTGTATAGACGATAAAATGGCTTTATATTGTTTTGTTTTTTTAACGATTATTACATGATGAACCATTTCGAGTTAAAATCTATTTAGCATTACGCATTAGATCTGAAGAAAAACACTGCTAGCATAATCGAAGTTTTTACAAAATGGCGTCTTATTGGAACCGAAAGTAGGGTATTATGTAAAAACCAAACTGACTTTACGTTAACTGAAACAAAGCAAGCACTTTGACTATCCAAAAAAGCAACTTTAATAAAAGTTTTTAATATTTGTTTTTAGTATATAAAAAAATATTATATATATATATATATATATATATATATATATATATATATATATATATATATATATAAATAATTTTATAACATAAGAAGTGTTTACAAATTGTCTATAAAAAAGTCGTGAAAGAAATATTTTTATAAACACTTAATTTTTAAAAATAAATAATTTTTATATTTCACTACAAAACTTTACTTCGTTTCATTACACATTTTTTACGTTCCAGCTTTTTGTATTGCCCATGGAGCTAAGATTGTTTTTTTTTATCGCTCAAGACGAAAAAACTGTATTTCCCCCTATTACTATATAATACTAAATTTGTTTTAACTCCAAAACGTTCATCATGTCATAATCTTTTTTTTATTTTTTTATTCGAATTTTTCAAGGAACTGTTTAGGACGGCAATCTAATCATTTAACCAATCAAGAGTTTGTGTGTCTGTCTGTGTTTCTCGCCTATACGTAACACTTTGAAGTATTTTGCTATTCGAGATATTATTGAAATAAAATAAAAACAAAGAAAATAAAAACGAATTTTGAAAATCTTATTTACAAAAAAATTGTAAACATGACAATATTTTGAATCATTTTTTTCTGAGCCCTACGCCCGGGCAACGTCAGGGAGTTACAACGATTAATAATTAAAAAAAAAAATCAGTGTAAAATTCTTTTACGCTGCGTTATTTGAAAAGACCGGTGCTTGCCAGTCAGAGCTGGATGAAAGTAGTAGAGACTGACATGACCTAGATTTTTCCAGAAAACTTACGACCCCCCCCCCTCCTTCGCGCACACACACGAACACACACACTGACGATATCACTGACAAACTTGACCCGGTTAACGCCTCCCCTACCGCTATATAAAAGCCACGTGTTCGTGTTATACTTCACATTTTACGCGCTCTCTATCACGTAAACACACGCATTCACCAAAAAGACGCACTTGAAAAAAGGACGCGCATTTACTAGACAAACAGGTCTCTTCTATTCCACAAAACAGAACAGTCCAACTAAGACGATCAACCATGTCTCGCGACCTTATGATCCCAATGCCTATGATGCCATGGGGCTTCTTCGAAAGACAGAGGTCCTTATTTAACGAGATGTACAACGACATGGAAGAAGAATTCAAGGTGTTCGACAAGGAACTGGAACGCGTCCGAAGCGACCTCTTCCAACTGGAGCCGTTCGACACGCAGCCAAATTTTCTACCGTTGGAAAACCCGATCGTGTCCGACATCGACGGCAAAAACAAGAAACTGGCTCTTCGTTTCGATGTCAACAAATTCAAACCGGAGGAGATCGAAGTGAAGGTCGGCGACGACAACGTTCTGCGTGTCCACGCCAAACACGAAGAGGTCACGCCGGACAAGAAAGAGTTCCGAGAATTCAGCAGACATTACACCCTGCCGAAGAGTGTCGACCCGGCGCAGCTGAAGTCCTTCCTGGCCAAAGATGGGGTCCTTCATATCGAAGCACCGACCCCGGATGCCATTGAGGAACCGAAGAAGGAAAGACTCATCCCAATTGAAATGGAATAAAAGCCAATGAAAAAGAATAAACAAAAAGAAAAACAAAAACTGTTCATTGCTACAATAGTGGCGCGGCCGAGAAATGGTATTTCTTTTCATTTTCATCTGAACCCACAAAATCCTAATAATCAACATTCAACTTTTCTCTATAGAAACTAGTACCCGTCAATGTAATATAATAACATATAACTTTCGCAGAATCTTCGTTTTTCGCGATTAAATTGATTTACAAGCATAAAAAAACTGTACATTAGTTAAAAACAACTTATTTTTTGCTTAACATGATTATTTTACTTTTATTAAAAAACTTGTATGCCATTTTGAATTGACAAAATACATCTAGAGAGCCATATTGAACTTGACTAACAATAACCCAATTAATCCAATGGGATTATGGGTATTTTTTTAATGTCTCCCCCCCCCCCCGCATTATTGTGGATTATTAAAAAGTGATTTCTCCGTGTCGTTTAAAATTCGAAAGTGATTTAAACTGTCAATTCAAAATTTCTGTGTAGAATTGAAGTTTATAATTCAAAGTCAATTTTTCTTGTTTCTTTTTGCGCTCTTAAACCAGTGAAATACTGTATTTTGACGCGCCACTATTGTACCATCAGACTTTTTTCTTGTCTAGTTTCAAACGAGATTAGCAGTGCATTCAATTACTTTGTTAAAAACAAGTTTTTCTTTCCTTTTCAATACGAATTGTCATATTTCGACTTTGACATTTTGTTCATTTATATTCATTTTTGTTTTGGTTTACAAATTATTTTTTTCTTTTTCTACGGAATAATTTCTAGAAAACCCATCATCTCATCAAACAACATTTTATCACGGAATTTTCATCGTTTTTTAAAACCAAGAAAAAATTGCAATTAAGTTTATCTTAGAATTTTTACCATTAAATTGTTCTCTTTTGTACAAAAAAACTAAAAACTAAAAAAAAACTAAAAAAAAAAAGTCTTTGTCATGAAGTTTTATTCCTATTGTAATATGGACAATGACAATAAATAACACGAATTCTTTTATATCCTGTCTTTGTTTCTTTTATTTCATGTATTGACGATGGTATACAAAGTTTTCCTCCTTAAAAAAATCTAGATAAAATAAAAAAACATTTCTTTTAAATTTTCAGATTAAGCAAAAAAGACGAAATTGCTTTTTTTTACTTTAATTTTTTTCCTATTGCCAACCGGACTTAGAGTTAGGAAAAGGCATATTTTTTTGTTTTTGCATGTTGATTACTGAACTTTCTCAGTACGTCATTGACATTAATAATACTAAAATCTTTCTTTGACACATGCCCTACCATTAACACTAAGTCCCTGTGGCGATATGAAAAAAAATCTCAGTCTGGTTTTCAATATTTTTTTTTTTTTTATATTAATTTTATTTCTGATTAAGGCACATGTTCGTCTTTAACCACTGTCCGTTTTTCACAACTTTTTGCGGCATTACTACCCGTTTTTTTTCAACTTTTTTTACAAATAAATTTCTTTTATTTTTTCGGTGTACAAAAAGTGGGGGATCAGTTTACATTAAATTTATATAGGAAACTGATCCCCCCTCCTAAAATCAAATGTATTTGAAAAACAATCCAAAAAAGCACGGAATTCGGCACATGTTCGTCTTTTCTCACAGTCCGTTTTTCACAACTTTTTACTGATCAGTTTTTTTTCTTTTTTCGGTGTACACTTACCTATCAGGCTGCTAGAGAATTCCGGGGTTTTTGGAAATTTTTTTCTAATATTTTACATTTTAGGAGGGGGGATCAGTTTCCAATGTTAATTCAACGTAGACTGATCCCCCTCTTTTTGACCATCTCAATTTAAAAAAAAATCTTTTTCGGTGTACGATTACCTATCATGTCAATAGAGAATTCCGGGGGTTTTGGAAAGAAATTTTTAAAAATTGTGATTTTAAGACGGGGGATCAGTTTTCAATGTAAATTCAACGTAGACTGATCCCCCACTTTTTAACCATCTCAAATTTTAAAAATTATTCTTCTGCTTACAATTACCTATCATGTCACGAGAGAATTCCGCCGTTTTTGGAAAGAAATTTTAAAAAATTGAGATTTTAAGTTGCGAAAAGCGGACTATGGTAAAAGGCGAACAAGACTGATCCCCCGTCTTAAAATCTTATTTTTTTTAAATTTCTTTCCAAAAACCCCGGAATTCTATCGCGACATGATAGGTAATTGTAAGCAGAAGAATAATTTTAAAAATTTGAGATGGTCAAAAAGAGGGGGATCAGTCTACGTTGAATTTACATTGAAAACTGATCCCCCGTCTTAAAATCTCAATTTAAAAAAAATTATTTCCGAAAACACCGGAATTCTCTATTGACATGATAGGTAATTATACACCTAAAAAGATTTTTAAAAAAATTGAGATGGTCAAAAAGAGGGGGATCAGTCTACGTTGAATAAACATTGGAAACTGATCCCCCCTCCTAAAATGTAAAATATTTGAATTTTTTTTCCAAAAACCCCGGAATTCTCTAGCAGCCTGATAGGTAAGTGTACACAGAAAAAAGAAAAAAAAAACTGGTCGGTAAAAAGTTGTGAAAAACGGACTGTGAGAAAAGACGAACATGTGCCCGGAATTCTCTAGCGACATGATAGGTAATTGTACAGTGTACACCGAAAAAATAAAATAAAAATATTTGTAAAAAAGTGGCGAAAACCTGGTGGTGGAAAATAACGAAGAAGCGCCAAAAACTGTAATATGTTATTAAATGTACTTTTTACTTGTTCATATAAGTGCTAATCTTAGAAAAAAATTAAAAAACTTGTCCAAAGATATTTTTCCAAAATTATTATTTCTTTTGTTGAAAAAAAAAAAAAATTTTTTTTACGGAATATGATTCACTATGTATGGTTCAAAATGTCCTCTTCTGAAAATATTTTTTAAAAATATTAATTTTTGACAGTTTTATGAGTTTTTTTACCCTAAAATATAGTTTAGCCAAATTGACTGTTATACGATGGATAATTTACACGGTGGACTAATCCGTAATTAATCAGGGCACATGTTCGTCTTTAACCACTGTCCGTTTTTCACAACTTTTTACTGACCATTTTTCTTTTCTTTAATATGTTATTAAATGTATTTTTTACTTGTTCATATAAGTGCTAATTTTAGAAAAAATGTAAGAAATTGTTCAAAAATTTTTTTTACAAAATTATTATTTATTTATTTATTTTTTTTTCTTGAAATTTTTTTCTTTCCCTTTATGGAATATGATTGATTCATTATTGTTCAAAATGTTCTCTCCGGTAAGAAATTTTCAAAAAGTATTAATTTTTCAGTGCAACTCCAGTTTAGCGGATACTTTCGAAAAAATAAAACAAACTGAGGAATATCTGTTTGACGTACGTACCTGTCACGCGCTGAATATATCCTATACCAAAAATCACGTAAATTAATCAAGTACTTTTTTTTTTATAAAAGAAAATTAAATTTTAGCGATTTATGAAGAGGAAGTGCAAATATGACAGCCATGTTGGGATTATTCAACGAGGGATAACTGTAAACGAATTACGCTTATCCCCCTTTGAATAAATCAAAATGGCTGTCATATTTGCATTTCCTCTTCGTAAATCGCTAAAATTTAATTTTCTTTTATAAAAAAACAAAACTACTTGATTATTTTACGTGTTTTTTTTGGTATAGGATATATTCAACCCCAATTTTTGACAATGCTATGAGTTTTTTGCACTAAAATATACTTTAGTCGTCAATTTGTTTTTGCAATATTCCACGTTGGATACGCCATTATTATGATGTTTAATTTGTAATATATTTCAATTTCATTTTTACTAAACACTGTTTGATTTTATGATTTGTTTCTTACAAAACGAAACATACTCCCCCTAAGTCTGGGGGAGGGGGTAACGCCCTCTCAAAAAATACCCCCTCCACCGAACAAACCGAGAAAGAGCAGTTGCCACCCGGACGTAGCGTTTAGAAGTATTTTTTTTTTAAGTTGCTGAAAAACGCTAATCTTTAATCATAATTCGGGATATCTGCAAAATAAAAATAAAGAAATTCCGCAAAAATCAGAAAACAAATGAATATTTACAAAATAAAAAAAAAGAAATCTGCAGGAATCAGACAAATTAATACAGTAGATTAATTTGCCCTGTCACCGCTTGTAAAATCAGACAAAACTAATCGATAAAATTTGGGAGTTTACCGCTTCAATATAACCATAGTTATGAGCTCTTGTGAGAAATGAGAGATGAAAATGAACCGAGGCAAATGCAAAAATATTTGCCTCTTCTGCAGATAATATCTTCATAGACAACAAAACGGTTGAAAAATCAAAGATTTTGTGTTTCTTGGCTTAGTGGTTTCAGGATCCTCATCTGACATTAGTAGAAAAATAAGAATAGCAACTTCTGCATTTAAGCATCTAAATTTTATTTTTCATAGAGGTTTTATCAAAGACAAACGCAAGAGGTACACGATAGAACATGATACATAAAGAGGGATGAAAATTACAGGTGTAATTACTAGGACTGACCAGGAATAGGAACTTCTGCATTTGGGCGTCTAAAAGAACAGATATAGTGCAGGAAGGACATATTAACGCCTTTGAAGTTAAGACTTTACAATGCATTGATAATGCCTATTTCTGTTTATGCAAGTGAAACATGGGCTATACTGGCAGAGTATGTGAGAGGAAGCTCAATGTCTTTGAAATTAAATGTTTAAGAACGATCCTTGGAGTAACTTTCCGAGACAGTCGAAGAAATGTGGATATCAGAAAGAGGCTTAATATTAACAGATCCATCAACGAGTTTATTTTAAAAGAGCGATTAACTTGGTTTAGACATGTTTCCCCGATTGCCAGACTCCAGCTATGTGAAGGAATCATATCAAGAAGATTTAATTCAAGAAAGATTAAGATGACGACCACCAAAGAGATTGGCACATCAAATATGGGTTGAGACTGGCATGCTGCTCCTGACAGCTGGAAAACTGGCCCAAGACCGTGATAAGTGGCAGAATTTTGTTCCCAAGGATGTGGTGAAGCTCTCTGGAGTATGCAAATAAGTCAATGGTTTTTATTATAGAGTGGGGATTTTTTTTTTTTTTACTTTAATTCACCCCAAACAAGGGGGCACATTGCCACTGTGATGTAAGGGGCGACTGTGGATTAGGGGCCAGATTTATAGGGACATTCTAAGTGGGGAGTTGAGCAGCGAGATGCCTGTTTACATTACATTTAAATTTCTGCATGTTAGTGCAGGGAGGAAATACCAAAGGCTAGCTATTAGAGTAGAAAGTCTTCTGGCATCTGGGTACCTCCACAGTAAAGGGATGGGATTTAGTTGATTGTTGGGCGTATTTATGTCGAAGGGGCATAAGAGCAGCAATTTTGTCAGAGCACATTCCAGTAAAGTACTTGTAAAACAAGTTATAAAGTACAATCCAGTAAAGTAAAACTGTCCGTATATTTATATGAGACTTATGGAGTTTCCCCATGTTAAAAAAAGGATAATGTTGAATTATAGTTAACAAAAAAGAGATGAAAAAAAAAATTACAACAAATAACTTTTATCAAACGCAAGAAAATTTAATCTTCTATCGCTTTGCATAGCTTTTCAGTTTTGACACTTTTTGTAAGAGTTTTTTTTTCCATATTTTGTATCGTTTCCTAGGAGGCTTATAAAAACAGATTCCAAATGGCGCAACCACCCGAGGTCAAAATCTTCGGAATAGTGCAAAGTATACCGCAATAAAAAAAGAACTTAACAGTTTCAGTAAATTAAAAATATTCAGATCGATCGAAGATTAAATTTTCGACCGATTGGTAACAATTATTAGTTGTATTTTTGTTTAATTTTCGATTTTTCAGTCGTTAAACATGCGACATTGAAACTTCACATCAAGTAAAATGCGGCGCCATCTTGAATTCCTATTCTTACAAGCCTTCCAGGAAACGATACAAAACCTGAAAAAGAAACAAACACCTACAAAAGTGTCAAAATTGAACCGCTATGCAATTCGATAGAAGATTAACATTTCTTGCGTTTAGTAAAAGTTATTTGCTTTTTTTCACCCCTTTTCTTTGTTAACTACAATGTACCATTGCAAAAGAATTATTGTAGCGACCAGTGTTTTTCAGCAGACAACACTACATGGACGGTGAAGCGGCTGGAAATAACTGGATTTTTCCGGAAGAATCGATGAGCACTGACAAAAAAAAAAACAGAGAAATGCGCACACAGACACAACCGCTACTCACCCACAAACAAAAGAATTACGACTAAATTAACAGCTGCCCCCTGGGGTGGCTATTTCATACCAAAATCAGACCAACAGAGTCTTGGTCATCTTTTTTTTTTTTTAAATGGAAATCGCTCCAGACAAAGCATGAAACCACTTGATGTAAGGAGCTAAAAAAAGAATACTACTTCAAGGTCAAAAACTAGCCACCAATAAGTATTAGATGGATAGATTTCGACCCAGAAAACAGCAATTCTTCTTCCTTTGTCAGAAACATCGCTCATGGAATGTGAGGACTAAAGGACAAAATAAGGGAAGCGAGAGTTATGAGGCTGTCGAAAGTAAACCCACCAGTCACTTTCTACTCTCCTTATGGCTGGCAGGGTCTTGTTCTCTGTCAGTGTGAGGTATGGTTCTGTGTAGTTCTAGGAGGTTCACCCTCCCAGGCTTTACCTTCTCACCCTTTGAGAAGGGGTTAGTTTATTGTAAATCGGCCAGACAATTTTTGTTTGCCCAGAGTGCTGTTCCTCTAGAGCGGTGGCTTTTTAAATGCCACTTTCCCAATCCTGTGTCTAATCTTCCCGCCGTGGGAGGAAGATAAATAACTTGACAACTGGCATGCACCCACACACACACACCCACACACACACACACACACACAATCCATTGACTCCCTCTTCCTTAACTATAATACAAATGTGTTATCTGTCTGTCTCTGTGTCTAGAATGCAATTAAAAACAAAGACCTATATCAAGACCAAATGCAATTTTCCTGGAGTAAAATTTGACGAGGAATCAAATGGTGGTATTCATTTTATATTACTTTTTTTCTTAATAATATTGTGGGGTCTGCATACGCGCTGGACACCCATAAACAGCAAAGAAAAGGTTTTAACTAGCTGTCCCTAACCGGCGTTGCCCATGAATCTTTTTATTTTTATTTTTGTTTTGTTTTATTTCATTTTGTTTTTTAATAAAGTTTTATTATTCCGGTATGATTTGGTCATTAAATTATTAATTGAACCAAATTATTATTAAACTATAACTAATTGTTATTAAGATATTAATGTTGGTTTAATCTTTATTCATGAAAATATCGGATGTAAATAGATTCCAAACTTCTGATGTTTTAATTTTTATGATTTGCTAGGATTCTAAGCCAGTTTAAATAACTTTCTATTCGACAGTTTAAACGCTTCAAAATTCCTTTAAAATTTTGAAGAGTTTCAGCTATTTACATATTATGAATGAACAGTGGTCATGTCACTAATGCTTGACGTTCAATGAGAATTACTTCCCATCAAACCTCAAATCACATGGGTTCGTCCATCTTTTGCATTTGTGGGCTTTCGTTACTTTTGTGAATGTGCGTCTTTGTGCATTCACTACATAGGCCGTGATCGTCCATTTGTTGTCTTCGTCTGAAGTCGGTGCTCGATTCTGACACCGGTCGCAATGTCAATCATGTGAGTTTAAATTGGGAAGGAAATTCAAATGACGAACTTACTTAGAAGAGTAATTCGCCTGGCTATGTCTGACTGAAATAGAATAAGCAAAACAGAATCATCATTCTGCACGAAATAAACAATGGCTTAAAAACTAAAGAAGTGTGCAGATTTATTTACTGAAAACGCAGGAACGAAATGAAGGTTGTACAATGGGTTGGTTAATGTAGACAAGACGAAATAACGTTATCCTGGAGTTCCACGACTCGCCTACCGTAGGCCTGGTAGAGAGCGCAGGAATATACGCAGGAATATACGTCTTGTCTGTTTGAAAATAATAATGGAACTGGAGATCTCCACTCATCATGTGGTTTGTGTTCGCGCTAAAACACGATTCATTGTGTATGAATCTCATGCAGTGAAGAGCGATGGTTGCATAATCTCTAAGCCAAATCACATTACACTGCCGGTCATGTAGACCGATAGAAAATAGTTCACTCATGTAACTGCTACAAACTTAAAAAAAAAACTATGGTTTATGTATTTATTATTACGTTTTAACTTTAGAATTATTATTAATTTGCTGCTTATACAATTCAGCCCCTATGGCTGCCAATATTGGCTCGTTATAATCCGATAGCGAGTTAAGACAACAACCGAGAAGGAACCACACAAAATAAAACTCGGGTTACTGAAACAGAACACTAAAAAGAAAAAAAAGTCAATACTTTATTTAAATGCAAAATGTTGGGGGAAAAAAAACACATCACCGTGTGAATTGATAATATGGCCGATATAAACAAATCGAACAAAGGAAATAAATATGTCCATATGATGCCACAAAAGAAATAACCCACGTTGTCTAATATTTTTTTACAAAATGAAAAAACTTTTTAAAAACATTTGCTCTTGTGGCATAAAACGAAGAGATTTATTTCCCTTCGCATTTTTGTTTGATTTGTTTATATCGGCCATATTAATACTTCAACATAATGAGATCTTTTTTCAGCTATAATTTACTGTTGGTTTTACAAACAAATTAAATTATATAATGATTTTATGCAATAAGTTTTTTTTTTAAATAGTACCAAGTGACATTTTTTTCTTTTTAGGATACCCCTAAAGTTAATGTTAACCAAAAGTTCTCCTTTAAAAATAAAATAGCTGACCCCCAATCGTCCATTGACCAAAATATCCAGGTCATATCACCCAGACCAAAACGTCTGTTGGCCAAAATGTCCGCCCACCGCCACTAACGAAGGCTGTCCAGGTAAAAAGGGAAAAATGCCAAAAATGTAGATTATAATCTAATAATAGAAAGCAAAACCTCTTCACAAAAAATACCCACTTTATACTCAGGATGCTGGCGAAGATCAACAGCGGACATATCAGTGGCTGTGAAACCCAGGGCTCAAAAGGGGGGGGGGGTGAGGGGTGAAGTGGGGTATTCTTGCTAATCAATAAACTGACATTTTCTCAACTGAACCCTTAAAAGAAAAACTATCTATTATTTGTATTGTTCGAACAACTATTCTCATCTTGGTTGTTCCTAATTTACTTGCCTCCCTACGAGGGCAGAGTTAGACACACGGTCAACTTTTAATGTGGGGACAAATCCAGCTCCCTCAAAAGAGGCAGTCTGGATTCGAACAAAAATAAAAATTTCCTCAGTCTAGAAGGATTTCTCCTTAAGTGTCTGACAACAAAAAGATGAAGTGTAGTATCAGAACAGATATTACACTTTGCTCATAGCCAAAAGGTTTGTTATTTTCACAATGTTTCGACTGATGTAAACTCTGGCCTTTTTCAGGTACATGGACACGTGGCGCAACAGATAAAGGTGTTGATTACCAATCAGTTCTAAGTGACAGTCTTCTGGAGGTTGAAGGTTCAATCCTTACGACAAGCGATTATAACTAAGAATAACATAATAATTAACACTTCTACGTGGCTAACGGAACGAGAACAATCTAACCCCATAGATAAAGGGTTTCGTTCGAAATTCTGTATAGATTTCCAAGTTCAACAAAGATTCCTACATTCAAAAAGAAGATTGGAGGTTACATCGGCCGAAACGTTGGGAAAATAACCAAGATGTGAATAGTAGTCCGAAAAATCCAAATTATAATTCCTCATCTCAAACATTCTGAAACATAAAAAAGTCATTCCTTCCTACCACCACTCCCACTCCCTCTATTCTCGTCTACCCACCATCTAAAACATTCAATATGCAAACAAACAAGCAAGCAAGAATTTAAGTATTCAATAGATGTAAAGAAAGAAATTGTGACAATTTTGATATTTTATTCAATACATTTTTTCAAGCATTTTTTGCTTATTTCATTTTGTTCTAGTCTACTTTCATTTTTCGGTGCTTATCCATAAATCTACCGACATGGGGGTAAAATTAAGAAATATCTTTATGATGTATGTACTTATGACGAAGAGCATATATCGTACACCAAACATCACGTAAATTGATCAAGCAGTTTTAATATTTTTACAAAATCAGGGGCTTTCGTATTACAGGCCCCCCCCCCCCCCAAAAAAAAAAAATATCTTTAATTTTGAAGAGTCAAATGACAGGGGGGGGGGGATAATTCAAAGTGTTCCCCCAGGGTTTATCTAAAAATGGATTTTAATGCTCTGAACTTGAAGATATTTTATATTTAACCAGAGATAATGCCAAAATAATAGACTTCTTGCAAGCGCACAGATTAATTTCAAGTGCGGAGATCTGCATCTGTGGCCATGCTCGTGCAGATTGCTGAATTTTACTCTGTGTAAAACTTTCATTTATTTCAAAAACTTTATTTTCCATGTTTCATGTATTTTTCCTTTCATTTACATATTTTTCTATTTTTTACTTTCTATGATGCTTAATTTATTTGAATAAATCTTTTTTTTTGATTTTTATTGGTGCCGAATACCATAAAGCGTTGTGATTGGTTGATTCCTAAATAATTCTTTTACGTATATATATATTTTTTTTTACTTTACTTTAAGTTAATTAAAATGCATAACAGTAAAATCCCTTTTAAGATAAATTCTGGGGGAACACTTTGAATTATTTCCCTCTGTCATCTGACTTTTCAAAATTAAAGATAATTTTTTTTCGGCCCTGTAATACAGAAGCACCGAAAATAATTTTTTAAGCGGCTGATGGGAATTCGCAGGAATTGTTATTATGTACAAGGCTGATTCTAAAAACTCTATTTCTGAAGAGTTTGCAGAAGTTGGAATTTTTTGAGTTATCTTCCTTAGTTTTCAAACACGGTGTGGATATGTTGACGATCGTTGTTTACCTATAAAATTTGGTTTTCTTTTGTAAAAAAAAAAAAATAACGGGGTTCATTTACGACGCTCAGCAGAGTCGCGAACGGGGTCCAAAAAAAGAACGAGAAAGGGTTTAAAAACATAAATTTGCAACAAGTGAAGTTGACCTACGACGAGAATAGATATTTTTCTACTTACCTATGTAATTTGTTTTTATTTTTACGTATTATAAATGGGTTTTCATTAGATGTAAAAAAAAAAATTTCTTGTTTTTTTTCCCACTCGTTTTCACAAATTCAATATGGCCGACTCAGGTGCATTCGTTAGTAACCCCCCCCCCCCCCCCAAATCGGACATTTTTTTCCCCAAGTTCCGGTGACAAAACTATTGATTTCTAATAAATAGCGGTTGTAACGGTCTAAAAATACAAACAAATGCCACAGGCAAGTTAGAAAATAACTTTTACAGCCTACAGTTACTTTTATATATTGTATATTTGTTTTGTTTTTTAGCGTTTTTACTCTGCTGAGCGTCGTAAAAGATTCCCAAAATAACTACTTGATCAATTTACATGATTTTTGGGATAGAGTATATGCTTTCCGTCACAGGTACGTACATCATAAAGATATTTCTTTCTATTTTACCAGATCGGTAGATTTATGGATAAGTACCGATTTTTCTTTAGTATTTAAAAAAAAAGAAGTTTTCTTGTTGGTTAATTTAACAGCTGAGATTTCCTACGGTCTTACGAATTATCTTTCCTTTGCAGCAGACATCAAACATGGCGTCGTATTGTCGGGAAGCACAACACGCTGGTTGGATGCCAGTTCGATTCAAAAGCTGATAACCACAGCAGATCTTTTGACGAGGCGTGTAATAAATGGAACCACATTTAGCTAAAAATTAAAAAACAAAAAGAAAAAAAAAACATTAAACATTTTGAATGATTTCAATAAATTCCTTGTAAAATTGAACCTCGATTGAAAATTAATTTTAATTTTCGGTGCTTCTCCATGGTAACACCCATATGAAATATTGCCCTCATAAATAAATGAACAGGATAATTTTAAGAAATACTTACTTTCTATTGAAAAATAGCGTACACCAAAATTTACGGAAAATTATCCAGTAGATGTTTAATAATAAAAAAAAGAAGAAATTGTTTATTAATATTAGCATGTTTTTTTAGTTTGACGCCATTTTAAATCTCTATTTATGAAGAGGTATATTAAGGGGACTTGAACAGTGACGAAATTCATAATGACGACAATAATGGCGGCGAAATCCCGGCTATGGATAAAAGTAGAATTTCGTAAATAAGAACAAAACTACTGGATTAATTTCCGTAAATTTTGGTGAACGGTATTTTTTTCAGCACAAGTAAGTACTTCTATAAATGTTTCTTGTTATTTTCTTTTTAACAGCAATATTTCATATGGGTGTAACCAATTAGAAGCACCAAATTTTCTGTTAACATATTGATTTCTATAGCAGCAAAACACACACACTTTGTCTTATCTTATATACAGTAGAGCCAGTTTTTTCTCCATATCTCTGACATAAATAGTTTCTTTAATAAGGTATGTACTTAAATCTATTTGAATATAGACATAAATTTTGATGTAAGTCATCACTCTTGACGCAATCCTTTACCTGTATAAGAGTCAAATACATCCTAAGATGGAGTACTGTTGGCACATCCTGGGAGGTGTCACTCAGAGTACTCTTTTCTGCCTTGACAGAGTACAAAACCGACTTCGAAATCTAGTGGGCGATGTCCTCTTCTCTTCCCTACAGCCTTTTTCAAACAGAAGAGAGGTTGCTAGTCTTTCCTTACTCGATCGTTATTTTCATGGTAAGTGCTCGACTGAGCCCCAATCTATGGTTACCCCTGTAAAACAACAAAAACTCATCTAGCTACAACCACTGTAAATAATTTCCCATTCTTTTCTCTGTGGACCTAAAACTAAACGGAACTTTCATGAGCAATTTTTTTTCTACCAACCTGTATAAAGAAAAAATAAGGAAAACTTAGATAAGTAATTTGTATCAATATATATATATATTGATAAGTAATTTTTAATTCTTATAAACATTTTCGCTTCTACAAAATGACTATTCTCTCCTAAGGTGGAAGTTCTTTTTTTGTTTACTAAAAAGGACTCACCACTTAGCAAGGCCAAATGCTACTCGAGGCTAAGGGTTTAGGGTTAGGGTTAGTGAGCTTGAATGTTTGTCAGAACCAAATCCGAATATTTGTAGGGACGGTTCTCGATAGAAATCTTTTGACATTGGTTTTGAAGACAACCAAGTAGTAATCTGCAGGGAAGCAGTCCCGCGGTGATGTGTTCCACAGACGAGAAGCCCTTGCAAAGAAACTCTGTTCATGGAAATTTCACCTTCCTGAGGAAGAAAGGAAAGTTTTTCTTAAAAAATGAGTTGTTTTTTTTTTTCGATATATTTTGTATTATTTACTATAAGAGAAAAACATAAGAAATTGACTTATATTCGGAGAATTATTAAACTATAGAGTGACCCCCCCTCCTCAAAATAAATGCCACCCATGGAAACGTTGATAAAATTCGCAATTCTTTCTTCAATCTAACCATATTTGGTACAAATAAACTCTAGTCTATGAATAATAACATCAATGTTTGGTGCATTTTGGGGCAGGAAGCCGGTATCTTCAGACAGCCTGATCTGGTAGCACCAGAATCAAATATTTAATAGATTCTATTTGTATATGAATGTTTTATGGATTAATTTCTTTTGTAGTCATATATTTTGTAAATAAATAGTCTGAGACTCATCATCATCATCATCATCATCATCATCATCATCATCATCATCATCATCATCATCAGTTTAACATCCATTTTACATGCTGGCATGTGTTGGACAGCTTTAAGAAATTGACTTCAAAACTAACCTATCTCTGACCAAGTCTTTATTTATCCCTCTAAAAATCTAATCCCGATCGTACTATTAAACCTGATCTTTCTTTGATCAGACACCACCCCCCTCCGGAACTTGTAGACGCTGAGGGTCAATTGTACCAAGGAAAAGAAAGGCTTGATCACTGCTTCATGTTACTAAATATTAGTATTTTGGGTTCTAATTCTGAAACTAGCAGCAGCTCAAAACTGTACTTCGTTGTGTATCTTCGTCTCAAGTAAGGTGATTGGAATTCCGCCTTTGTATTATATTCAATAAAAATATATGAGTTATCCCCTTTGCTGATTTATAGCTGTCAGGTGATTATTATCTCAGTGTTTCTGTTCTATGAAACAGCCTACCAGAGGTAGTTACGATGTCTATCATATCCAGGTTTTAAAGTAGCCTCGATTAAACATTCAAACGGGATATAGACATACACATCTTCTAAATGTCCTTTTATATAACTTGTTGCACTTTGCTATTTTTTACCAATAAATTTGATTTGATTTAATTTGATTTAAAGATGTTTCGATATTATCAGTCGTCTGGGCCGGACTAAATAATTTTGTTTAATAGATTGTAGTGAAGTATGTTATTATATTGCCAATAACATGGTACAACAATAACAAATGAAAATTGGCTAGTCAGAAGCAAAGTTTTATCTGTCAGCTTAAATACTATTTGGGTCTGACTTTGAAAATCTGTCAAGATAACTTAATAGATTGGATGTGTAACAGTCGCCATTCTTTAAAAATGCGGATATATTAGTATTATACATTTAGGAATAGAAACTAAATGGGAAAAAGGTGGTCGTGCTTAAGCTTTTCACAGAAGAGTTCCATTTTTAGAAACATTCAGGAAGAGAAAATAAAAATCATGTCTTACCAACTCGTCTTCCGGACTTCAATTTAGTTGTTGTTGTTGCTGTTGTTGTTGCTGTTGTTGTTGTGGTGGTGCTGGTTAAATTGGTTTGGCTCACAACACTGGCCACGATGCAGGCCATCACAATAGATAGAAGGAAGATTTTCATTTTTTGTCAAATCCTTTTTTCTCTGGACGAGATTAAGCTGAGAAATCGGTTTTTATGAACTTTTGTCCGACAGAAGGAGAGATTGACTAACAAGAAGACTCCGCCAGAGAATGTGTCATGTGGATTCTCGGATATTTAGGAGGAATGGGTTTTGTTTGGAAAGTTTTTATGAGAGGGAGGGGGGGGCGATTTGGAGCCGTTACGTACTGTTTGGACTTTTCCTAAGACATTGACATAGAGACATGTTAGCTTTAAAGGGACACATACTCGCATTCATACACGTATGTACTTATAGACACCCCCCACACACACACACACACACTCACATGTACCTTAACATTCATGCAGGCAGAAATACATAAACACACACATACATATTTATAAGCACAACCACTTGAAGGCACGCTCAAAGCTAAACAACCATTGAATGTGCGTGAAATGTTTGGGAATGTTGTTTGTACATTATTTGCTTCTTCCGGACAAAAACGTCCCTTTGTCATGAATACCAAGGATTACAAAAGGTCGATAAATCCACTCATAATATAAGGGGCCTTTTCCGTGTGTCCGTCAATCACACTTTTTTTAAATGTAAGAAATACATTGCGGAATTTGTCTCATTTCGATATCGAAATATCTGAACTTCTTTTAGAAATGGAAAATATTGCATTAATAGTAAATAATAAATTCCCAACAAATAAAGCGGATGCCATGACCGGAAATCGAAACCGAAACCGAAACCTTGAGATCTACGGTCTGATGTTCTACGAACTGAGCTATTTAGATTTTATTATAAATAGATCTTAAAACATTAACTTAACAACATAATTATAGCTTTGACGTGACGTCATAGATTTATGATTTATATCATGTTTCAAAACATATATCTATTAATATATATATATATATATATATATATATATATATATATAGTATGTCAACATATAGATTTTAAATGAATAATTTGTATAAATATTATATAATTCTAAAAATGCCCTTTATATTATACTAGCGGGGCTACCCGGCGTTGCTCGGGGTCATAAAAACATAATTGAAGAAAAATTGCGTATGTAACATCTTTATATTAAAACTTCTATTTCTCTCCTTCTCTCTCTATAGCTGTCTCTTTATCTTTCTACTTTTCTCTACCCTGGTCGCTACTTTTAAATTTTGCCTTTTGCGAAAGCTGTTTCTTCCCCACCATTTCATCCTACGTTTCACAGGGCAATAGTATGACTTATTTCTATAAAAAGTACCACCACTGTCTGCGCCTTCTATATAGGTACTTATAACCGCCCCGGTGTTCATACTATATATTTTGAATCCCCTCATGATATCCTTCATCATTTTAACTCCCCTCGTTATATTCATCATTTTCGATCTCCTCATACTATTAATCATTTTCAATCCCCTCATAATATTCTTCATCATTTTCAATCTCCTCATACTATTAATCATTTTCAATCTCCTCATACTATTAATCATTTTCAATCCCCTCATAATATTCTTGCTCATTTTCAATCCTCTCGTAATATTCCTCATCATTTTCAATCCGCTCATGATATTCTTAATAATTTTCAATCCTCTCATGATATTCTTCATTTTTTCAATCCTCTCATGATATTCTTCATTATTTTTAATCCCCTCATGATATTCTTCATCATTTTCAATCCCCTCATGATATTCTTCATCATTTTAAATCCCCTCATGGTATTCTTCATCATTTCCAATCCTGTCAGTCTATTCTTCATCATTTTCAATCCTGTCAGTCTATTCTTCATCATTTTCAATCCTCTCATGACAGTCTTCATCATTTTCAATCCTCTCATGATAGTCTTCATCATTTTCAAACCTCTCATGATAGTCTTCATCATTTTCAAACCTCTCATGATAGTCTTCATCATTTTCAAACCTCTCATGATAGTCTTCATCATTTTCAAACCTCTCATGATAGTCTTCATCCTTTTCAAACCTCTCATGATAGTCTTCATCCTTTTCAAACCTCTCATGATAGTCTTCATCCTTTTCAAACCTCTCATGATAGTCTTCATCCTTTTCAAACCTTTCATGATAGTCTTCATCCTTTTCAAACCTCTCATGATAGTCTTCATCATTTTCAATCCTCTCATGAAAGTCTTCATCCTTTTCAATCCTCTCATGAAAGTCTTCATCCTTTTCAATCCTCTCATGAAAGTCTTCATCTTTTTCAATCCTCTCATGAAAGTCTTTATCATAGCTCTATATAGGATATTGAGCACTTTTCTCCCGGACAACGCCGAGTACTTTGAAAATCAAGGAGGCCTCATGAGCACTACTGAAATCACTTACGTATCCTCTCTCCTTCTGATCTGCGAAATAGTCCAAAGGAGAACAAAGATGGCGTTAAAATATTTTCCAAACCTATCACTACAGTAGCTCTATCTAGGACATTGAGCACTTTTCTCCCGGACAACGCCGAGTACTTTAATAATAAAGGAGGCCTCCTGAGGACTACTGAAATCACTTAGGCATCCTCTCTCCTACTGATCTGCGAAATAGTCCAAAGGGAAACGAAGATGGCGTTAAAATATTATCCAAACCTATCACTACAGTAGCTCTATATAGTACATTGAGCACTTTTTTTCCCGGACAACGCTGAGTACTTTGAAAATCAAAGAGGCCTCCTGAGCACTACTGAAATAACTCTTATCGATTACCCCATCCTTTTCAGCGTAGATTCTGTTAAAATATTATCCAAACCTATCACTACAGTAGCTCTATCTAGGACATTGAGCACTTTTTTCCCGGACAACGCCGAGGACTTTGAAAATCGAGGAGGCTTCATGAGCACTACTGAAATCCCTTAGGTATCCTCTCTCCTTCTGATCTTCGAAATAGTCCAAAGGGAAACGAAGATGGCGTTAAAATATTATCCAAACCTATCACTACAGTAGCTCTATCTAGGACATTGAGCACTTTTATCCCGGACAACGCCGAGTACTTTGATAATCAAGGAGGCCTCCTGGGGACTACTGATATCACTTAGGTATCCTCTCTCCTTCTGATCTGCGAAATAGTCCAAAGGGGAACGAAGATGGCGTTAAAATATTTTCCAAACCTATCACTACAGTAGCTCTATCTAGGATATTGAGCAATTTTCTCCCGGACAACGCCGAGTACTTTGAAAATCGAGAAGGCTTCATGAACACCCATGAAATCCCTTAGGTATCCTCTCTCCTTCTGATCTGTGAAATAGTCCAAAGGGGAACGAAGATGGCGTTAAAATATTTTCCAAACCTATCACTACAGTAGCTCTATCTAGGACATTGAGCACTTTTCTCCCTAACAACGCCGAGTACTTTAATAATCAAGGAGACCTCCTGGGGACTACTGAAATCACTTATGGATCCTCTCTCCTTCTGATCTTCGAAATAGTCCAAAGCGGAACGAAGATGGCGTTAAAATATTTTCCAAACCTATCACTACAGTAGCTCTATCTAGGATATTGAGCACTTTTCTCCCGGACAACGCCGAGTACTTTGAAAATCGAGGAGGCTTCATGAACACCCATGAAATCCCTTAGGTATCCTCTCTCCTTCTTATCTGCGAAATAGTCCAAAGAGGAACGAAGATGGCGTTAAAATATTTTCCAAAACCTATAACTACAGTAGCTCTATCTAGGACATTGAGCACTTTTCTCCCGGAAAACGCCGAGTACTTTGATAATCAAGGAGGCCTCCTGGGGACTACTGAAATCCCTTAGGTATCCTCTCTCCTTCTGATCTTCGAAATAGTCCAAAGGGAAACGAAGATGGCGTTAAAATATTTTCAAAACCTATCACTACAGTAGCTCTATCTAGGACATTGAGCACTTTTATCCCGGAAAACGCCGAGTACTTTGATAATCAAGGAGGCCTCCTGGGGACTACTGATATCACTTAGGTATCCTCTCTCCTTCTGATCTGCGAAATAGTCCAAAGGGGAACGAAGATGGCGTTAAAATATTTTCCAAACCTATCACTACAGTAGCTCTATCTAGGATATTGAGCAATTTTCTCCCGGACAACGCCGAGTACTTTGAAAATCGAGAAGGCTTCATGAACACCCATAAAATCCCTTAGGTATCCTCTCTCCTTCTGATCTGTGAAATAGTCCAAAGGGGAACGAAGATGGCGTTAAAATATTTTCCAAACCTATCACTACAGTAGCTCTATCTAGGACATTGAGCACTTTTCTCCCGGACAACGCCGAGTACTTTGATAATCAAGGAGACCTCCTGGGGACTACTGAAATCACTTAGGTATCCTCTCTCCTTCTGATCTTCGAAATAGTCCAAAGGGGAACGAAGATGGCGTTAAAATATTTTCCAAACCTATCACTACAGTAGCTCTATCTAGGATATTGAGCACTTTTATCCCGGACAACGCCGAGTACTTTGAAAATCGAGGAGGCTTCATGAACACCCATGAAATCCCTTAGGTATCCTCTCTCCTTCTTATCTGCGAAATAGTCCAAAGAGGAACGAAGATAGCGTTAAAATATTTTCCAAAACCTATAACTACAGTAGCTCTATCTAGGACATTGAGCACTTTTCTCCCGGACAACGCCGAGTACTTTGATAATCAAGGAGGCCTCCTGGGGACTACTGAAATCACTTAGGTATCCTCTCTCCTTCTGATATGCGAAATAGTCCAAGGAGGAACTAAGATGGCGTTAAAATATTTTCAAAACCTATCACTACAGTAGCTCTATCTAGGATATTGAGCACTTTTCTCCCGGACAACGCCGAGTATTTCAAAATCAAATAGGCCTCCTGAGCACTACTGAAATAACTCTTATCGATTACCCCATCCTTTTCAGCGTAGATGCTGTTAAAATATTACCCAAACCTATCACTACAGTAGCTCTATCTAGGACATTGAGCACTTTTTTCCCGGACAACGCCGAGTACTTTGAAAATCGAGGAGGCTTTATGAACACCCATGAAATCCCTTAGGTATCCTCTCTGCTTCTGATCTGCGAAATAGTCCAAAGGGGAACGAAGATGGCGTTAAAATAATTTCTAAAACCTATCACTACAGTAGCTCTATCTAAGACATTGAGCACTTTTCTCCCGGACAACGCCGAGTACTTTGATAATCAAGGAGGCCTCCTGGGGACTACTGAAATCCCTTAGGTATCCTCTCTCCTTCTGATCTGCGAAATAGTCCAAAGGGGAACGAAGATGGCGTTAAAATATTTCCAAACCTATCACTACAGTAGCTCTATATAGAATATTGAGCACTTTTCTCCCGGACAACGCCGAGTATTTCAAAATCAAAGAGGCCTCCTGAGCACTACTGAAATAACTCTTATCGATTACCCCATCCTTTTCAGCGTAGATACTGTCAAAATATTATCCAAACCTATCACTACAGTAGCTCTATCTAGGACATTGAGCACTTTTTTCCCGGACAACGCCGAGTACTTTGAAAATCAAAGAGGCCTCCTGGGGACTACTGAAATCAGTTAGGTATCCTCCCTCCTTTTCAGCTTCAAAATTGTCCAAAGGGGAACGAAGATGGCGTTAAAATATTTTCTAAACCTATCACTACAGTAGCTCTATCTAGGATATTGAGCACTTTTCTCCCGGAAAACGCCGAGTACTTTGAAAATCGAGGAGGCTTTATGAGCACTACTGAAATCCCTTAGGTATCCTCTCTCCTTTTGATCTGCGAAATAGACCAAAGGGAAACGAAGATGGCGTTAAAATATTTTCCAAACCTATCACTACAGTAGCTCTATCAAGGACATTGAGCACTTTTATCCCGGACAACGCCGAGTACTTTGATAATCAAGGAAGCCTCCTGGGGACTACTGAAATCACTTAGGTATCCTCTCTCCTTCTGATCTGCGAAATAGTCCAAAGGTGAACGAAGATTGCGTTAAAATATTTTCCAAACAAATCACTACAGTAGCTCTATCTAGGATATTGAGCACTTTTCTCCCGGACAACGCCGAGTACTTTGAAAATCAAGGAGGCTTCATGAACACCCATGAAATTCCTCAGGTATCCTCTCTCCTTCTGATCTGCGAAATAGTCCAAAGGGGAACGAAGACGGCGTTAAAATATTTTCCAAAACTATCACTACAGTAGCTCTATCTAGGACATTGAGCACTTTTCTCCCGGACAACGCCGAGTACTTTGATAATCAAAGAGGCCTCCTGGGGACTACTGAAATCACTTAGGTATCCTCTCTCCTTCTGATCTGTGAAATAGTCCAAAGGGGAACGAAGACGGCGTTAAAATATTTTCCAAACCTATCACTACAGTAGCTCTATCTAGGATATTGAGCACTTTTCTCCCGGACAACGCCGAGTATTTCAAAATCAAAGAGGCCTCCTGAGCACTACTGAAATAACTCTTATCGATTACCCCATCCTTTTCAGCGTAGATGCTGTTAAAATATTATCCAAACCTATCACTACAGTTGCTCTATCTAGGACATTGAGCACTTTTCTCCCGGACAACGCCGAGTACTTTGATAATCAAGGAGGCTTCCTGGGGACTACTGAAATCACTTAGGTATCATCTCTCCTGATCTGCGAAATAGTCCAAAGGGTAACAGAGACGGCGTTAAAATATTTTCCAAACCTATCACTACAGTAGCTCTATATAGAATATTGAGCACTTTTCTCCCGGACAACGCCGAGTATTTAAAAATCAAATAGGCCTCCTGAGCACTACTGAAATAACTCTTATCGATTACCCCATCCTTTTCAGCGTAGATGCTGTTAAAATATTATCCAAACCTATCACTACAGTAGCTCTATCTAGGACATTGAGCACTTTTTTCCCGGACAACGCCGAGTACTTTGAAAATCGAGGAGGCTTTATGAACACCCATGAAATCCCTTAGGTATTCTCTCTCCTTCTGATCTGCGAAATAGTCCAAAGGGGAACGAAGATGGCGTTAAAATATTTTCTAAACCTATCACTACAGTAGCTCTATCTAGGATATTGAGCACTTTTCTCCCGGAAAACGCCGAGTACTTTGAAAATCGAGGAGGCTTTATGAGCACTCCTGAAATCCCTTGGGTATCCTCTCTCCTTCTGATCTGCGAAATAGACCTAAGGGAAACGAAGATGGCGTTAAAATATTTTCCAAACCTATCACTACAGTAGCTCTATCAAGGACATTGAGCACTTTTATCCCGGACAACGCCGAGTACTTTGAAAATCAAAGAGGCCTCCTGGGGACTACTAAAATCACTTAGGTATCCTCTCTCCTTCTGATATGCGAAATAGTCCAAGGAGGAACTAAGATGGCGTTAAAATATTTTCAAAACCTATCACTACAGTAGCTCTATCTAGGATATTGAGCACTTTTCTCCCGGACAACGCCGAGTATTTAAAAATCAAATAGGCCTCCTGAGCACTACTGAAATAACTCTTATCGATTACCCCATCCTTTTCAGCGTAGATGCTGTTAAAATATTATCCAAACCTATCACTACAGTAGCTCTATCTAGGACATTGAGCACTTTTTTCCCGGACAACGCCGAGTACTTTGAAAATCGAGGAGGCTTTATGAACACCCATGAAATCCCTTAGGTATCCTCTCTCCTTCTGATCTGCGAAATAGTCCAAAGGGAAACGAAGATGGCGTTAAAATATTTTCTAAACCTATCACTACAGTAGCTCTATCTAGGATATTGAGCACTTTTCTCCCGGAAAACGCCGAGTACTTTGAAAATCGAGGAGGCTTTATGAGCACTCCTGAAATCCCTTGGGTATCCTCTCTCCTTCTGATCTGCGAAATAGACCAAAATGAAACGAAGATGGCGTTAAAATATTTTCCAAACCTATCACTACAGTAGCTCTATCAAGGACATTGAGCACTTTTATCCCGGACAACGCCGAGTACTTTGATAATCAAGGAAGCCTCCTGGGGACTACTGAAATCACTTAGGTATCCTCTCTCCTTCTGATCTGCGAAATAGTCCAAAGGTGAACGAAGATTGCGTTAAAATATTTTCCAAACAAATCACTACAGTAGCTCTATCTAGGATATTGAGCACTTTTCTCCCGGACAACGCCGAGTACTTTGAAAATCAAGGAGGCTTCATGAACACCCATGAAATTCCTCAGGTATCCTCTCTCCTTCTGATCTGCGAAATAGTCCAAAGGGGAACGAAGATGGCGTTAAAATATTTTCCAAAACCTATCACTACAGTAGCTCTATCTAGGACATTGAGCACTTTTCTCCCGGACAACGCCGAGTACTTTGAAAATCGAGGAGGCTTTATGAGCACTCCTGAAATCCCTTAGGTATCCTCTCTGCTTCTGATCTGCGAAATAGTCCAAAGGGGAACGAAGACGGCGTTAAAATATTTTCCAAAACTATCACTACAGTAGCTCTATCTAGGACATTGAGCACTTTTCTCCCGGACAACGCCGAGTACTTTGATAATCAAAGAGGCCTCCTGGGGACTACTGAAATCACTTAGGTATCCTCTCTCCTTCTGATCTGTGAAATAGTCCAAAGGGGAACGAAGACGGCGTTAAAATATTTTCCAAACCTATCACTACAGTAGCTCTATCTAGGATATTGAGCACTTTTCTCCCGGACAACGCCGAGTATTTCAAAATCAAAGAAGCCTCCTGAGCACTACTGAAATAACTCTTATCGATTACCCCATCCTTTTCAGCGTAGATGCTGTTAAAATATTATCCAAACAAATCACTACAGTAGCTCTATCTAGGATATTGAGCACTTTTCTCCCGGACAACGCTGAGTACTTTGAAAATCGAGGAGGCTTCATGAACACCCATGAAATCCCTTAGGTATCCTCTCTCCTTCTGATCTGCGAAATAGTCCAAAGGGGAACGAAGATGGCGTTAAAATATTTTCCAAAACCTATCACTACAGTAGCTCTATCTAGGACATTGAGCACTTTTCTCCCGGACAACGCCGAGTACTTTGAAAATCGAGGAGGCTTCATGAGCACTCCTGAAATCCCTTAGGTATCCTCTCTCCTTCTGATCTGCGAAATAGTCCAAAGAGGAACGAAGACGGCGTTAAAATATTTTCCAAAACTATCACTACAGTAGCTCTATCTAGGCCATTGAGCACTTTTATCCCGGACCACGCCGAGTACTTTGATAATCAAGGAGGCCTCCTGGGGACTACTGAAATCAGTTAGGTATCCTCCCTCCTTTTCATCTGCAAAATTGTCCAAAGGGGAACGAAGATGGCGTTAAAATATTTTCTTAAACTATCACTACAGTAGCTCTATCTAGGATATTGAGCACTTTTCTCCCGGACAACGCCGAGTACTTTGAAAATCGAGGAGGCTTCATGAACACCCATGAAATCCCATAGGTATCCTCTCTCCTTCTGATCTGCGAAATAGTCCAAAGGGAAACGAAGATGGCGTTAAAATATTTTCCAAAACCTATCACTACAGTAGCTCTATCTAGGACATTGAGCACTTTTCTCCCGGACAACGCCGAGTACTTTGAAAATCGAGGAGGCTTCATGAGCACTCCTGAAATCCCTTAGGTATCCTCTCTCATTCTGATCTGCGAAATAGTCCAAAGAGGAACGAAGCCGGCGTTAAATTATTTTCCAAAACTATCACTACAGTAGCTCTATCTAGGACATTGAGCACTTTTCTCCCGAACCACGCCGAGTACTTTGATAATCAAGGAGGCCTCCTGGGGACTACTGAAATCAGTTAGGTATCCTCCCTCCTTTTCATCTGCAAAATTGTCCAAAGGGGAACGAAGATGGCGTTAAAATATTTTCTTAACCTATCACTACAGTAGCTCTATCTAGGATATTGAGCACTTTTTTCCCGGACAACGCCGAGTACTTTGAAAATCAAAGAGGCCTCCTGGGGACTACTGAAATCAGTTAGGTATCCTTCCTCCTTTTCATCTGCAAAATTGTCCAAAGGGGAACGAAGATGGCGTTAAAATATTTTCTAAACCTATCACTACAGTAGCTCTATCTAGGATATTGAGCACTTTTATCCCGGACAACGCCGAGTACTTTGAAAATCGAGGAGGCTTCATGAGCACTCCTGAAATCCCTTAGGTATCCTCTCTCCTTCTGATCTGCGAAATAGTCCAAAGGGGAACGAAGATGGCGTTAAAATATTTTCAAAACCTATCACTACAGTAGCTCTATCTAGGATATTGAGCACTTTTCTCCCGGACAACGCCGAGTATTTCAAAATTAAAAGGGCCTACTGGAGACTACTGAAATAACTCTTATCCATTCCCCCATCCTTTTCAGCGTAGATTCTGTTAAAATATTATCCGAACCTATCACTACAGTAGCTCTATCTAGGACATTGAGCACTTTTTTCCCGGACAACGCCGAGTACTTTGAAAATCAAAGAGGCCTCCTGGGGACTACTGAAATCAGTTAGGTATCCTCCCTTCTTTTTCAGCTGCAAAATTGTCCAAAGGGAAACAGAAATGGCGTTAAAATATTTTCTAAACCTATCACTACAGTAGCTCTATCTAGGATATTGAGCACTTGAGGGCATCATGACAACGGAACCGATACGACCCTACCTCAACACTTCTCAAAAAAGGAGGAGATAATGCATGGGATGAGGGCATCATGACAACGGAACCGATACGACCCTACCTCAACACTTCTCAAAAAAGGAGGAGATAATGCATGGGAATAGGTCATCATGACAACGGAACCGATACAACCCTACCTCAACACTTCTCAAAAAAGGAGGAGATAATGCATGGGATGAGGGCATCATGACAACGGAACCGATACGACCCTACCTCAACACTTCTCAAAAAAGGAGGAGGTAATTCATGGGATGAGCACATCCTGACAACGGAACCGATACTATTCTACATCTACACTTCTCAAAAAAGGAAGAGGTAATGCATGGGATCAGTGCATCATGACAACGGAACCGATACTACCCTACCTCTACACTTCTCAAAAAAGGAGGAGGTAATGCTCACACCGGCGAATACCGTAACCCCCCCCCCCCAATTTGGCCTGAAAGGAGGAGGTAATTCCTATCATGATAACAGAACGGCCACAGGGAGGGAGGGGGGAGGAATATTAGCGTCTATTAATAATTAAGAAAGAAAGTGTGAGAGGGAAAAATGACAGAAAGGAAAACTGCCACTCTCTGACGTCATGATGACCTGATATAACCGGACACAATTTAGAGCAAGACCGGGTACATCCGGCAAGGGATTATGGGACAGGTTAGGATGTGATTGAGCAACCCTTGTTTCACTACACACTCTTAACGTAGGATTCCTATGTTGTTATTGATGCAACCGGACAGAAGTTATTGGATATTCTGATACAACCGGACACAATTTAGGGCAAGACCGGGTACATCCGGCAAGGGATTATGGGATGTTTATAGTGACTCGGCATTTTTATCGGATTAGTACATAAATACATTAGATTATTTCGAATTTACTACATATTAACGTTGAAATTTCGTGAAAAATACGAAAAAACTGCTACCTTTTGTCGGAAAGTGGTCCGGTTGACTGTCAGCGAGTGAATCGATTTTCGCGATTTTTAGATATTTTACATCCGGGATTTGTGCGGTCCTGTAGATGTCAACTTTTTGACATGTCGTCCGGTAGTTTTTGAGGAGATACTGGACATACAAACAAACAAACAAACAAACATACAAACAGACAACTGCCCTTTATATAAGAGACTAGCGGTGCTACCCGGCGTTGCTCGGGGTCATAAAGACATAATTGAAGAAAAATCGCGTGTGTAACATCTTTATATTCAAACTTCTATTTCTCCCCCTCCTCTGTAGCCGTCTCTTCATCTTTCTACCTTTCTCTTCCCTGGTCGACCCATTTCACCGCTACTTTCTAATTTTGCCTTTTGCGAAAGCTGATTCTTCCTCACCATTTCTCCTACGCGGCGCAGGGAAATAGTATGACATATTTCTATAAAAAGTACCACATCTATCTGCGCCTTCTATATAGTTACTTATCTCCGCCCCGGTGTTCATACTATGTACATATCTATCGCCACCCCGGTGCACATAATATATACGTACCTATCGCCGCCCCAGGCAGATACTATATAAGTACCTATTGCCGCCCCGGTATGCATACTAAATAAATACCTCTCGCTGCCCCAGTGCGAATGCTGCATACGTACCTATCGCCGCCCTGTTGCGAATGCTACATACGTACCTATCGCCGCCCCGGTGCAAATGCTAAATACGTCACTATCGCCAGCCTGATCCGAATGCTAAATATGTTCCTATTGTCGTTCCGGTGCGCGTGCTAAATACGTACCTATCGTCGCCCTGGTGTGCGTGCTATATACGTACTGATAAACCCCCCGGAGCGCATGCTAAATATATACCTATAACCGCCCTGGTGCGCATTCTATATAGATACTCACTGCCATCCCTGTGCACATGCTATATAGTACCTATCGCCACCTCTATGCACTACTATACACGTACCTATTGCCACCCTGGTGCACATACTATATATATACCTATCGCCGCCCTGGTGCGCATACTATATTCGTATCTATCGTCGCTCCGGTGTGCATACTATATATTTTCCTACGATATATTTTAAGTTGAAAAAACAAAAAACTTTCGCCCGACCCCCTAAAATGTTTGGCCCGACCCCTACAATTTCCTCAACCCCTAATATCTCAAGCCGCACACTCCAATTTTTTTTACTCTCCCCCAACCCTGAGAAATATTTTGAGTTCAAAACAAAAAAAAACAATAAAACTAACCTGACCCCTAAAAAGTTCGGCCTGACCCCTAAAATTTTCCGGGACCCCTCAATCTCTCCAGCACCCCACATCCTAACTTGTTTTTCACTCTCCACCAACCCTGAGAAATATTTTGAGTTAAAAAAAAAAAAAATTTGGCCTGACCACTAAAAAGTTCGGCCTGACCCCTAAAATTTTCCCGGACCCCTCAATCTCTCCAGCACGCCACATCCCAACTTGTTTTTCACTCTCCACCAACCCTGAGAAAAATTTTGAGTTAAAAAAAAAAAAAAAAAAAATTTGGCCTGACCCCTAAAAAGTTCGGCCTGACCCCTAAAAATTTTCCCCGACCCCTCAATCTCTCCAGCCCCCTAATTTTTCACTCAACCCCAACCATGAGAAATATTTTGAGTTCAAAACAAAAAAAAAAACAAAAAAAGTTGGCCTGACTCCTAAAAAGTTCGGCCTGACTCCTAAAATTTTCCCCGACCTTTCAATCTCTCCAGCCCCCTAATTTTTCACTCAACCTCAACCATGAGAAATATTTTGAGTTCAAAACAAAAAAAAAACAAAAAGAAATTGGCCTGACCCGTAAACGTTCGGCCTGACCCCTAATATTTTCCCCGACTCCTCATTCTAATCAAGCCCCCTAATTTTTCACTCTCCCCCAACCCTGAGAAATATTTTGACTTCATAACAACAAAAAAAAAAACATCTATCCTTGATATGTATCATAGATATGTATCATGGGTATGTATCATGTATCATGGATATGTATATGTATCATGGATATATATATGTTTCATGGATATGTATCATGTATATGTATCATGTATCATACATATGTATCATGAATCATGTATCATAGATATGTGTTATGTATCATAGATATGTATCATGTATCATGTATCATGGATATGTATCATGGATATGTATCATGGATATGTATATGTATCATTGATATGTATCATGTATCATAGATATGTATCATGTATATATATCATCGATATGTATCATGTATCACGGATATGTATCATGGATATGTATCATTTGTCATTGATATTTATTATGGATATGTATCATGTATATGTATCATGTATCATAGGTATGTATCATGTATCATGGATATGTATCGTGAATATGTATCATGGATATGTATCATGGATATGTATCTTGGATATCTATCATGTATCATGGATATGTATCATGATATGTATCATGGATATGTATAATGTATAATAAATATGTATAATCTATCATGGATATGTATCATGGATATTTATAATGTATCATAGATATATATCATGTATAATGGATACGTATCATGTATTATGGATAAGTATCATGTAGCATGGATATGTATCATGGATATGTATCATCTATATGTATCATGGATATGTATCATGTATCATTTGTCATAGATATGTATCATTTATCATAGATATGTAGTATGTATCATAAATATGTATCATGTATATGTATCATAGATATGTATCATGTATCATGTATCATGGATATTCTTCATCATTTTCAATCCCCACATGATGATCTTCATCATTTTCAATCCTCTCATGTTGTTATTCATAATTTTCAATCCCCTCATGATGTTCTTCATTATTTTCAATCCCCTCATGGTATTCTACATCATTTTCAATCCCTTCATGATGTTATTCATCATTTTCAATCCCCTCATGATATTCTTCATCATTTTCAATCCCCTCATAATATTCTTAATCATTTTCAATCCCCTCATAATATTCTTCATCATTTTACATCCCCTCATGATGTTCTTCATCATTTTCAATCCCCTGCATGATGTTCTTGATCAGTTTCAATCCTCTCATAATATTCTTCATGCTTTTTAAATCCCCTCATGATATTCTTCATCATTTTCAATCCCCCATGATATTCTTCAGCATTTTCAATCCTCTCATGGTATTCTTCATCATTTTCAATCCTCGGATAGTATTCTTAATAATTTTCAATCCTCTCATAATATTCTTCATCATTTTCAATCCTCTCATGACATTCTTCATCATTTTCAATCCTCTCATGCTATTCTTCATGATTTTCAATCCTCTCATGCTATTCTTCATCATTTTCAATCCCCTCATAGTATTCTTCATGATTTTCAATCCTCTCATGGTATTCTTCATCATTTTCAATCCTCTCATGATATTCTTCATCATTTTCAACGTTCATAATATTCTTCAGCATTTTGAATCCTCTCATGATGTTCTTCATCATTTTCAATACCCTCATTGTATTCTTCAGCATTTTCAATCCTCTCATGATATTCTACATCATTTGTAATCCTCTCATGGTATTCTTCATCATTTTCAATCCTCTCATTGTATTCTTCATCATTTTCAATCCTCTCATGATATTCTTCATCATTTTCAATCCACTCATAATATTCTTCATAATTTTCAATCCTCTCATGATGTTCTTCATCATTTTCAATCCCCATATGGTATTTTTCAGCATTTTCAATCCTCTCATGATATTCTACATCATTTTCAATCCTCTCATAGTATTCTTAATCATTTTCAATCCTCTCATAATATTCTTCATCATTTTCAACCCCCTCATGATATTCTTCATCAGTTTCAATCCTCTCATGATATTCTTCATCATTTTCAATCCCCTCATGATATTCTTCATCATTTTCAATCCCCCATAGTATTCTTCAGCATTTTCAATCCTCTCATGATATTCTACATCATTTTCAATCCTCGGATGGTATTCTTAATCATTTTCAATCCTCTCATGATATTCTTCATCATTTTCAATCCTCTCATGACATTCTTCATCATTTTCAATCCTCTCATGCTATTCTTCCTCATTTTCAATCCTCTCATGCTATTCGTCATCATTTTCAATCCCCTCATAGTATTTTTCATGATTTTCAATACTCTCATTGTATTCTTCATCATTTTCAATCCTCTCATGATATTCTTCATCATTTTACACGTTCATAATATTCTTCAGCATTTTCAATCCTCTCATGATGTTCTACATCATTTGTAATCCTCTCATGGTATTCTTCATCATTTTCAATCCTCTCATTGTATTCTTCATCATTTTCAACCCCCTAATGATATTCTTCATTATTTTCAATCCTCTCATGATGTTCTTAATCATTTTCAATCCCCTCATGATATTCTTCATCATGTTCAATCATCTCATGACATTCTTCATCATTTTCAATCCTCTCATAATATTCTTCATGATTTTTAATCTCCTCATGAAATTATTTTTCTATATTCAATCCTCTCATTGTATTCTTTATCATTTTCAATCCTCTTATGGTATTCTTAATCATTTTCAATCCTCTCATGATATTATTCATCATTTTCAATCCTCTCATAATATTCTTTGTCATTTTCAATCCTCTCATGATATTCTTCATCATTTTCAATCCTTTCATTATATTCTTCATCATTTTAAATCCTCTCATAATATTCGTCATCATTTTCAATCCTCTCATGATATTCTTGATCATTTACAATCCTCTCATGATATTCTTTATCGTTTTCAATCCACTCATGATATTCTTCATCATTTTCAATCCTCTCATGACGTTCTTAATCATTTTACATCCTCTCATGATGTTCTTAATCATTTTACATCCTTCCATGACATTCTTCATCATTTTCAATCCTCTCATGATATTCTTCATCATTTTCAATCCCATCATGATATTCTTCATCAGTTTCAATCCCCTCATGGTATTCTTCATCATTTTCAATCCTCTCATGATATTCTTCATCAGTTTTAATCCTCTCATGATATTCTTCATAATTTTCAATCCTCTTATGACATTCTTCATAATTTTAAATCTTCTCATGATGTTCTTCATCATGTTCAATCATCTCATGATATTCTTCATCATTTTCAATCCTCTCATGATATTCTTCATTATTTTCAATCCTCTCATAATATTCTTCATCATTTTCAATCCTCTCATGATATTCTTCATCATTTTCAATTCTCTCATGGTATTTTTCATCATTTTCAAGACTCTCATGGTATTCTTCATCATGGTAAATCCTCTCATGATATACTTCATCATTTTCAATCCTCTCATGATATTCTTCATCATTTTCAATCCTCTCATGATATTCTTCATCATTTTCAATCCTCTCATTATATTCTTCAGCATTTTCAATTCTCTCATGGTATTCTTCATCATTTTCAATCCTCTCATAATATTCTTCATCATTTTCAATCCTCTCATGATGTTCTTCATCATTTTCAATCATCTCATAATATTCTTAATCATTTTCAATCCTCTCATAATGTTCTTCATCATTTTCAATCCCCTCATGGTATTCTTCAGCAGTTTCAATCCTCTCATGATATTCTTCATCATTTTCAATCCTCTCATGGTATTCTTCATCATTTTCAATCCTCTCATGATATTCTTCATCATTTTCAATCCTCTCATAATATTCTTCATCATTTTCAATCCTCCCATGATGTTCTTCATCATTTTCAATCCCCATATGGTATTTTTCAGCATTTTCAATCCTCTCATGATATTCTACATCATTTTTAATCCTCTCATAGTATTCTTAATCATTTTCAATCCTCTCATAATATTCTTCATCATTTTCAATCCTCTCATGATGTTCTTCATCATTTACAATCCCCTCATGGTATTCTTCAGCATTTTCAATCCTTTCATAATATACTACATCATATTCAATCCTCTCATGTTATTCTTCAGCATTTTCAATCCTCTCATGATGTTCTTACTCATTTTCAATCCTCTCATGATGGTCTTCATCATTTTCAATCCTCTCATGATGTTCTTCATCATTGTCAATCCTCTCATGATGTTCTTCATCATTGTCAATCCTCTCATGATATTCTTCATAATTTTCAATCCTCTCATGACATTCTTCATAATTTTAAATCTTCTCATGATATTCTTCATCATGTTCAATCCTCTCATGATATTCTTCATCATTTTCAATCACTTCATGATATTCTTCATCATTTACAATCCCCTCATTATATTCTTTATCATTTTCAATCCACTCATGATATTCTTCATCATTTTCAATCCTCTCCCCTTATTATTCATCATTTTCAATCACTATATGATATTCTTCATCATTTTTTATCCCCTTATGATATTATTAATCATTTTCAATCCTCACATGGTATTCTTAATCATTTTCAATCCTCCTACGGCATTCTTCATTATTTTCAATCCTATCATGATATTCTTTATCGTTTTCAATCCATTCATGATATTCTTCATCATTTTCAATCCTCTCATGATGTTCTTAATCATTTTACATCCTCTGATGATGTTCTTAATCATTTTACATCCTCTTATGATGTTCTTCATCATTTTAAATCCTCTCATGATATTCTTCATCATATTCAATCCCATCATGTTATTCTTCATCAGTTTCAATCCCCTCATGGTATTCTTTATCATTTTCAATCCTCTCATGATATACTTCATCAGTTTCAATCCTCTCATGGTATTCTTCATAATTTTCAATCCTCTCATGACATTCTTCATAATTTTAAATCTTCTCATGATATTCTTCATCATGTTCAATCCTCTCATGATATTATTCATCATTTTTAATCCTCTCATCGTAGTCTTCATCATTTTTAATCCTCTCATGGTATTCTTCATCATTTTCAATTTTCAATCCTCTCATGATATTCTTCATCATTTTCAATCCTCTCATGATATTCTTCATCATTTTCAATCCTCTCATGATATTCTTCATCATTTTCAATCCTCTCATGATATTCTTCATCATTTTCAATCCTCTCATGATATTCTTCATCATTTTCAATTCTCTCATGGTATTCTTCATCATTTTCTATCCTCTCACCCTATTATTCATCATTTTCAATCACTTCATGATATTCTTCATCATTTTTTATCCCCTTATGATATTATTAATCATTTTCAATCCTCACATGGTATTCTTCATCATTTTCAATCCTCTCACGGCATTCTTCATAATTTTCAATCCCATCATGATATTCTTCATCATTTTCAATCCCTAAATACAAGGAGGCCTTTAGAGCTATACTAAAATAACCCTCGCTTATTCCCCTCCCTTTTATCAGGGCAATAGTCCGAAGAAAAATGCAAAAAAAACAATAATAACGTGCGAAAGCATAAAATAATATCCGAACCTATCACTATGACGTCATGTACCTATGTATGTGACGTCATGTGCACAAGATAACATTAAAAATCGTGATCACATTAAACGAAAAAATGGCTATTTGACCCCTTAAAAATGAATCTTTTTTTTTAATTTTTCGATATTATTTTCGCGAGGTTATGCCGGTTAAAATAATACCTAATTCGGAGGTGTTTGTTTTGTATTTTACAAGCCTTAGCGTTACATACATATCGCAGATTTTTGCCTTATATATATTGAGATGTGGATCTACCAGCCTAACAAAAATGTGCGACTGAGGGAGCATATATTTAGTAGCCTATATTATAATAGTGCCTTTTTTGTCTGTCTGTCTGTCTTTTAGTCATTCATAGGCTCCAACCAAAATTTATTCCATATGCATATTCTTTATTTTAATATTCTATAGAAGATCATCATCATCATCATCATCATCATCATCATCATCATCATCACACAGTGGGCTTAGAAGGGGGTTCAAGCGGACATTAACCTATGAGTGCCCATAATGTTAGCTGTTATACCTGTTGGGCATCATGTTAAGCATCAGGGAGGGTAGTGGGATGTTAAAAAGACTGATATTCAGCAGAATTATACCATTTTGGGAGTCTGAGGCCCCAAGCACCATCATTTTGGCCCAATATATGGAGGGGCTAAATTCTGGGTAAATTTCAAATTATCATAACTCGCAAAGTAAACAAGTTGAGCAAACAAACAAGACCTTTTTTTAGTATTACAGGAAGAGAACTCTTCAAATATCCACTTTAAAATGAAAATATATCACTCAAACATCAATGAAACAACAAACAGTGATTCACATTATGCATCATCCGTCAGAAAGCACAACAAAAATTTGTACTCGGTGTTACAGCTTTGAGCTGCTCACAGCTACGAATACTGTGCCCTGTCCCTTTACAATGTCTGCAATTTAATCGTTCTCTGGCCTTCATGACACTGGAGTCACTTTTGTCCTATAATCGATTGATACAATCTGATAAATTATCAAACTGATTGGTCTTCCTGGCTTTGTTGATTCGGTATTGTCGAAGAAACTTGTTGTTAGCTTCAATACCTGACTCGGTGAAATTGAGTAAACCAATACAACCGTTTTCAGCAATCAACTCTGCACTGTGCCCCAGAACAACATGTGCACTAGGTGTGATGTGGATCTATGGAATTGAAGCAACGTGGAGGTATGTTGTTCTGCAGAATTCTCTGAACTCATCAATCTTAACCTTTCGATCTGAGTTGATGATAGTCAGAATCACTGCCATGTTTAGCACCAGTTGTTCGATCTTAGCTCTCAATTCAGAGCTATTAATTCCTTGGGTGAGCAGTTTTCGATTGTTTGTGTTCAACATAACCTTAGCAATATTCCCAGTTGTGGAGGTTCGATCATGACCAGTTGGATCAGCTTTCTCCAAGGTGATAGATGTTTCTTCCTTGACTCTGGCTTGTATATCCTCTTTGGCTTGTTTTAAGAATTCTAACGCTCGAGCCACCCTATTTGACACATTCAGCTTTGCCTCCGACCAAGACAAATGACCAGCAGTGGCATGATAGCACATTTTAAAGATCCATCCAAAACACCGGAGAAGATTGTGGAGAAGGTCATGTTGTTGATGTCTTCTGTTGTGATAGGTTCCTGAGTGACTCCTTTACGAATATCATCTTTTGGTTTTCTTCCAGGTGCATGTCCTTCTCACAGATCTCGAGGGTATATTCGAGGGACCGATCGACCTTGAACCCTGATGATATGAAATCAACATCATGACACTGTTCTTTGCTCTTTGTGCAGAGACAACAAAACGCGCCACCCAGACCAGATACGGTTGTGTGCATTTTGCCATCTATCATGGACATTTTGGCATGAACTTCAACATTGATAGATTTGTTGAGATGGTCAACCGAGAATTTAACACCTTGTCGTTCCTTCTGAAGATCTGCTACAACTTCAAGTCCTCATGGGTTTCTCTTCCCATCAACAACATCCCTGGACGACAAGATGAAGAGGAGGCATGTGAGGGGTTTTCCCAGAGCACTTCACCATTCACAGTCTTTAGGTTTTCAATACGGAACATGAACATTATGATGTTGTTTTTGTCGATGGAACCCTTCTGGTTGAAAATAGAATGCCCACCACTGCCATCTAAGCCATCGTGAAGCGTCATCTGGATCTCGTTGAAGTTGTGGAATGCGGGCAACTGAAGTGATGCAAACAATTGGGCAGACGTAAGTTGCAAGCACTGGAGGTAATGGTACTTCACACCACTGTACAGAGTTTCAAGTGTTTGTACTGTTGGCCTCCGCTCCTTCTTAAATTTCAACAGTTTGTCGTACGATGGAAGAACATCAGCTCCAACATCTTTCAGGAGTAAACGAATGTCTGTGTAAATCCGTTTGATCATTTTGCCACTCTCGTAGATGGCAGATGTAACCTCCAGTGTCGGTCTGGGATGGACTCATTGCGTAGGATAGAGTATCCCACTTTATCAACCTCTTTGTTTTGAAGGTATTTGTTCTTCAGACCGAAGGCAAACATTTTGGTGGTAGAAGTGTTCTGTGCTTGAGCAGCAGCTTTGGTCGAATCCATATAGTCGCTCAGTCGTCGGCGTTGATGACGGTCACTGACTTCCTCCAGAGGACACTTTGCCTTCGATACATAGGTGTGACGTTGGAGCACTACCTTCTCATCAAATAACCTGGATAGACTGACCACTGAACGATTCTTGTTTTGTTGCTGCTGAAAGTCTTTGAACACAACTTGGATGTCAGATAGAAGTTTATCACTAGGTCGGACCTCTAGCTTGGATGGGACCTGTTTCATAACTTCATCGAATCGAGATCTCTTGCAGTTCTTGAAAATCTCAATGAGAGCAATGTTTGTCATGTCATTCATTATAGTTGTGTATGGAAAAGAAAAGAAAATTATGACATAATGTGAGATGTTGAAAAATTTAAAATGAGAAAAATGGAAATATTCAATTTTTCTATTTTTATTTTTATTTTCAATGTAGGGAAAAACGGGGAAACAACACCAGAGTGGGCATGAATTTAAGGTTGAAAAGGATAGTGTAAATTGTTTTCAACTTGAGGGAAAATTCTCTGTCAATTATAATGGATAAATTTTGAAAAAAATTAAGAATTTCTGGTTTACGGCCAATATTTGACTGAAAATAGCTTTAAAAAGTGTAAAACTCAAGATTTTCCAGAAAACAGTGCAGTTTCATGGTTTTCTGATGCCAGATTTGGATTCTGCATCCCAAAAAACATAGGAAAAGTGGTCTGGATGATGAAATTTGAGTAAGAATGACAAGAATTATCTGGATTTATGGTTTCAACGGTCATTGTGGGTTGTCCAAAATTACGAAAAAATGGGCAAGTTCAAATTTTTTCAGTATGTTAGAATTAAAATGGTTCCCGAGAGTGATTTTTTTCATCCAATTGGATTATGATAGCTTTCTATGTCTAGATTCTTATTTGTGAAGCATGAGAAATTTCATCTCGGGGCTTTTTTGCAATCTTTCGTTAAAATATACTGGCCGGGGGCAAATTTTGTCGTTCTTTTATGGAAAAAATGCTCATTTTTATGGTAAATTTTGTGGAAAAATAAAAATAACAGAGCAAAAACTTGTTCATATGTCCCATTTTTTATAGTGAAGTAAATTTAGGGCATCTGGCATTATCTAAGGGTCTTATAGGACATATTTAGGGCTTTCTGGGAGAAATTTTCAGGTGCACCCAAATTTACTCCTTTGTATAATCACTGTAGTCGCGCATTCGCAAAAATTCGAAATTCGCGAACTTCAAACGGGCATATCTTGAGAAATAATTGGAGTTAGAAGACAAATAAGCCTATTTTTTGCAACTTCAGACTCTGAGCTATTCAAATATATAGGTTACATAATGATTTGATGAAGTTGCTAAAAATCCATATGTCCGCTTGCCAGCTCACTGTGCATCATCATTGCTGCCATCACCATCACCATCATCATCTATTTTATCACATGTGTGCAGAACAGAAGACTTCGATGGTATGGCCACATTGAAAGAATGGATGAGAGTTCTTCGATTAGTGGATGTAGAACAGTTGAGGTAGCAGGAAGGTCCAGTTGACAGGAGAAAGCAAAGTATAACATGGGAATAAGTGATAATAATTGACTTGAGAGAAAGAGGAATAAATAAAGACCTGGTCAGAGATAGGTTACTTTGAAAATCAATTTATTAAAGCCGTCCAACGTATGCCAGCATGTAAAATGGATATTAAATCGATGATGAGTTTTAACCTATGATGATGATGATGATTTCCCTTGGTGAGGGGTCCGACGTTTTCTGGCCACCTATAATCTCAATTTTCAAGCTTGACAGTCTTGAGGACTGATTTCCTTTAAATTTCACTAAGATTCTTGTTAATGGTTTGCATTCAAGCTTTCGTGAGTCGTCCAACTTTCCTCCGGCGTTCCACCTGAAGGTCCCTGCATTTTCTCATTTTAATTGTTATGTTCGCAACGTTTCAGCTGACTTGAGACAAAAACTAGAGATGATTTAATTGAAATGACGAAGTAGTTAATGGAATTTCTAATTATGGTGGACATTTTTAAACATATCTCCTCAATCTAGAAATTTATTGTCAATGCAGATTTTAAAAACTAAATAATCGTCTCCTTATTTTATCGTCTTATTTCTCTTGGTCAGGGGTTTGGCGTTTTCTGACAGCCTACAATCTCAGTCTCCAAGATGGGCCGTCTTGAAGATTATAGAATCAAATTAACACTTACCGGTTCCAATATCCTATATCTTATAGGCAAATGTTGCTTGAATGAAGCAATATTTATATATAGAATTATTCACTCTCAGACTGGCAGCCAATCAGAATTCATATAGTGAACTTGCCCAACTTGGCATAGTGGAGCAGTCCAGCTTCCATATAAACTGGCTTTTTGGTTACTTGAGTCTTTACTTATCTTGCTGCTCAACTGGTCGTACAGTTGAGCCGTAAGTATCAATTCTATAGTCCCTAATGATGCTGGCTTAAACAGAGGTGAGAAAGAGAAGATAACTAACACGACATAAAAAGAAATTGAAATCTTAGAAAGATCTCAATCATTCCAGTAATCATAGGAGCTACCAGGCTCATCAAAAAGAATTTTAAAAACTACCGGGCACATATACCCAGTGAACAAAGTGTAAGAGAGATCCAAACAATTGCACTTAAAGGGGCGGTTAGAATCCGAAAAAGATCTCTTGGCTGAAATCTCTGAAATAGCGAGCGAATGTACTGCAAATATTTAATGAATGAAGCAATATTTATTGAATGAAGCAATATTCATATATAGAATTATTCAGTCTTAGACTGGCAGCCAATCAGAATTCATATAATGGACTTGCCGAAGTTGACATAGTGGAGCAGTCCAGCTTCCATATAAACTGGCTTTTTGGTTACTTGAGTCTTTACTTATCTGGCTGCTCAACTGGTCGTACAGTTGAGCTCTAAATATTCCATAAAGATGGATTTTGTTCAAATTCCACTGTCTGAGGTGTTGGTGATTCGCATCCAAGTTTTCTTGGGTCGGCCAACCTCCCACCTTAAGGTCTCTGCATGTTCTTATCCAACAGTCACTCCTCTCAATGTGACCAAACCAATCTAGCCGACTGATCGTCAAGGGTTCATCCAGCTTTTATATTCAGCCTCGCCAACAATGTATCAGAGCTGATTTTATTTATCTCCCTCCCACGAAGGGGAAGATTAGACACAAGGTCGGGAAGTAGAGGTACCTCAGGCGATTAGCAATAAACTAACCCCTTCTCAAAATTATATTTAACTGGCTTTGCAAACGTATTATTTCTTGATTCAAGCAATTTAACCTGAACTCAGTGGGTGATCCAACGGGTTATCATAATTCATTTCGACTTTTTCGTAAACAAGTCTATCATGTTAATCACTTTTTAATAGTCGAATAAAAAACAAATGAATTACTTCGTAACCATTTGAAATTGGAAAGATATTAGGAACTGCCGAAGAGAAAGTCATTTCTGGCTTTAAAATTCTTAGCAAATTCTCGTGTATTACAAGGTGAACAAATAGAATAAGATTACCGTAACAAAATTAGTTATAGTTTAATAATAATTTTGTTCAATTAATGTTGTGATGGGATACTGGACTCCCCTCAGTCACTAAATAAGTGAACTAGTCTGGACAATAAATACGACTACGATGGGTAATATGGGTGATTCGATTGTATTCTGTTAAATCCTATTGTAGTTACTATTGTTTGTACAAGATATATAACGTTGGAATAAACCTACTATTTTAAGACCTTTACACTCTGGGTTATTTTGTTATATATAACTACTTACCAAGTTATATCAATTAATAATTTAATGACCAAATGATACCTTAATAATTAAATTTAACTTTTAAAATCCTATTAAAAAAAAAAACAATTGTTAAAAAACAACAAATGTCATCCAGCCCTGTCGCATTACCACAGAGTTGCATCCATGTGTCTGTTTTTACAAGTACGTCCACAAAACTAATTGCACTTGTACCCCCCCCCCCAACATAAATACTCCCGACCCACCCAACTAACAGCAAAATCCCACCCCTTCACTGTAGAGGTCCTGAGATGCCGGAAGATTTTCTACTCTGATATGTTCTTTACTCGGATTGCTTGTCTTTAGAATTCCCTCCCTACTCCCTGTTTCCCCAACTATACTAAAATGCAGAAATTTAAATGTAATTTGAACAAACATCTAGCTGCCCAGCTCCCCACCAAGGCTGCCCCCCCCCCCTCAAAATATGACTCATATCACAGTAGCCCCTTATGCTTCAGTAGAAATATGCCTTGTTTGGAGTAAATAAAAGTTAAAAAAAAAAAATTAAATTTAAAAGTCTCCTGGGCAACGCCGGTGGGTATAGCTAGGAGTAAAAAATTAAATACAAACTCACATGCACACAAGTTTACGCATAGGCATAACTCGCACCCATATATTGAAACACAAGGTTAACCAAACGTTTGTGTTTGATGCTAGGAGTAAAAATATATGCACACACACACACACACACACACACACACACACACACACACACACACATATATATGTTCACATTTAAACACATACAGTTAAACACGAGTGTAAACAATAGGATATGTGCGTTTGTGTCCACATCTTGGAGGAAAGACCCCTATTTGTAGAGATGGCTTTTCTGTACAGCAGACGAGGCAAAGCTAACAATTTGGTTCCGAAACAAAAGCAAATAGAGGCAGCTACCGACTTTGTGTCTAACATTGATTTCGTGGGGAGACAAGTAAATAGGGACAAGTGTAGGGTGTGACCAAAGGTCACCAGGAGACAATCGATATGACGAGGGAGGGGTAGAAATATCTCAAATATTTAGCTGATAAACTGAATGCAGTAAGGACAAGATCAAAACAAGAACCGACAGTCTTAAGATGCGTCTATTCAAGCTGTGCGTTTTAGTCATCATCATCATTATCATCATCATCATCATCATCATCATTATCATCATCATCGGTTTAAGGTCTGTTTTTCATGCTGGCATGTGTTGGACGGCTTTTAGAAAATTACTTCCAAACTAACTTATCTCTGGCCAGGTCTATTTATCCCTCTCTCTCTCTCTCTCTCTCTCTCTCTCAAACACATCATCACTTTCTCCCATGTTTTCTGTTGTCTTCCCCTGCCAACTGATTCTGCTACCTCAACTGTTCTACATCTACTAACTCAAACACTCACATTCATTCCATCATCATCGTCATCGTCATATTTGGTTTAACATCTTTTTTACATGCTGGCATGTGTTGAACGGCTTTTAGAAATTGATTTCCAAACTAACCTATCTCTGGACAATTCTTTATTTATCCCTCTTTCACTCAATTCCATCCTTATCACTTCCTCCCATGTTTTCCTTGGCCTTTCCCCTGCCAACTGACCATGCCAACTGTTCCAAATCTACTAACCCAAGATTTAGTCTTCCTCTACAGTCATCAGATCTAAACCCATCTCTAAAACTCACATTCTCACATAAGTTATCCCCATGCAACGCATATCCTCAACCCTCACTGGCCATGTTTCACTTATATACATCATAACATTGTGCAAACATGCCTGATAGACTCTTTCATTGTCAGGAATGGCAGAAATTTCCTGAACTTAATCCATCCACTCTTAACTCTTGCAATCACACTAGCACCAGTTTCTCCCTGTGCTCCAATGGCATCACCATGGTAACAAAACTTCTTAATCTCCTCAACATCCAAATATACTTTCGACACATCTGAGTTCTCATCGGTCTCCATTGTTTCATAATTATTCAATCAATTCCTTGATTTATTAAAATCATAAGCCATCTCATGCTTCTCAAATTAATTAATACGACACTAAATCTTTTCAAAGAGAAATGGTGTGTTCATATTAGCCGGTTGGTCGTCCAGTGCTTAAAGGTCAGATGGGGGAGAGGTAGAAGAGAGACAGAGAGACTTATTATATAAGCGCATGGCTTCATTATTTTTAATTCTTGTCATAACGTGGGAACATTATTTTTCTTTTTTAAACTTTACAATTTAGGGTTTTTTTTTGATGGAGGGTGTACACTCGTGTATCTTTAAATTTTTGATTTTCAATTATGAAGTTTTTTAAGTAGTAAATTTTCTTAAAATGTTAAACTTTTCAATTTTATAATTTTTTAATTTTAATTTCTATTATGACAAGTTTTTGATATTGCTTCTGCCAGCGCTATGTCAACCTTTGCGAATTGAACTTTTTCACTGTGTATGATCATATATTTGCATAATTCTCCATTTGTGGTGAATCTTCCTTCTAATTGCTTTTATATGAAAAAAATGAATTTTTTTCTCCCTTTTTCCTTGAGAAGTGTGTTTCTTTACCTGCAATCAAAGACCGTTCTTTCCACTTGGAGTCCCTTTGTATATCCGTATAAACTGTTTTGTACTCTGAACTGGTTTGCTTTATTCATACCTCTACTCCCGTCATCCTAATCTAACTTGCTGTATAAATGGGAGCGTTCAACTCTATCGCCTTGATGCTGGTTGTTGGCTTCTAAGTTGGTGTCTTTCCCCTGTGCTGATGAACTCAGAAACGACCGTACACAAAATGTTGTTTATGTTGAATTCCTGGAGCATAGATAAATGATCATGTCGTAATAAAGTTTACCCAAGATCTAGATTATATATATATATATATATATATATATATATATATATATATATATATATATATATATATATATATATATATATATATACTTATATATATATATATATACTTATATATATATATATATATACTTATATATATATATATATATACTTATATATATATATATATACTTATATATATATATATATATACTTATATATATATATATATATATACTTATATATATATATATATATATACTTATATATATATACTTATATATATATATATATATACTTATATATATATATATACTTATATATATATATACTTATATATATATATATTTATATATATATATACTTATATATATATATATATATATATATATATATATATATATATATATATATACTTATATATATATATATACTTATATATATATACTTATATATATATATATATACTTATATATATATATACTTATATATATATATATACTTATATATATATATACTTATATATATATATATATATATATATATATAAATATATACTTATATATATATATACTTATATATATATATATATATACTTATATATATATATATATATACTTATATATATATATATACTTATATATATATATATATATATATAAATATATATATATATACTTATATATATATATATATACTTATATATATATATACTTATATATATATATATATATACTTATATATATATATATATATATATATATACTTATATATATATATACTTATATATATATAAGTATATATATATATAAGTATATATATATATATAAGTATATATATATAAGTATATATATATATAAGTATATATATATATATAAGTATATATATATATATAAGTATATATATATATAAGTATATATATATATATAAGTATATATATATATATACAAGTATATATATATATATAAGTATATATATATATATATATAAGTATATATATATAAGTATATATATATATATATATATAAGTATATATATATATAAGTATATATATATATATAAGTATATATATATATATATATATAAGTATATATATATATATATAAGTATATATATATATATATATAAGTATATATATACATATATATATATAAGTATATATATATATAAGTATATATATATATAAGTATATATATATAAGTATATATATATAAGTATATATATATATATAAGTATATATATATAAGTATATATATATATATAAGTATATATATATAAGTATATATATATATATATATATATATAAGTATATATATATAAGTATATATATATATATATATATATAAGTATATATATATATATATAGTATATATATATATATAAGTATATATATATAAGTATATATATATAAGTATATATATATATAAGTATATATATAAGTATATATATATAGTATATATATATATATATAAGTATATATATATAAGTATATATATATAGTATATATATATATATATAAGTATATATATATAAGTATATATATATAAGTATATATATATATAAAGTATATATATAAAGTATATATATATATATATATAAAGTATATATATAAAGTATATATATATATATATATAAGTATATATATATATATAAAGTATATATATAAAGTATATATATATATATATAAGTATATATATATAAAGTCTATATATAAAGTATATATATATATATATAAAGTATATATATATATATAAAGTATATATATATATATATAAAGTATATATATATATATATATATAAAGTATATATATATATATATAAAGTATATATATATATATAAAGTATATATATATATATATATAAAGTATATATATATATATACATAAAGTATGTATATATATATATAAAGTATATATATATATATATAAAGTATATATATATATATATAAAGTATGTATATATATATATAAAGTATATATATATATATATATAAAGTATGTATATATATATATAAAGTATATATATATATATATAAAGTATATATATATATATATATAAAGTATGTATATATATATATAAAGTATATATATATATATAAAGTATGTATATATATATAAAGTATATATATATATATAAAGTATATATATATATATATAAAGTATATATATATATATATTTATATATATATAAGATATATATAAAGAATTCATGTTATAAGTTGTAGAGCAAAAGGCAATTATCAAAAATGAATAACAAAGTCGATCCATACAAAAATATATCAATTTTTATTGTTAGAAACAAAAATAAAGTGAAGAGAAGTAGTATTTAGTTTGTGTAAGAAGACATGTTTATTTCGGCTGTCGCCATGTGTGCTTGCAAGTTCAATATACTATGTAAGCAGCATGTATATGTATGGCTGCGTTTGTTTAGTCAGTGTTCTAGTATATATATGAACGTGTGTGTATGAGTGAATTTACTAAGCAGTGTGTATATGCTGTCACTGCGTGTTCTGAAGTTTGTGATAGTTACTTGTTGCGTTTGCCGTGTGTATTTGGCCAGAGGCCGAGGCTGTTCTTTTAACGTGCTCCTCCTGTGTGTGAGGGCTGAAAGAAACTAGAAAAGTGAGAAAGAGAGAACACTGGTGTGTTTGGTTTTTATATTACGTGCAAAATATTGTAAGATTCGGAGGTGAATATTTCTGTGTCTCTGATTGGCTGTGAGAAGATGTTGATTGGGATCTTCTCCATTTGAGAGTCGATATTTTTAAACAAAATTTTCAGTCTGCTGCTGCTGCTGCTTATATGAAATTAATGTTTTACTATTTTATTCACTCTTCTAAGTGGTTTAATGATTACGGGTTCCCATAAGAGTCGGCCGGGTTTAAATTTACCACTCATGAAAACAAAGTCAGTTCTGAATTTTCTTCAATGTTTTAATTGTTTGTTAGAGACAAATTATAAATATAAAAAATATATACATCATGTATTATTATAAAAAATGAATAATAAATAATAAATAATAATAATATTATAATATTATTAATATAATAATAACCCTAACCCGACAGCTTAAACCGGTTTTTTTTTTTAGTTTTTTTATGGAAGTCGCTCCGATCAAGGCAGGAAGCCACTTGATGAAAGGAGCTAAGAAAAAGAACGAAAGATTATTATCGAAAAGGCAGAAGATATCTATCGACCATAGTCTTGAAACCAGGGCTATAAGAGTTAGTGAGATTTTCACAGTACCATGAAAGGATTTAGAACTATGATTAATTCACAGGATGACATAACAAATATTTGTTGGCATTAGACTTGAAAACGGCCATGTAGTAGTTTGTAGGGAAACATTCCCACGGTAATGTGTTCCACAGGTGGCAAGTTTTTTTTGTTTTTTGTGGAAATCGCTCCAGACAAGGCATAAGCCACTTGATGTAAGGAGCTAACAAGAACGAAATATGATTATTGCAAAGACAGGAGGTGCCTATTGGCCTTAAAGGTAGGAGGAAAACAGTCAGCAGGAAGAGAGTTCCACAAGCCTGCAGTTCTTGGAAAGACTAGGAAGCTGTATTATATAACAAGGTATCAGAGCAGCAGATTAATGAAGACCACTAGACCAACGAGTCAAACAAGCTGGAACAAAGGAAGCAGGGAATAAATCAGACAATTCTGAAGAACACATGTCATAATAGTATTTATAGAAAAGACTGATTGTTAATAGATTGATAAGATATGGCCTTTAATTGTATTAAATAATAATAGTTTATCACCAGTTAATTATAAAAGTAATAAAACTATTCTAATTTTGAAGAGAATAATTTAGCATCTTTTTTTTTGTTCAATGTTCATGTTGTCAACGTCTAGGATGCTGGAAAGTTCTTTCACGAGGCTGAAGGCGGCAGGATAAGTTTTACGCCAAATATGTCTTCGTGCAGTTGTCCGGAACTCTGAAATAGAGAAATGTGTTATTTATATTATTATTATATACTAGCAGGAAGACCCGGTGTTGCTCGGGATTGAATGAGGATCACTACTAAGTACTTTTTTCACTCTGCTCACAACACCATATTACTTTCTTTGGTTTTACCTCTCACCATCTGTTTCACCCCCTAATATCTTTAGAAGAAGCTTAAATGTTGGAAGCCCCTCTGAATTAGGTCTTATACATGTGCTTTAAATTTCATTCAAATCAGATATACGTATTTAAAGTTTTAAGGGGGCATGTAGATATTCGGCACGTATAGGGTAACACAAGTCTTCACCAGAAAATTTTATACATATGATATAAATTTCATAAAAATAGAATATATTTGAAGTTTTGGGGGTATTATGTCCTAATAGCCCCCCTTCTTTTACCCACTTTGCCCCTTTCACCCCCTAATAGAGTTGGAAGAAACTGAAATTTTGTAAAACTGTCTCAATTAGTATCTTATACATATGGTTTAAATTTCATTAAAATCAGATATACATATTTGAAGCTTTAAGGGGGGGTCAGCCCTAATAGCTCTCTTAGAGGGGGCACATAGTGATTCGGCACACTTAGGGGGCACATAGAGATTCGTGAATTTTTCCATTGTCTTCCCTGAAGAAATTAATACATATGATTTAAATTTCATCAAAATAGGATATATTTGAAATTTTAAGGGATGTTCTGCCCCCATAAATCCCTTTTTTTGGGGGGGGGGACCTTAGAGTTTCAAAATCACTTTTATTGTCTTCCTCGGAAAATTATACATATAAATACACTTTTAGATTTTATGTAGATTCTTTAATTTTTCTTTCTATGGGGAACACACACACAGACATTGACATTATATTTATAGACAGAAGATTTCAGGATATGACATCACGGACAGGAAGTTTGACATGAGATGTGGCAAAGACAAGAGAAAGTTCTTTCTCTTTAGCCTGTGAGTTGATTGTGTTCGGATGCGTTTTTTTCCTTGGGAGCTCTGCCTTCGTTCGTCACGCTGGGGTGCGGGCGAAGAAAAGCTCACGTAATGTATAAAAGAATAAAACATGAAAAACATGACGCCATCGAGCAAAGATGTTGTTGGTGTTTTTATTTTATTTTGTTATAATATTGCAGCTCCAAGAAGAGAAAGCACAGAAACTTTGGCTGCTACCTCACCACTATGACTACTTTTGCAACTAGACATCACTATCCATTGAACCAACTACTTAAGCGTCAGAGAGACGAACACTGCTTCTGTCCACAACACAACGCCAACTACTTGTTCAGAATGGGAATCGAAAATCACCCCAAGCAATATTACAAAAGTAAATCAATAAATATTATTAAAGTACATTTTTTATTGGCAGTTTATGGAACATGAATTAAATTTGAAGAAATTCTATAACTATTTAGAAAACATTCTTATTTACAATATCTGTTACATGTCTCACATTATTAACAAAACCTTTTGGACTCAATCTATATGATGCTAAGATTAATAAAAAAAACAATAAGAACACCATATCTACAACTGCTACTGTTACTACTACTACTACTGAGAGACGTCACTATTCAATGAGCCAACTATATAATGTGTCAAAGAGACGAACAGCAGTTTCTGTAAAAAAAAAGAAGAAAAAGACGGGAAATTTGTGGGGATCAAAAAATTCTTCTGCAATGTAACAATGAGTGTTTTCTTAAATATCCTTGTTGTACTAATAAGTCACCACTTATCAAGGCTAAAAACACTCGAGGATAAGGGTCAGTAACCCTTATCCTCGAGTGTTTTTGTGATGGCTAGATTGACTGTTGAACGATGATGAATACTATTAAAGGATTGAAAATCTCCATATACCACCTAACTCAAAACAACAGCCTATCTAGCAAACAGCAATTCTTACCTTTTTGTCAGAAACATCGCTCATAATAGAAAGTGAGGATTAAAGGAAAAACTGTGTGTGTGTGGGGGGGGAGGGGAACAAGCCCCACTTTCTAATGCTCTTGTGCTTGATTTGGTCATTATGAATGAAACAAAATAAAAAACAAATACTGACCTGGAGTTGTTGGATAAACTGTGTATTATCTTTCTTGCTATTGCCATTGCATTGAGCATAGATTTGTTCGAGAGTGTTGCGGACATCAGCAGCCATATTGCTGTCTCCACAGATATAAATATGGCCATTTTGGGCCGTCAGTACAGAGTAGATGAATTCACTGTCACGAAGAAGCAAATGCTGGACGTATGTCTGCAAATAAAAAGGTATATAATCAAATAAATAAATAGTTATAAGATTATAGAATAATTATAAATAGTTATAGGCTTATAGAATAATTATTTATAGTTATAGGCTTATAGAATAATTATAGTTATAGGATTATGAAATAATGTGTCTTTCAATCCTATAATCATTCACCAATAGCGTGAGAGCAAACACACAAACCACACCTCAAACTTATATCTACAAAAGCGATCACATTTCTATACAAACAGCGACTGCAAACGAGAAAAGGAGGAAATTGCAAAAATACCAAGTCATGTGACCTGTTTTCAAATACGTCCGTAAGCAAAATAATTTTTGTGTGCCCAAAATCATATTTGTCTTGCAAGCTGATCGTTGCTTATGATAGAATTTCAAAAAGTCCACAAAGATACTCTTTCCCCAGACAATCGAACAAGAAGGTTAAAAAGTGAAGACACAACATCGCTCTGCCTCTCTCGGTTAGAGGCAGGGAAGGCAATGATGTTGATACTTTGAATCGGACCGCATGGAGAGACGTTGCCTGGTGTTGCTCACCCTGGGCTCTGGGGTACTTGCAACACCCTAAATACCAAAACCGGATGAATAATGAAAATAATAAGAAAAAGAAGAAAGAGGGGCATCAGCTCTCATATTTTAATTACAATTATTTCATTTTTTCAAAAAAAAATCTTTTTTTTAATGTTAAACAAAGGCATTTCCCCAAACATACCTTTTTGGTTCCTGACTGCCTGGAGACGGCAACATTCAAATGAGACAACACCGAATCTTCCAGAGCTTCTTGTAATTCTTCTTTAAAAATGTTGTCAATGTCGTGATTACGACAACCAAAGTAGAGAGAAAAGACATAATTTCCCTTCTCGTCTTTTCTTGATGTCGCCTTTTCTTTGTTCGCATCTGGAGAGAAAAAAAGTAGAATTTTTTTATATTAGCTTTTATTTTTATTTACATCATTTATATACCAGTGTTCCCATGACGTCAAAAATGACGGCATACGTTTTTCATAATTAAAGTCCCGTGGAAAAACATAGCTGTATTGTCTACAAGTAATAACAATGCTTCAAGTTAGCTGCTTCTGATGCTGTGTATGATGTCAGTTGGCAAACAAATGGATATACAAAGCAGCTTAAACAAACATATTTTGCCACAAATCGTCTAGACCATTGCGGGTCTTATATATATAGGCCCACACCCAAAATGTCATTTTGGAGAGTCACACCCACACACACACACACACATATATATATATATATATATATATATATATATATATATATATATATATATATATATATAAACATTTTGCTACATTCCAAAGACCAAGATTTTATTCATCTTACCAATCATTTTTTTTAAAACAAAAACTTTGGTACAATTACGGATCCGTTTCGTTCAATAGAAGAACAACCAATATTTGTATGTAAATCCCGAATCTTTCTTCCATGGACTCATCAGAAAAAATACATAGCGAGGCAACAAACAAAAAACTCACATCGAATTCATCTCCATCGAGAGAAAGATTCAGAAATCGCTACCTAGAAAAAGCAGCTATCTCATATAATCATATTATATATATATATATATATATATATATATATATATATATATATACCACATAGATGAAAGGTAGCTGAACGTTTAATTAAGTAACAACATTCTGTATTCAAGATGGCTTCCATCAATTATGCAAATTAAAGTGAACTGATTTGCATATTTTTAAAGTATATTGAATATCCTATATCTCTACAAAGCCAACATCTGCCCATGCATGGAGTATTGTTGTCACATCTGGGCTCTTCCTCTTAATCTAATAGGTCCCTCACTGTCCACCAAACTCCAGCCTCTGCCATTGCACAATGCTGCATCCCTCTGCTTGTTTTACAAGTACTTCAATGGAATGTGCTCCGATGAACTGGCTGCTCTGTGGTCCCCCCCCCCCCTTTGAGATAAATACATCCGACCTACTCGACAATCAGTTAAATCCCATCCAATCACTCTGGAGGTCCCCAGATGCTGGAGGGCTTTCTACTCTAATAGTTTTTATCCTCAAGCTGCCAGCCTTTGGAACTCCCTTCCTGCTCCCTGTTTCCCTGAATTCTATTGACATGCAGAAATTTAAGTATAATGTTAACAAATATCTTGCTGTACCACTCTACACTTAGGATGCCCCCTTTCATTTCTGGCCCCTAATCTACAGTAGCCCCTTGCGTCTCTGTGGCAATGTGTTTTGTCTGGAGTGAATTCAAGTTAAAAATTAAAAAAAAAAAATGAAACAATTTTCATGTGCAGCAAAACTGTTCATCAATTGTTGTTTTGTTTTATGGCATATCAACCCTTTTCGGTTTTTTTAATGCCAAATCCAATCATTTTGGTAAAAGGTTTCATGTTTCAAGTTCTTTATATCTTCAAATATTTAAAGAGAATGGAAAAAAAAACAAAAACAATACCATCAATGTTTGGTGCATTTTAAGTCAGGAAGCCGGTTTCTTCAGACAGCCTGATCTGGTAGCAACAGTGCCTAAAGGGTTTGGGTTATTAATGTCAGCACAGTTTGAAATTATTCACTTACTAATTTTCTCCAGGTCTAAACGTCTTTGTTGCCAGAATCCTCTGAAAGGAGCAATTCCTGTACCGGTGGCTACCATAATCACGGGAACACTGGGATCAGCAGGAAGATGAAAGCTTGGAGCACTGAAGATTAGAAAAAGAAGTTCGATTCATTCAAAAGAGATTAGATAAGATGTTTTTTCTTAGTATTATACAAGGTCTGAAAAGTGATGGAGCTTTTTTTCGCTGTCTTGTGTGAACTATGGCCGAAAGAGAATACACGGATTGGGTTATCATCTAACATGATATCTTGGGCGTATATAACGTTTTATATATAAACGTATATAACGTATAGTTGTTATATAAAAACAATTCAATGTATATCTCTGTACTTACAAGCTTGAAAATGGAAACGTTGATATCGGTAACCTGCAATCATGATTGAGTTTTTTCTTCTTTTGAAAGATAGTGATGCTGAGAGTAGCCTCAAATAGAAATGTTTTTTTTAAGAATTGACAAAAGTTCTTTTAAAGCATCTAAAAAAATTAAACTTTGGAAACCACGTTTAAGATGCAAATATTTTTTATTAAAAATCATTTAATTTTTTTTTTTATTTTGACTTTTTTTTCTTATTAATTTCGGATAATAACGTGTCCATCCTCAGAGAAAGAGTGTTTCACAAGAAAATTAAAGGTTTTACCTTTATTTTTTTTTTTTTTTAACTTTTAGCCAATGAACAAAATGTTGCATGTTGTATGTGAGAAAAAATACTGTTTTTTTGTTGTTTTTACTAAAAAACAGTACAGTTTTTTATGGAAATATATTCACATAATTATTATTCTTTTGTCTCTTTTGTGCATTCTGTAAGTGGATAACATCCTTATTCGACCATATGTATCAGTTTATAATGAAATTTTAGGGGGAATGAAATAGTACAAAATAATTAATAATAAATGTAGAGGAGTCATTGTGGGAGGAGAGGTGTAAGTAAAATAATAGCTTCAATCCCCTGTAAAATTGCTGTGTAATATTGGAGAGGGGAGCTAAAATAATATTTAGAAGAAAAAATTGCTACACCAGGTTTGGCGGGGGATGGCGGGGGCTTGTATGCACATATAAAGTTAATTTTGAATTGATTCTTTTTGCCCAGTTTATTTGTTGCTGTTACTTACCTTTTCAGATAACAGGGAACTGTTGTTGTCATCTCACAATCTCGGAGCCAACTGGTGCAAATACCTTTTCGGATGTCATCACGATTTTCTGAAGAGGGAGAATGAAATAAAATAAAATAAAATGGTTGTTTAATGAAAACTAATAATTTCTTTGTATTATTCGGACTACTATTTTCATTTTGGGTGATTTATTTTTCACAACGTTTCGGTCGATGTAACCTTTGACATACTTCAGGTGCATTTTATTCATCTTACTAATCATTTTTTCAAAACAAAAAACCTTGGTACAATTACGAATCCGTTTCGTTCAACAGAAGAACAACCGATATTTGTATGTTAATCTTGAGTCTAAAATACGATGTGAGAAAGCAAATGGCGTTAATTTTGCCCCTTACTTTCTCTGCATTGTTTGATATCCTTTCTTTGTCTCTGACTAGAAAGAAAGGGAAGTCTTGTAGAAACACATTGGCTGAAGATTCCGCCCAATCAGGGGCCGACACGTCAGGGAACCAGCGCGAGACTTTGGACCCTAAAAAAATAATGAGGAGGGTTCGTCTCTCCCTCTTTTTCTCTTTCCATCCAAACAACCTAAAAGAGTGCACAAGGAGGTCGTCGACTTGGTCGAGGGAGAGGCAAAAAAGAAAAAGTATGTAACATTTTGAATTTCTCACAGAACAAAGAACCCACATTCAAATGCACACATTATCTTTGCCACAAATATACATACGCAAACTTTCTATGGCTCATGCACGTACAGAACAAAGAACACTCCTTAAAAACGAACTCTTAGATTCAAGGAACTTGTAGCCTTACTGCCGCCTTAGTTAAAATAAATTGTTGTTGTTGATCATAAAATGTTTTGTTAATTAATTAATAATGTTTTCCTTCGCTTTTTCATTCACCAATGTTTTCTTTCCAGTTCATTTCATTTCCATGTTAATTTTAACTCTTTGCCATTTTTGGTACCCACGTGGGCGATTATTATCTTTTAACGCAAATAGGTCACAAATTACTAAGAAAACCTAAATATTGCTTCTGGTTAATTCTTTACCGTATTTTCTTTAAAATAATTTGTGACATAACTCGTAATATTCATCTAAATAACATAAGGATAAAAACTCTTTAATTAATCAAGGCCCTTCCATTATAAATAAACCAAGCCATGTGGAAACTATAAATATGGTATCCCCGAATGTTGGTTGGTATGCCATCATATTCGCATATTTTCCAACATCTCCTGGGTGGGCCATAAGTCTTTCTTCCATGGACTCATCAGAAAACCAGAAAGTTCTCACTCAGAAAAAATACATAGCGGTGTAAGAAACAAAAATCCCCAAAACAAACAACTCACATCGAATTAATCTCCATTGACAGAGAGATTCAGAAATTTCTACTTAGAAAGAGCAGCCATCTTGTATTATGAAGAAAAGCCATGAAAATAATATGCTTTTCGAACTTGAGAATCGTTATGCTAAACTCGGGAATCTGTACAGAATTTCAAACTGCTTATATAATCTACGGGGGTAGATTGCTGAGAACATTGACTGCGTTGAAACCGTTCAGAGATATGCAACCAAGCTCCTAACCCTAACCCTAACCCTAACCAAGCTAATACCCTGCATCAAACACCTGCCACATTCTTAAGGCCTTGTTTTCCTGGGATTGGATTTATTTCATGCTCAAAATTTCTGAAACATGGAACAAACTGTCTGATGCATACCAAGGCAATATATCCTTTAAAACCCTCATGCGGGTCCAAAATTCACCCAAACTGCACCTGATGTCTACCCTCCTTCTCCATACACATGTACACATGTACATGCACTTTTGATGAGTTGTCGTGCACCTGAGCACTGCACACAATGATTTCATTGTTATTATTACTAAAATATTATTATTATTTGTACTCACACAGGTCATCATCAGTGATTTTTCATTAATAATAACGGGTGGTGTTCCCTGGAGTCTAAGTTAAAAAAAAATGTTTTAAAAAGATATTTCACCCCAAACAAGTCTCCCCAGATTTCCAGTACTCTCTACCTCTTTCGATAACTATTGCGAATCGCTTTGCGTTATCGCAACAGCCGCTTAGTATTAATTTCTCGTTGGCAATGACCATTGGTCTTCTCTGGGATTTGGGTGGCAATAATCTACCCAAGGTACCAGTACTCTCCGCACTCTTCCAGTGTTAGTTAGTGCTTTCCCTCCTCGGTCTTTCCATCCTCCTTGACCCTTCATGACAATTTCTTGACCCTTCATGACTATTTCGTGTGGTATGCAGTTTCAGTTCCCTCAAGTTCACGTGATGTTCCGTCCAGGCTTTTGCTTTGCTTCTGTTGCAACTTCCATGTGGCTGGTTCGTGTTCGGAGCTTATGTGGGTTGGTTTCTGCATTCAAGGATTTTCCTTAAAATTTCAGCTGTTTTCATCATTGAATAGTCTCAGTCTTCATTTTTTATTCAAATTTCTCCTTGTCTTTTTTCCAGATTTTTCAGGACTTCCTAGTGCTCCTACGATTATTGGTACTATATTGGTTTTCTTCATGTTCCATATTGCTTGCAATTCTCTAGATAGTCCTAATAATTATTATTATTATTATTATTATTACTACTATTACTACTACTACTGCGTTCAAGTGATTCTTTCACCCTATATGATGGCGGTGGGGGTATTTGACATTAAGTGTAATTATCAACTGATAAAAAACAACAACAAATAAACAAACGTATCTACCTTAAAAGGTTACGCTATCTCTGTTTAAAGGATAGGCGAAAAGCAGACTTACCTGGCGTCACATATTGGACAACAGCGTAAGTGACATGGATCTCGTTCTGGTGAGCTTCCTGTGAGGAACTGATGCTGTAAAACCTTTGTTGAAGCAATGGCAGCTGAGATAGCAGGAAAGACGAGGGCAGACCCCTCACCGATGGGAATTGAGACAAAACGTCGAAAAGTGTTGGGAGGTTATTTTTCTTCCATTCATCATACTCGTTCGCAGTCTGTAAAATAAATAAAAAACGAGAGGTTGCAGGTATAAATTTTAACGTGCATAAACTCACATGCATACACATACAGATGTGCATCCTCTACTCTATAATAAAGAGCAATGTGCATTTATTTATAAATAAATATATATCCGTCCTGTCACACAAATCTGCCCCACGACTAAGGGAAGGAAGAAGACAAATCTATTTCCATAATTGTCTTTCCTTTTTTTCTTTCTGTTTTCTCTACCGATTTATACGTTTTTTCTTTTCTTTTTTCTTTTTTTAAACGTTGCCGTTTCAGACATTTTCTTCGTTTCTCATTTTCTTTTTTAACTTTCACCTCCCACCTCACAATAATCAATAGAAGAAAATTAAAAAAGTAAAGTGAACGGTTGATGTTTTATTTTCTTTACGTCATCAGAAATGACTCACGATAGTTCAGCCACTAAATATCCTATTTAAATTAAAAAGAATCCCTTAGAAAAACTTACATCGTCAAGCAAATAGCAAATAAGAGAAACCCGCCGTCTGAAATGAATTCGGAAAGGAATCCTCCGCTCTAAATAAAAATGTACTTGCTTAGAAAAATAGTCAAAGATAATCAATGTTTTCATCCTCTACTCTAGAACAATGTGTACTTATTTGTAAATATATATCCGTCCCGTCACACAAAATCTGTCCGACGACTAAGGGAAGGAAGAAGACAAACCTATTTCCATAATTGTCTTTCCTTTTTTTCTTTCTGTTTTCTCTACCGATTTATACGTTTTTCTTTTATTTAAAAAAAACAAACTTTGCAGTTTCATACATTTTCTGTCTCTCTTATTTTTTTTTTAACTTCCACTGATGATGTAACAAAAGTCCAGCGTCATGTTTTTAATACGTAGCCCCCTCTCCCCTCTCCCCTACCCCCTCCCAATAATCAAAGGAGAAAATCAAAGAAAGTAAAGTAAACGGCTGGTCTTTTATTTTCTTTAGTTCATGATATATCCGTCCCGCCCAACGAAGGGAGAACGCAAATCTATTCCCAAAATCAGACGTTTTCTTTTTCTTCTTTTATGCTTTCTATACAGATTTATACGTTTTTTTTCTTCTTTCCTTTCTTTAACTTCCCAGTTACGGACGTTCTCTTTCTTTCTTATTTATTTAAGTAAGCAACGAGTGTTCTCTTATAATTTAATTTTTTAATCGCTAACGTCTTTGATGTTTTTAACATCTGGCGCTATATTTTAATGTCACCCCCCCCCCCGCCCCACCTCCCAATAACCAAAGGAAGAAACTTTAAAGAAAAAAAATTATAAAAAGCAAAGTCATGGTTAGTGTTTTTTTTTCTTTAGGTCATCAGAAATGATTTGCGTTTTTTTTTAAAACTCACGATAGTTCAGTCATATCTAATTGAAATAAACAATGAAGCATTAGATAGACTTACATTGAAAAGCAAATAGCAAATCAGACAACCCCCACCTTCTGAAATGAATTTAGAAAGAAATCCTCCACTCTAAATAAAAAGGCAACGTAGGTGTTTTTTTCTTTACCTCATCAAAAATGATAATAATAATTAAATTACTGACATAATTCTATGATTTTATAAGAATATTAGTGCGAACACTGGCGACGCATACTTTTTTCTGTCATTTTTTATGACAGGTGTACACTAGTTTTATATAATTGAGCATATTTTTGTCAATCTATCCGTTGGTCGCCTTTTGGCTCAAAGTGTTAAATACCCAGTTTGTCGAAGGAAAAACTCAAAAGAGCTTCTCCGCTATCATATTAAATATTAGTATTTAACACTAGTACTGTATTACTGCAGTTACCGGCTAGGTCCTCTTCAATTATACAAAACACTTATAGTATATAAAATAAAGTCAGTCATTTTCTCGATTTTTGTCATGGATAGCTTTCTTCCTACAAAATCAATATTTGATTCTGGTTCGTCAGTTCTTTTTGTGAATCGTTGTAGCATGTTGTTAAGAACAATAAAATGTAATTCGAAAAAACTTCTCATATTACATTGAATCTATGAAGTTATCTTGTCTGATTTCAGAATTTAGACCCAAATAGCATCGCATCTGACGCATCACTATTTGATTCATACCTTACCATTTTATCTTTTTATTTTCTTTCCTTCCAGCATGTTTTTTTACAATATGAAAATGTCTTTGGCCTCAGTTGTAAAATATTGTAAAAAAAATATTTTGGTTAGGAAGATTGTTACGATGGTGAAAATTTTACATAACTAATCAAATGATGTAAGAGAGATAAGCACTTACCATGGAAATTTCTGTGAATATCATTCATTTTATTATTGTATTATGCTGACCGTAACACGAATATAATTTTGACTTTTCCTCATTTTAGTACGACGTATAAGGTAAAATTTAAAAAAAAAACGGCACTCAAATTTTAAGAGTTTATAATTATTTGAGTAACAATTAATAAAATTTGTTTGTTTGCTTTAACTAATGCGTTATCGTTTATCAAGGCTAAAAGCCACTCAAGGATAAGGCTTTTTTTGTATTTATCTCCCCTCTTACAGCGGGTAGATTTGACACAAGGTCGGGAAAGTGGGATTGAAAAGCCCGCACACTAGAGGAAGAACCTACAAAAAATGGCTAGGCAGCTCCATTGGCATTTCCCGGTAGGGGTGTCTCAGGCGATTAGCAATAAACTAACCCCTTCTCAAAGGGTGAGAAGGCGAAACCTGAGAGGGTGCACCTCCTAGAACTGCACAGGACAATACCTCAGACCGGCATAATGAACACCCGAAGGCTAAGATGATACCGGTCATCCATCGGAAAAGCCGCAAAGGGTTAATGAGATAGATGGAGTGTCAATATATCAGAGGAGAGATGAGTTACTTCCCTTGAATAGAGAAGAAGTAGAAACTAGTTCAGAGGGGAGAGGCTTACGGTTGATTGTGTGAGGTAAATGGACAAGTAAATGCCTGTGGAGGGAGTAGGAGGTATTAACAGCCTCTAGAGACATTCACTGAACCACAGCCTTCACACCTTTAACCGGAACCCTCTCTCCTCTAAACTAGTTTCTACTTCCTGTTACTATTCAAGGGAAGTAATTCACCTGTCATCTGACATTAACATGGATTATCAGTTAAATGATGAAGAATATTATGAGCAGATTGAAAATCATGAATGGAAGGAACAAAATTTGATTATTTATGAGGACAGTTTATGTACGGTATAGTTCGTTACTTGTTCATTACAAATTTATTAGGCAACGATTTTGTTCTTAATGCACTTATAAAAAAACGGGGCTTCTGCTGTTTCACAACGACATGTTAGGCCTCTCTTAAAAAAATATAAAGAAATGTATAAACTTGTTATGTACTTACGTGGTAGCTGAAAAGAAGACTGCACACCAAAAATTACACAAATTCATCCAGTATTTGTTAAATTAAAAATAGAAAACGATTTAATTTATATGTCACCATTTTTCTTATATTTTGACTTTTTCTGAGAGTTATCTCCCTTGCCTGCTTCGTAAGCTGAAATGTCTATCGGTATTTAAGATCGTTTTTATTCTTTTTCTTATAATTCTGTACAATCTTATTTTCAGCTAACATGTAAGTAACTGTAAAGATAGACCTAAAAAAAATTGTTTTTTTTTTTACAAAAAGATTTTTTATTTGTCGAATGTCAAGTCAACAATTACTTTACCTTGGAGAGTTTTTCCAACGCTTCTTGTTCCTCTGGCTTTTGTGCATATTGTGCCAGTCTTCGTAGGAATAATTTGGATGGTGGAGTTCTGATATCCAGGAAGTAAGTAAGGCCGGCACGCAAAGAACAGGCGGGTAATCTCTTGTAGGGTTTCCACTGGTTTCCTTTAAGAATAATAAAAAAAGGAGGAGATTTTACAAAACTAAAACATAACATAAATTGAAGAAATTTGTTAGAAGTAAAATCTAATAGATAAAATAAAGTCAGTCTCTTTTAGTGATGGGACGATTCCAATATTTTTCCTGATTCCTATACAATTACCGATTCTGATTCTAAAATCGACTAAATAGGTAGAAAATGATTTTATGGGGGGGGGGGGGGTAGCGGCGAGTCCTCATCTACTTTTAAATGTAGATATACTTTTCTTTTTAATTTCACAAACTTCTTAATGGTTTTCCCTATATGTATTATATCCAAGATTTTGATAAACTTATTGTGACATTTTCATCTATATTTTTCACTTGTGCCATTTTTTCCTATTTATCCATTCGTGGCATTTTTACCTTTGCCGTTTTTTACGGGCCATTTTTTTCTGGTGCCATTTTTACATAAATTCGTTATTATGATCTGTAGATTTTTAGTTTAAAAACAATAAATATTTGTCATTTCATCATCAGTACCAGCAATAGAAAATTAAGTTTTAAACAAAAAAAAAAAACAAATTAAAAGAATCGTTTTTGGAACCAGAAATTAGACTCAAATTTTTCCGATGCCTCAAAAAGTTCCGATTTTTCCGATTCAGATTAATCATCTCAACACTAGTCTCTTTATCGTTTCTTTGTCGTTAATAGCTTTCTTCTGACAAAATCAATATTTGTTTCTGGTTCATAATTTTTGTGTGGATCAGTGCAGCATGTTGTTAAGAAAAATATAATGCAATTCAATTTAATTCCTTTCAGAAAACACATCATCCAGATCGGAATTATTTTCGAATAGCCACCATCTTTACAAGGGACGTCCATACAGAATTACTGCTCTCCTTTTATTGGTACAAAAAATGATATTTGGAAAAAAAACAAAAAAATAAAAAGAACGGCATAATCAATAAAAGAAAAGCAAAACAAATTACAAGTAAATACACTCGCGTGCAAAATCGGTTAGGTACATTCATACACTAAATCGGTACTAATTAGATTTTTATTTGGCTTTGGGACTAGGATCAAAGTGTAGGAGCTGTTCGGTCTTAGGTCATACCTTATATGCATTACCTCTTCGTTTCAAAGGGGTTTATTGTCTGTTGCTTGGAGTACCCTTATCCATGAGGGAATACCGACGTAAGTGATCACTATTTTTGCAGCCAGACCAGGTTGCCCCTTTTTAGGGAGCTGGATTACTTGTGTCTAACCTTTCAGCTATGAAAGGCAGGTAAAATCTATTCTGGCCTTTTGCTCTCTGTGGGCGACAGTCCCCTTTTGTCACCACAATTTCTCTCTTGTGTGTCTCCTGTCATATCTCTATCATGTGTCTCCTTCTGTCATCTCTCGGGAAAGAGAGGGACAAACCAGAGTTCTCTGAAAAATCTAGCTCAATCATTGTTCTGCCTTCAAGCTCATATGACTTCGTGCAACATTTTGTGAACATATAAGGTACCCCCCCCCCCTTCCAAAAATATGTCACCCATGGAATTGTAAATAAAATATTCACAATCCTTTCTGCAAGACAACCATACTTGTTGCAAATAAACCTCAGTTTATTTATACCTGACTTACCCACCAAGTTTCAGTCATGAATATCCACCATTCTTCGCTTTTATCATAAATAGGGACAGCCTAATGATGCAAGGGAGAGAACTCTTGTCTCTTTGTCTTTAAACTTTCTTTTTCTCTTTTAGCAGAGTCAGCCATGAGATAAATGCTTTCCTTTTCATTCCCCCTTCTCAAAGTCCTGATTTATTTGCCTCCCTACGAGAGCAAAGTTAGAGACAAGGTAGTTTTTTAATGTGGGGGATATCCAGCTCCCCAAATTGTGGTACATTGTGTTGTTTCGAGTGCTGGGTTCTTTTCTAGCATAGTGGCTCCTTCGTTTGGGTGCACATACTTAGCTTTGTCCTATAAACTTTAATTCTAACCAGAAGTTACTTTATACCCTCCAGTTTAGAAGATTTTTCGAATACCAAAGTCTACGGCGTAAACATTAATTATATGCATAATGGAAACCGAAAATTGTCTGCTTATCGACGTTTCGTCTTTGCTCAAAGACTTTCTCAAGATGAACAATGAAGACGAGACGTCGATGAATATATATACAATTTTCGCTTTCCATTTTTCGTTACGTTAAATTAAATCAATAGTTGTAAGTCCTCTCCTTCGATTGTTTATTTTTGTTCTTTCCAGCTTCTCATCAATCCGGCTCTCTGCATTGCCTTCAGCCTTCTTAATACATTTATTACAATTCCCAGCAATTCTTCAAGCAAACTATCATTCTCTCTCTCTCTCTCTCTCTATATATATATATATATATATATATATATATATATATATATATATATATATATATATACACACACACACATAAATCCATTAGAACAAAATGGGTAGTCGGACAACAAAAAGCTGGTTAGTAAAACCCTCCTAACCCTTTCTAGAGAATAGAACTCCCACTGTTTTCCGGTTTGTTTAGAATCGAAAACAAGTGAGTCGATCTCTAAATGGGAGTGGGGCATAAGTGGGAGGAAATGAAATATAGGGTGGAGTTTGGGAGTGGATGGTGTCCTTCTGAGATAAGAAACAATTGATCCTAGCTGAAGGCCGGGCCGTTTGCAAAGTCTGGTCTGTTATTCATGTGCTTTTCAGGTTCTTCTCGACATTAGGATCCGAGTAAAAAGATGTAAATAAGAATTTAATTTTGTTAAGAAATTTCAATTTGCAAAATATTTCTCAGACTTATTCTTACCTTCTTTGACTTGAACCTCAACGTCTTCATCGAAACCAGGAATCATGTGTACATAATCAAGGACCTTATCGACCTCGTTGGGATCATTGACTGGGTAGATACCCACGTGATCTCCAGGTTGGTAATTCATTTTGTGTGTACCCTCGGGGCTGAGAGAAGCAAGCATCGTTTGCCGGCTGATGATTAAAAAAAGAAAAACAAAATAAGATCAACAAATAAAATAATTAAAATTTAAATAATATCAGCTTATTTCCAAGATGGCGACATGTTTCATTGGATAGACAGTAGTCTCTAAAAATCAGGGCTCTATTCTAGGCCCAACACTGTTTCTTCTCTAAATAAATGATCTTCCAGAGAATATTGTTCAGAAAATTAACATCTATGCTGATGATACCACTATCTATTCTGGTGTTGCTTCTCGCCCATCTTCCTCGGATCAGTCGAAATATGCTGATCTAGAAGTTGATTTGGGTTCAGTTGAGGATTTGCGTATGAAATGGCTTGTTTCGTTTAATCTCGTTAAGACTCAGCTCGTGTCTTTCAATCGTAGGCGTGTCCCTTTTCTTCCTGAGATTCTCATGGATGGCTCTGTTCTTGAGGAGGAATCGACTCTGAAACTTCTTGGTCTTTCTCTTTCATCAAATCTTTCTTGGAGTTCATACATTAGATCCATTGCTCTTTCTGCTTCTCGTAAAGTAGGTTCTCTCTCTATCGCTCCAAACACTTTCTCACACCTGAGACTATTCTCTATCTCTAAAAATCTACAATCAGACCATGTATGGAGTACTGTTATCATATTTGGGCTGGTGAATCTCTGTCCAATTTGAGGATTCTTGATAAGATGCAGAAACATGTCTGTAATTTGATTGGCCCTACTCTTTCTTCTTCTCTACACTCTCTCTCTCACAGACGTAATGTTGCTAGTCTCAGTCTTTTCTATAAATACTATTATGGCATGTGTTCTTCAGAATTATGTGATCTAATCCCCGCTTCTTTTGTTCCAACTCGTTTGACTCGTTGATCTAGTGGTCTCCATCAATTCGCTGTTTTGATACCTCATTGTAATACAGCTTCCTATTCCAGAAACTCTTGTGGAACTCTCTTCCTGCTGACTGTTTTCCTCCATCCTATAAACTTGGTCTTTTCAAGACTAAGGCCAATAGGCATCACCTGTCTTTGCGATAATCATATTTGTTCTTGTTAGCTCCTTACATCAAGTGGCTTCATGCCTTGTCTGGAGCGATTTACATAAATAAAAAAAAATTTAAAAATCGGAATACGTAATTGTTACACCGGCCGTTCTTACACAGGAGAAACTACACCGGTTGTCACTATAAATAGTGCGAGTCACCAGAGACACAGAAGACAAAGCACAGTCTTGTAACTGTCTAGCCAAGTGCTAGTCACTTTCTTACTTTGTTAATACACTTGTTAAACCAACCCTCGACTTGACTTCCTTTATTTATTATTTACTGTGGAACAACTTCACAACAGTAATACTAAATTGATTTAACACCAATCCGTTCAGCATGTCATAATCTTTAAAAAATATATACAATTTTTTAGCTACAGTATATCGTTTTTCCGAAAAAATTATCTGTCCACTAAACTTCACGTTTTCCAATTTCGGTATTAATAGTAAATAAAAATATGTAAATCACGTACAGGCTAGAAACACACACACACACACACACACACACACACACACACACACACACACACGAGAAACTTTCTTATAATTATATTAATGTACAGATATATTTATATTTGTCACAAGGGTAGGTAATTCAGTAATTTTAATTTAAGTTAATTCCCTTAGATCGTTTTTGTAATCTTATTGCATGCTTTTTTTCTTGAAATTTTAGTGAAAATTATTTTGAAGCCTTTAAATTGACAAATTCTAAATAATTTCAGTATTATTGTAGATTAACTCCGCTCAATCATCCCCTCGAAAAAAAGATTCTATTCTTTTTAGGCGATTACGTGTGAACATTCCGAAAAACTTGGCAGAAAGACACAAAAAAAAAACACGAAAAAAAAACAAAAAACAATTATTTTAGAATTTAGAGTGGGGAATCAGTTTCGCAGAAGATTTTAGCGTTTTAGGCAGTTAAACATTTTTTTTCTATTGGAGTTAAATTCTGTGCGTTTCTTTTTTTGCGGGCTACTATTTTAGGCTATTACGTGTGGTTTTACGACTTTGGCACTTGGAGTTAGGGTTAGTGGTAAAAAAAATTAGTTAACTACCCTAAAATGTTATAATGGTCCGGGACTGGGGGATACTTTCATGTTGAATTTTAATACGAAACTGATACCCCACTCTAAATTCTAAAATAATTGTTCTTTTTTTTTCTTTCTGACAAGTTTTTCAAACGTATTTGCCTAAAAAAAATTAGAATCTCATTTTTATTTATTTATTTATTTATTTATTTTGTGGGAGGGGGGGGGGGGTTACCCGAGGGTGTTTATCTACAAATTTACGAAAGTTTCTAGCCTGAATTAAACTTTAAGTGCAGAAGTAAAGTATTGTGGTTCATTTGTGCTTCACTCTCACTTGTTAGTCGGGGTTGAGTATACAATAGCCATGTCCGTAGTGCCATGTTACATGCGAGTGAATGCTGGGATTCCACTAAGACAGCCTTTCTGAGGATACAGAGGAATGACATGGCTATGGTTCGGTGGATTTGTGGTGTGCACTTTCACGACAGAGCTAGTTTTGACTCTCTGCTATTGAGGCTGAAGATAACCAGACTAGAGTCAGCTGTGTGTTGCAACCGCCTATGGTGATATATATATATATATATATATATATATATATATATATATATATATATATAGTGAGAAGAGCGCAGGTGGAGAAAGACCTGTAATGACATAGTTAAATATGATAGGTGATGTCGATAAGTGGCAAAAATTAAGATTCTACAAATTTTTAAATGAATTGTTCCAAAATCGAATTAGACGTAAAAGTGACATTAGTTTTATTTATTGAATTCGAATATTTAGGTGACAAATATTTGACGGAAAGGATAGGGACATTTTTTTTTAAAGATTTAAATTGCCACAATAAATAAATTAAAACATTAAAACGGCATATTTAGCTTACACACGTAATTTTGCACTAAGAGGAAAAAGAAGTATGTGAACCACCGTGAAATTTCCACGGGTCCTTCTGGTAATAATAATTTTCAAAGAATAAAAAAAAATCTTTGAATAACAATTCGGTAATCATACAGTCTGGTTAACAGCCGAGAAATCGAAAACTATATATATATAAATATATATATATATATATATATATATATATATATATAGTGAGAAGAGCGCAGGTGGAAAAAGACCTGGAATGACATAGTTAAATATGACCTCAAGCAATGGCACATCGAAACCAACTTAAATGATAGTTTTATTAAGAAAGTCATTTTGTGCCGCCATGCGCAACATGCAACCTGCATCTGATGTGGAAGAGACATGTTAAATGAAGAAAAAAGAAGACAACCTTTTTCTTCGTCATCGATAGCTTTCTACCTACAAAAGCGATATTTGATTCTGGTTCGAGATTTTTTCTTGTGGATCGTTGCAGTATGTTGTTAGCAATAATGAAATGCAATTTGATTTAATTCCTTCCAGAAAATACCATGTCCGAGTCAGAATTATTTTCAAATAGCCGCCATGTTAAAAAAAGGGACGTATTTGTCCATACAGAGTGTATGTACACATATAATATTATGCATAATATGTATGCGTGTATATACACATATAATATCATAAGGTAATATAATATATTTTGTAAATCTAATTTCAGTATTTACTTCAACAGTGCTCAATATGTGTGTAGATTTTAATGGTAGTATGAAAAGGGACGTAACTTTGTATTCGTCCATACAGAGTTACTTTCCTTTGATTGAAGAAAAAAAATCTGACATAGATTTAAAAAAGAAAAGCAAAACAAGTTGCAAGTAAATACACTACCGAGCAACGCCGCGTAGTTAGACCTAAATAGCATTCAAGCTGACATACCAAACTTTGATTCCAACTAGCCAATTTTCATTTGTTATTGTTGTACTATGTTATATGTCTTTGTTATCAATAGCTTTCTTCCCACAAAATCAATGTTTGATTCTGGTTAGTCAATTTTTTCTTGGTAATCGTTGCAGCATGTTGTTAAGAAGAATAAAATGCAATTCGATTTAATTCCTTCTAGAAATACTTTGTCCAGGTGGGAATTATTTTCAAATGTTCGCCATCTTAAAAAAAGGGACGTAACTCTGTATGGACGAACTTAAAAAGAAAACAAATTGTAAGTAATTACACTACCGGACAACGTCAGATCGAGACAGCTTCTTATTATATATATGCAGTCTGAGATGTGACAACACTAGCAACCACATTTCCTTTCATTTTTATTTTCATCTAAATTTGTCCTAAATTTATGGCGTCTCTCATCAGTGTTAATTAGACTTTTAAAGTCCATGTTGCAATACGTCAGCATCGTCGTCAAATTGTTTAAATGTTGACAAATCATCATATTTACGGAGTCTGGAACTATTTACCTGTAATTCGTCGGAAGCAGGTGCTTCCGTTTGCTAATCTTACACGGGAAAATTTCCTTCTGGTGTACACTTGCCAAACCTGAAAATAAATGAAAAATTTTTTAAAAATAGACTAGTTTATACCAACTTCTTGAGCGGTGTTGGTACAGTACCTGGGTATGTCAATTACCCCCGTTAATTAGTTTCTACCTCTTTATAGTGAGTACAAGAAAAATATTTGTGAAATTTTGTAGAAAAAAAGTATTCTACATAGTATTTGCATGAGAGAGTAAGTAACTACGATGAATGTATTGTTTTTATTAGAAAAAAACCATCAGAAATTATGTTTTTAAACAATTGCTTTCTTGTCATCTTTAAATTTAATGTTAAGAAATACTTGTCATTAACTGCCATCATAAGTAATAACATTTTGTGCATTCCCTTCATTATTTTCAATCCTCTCATAATATGCTTCATCATTAAACCGACAATATATCCAGCTCATTAATTAATCTTTATCCTCGAATGGCTTTTAGCCTTAATTTAGCGATGCTTCATTATTTAAATAAAGCACTAAAGGCATTGAGACAGATTCTAAACATACCGTGATATGCTTATAAAACTAATGTCTACGTTAGCTGCACATTTAGCAGGACCCAGCAAGCCAGCAATTATTACCATCAAACGCCGCAAACTACGATGGTTTGGCCATGTATTACGCCATCAAATTCTAGTGAACACCATACAACAAGGTTGGGTACATGTTTCTCGCAGACCAGGACGCCCGAGAAAGCAGTGAATGGACAATGTGATAGAATGGACAGGTTTATCAGAAGAAGTGGTGCGAATTGCTAATGATCGTGGGAGGTGGAGAGAATTTGTACGAATATCTGCCAGACTCCATAACGACGACCCTTAACGTTATATGATGATGATGATGACGATAATGACCACCACCACCACTATCACCACCACCACGCACAAAAAAACAACATTAGGCGACTTTTTAAATGACCTGTCAGTCTGTTTGGGAATCTTTATGTGAGGAAAAAAACATTTTACAAAAATAAATGAAAAACAAATCAAATTAAAAACAACTGCATTAAAAATATTGGTACTTCTTCAGAGGCGTTTTTAGCTTGGGTCCTAATCTGGAGAAGCACCAAAATATTAAACATTACTAGCAGGGCCTTCTTATAGAACACTTACTTTGGTAGATGTCTTTCTTTTCAGAGACGTATGCAACAGCTGCTTGGAATTTGTCTGTTGTCCACTGCGGTTCTTGGCTTGTAAAGATCCCTGTCACTTGTTTCAGACCAAATTCTTCACATGCTACCTGAATATTATCAAAGATTTAACAAAAATCAGAAAAAAATATGTTACAAATTTAATTATCAGCTTATCATTAACTATCAGGGCTACTCGGTGTCACCCGGGATACTAATTTACGTAAATTATGTAGATTACAAAAAAAAAGAAGAAAAGTAAAACTAAACAATCTGCATAATATTGTAATTTGAAATGTTTAATTTAATTTTGAGACAAAATCAGTGTAAAAATAATTATGCCCCGGGTGAGGTTTGCACTCACAGACTCTGTCTTTAAGTGTGGTGTGCTAACCTATTGATCCATGGAGGCAAGTATGAAATGATGATGCTATTAAATACATATAAACTAAACGCTTTTTTTCTCAACCCTTCCTTTTTCCTCTCACTCACTTTTGAGTTGAAGATCGGTCAGCCAAAGACAACAAAAGAAAGCGAACAGGACAAATTACGGCTTTCTTTCCCTCATATTCACCAGTGATCAAAGTATTTTCTGGAAGGAATTAACTCGAATTACATTATATTGTTCTTAACAACATGGACCAACTATCCCTAAGAAAAACTGACAAATTAGAATCAAATATTGATTTTATAAGTTAGATTTCTTTATATGGAAACTGCTCCAGACAAGGCACGAAGCCACTCGGTGTAAGGAACAAAAAAATAAGATACTATTTCAAGGTTAAAAACTATCCCACAATAAGTATTAGATGGATAGATTCCGACCCAGGAAACAGCAATTCTTCCCCCTTTGTCAGAAACATCGCTCATGGAATGTGAGGACTAAAGGACAACATAAGGGAAGCGAGAGTTACGAGGCTGCCGAAACTAAACCCAACGTCGACTTTTTACTCTCCTAATAGAGAGACATATATATGAAGTAAATATTTATAAATCAACTTTCTGGCTAGGATCAAAGTGTAGCATCTGTTCTGTCCTCAGTCACAAGGGAGAGAACGTCCCATTTGGCATAATGGTTAGAGTATTCGTTAATGGACCCAGAGGCCAGGGGTTAATCCTCGTTTGAATCATACCAAAGACTCAGCAAAATGGCACTTGATCTCTCTTATAAGGTGAGGATCAAGGGTAAGTGGAGCAACCCAGAGAAAGGAATAGCGTCCTCCCCTACATTTCGGTGTAGTAGCCAATGAAAAGGGAGTTTTCAGGGGTTGCCCTTTACCACGGTTGATCAATTTATTTATATTAAGAACATAGTATGCTCTTTTGTTTTCATACCTTGAGAAGTTCTGCAGACCAACTATCGAAGGATTCCTTCTGTCCACCTAATTCGTCACCTTCTCCGATTGGGTAGATATTCTTGGCACCAAGGTTGGACAGGTGTTTGTCCACGAAATGACCGAAACCACAGTATTCTTCATAGGAACTGTTGCCAAGACCAAACACTGAATATCTGAAAGCAAATATAAATATGAATGACCAGCACTTGAGAATCACGAGAATTTGAAGCTTTCAATTTCAAATCAAAACTAGAAGAGGACGTAGCATTACCCGAGTAAAGACGATATTATCCCACATAACAATATAGTAAGATGTGTTTTATATTATACTAGCAGGGAGACACTGCGTTGCTCGGGATTGAATAAGAAACACTATCTCCTCGTGCTCATAACACTATGCTACATTTTTTATTCTTATTTTTTACATTTCATACATTTAATTTTTGGGGTGGGGCCCAAGTATGTATTCAGTATCGATTAAGTAGGAAGGAGTGTAAGTACAGAGATATTTATTAAAATAATTTTCTGTAAATTTATAGTTTTTAACCCTCTCGAGGCACACCCGGCGTTTCACGAGAATCAATTTAATTAACCCTTATCCTCAAGTGGATTTTAGCATTTATAAGTGGTAACTCAGTAGTAAGTAAAATAAATATATTTATAAATATATTAATAAATATATATATATAAATTTTATATGTACTTTATGCATACACACACACATACGTATGTGTGTGTGAAGTATATAAATGTAAAATATCTATATACATATATAATGTATGTATATCTGGACTGTACAGAAAGCAAAAAAAAAACAAAAAATGTAATAAACCAAATACCTTGTATCTTTCAAGTTTAATGTGGAAACATTTTTTATTGAATTTTTGCTGAAAAAAAACAAAAGAAACAGAAATTTAATGAAAAAAATTTCCTTATATATGTATAATATATGTATATATATATATATATATATATATATATATATATATATATATATATATATATATATAAAGGCACTGAAGACGACACATATTGGAATTAAAAAGTAAAAAATAAGAAAATTTAAAGATTCCTAATCGTCTTAGAAACGATCGTACAGTGCGAGGCAGAGAGAGAGAGATAGAGAGAGACAATATAATACAGATTCCAGCAACTATGTCTTTATTTATCAGTAAAAATATTCATGTTTACGCCCGTTTCTTCATCTATCCAGACAAACAAGGTATTCAAACATATTCTGAATTTTCCAGAAGAATTAAGACCAGAAAAGCATAAAAAGGCACTGAAGACAAAGACTTACATTTGTAAATATTTCTATGGGTACATTTTTTTAAAAACAATTCTGTATTTATTGTCCAATATATATATATATATATATATATATATATATATATATATATATATATATATATATATATATATATATATATATATAGTAGTATAAAATATATCTATGGCAAGTGAGCAACACAGAAACTTTTGTTTCATTCCCAAAGTTAATAATCAGGCTAAATTTATTTACATTCTAAGTTCCTTTTTATACTCAAGCAGTACCCTCTAACCTCCAACATATTAGAGTCTTTTATTATTTTTGTCTCTATTTCGACTATAGTCTCTACTGGTGCTATCAACCAATGACATTTTTCCTTCTTTGTTTTAAAAAGAAATTATGTATATAATATATAAAATAAAATATGAAACTAAAAGTATACTTTTAGAGGATAGAACCTATAGTGAAATAGTTTAAGCTCAACATACGAGATAGAGCAATTATAAAGATAAATGAAGGAAGAGAGATAAAGATGTACGAATGACGAATCTATTTCATCTTCGATTGTTCAATGCAAGGTGTACTCGATAAAAACATGTTTATTTTTCTTTCCTTAAGCCAAGGCTTTTCAAAGATTAAAATCTTATCATCAGAGGAATTACATAGATGGATAAGTTGGCAGTGGAAAAGCCAAAATTCAAAATTTGAAAAAATATAAAGTAATGGAGAGTAAGAGTATTTAACAATCGAAGATGAAATAGATTTGTCATTCGTACATCTTTATCTCTCTTCCCTCATTAATATATATATATATATATATATATATATATATATATATATATATATATATATATATATATATATATATATATATATATATATAACATTTTGTGTCTATTATATCTGTTAATCATACTTGGTTTACATATGTCAGATTTATGTGAATAAAAGAAAGAGCATAATTTGAATTTTCGGGGTTGGGATGTGATTAATTTCAACTTGATGTTGTGAATAGCAGAACGCAGAAAAGGAGAAAGAAGAGAAAGGAGAGAACACGTTGAGTGAGCTGTGAGCCGCATTATTTTTGCCTAAGGCAAAAAGTCGATTATTTTCATTCAATTATGTGAAATTAATATTTAACGGTTCCAGTGAAGTCAGAGTGAAAACCCCCTTTTTCAGGATGCATCGTTTTTAGTGTTATGGCTATTATTCTCATAACTAAACGTTGTTAGTGTTATGGCTATTATCCTCGTAACTAAACGTTGTTAGTGTTATGGCTATTATCCTCATAACTAAACGTTGTTAGTGTTATGGCTATTATCCTCATAACTAAACGTTGTTAGTGTTATGGCTATTATCCTTGTAACTAAACGTTGTTAGTGTTATGGCTATTATCCTTGTAACTAAACGTTGTTAGTGTTATGGCTATCATTCTTGTAACTAAACGTTGTTAGTGTTATGGCTATTATCCTTGTAACTAAACGTTGTTAGTGTTATTGCTATTATTCTCATAACTAAACGTTGTTAGTGTTATTGCTATTATTCTCGTAACTAAACGTTGTTAGTGTTATGGCTATTATCCTTGTAACTAAACGTTGTTAGTGTTATGGCTATTATCCTTGTAACTAAACGTTGTTAGTGTTATGGCTATTATCCTTGTAACTATACGTTGTTAGTGTTATGGCTATTATCCTCGTAACTAAACGTTGTTAGTGTTATGGCTATTATCCTTGTAACTATACGTTGTTAGTGTTATGGCTATTATCCTCGTAACTAAATGTTGTTAGTGTTATGGTTACTATCCTTGTAACTAAACGTTGTTAGTGTTATGGCTATTATCCTTGTAACTAAACGTTGTTAGTGTTATGGCTATTATCTTTGTAACTAAACGTTGTTAGTGTTATGGCTATTATCCTTGTAACTAAACGTTGTTAGTGTTATGGCTATCATCCTTGTAACTAAACGTTGTTAGTGTTATGGCTGTTATCCTTGTAACTAAACGTTGTTAGTGTTATTGCTATTATTCTCATAACTAAACGTTGTTAGTGTTATTGCTATTATTCTCGTAACTAAACGTTGTTAGTGTTATGGCTATTATCCTGGTAACTAAACGTTGTTAGTGTTATGGCTATTATCCTGGTAACTAAACGTTGTTAGTGTTTTGGCTATTATCCTGGTAACTAAACGTTGTTAGTGTTTTGGCTATTATCCTCGTAACTATACGTTGTTAGTGTTATGGCTATTATCCTTGTAACTAAGCGTTGTTAGTGTCATCGCTATTATCTTTGTAACTAAACGTTGTTAGTGTTATGGCCTTGTTTGTTATTCTGAAGCATTGAGAATTATTGTACTATATTAATAGCAATCTTTTACATGTGATGTGTGTAACCGTGACTACCTTCCATAGGCTTGACATTTTCGACAATCCTACAGGAAGCGATTTTTGAATACAATTGTACAAAGTAAAGTCAAGTGCAACTAGATATAGATTAGATGAATGTTTAGTTTACTTACTTTGGTGAATCTGGTTTTGCAGAAGTGACGTTGCCCAGTTGGCCTGCGAGGCTCTGAATAAGAAACAAAAGGAAGGGAAAAATAAATCATTAGTCAAATGCATTTATCACAGCTACGAGCTTGCTAGTGATCCTTAATTCCAGCTTCGGTTCTACATACTTTTAAATAAAATTACTCGGTCTTTGTTCACTATCTCTTCTGCCCGTTTACTGACCAGCATGCTCTGTCAGAAAACTAACATGTTATATAAACATGTAATGAAAAATAAAATAACACAACATTATAAAAAGTAAAACTATTGTTCAGCTTTTGAGAACCATCTATTAATTTATCAAATTAGGTCCTCACACTTCTCGATTATCTACATCAGTTCCAAGAATTCAAACACAACGATTAGTTGATGTACGATCGTTTCCAAGACGATTTGAATTTTTTTTATTTTGTATTATACTTTAGATGACTCTCAACCGTCTCTTCATCAGCACCCTTTACAACATCACATACAGAAGTTATTTAAGAAAAAAACATCAGATTTTAGTATTATTTCAAAAAAACATATATTCAGGCAATATTGGAGATATAACCTCCTATTATGCAACCATATATTGCACCATCAGTTAGTTTAGAAATGACAATAGCAATGGAAATACATTAGAAACAGCAACTTAAATCAGGATTATTGGGTCAGCGAGTATGCACCCAAATGTCACCTGATTCTGGTAGCCAGAAGCGAACATGACATCACATGGCTCGAAGGGGCGAGTGAGAGAAATAAGCAGTCATTTGGAAGTTTTTGAGTCAGAGATGACTTAAGATCAACGACAAATTAAAGGGACCAAGAGGCATAAAATATCTGAAGCTCGGAATGCCCCCGTCCGCCGCTGACAGAAGTTTTATCAGTTCAGAGACATCAGTTCTAGGTTTTAAGTATAGACTCACCTTTCCATTTTCAGGCGCCTGTCCACTTCCAAACGTGCTGGTTACAGCTAAGAGCAGTTTTTCAGAGGGCAAATCGCTGAACGCGTACAAGTCCATGCAGACTAACTGAAACCATAAATTAAACAAAAATCATTTAAAATAAGAAAACGAAACAAAAAGTCACGAAAAAATTATGTATATTATTGGCGGGGGTGAGGGTGCATGGATCGATATGAAGCCTTACCAATAACATTATGAAAATCTGAAGAGATGAGGGTTACTTGGCCTAATTGCGGGCCTTGTTCTGCTCGACTAAATACATCTGTAGTCGGTGATTCTTTATGGTGATGAGACTGTGACCGGATTCTTATTAATTACAAATTAATTTACATGAAGACGCTTGAAGCCAAAATATATGTTATTTATTTCATTATTTCAGGTACATTATTCAGAGAGAGAGAGAGAGAGAGAGAGAGAGAGAGAGAGAGAGGAGAAGAAAGAAAGAGTATATTCTAGTATGTGCGTTTGTCTAGCCTCCAAATAAATTCTGTTCCCGCTTCCAGCATGCTAATTCATATTTCCATTTTTGTTTCTTCCATTTTCCCATGCGTCAATTTCTGTCTTTGTCCTCCCCAAGGCCACTTTAGTATATAACAGAAGAACTTTACTGTCTATAAACATGTTAAATATCCAGGCCAGGTATACTGGAAAGAACGTCTGATAGATGTAGGTGATTGTCAAAAATAAAATAATCAGTGGTTGAAACAAAATAAAATGGTAGATTGTCAAAAATAAAACAATTGCTGATTGGAATCATCTGCAAAAATGTTAGCAGCAGAAGGAAATACTTCATCGCCAAATAAAACGCCCTGGGAGCGTAGCTACATTGACAGTAAAGTCTCATGGTGGGCGTTTGAAGGGCGTCACAAATTGTTATATAATAACAACCCGAAATTGCTATTGTCAGTTGGTTAGTGATTTGGGCCAGAGAAAAAAAACACCCGTCGAATTTTTATGTGTACGTCTTCCTTCCTCACTAACCCACACTCATTAACTGCCACCGACAACAATAAAGACATATCATTATATTTTCATATATCATTGTGTCATCATTCTTTTAAGCACAGAAGAAATACAACACTTGGATACATATTTTGTTCTTTATAAAATATACTTTATTATAACTTAACTAACACTGTGGATCCAATACCAGCATTCTCCTTCCTCACTAACCCACACTCGTTAACCACCACCGACAATAAAAATATATCATTATATTTTCATGTATCAGTGTGTAGTCATTCTTTTAAGCACATCAAAAACACTACAAACATACTTATGTACGAGGTCAGTCTGGAAAGTAATCAGACTGTGCACTGTGTGAGCTTTGAGTGAATGAGGGGGAAGCCAATTGTGTTATCATCTAGCATATCTTCAGAGAATAGAACTGTAATCTTAGCTTTCTCCAACCACTGTATTATCTTCACATGCATTTGTTTGCACTTTTTATTCACCATGACAATGTACCTGTTCATAATGGATTGAGCATCCAGCAGTTTCTGTTTGAGAAGAATCTACTGAAACACGTCTCTTCAACTGAACTGTAGGTGAAACAAGGATAAACAGATTGTGTTATCATCAGACATCGTCTCTTGAGAATATATAACTGCAACCTTAGCTTTCTGCAATTTTTTCCAAATCAATTAATGTGGAAAGGTTTGTAACCAAAATATGTTGTTGATCTCATTATCTCAGATACATTATTCGGGCAGAAAGATAGATTGAGAGACAGACATAAATAGATAGATAGAGAGGGGGAGAAAGTACATCATTTTATGGCTAAAAATCATGTTGCTGTACAGAAACAACTTCTAATCTTAACATTGAGTGTTAAACAAACTCCTCTAAGATTTTGTAACAAAAAGGGTCGTCAAACAAAATGAAAAACAAAGACCTTTTATAAACAACGATATGAATTTATTGAAGTGACCTACACCGTTGGGTGTAGTTTGCCAAAAGTTAAGACAGTGTCACAGTGAAGGAAGTAATAATAATGTAAGAAAGTTTGGCTGGCACTTTTCTTCGATCTGTATAAATTCCAGTGGAGAATAGCTTTTCTTGACTGTCTAGTGGACAGAGGCAGGAAGGAGGACGTCTTTCTTAGGTGTCAGGAAGCTCTCTGGGGCTGCTGTCTAAATTCCAGTCCTTCAAAGTTACTTTTGAAATAAATGCACCCTGGAGTCTGATTGGTCTTCATGTGACCAACTCACCTCACAGGGATTGCTCTCCGTGAAAGGGAATAAATGTTAATGTTTATGACTGCTACACATATGGGCGAAAAAGAGATAAGTGGATTTTGTTAACATCTGACATCATACGTTGGGAGAGCATGACTGTAACGTTTGACAAGCATTGCACGCTTTTCTTTACACTTTCCTTTTTCAGGTCATTCAGTTATGAAGAACGAATGAGGAACAGAAGCAAGGAATAAAAAGAACATCAATGTACTGGAAAAAAACTCCTCATTCACCTGATTTAAATGAAGAAGAATTGTTAGATAACGAAGGAGGTGCTCGGAAGGTAAGCACCCTAAAAGGAGGGGGTAGCCTAAAAGTGGAAATCGAGAAATCACGTCACTTCTGTCTGAGAGCGGTTCGGTCTCTTAGCCTGCTGACAACCGACCCAAACAGACACAAGACGCCGCAGTCCCGACCAGCCCAGCAGGGGCTTCGAGGGTGGTGGGCACAGGTAGCTAAAAGTCGGCCTGTCTGTATATGTAAATGTTATCTCTCCCTCCAATTAATTCCTTCTCTCTCTCTCTCTAGTACACACGCATTTCATTTCTGTCTTTGTTCTGTTTTAAATAAAACTCTTTAAAACCAAACCAGTGTCCATGTGGTTCTCAATCAACAGCCGAGGAACAGGAGTTTGACAGCGCGAGCACAGACGAAACCAAGGTAACAACAGAAGATGCATAGGTGTATAATGTTTATGGACCCGCAACGGTAAGGAGTATCCAACGGAAAAAGAAGAAAAAAAGAGGGAAAAGAAGAAGAAGAAGAAAAAAAAGAAGAAAAAGAAAAAGAAGAGGAAGAAGAAGGAGAAAAGGAACACAAAAAATGAAATCTAATGAAGCCTCCGGTGCTCATATATAAAGAAATGAAATGTAACATTACCTTTGTGTTAAAAGCTCTCCGGAAGTTGAGAGCAAGTTGCTCAGCAAAACGTTTTGCAGTTCCAGTTTCCGAAGCGTAAAGAACAGTACACGGAATTCTCTTCTTCAGGATCTTTCGGTATACCAGAGCAGCGAAGAAGGCAATCCTAGAAAGTATATTTAGAAGATCACAAATTTTAATTATTTTTTAAATTTATTTATTCACTAGCTTTCTTTAACTGGTGTTACTCGGGTCAAGACATGTGGCCGAATAGAGTGTTTAGAGAAAAATAATTTTAAAATATTTACAATTTTTTTTAAAATAGGATTAAAAATTCGTTTTAGTTTTCCCTTATTTTATTTTTGATTTCAATAAATACTTCGATTAATAGTAAATAAAAAATAATTCAATGTGTTTTTATGCGAGAAACACAGACACACAATTTCAAATTTAAAAAGTTAGATATTTTTCTGTATTTTTTTTATTGTATATTCTGTGAAATTGTAGGTAATTGCATATTTAAAAATCCTATTAATTATATTATAGATCAATTAAGTAAACCCTCCTTCTTTTCTATAGTAACTCTGAAAGTCTTGTTACCCCTACAAAAGGGTGGCCCAAAAGTCTTATTAGCTCTAACAAAAAAAGGTGGCCTAAAAGTCTTGTTAGCCCTACCAAAAAGGACGGTGCAGAAATCTTCTTACCCCTCCCAAATAAGATGGTCCGAAAGTCTTGTTATCCCTACAAAAAGGGTGGTCCAAGAGCCTTGTTACCCCTACCAAAAAAGGTGGTCAGAAAGTCTTATTACCTCTACCAAAAGGGTCACCACCTATCAAGGCCCGGGGGTCACTCGAGGATAAGGGTTAAAGTTAAAGTTGGACGATGTTCCCCACCACGAGAGAATTGGAAACAATGGATGGAATAGGCAGACAACTACTTAAGAGGAATTGATTATATAAATAAAACAAAATAAGAATTATAGAGGAAGAAGCTGTGCGGCAATAGAAAAGTCAGTTAATGGATTCAGTTTATTCACTTTCATTGATCTATCACAAATCGAGAAAGTCTTTATGAATGCCATCATTTTCGTAGCACAAAATGATGCGACGCAATGACCTGCATTTTATGCAGTTGTGCGTTTTTGGTGAATGTTCTTCTATTGTTGTTACTATTTGGTAGGGGTAACAACACTTTCAGAGAACTCTGTAGGTTAATCCACGGATTTCAACCTAGTTTTGTAATTGAGACCCTTTAATTCTTTTTGTAAATAACACATGTACTATAACACGCCTTTATGACATCATTTATGACCCCTTCTTTGGTTTACGACAGTTAACAATATTCGAAGATACCTATCGTACTAGTGATTCTAACCCTGCTGGTATTTTGCTGAATAAAGCTTGGACGAACTTATCTTCTAAGACTTAGTCTTTATTCTTGACAATACTTCTATTAGTTTAGTCACTTTTCTTTGTATACCTTCCAATTTTAATATTGTATTCCAATTCCTATGTCTAACTACTGGTCCTTGGCCTTTTGGCTAAGAGCAGGGTGTGGTATCTGTTCTGGTGCTGCATTTGGTCTGTCTAACTACTGGTGCTCAGGATTGAGTGCAATATTCAATGTGAGGTCTTATTAAAGTCTTAATTATTCTAGCAATAACATTTGTTTCCTTGTTTAATCAATGTTTGATATGCTGTTGTTTTATTTAATCTAAATCTTTTTTTTATTCTTCTTATCTATGAAGAGTTATAAAAAAACGGAAGTGACGTCATAGATTGTTATTTATTAACTGTCTCATAGCACAAAAGATGTGTTGAAAACAAAAAGGAGTCAGAGGACAATAATGGCCAACCTGCATCTAGAAGACAACAGATGATGATGATGATGATGATGATACCAGTCTATTATCAGAGAATAAATCAGAGATATACTTACTTGGTCAGGATGGAAAAAGTGATTACATTCCGTTTCTTTTGTTGAAAACGTTTGATATTTTCAGGATCTTTCCAGATATGAGTTGTCAAAATGTTGGGCTATAAAGATAAAGAAACAACAATCATCACAAAAGTAAAAAGCATAATGATGATGATGATGATGATGATCATCATCATCATATGGACCCTTTCCAGTGTTTTCCGGTCAATTTACTTCCGGGAGTTGTGATCCAGTTCTACATAATAAATTAAAAACAAAGCCCCCTCCCAAATGCACATAACCTGCGCCCACCAAACAACTAAGTGAATACCCCCTTCCCCACAATAATTTAATTACAAAATTAAATTCCACCACAATGCATTTCGGTTCATTCGTAAACAAATCTACCATTTGATTATTTTGTTAAATTAAAAACCAAGCTCCCACCCCAAACCAAACACACAAAAACACACACAAGCACACACGCAAAACACACACAAAACCACACACACACACACATAGAAAAACGCACACACAAACACACTACATTAATTTTATTACAAAATCAAATTCCATCATAGTGCATATCGATAGATTCGTAAACAAGTCAGCCATTTTATTCTTTTGTTAAATCGTAAATTCAAAATAAAGCCCCCCCCCCCCAATAAAAACTCGCACACCACAGCCAAGTAAACAAGTCAGAGAGTATTATGCACCTGTTGTAGATGACAGGAAAAAAGAAATAAGAGGACATCGTTTTGAGGCAAACTGTTTTTTGCTGAGCCGAGTATTTTGGCAGATGTTGAAAATCAATGGCGGAAGATGAAAGTCAACGACATTGATAAAACATCAGATGAGAATTATGGTTGTTAGTAAGAGTTTAGCACTGACACCAACTTAGCAATAGAGTTGAAGCGACTGAAAGACATTATGACTAGTCATGTGGTCCGAGCCAGTTTGGAATAATAATAATAATAATAATAATAATAATAATAATAATAATAATAATAATAATAATAATAATAATAATAATAGCAATTCAGACATACACGCATGAATTTGATGACAACAATTATCGTGAAGAGTCAAGGAGGATAGAAAGACCAAGGAGACAGAGAGAGCACCAACCAGACCTCCACTCAAATTCCAGAGAAGACCAATAGTCGTCAATGATAATGGCTGTTGAGATACCGCAAAGTGATTTGCAATGGTTATCAAAAGAGGTGGAAATGGTGGAAATCTAGGGAGACTTGTTGTCACTCGAACTCCAGGGAACACCATTTGCTATTGTAAGTGAGAAATGACAGATAATAACTTGTGTGAAAACTGTTAGTGGCATAATAATAATAATAATAATAATAATAATAATAATAATAATAATAATAATAATAAGAATAATAATAATAATAATAAAAAGAAGAAAAAGAAGAAGAAGAAGAAGAAGAAGAAGAAGAAGAAATGAACGATATGTCAGCTAGGTAATAAACTGCTTGCTTTAAAACTGTTTCTTTCTATTTTCCTTTTCCTATGTCAACTAGACAAATGCGTAATTGAAATGCATATGTTACCTGATACTCAATCGAAGGCTTCAGATGATAGTTGAGCATCTCTTGATGAAAAACAGTTGTGAGACTCCCACCGGTTGGGGGTATCATCCACACCCAATCCGCCGGGCATCCGCCCCGTACCCGGTACTCTGTCTCCCAGTGTTGTTGAAAGGCCTCTGTTGCTGTATGGTGGTCAGTCATGGTCATCTTCGCTTTCTGTAGGAGAGACAATCACACAGGAGATAAATAGCATTGGCCAACAGTAAAGGAAGCAACAACTCTCTCTTTCTCTCTCATATATATATATATATATATATATATATATATATATATATATATATATAGTAAGTTATGGAAATATATTTATGGCAATTAAGTCTATATATTTTCATAACTTACTACCTAGCTCTACTCACGTATTGAGCACTGTCGAAGTAAATACTGAACATTGATGCATAAAACATTATATCTCCGTATAACATTTTATGTGGATACATGAAATAATAATAATAATAATAATATATATATATATATATATGTATTAGTATGTATAAATATGTTGAAATACTTACATGGTAACTGTAGATGACGGCAAGGTTGGCTTCCGTTGCTGCCTTGTCTTTCCACTGAGTGGAAACTTTTCTCGTATCCAAACCCATTTTCTCAGCTATCAACTGAAACATACAATTATAGATTTACTACGAGTGGGACCCGTGGAAATTCCACAGTTGTAACTTTTCATCTGTTGTGTATTGCTGTAGTGTTTAAAAATATTTCGATTCTATGGACGTCCGGCGCGAATGAAGACCTCAGAACTATTATTATAGTATCGTCTTTGTTCAAATTGAAACAAACTTATTAAAGTACTCTGGTTAATGTAGTTTCTGAATATTTCTGGTTGTGAGGGTCTATTCCCAAAACTCCTCGGAGGAGTTTGTGACATATTTCGATTATATAGACGTCCGGCGCAAACGCAGACCCCACGATATTATTATACCATCTTTGAACAAAACAGATACTACCGTCTGATCCTAGCCCGAAGGCCAAGAAAGTGTATTTTAGTTTGAGTTTCACGTTTGACACGACAGCTACATCAGATAAAATTGAAAATATACTTTTTTGCATCGGATCTTCAGCGATCGGGCGATCCCATTTTTCACAAAGGGGTGGAGGATTATAACACACGTACAGACATAAATTGCTTTAACGTATGAAGTTGAGAAATAAGTTGAAAAAATGAATAACCACACAGATACAACAAACAAATCAAATCAAACTCATGTGCATATCTACAGACATTTCATATTTATTTATAGAAATACTTTTTTCAGAATGAGATATGGTTTAAATTGTTAATTACAAAGATACAAGTAAATAGATATAAGAAGGTAGGGAGTGGGTTAGGGATAGGGGTCAGTATCTTTATCTACTTTCGTATCTGGTCGTTATGTTTCAAAATATATATATATATATATATATATATATATATATTAAAGAAAGAAAGATGAAGATAAAAAATTGTACAAAATTACATAAAGTTACATAAATTAATACAAATTTTATTACATCGAAAGTTCAGATGCAAGGAGTTACATTAATCCTTAAACCATGGTTTTTCAAAGATAAAACTCTTCTTGTCAGAGGATAAATCTGGTAATATGGTATTTATAACAATTAAATACTACCTAGTTCCATTTCACTTTGAAAAATTGAAGAATAAAAAAAGGTTGGGGATAAATAAATAAAAAATAAAAGGCCGGGGAGTAAAAATTAGCAGTATTGTGAGGTGATTTTTGAAGACGAAAGGGACGTTAAGGTGTAGATAGTTAATAGTAAATGTAACGGAGTACGAATCCATACGGACCAAGTGAGATATTTTGAACCCTCCACCTTTTATTTGTTAAAAAACTTTCTTCAATTCTACAAGCTGTTACCTTTACTATTAACTATCTACACCTTAACGTCCCTTTCGTCTTCAAAAATCACCTCGCAATACTGCTAATTTTTACTTCCCGGCCTTTTATTTTTAATTTATTTATCCCCAACCTTTTTTTATTCTTCAATTTTTCAAAGTGAAATGGAACTAGGTAGTATTCAATTGTTATAAATACCATATTACCAGATTTATCCTCTGACAAGAAGAGTTTTATCTTTGAAAAACCATGGTTTAAGGATTAATGTAACTCCTTGCATCTGAACTTTCGATGTAATAAAATTTGTATTAATTTATGTAACTTTATGTAATTTTGTACAATTTTTTATCTTCATCTTTCTTTAAAATTGATTGCTCTACTCAACGTATTGAGCTTTATTTTATCGAGATAGATCACTACGATATTTCGCTTATCGTTAATTCTATTATCATTAGTATATATATATATATATATATATATATATATATATATATATATATATATATATGAGTATTAGAAGGCTATCACAATGCAAGAAATGGAAATATGCCGGCATTGAGAAGTAAGGCAAAATCAAGTGATTTTCTTTTTTTTATATACATATTTTTTTTTCTTTTTATAGCAAATCTTACTTGATTAGGAAAGACTTCAACACTGTGATGTAATGTGTGTGACCGAGTTCCATAATATATTTCGAGGAAGACCTCTTTATCAAATGGTGGGTGTTTCAAATCTCTAAAACACATGCGGAATGGTAATATTGTTATATGCTTATTCAATTTAATAAATAAATATTTTTATATCCATAGACATATATATGTCTATGGATATAAAAATATTTATTTATTAAATTGAATAATAATTATATATATATATATAGATAGATATAGATTTTGGCGATTCAAACATTTTTTTCAAATCAAGTTCCAAATAAAGAGCATACACCACAGTTTTATAGGTGTTTACATATATATTTAATTACTTTTATTTATACAGACATGTACAAAAAGCTGCTACACTGACATGTCGATGTTATCGATCAATAGTTATCAGATGGAAAAGTCTGATCTTTCACTCAGATGTTCATATTGGGAAAGAAGTTTTTCTGCTTGATGAGATCTTAGTTTTTAATAACTATTGATCGATAATATCGACATGCCAGTGTAGCGGCTTTTTGTACATGTCTGTATTTATATAAACAGCTCTATTTACTATTAAGCACTTTTTTTATATACCCAGTTGAAATTCTGTGGCTTTTTATTCTGTGGATGTCTACTTTCCCTGGATTATATATATATATATATATATATATATATATATATATATATATATATATATATATATATATATATATAATAAATGATAATAAAATGCTTAAGCTTAAACAATTTACTGCAGTTTCATGGATGGTTCTCACCGATCAACAGAAAAGTGTTTTAGTGGTATCAAACAAAGTGATAAGACCGGAAGGGATGAGAGTTCTCTAATCATTTTTATTTATTTATTATTATTTTTTACTATTTATTCATTTATTAATATCTTTTAATATTACTGACTGTTGATTTTTAATTATTAAATCATGAATAGACACTTCTTTTCTATTCTACACTTTTTATCTATATGCAGATTACATAACAACTTATACTTCTATTAGTTATAATAGGGGATGGCACGATGGCTAAGTGGTTAACGGCGGGAACTGAGGACCTGGGTGTGTCGGGTTTTGATATAACTTGGTTAAAAGTTATAATAAAAAAAATAACCAGAGTGTAAGGTCTTTAAAAGAGGATGGCTTATTACAACGTATATCTTGGACAAAACAATAGCACTACCGGTAATCCAATAGGATTAACCTAATACACTCGAATACCGTCGAATACACATACCACCATTTGTAGTCATATATACAGGGTGAGCCAAAAGTAGGTGGACAGTAAAAAACATTTTCCTTCTTGATTTACACAGCTTTGAAGTCTGCCTCTTACGCTCCGACAAAAAAATGTTTTTTACTGTCCACCTACTTTTGGCTCACCCTGTATATATTCTACAGACTGTTTCACTTCTTTAGTGACTGAGGGGAGTCCGGTATCCCATCACAACAGGTTCGAATCCAGTTCGTTCCACAGAAACACTTTCATCAAAACCCACAGCTGACCTTGTGTCTAACCTCCTAGAGAGGAGGCAAATAAAATACTTCTATTACTTACTGGAAGAATATTATAGCGATTAGGGTCACAGAGATTCCGGGTTCCAATCTCCGTATCCATTAGCCAACCCGTGAAGGGCGCAGCAGTGAATTCCACACCTCCACAGTCGAACAACATGTTTGAAATAGCGGCCACCACATACCACTTTAGTTTCATTTCAGCAAACCAAGGATATCTGTAAATAAAATTGAATTTCAAATGATTTCTTTTGAGAACACCTCATTTATCTATATGTACGAAAGTGTCTATATCTATATGTACGAAAGTGTCCATATCTATATGTACGAAAGTGTCCATATCTATATGTACGAAAGTGTCTATATCTATATGTACGAAAGTGTCTATATCTATATGTACGAAAGTGTTCTATATCTATATGTACGAAAGTGTTCTATATCTATATGTACGAAAGTGTTCTATATCTATATGTACGAAAGTGTCTATATCTATATGTACGAAAGTGTCTATATCTATATGTATGAAAGTGTCTATATCTATATGTACGAAAGTGTCTATATCTATATGTATGAAAGTGTCTATATCTATATGTACGAAAGTGTCTATATCTATATGTATGAAAGTGTCTATATCTATATGTACGAAAGTGTCTATATCTATATGTATGAAAGTGTCTATATCTATATGTACGAAAGTGTTCTATATCTATATGTACGAAAGTGTCTATATCTATATGTACGAAAGTGTCTATATCTATATGTACGAAAGTGTCTATATCTATATGTACGAAAGTGTCTATATCTATATGTACGAAAGTGTTCTGTAGGAGGATGGCGTGCACAGAAGGAAAAACAGATCTGACATAAGTAATTATAAGATATAAGCTTAGGTAAAACTATTGAATAGAAAGGAAAACAAAATCAAAATATTTTGCCATTGTAAATACCTACCTATGTACTTATATACGTCACTATCTACATACATTGACAATTATAATTTTTTCTCCTTTTTACTAATGATTCACTGCATATCAAGACTAAAAGTGACTCGAGGATAAGGGTTAATGAGATGGATGGATAGATTGCTGGTTTAATGATGAAGAATATTATGAGAGGATTGAAAATGATTAATGGAATGAACCAAGTTTGATTACTTAGGGGGACGGTTTATGAAAAGTATTTGTTGACATTTGATTTGATGATGACCATGTTATAGCCTGCAGGGAAACAGTCCTGTGGTATTGTGTTCCAGTCTTCTCACGGAAATTCTGCCTGACCATAGGCACATGGAGGAAAAAAGGAAAGTTTTTTTCAGTGATGGTAAGAAGACGAGTTCTTGCTGTGAAAGTTTGGAAGGGAGGAACCAGAAAATGAAGCTTAGTCGAGCACCTTCCATAGAAATAAAAATAGAGTAGAGAAAGACTAGCAACGTCGCTTCTGTGAAAAAAATCGCTGTTTGATAACAGAAGAAATTTTTTTCTCTAATGAGTCACCAGTTATCAAGGCTAAAAAATAACTCGAGGATAAGGATTAATGAGATGGATACATTGACATTTGAATGATGATGAATACTATGAGAGGATTGAAAATCTCTAAATGCCATCCCTCAAAACAACAGACGGCCCAGAAAACAGCAATTCTTACCCCCTTGTCAAACACAGCGCTCATGGAATGTGAGGACTAAAGGACAAAATAGAGAGGATGCAGAGAGTTACTAGGCTGCTGAAAATAAAGCCAAGGTTCGCTTTCTACCTGCCACTAGATTGTGAAGTTGATTTTGAACTCTGTCAATGAAGAGTGCTCTGAGCGGCACCTCCCCAGATGTGGCAGCAGTCCTCGATCTTAGGATGTATCTGATTCATAGGTAGTTTCTGAAGCGGTAAAATGATCCAACGATTTTCCGAGCAACAGACATGGAATTATCCAACGGATGAATAAATGTACTTACTGTGGATGTTCGAGATTCACTTCAAGAATTAATTCTTCAGGCACATCAAACAATTCGGGGTCTTCTCCGTTGGCAGACAATACCATCGGAAGGACATCAAAAGGTCCACCCTTTCCTTTCCAACCAAGTTTTTCACAGAACTAAAAAAAAAGAGAAAAATAACTATAAAAATCATCGGTTTTTATATTATTCTTGCACATAAACAAAGGAAATAAACAAAAATAGAACGTTTTAGCCAATCAGAACAGAGTGGATTTTAGCCAATCAGAACAGAGTGAATTTTAAACAGTTCTGACCATGCTACATAAACTAATGACTGCGTTGCTTCTTCAAGCTGATTGCAATATTTCACAGATGTCATTATCAAAGTTCTGCCATTCCACTTTTCTGGAATCCACTTATCAAAATGGTATTTTTCTTAATTGCTTTTATGTTACATAATAGTAGTCATTGTTTGAATGTTACATAATGGCAGTTATTGTTTGAATGTTACATAATGGCAGTCATTGTTTGAATGTTACATAATGGCAGCCATTGTTTGAATGTTACATAATGGCAGCCATTGTTTGAATGTTACATAATGGCAGCAATTGTTTGAATGTTACATAATGGCAGCCATTGTTTGAATGTTACATAATGGCAGCCATTGTTTGAATGTTACATAATGGAAGCCATTGTTTGAATGTTACATAATGGCAGCCATTGTTTGAATGGAAAGTTTGAGTGACATCTTAAGGATCATGTTACATTATGAGGACTGTGTTTGAGTGGAAAATTTTAAAGGTCAAAAGTCCTCAGAGCGGAAGTCACAAAACAATGTGATTTTCGGGCATAGTTTTTTTTTGCTCTCTCTTAGCTGGTGAGATTTCAAGGAGGAAGGACGCGTCTGACTGCTGTCCCAAAGTGTGACCGGGTGTAGCAAGACAGGCTATCCGTCTATCTATCTATCTGTCTTTCTCTCTCTTATGCGTAAGATTTCAAGGAGGGAGGACATGCACATCTGGCTGCTTCTCCAATGGGGGAGGGGGAGTAACACGCTCGGTGTGACTAGCTATCTGTCATTTTCTCTCTCTTTTTCTCATGCATTCGAAAATAACCTGTCTCTGTGACTGTTTTTCTCTGTTTTAAATAAACATTATTAAAAACTGAACATTGGCGTTCGAGTAGTTTTGTGTCCACAGACGATGAACAACCAGGTTTTTACGACGACACGGGCGTATAAAGGTTTTATATCCACTTAGTAAGTGAAAGTGCAGCAATAATCAAAGGTGATCTCAGAACGGAAATCACTGAAACCAAGTGCCTTCCGGACAGAAATTTCTGCCTCTTGGCTGGCGAGATTTCAAGCAGGCAAGACATGTCCGGTTTGTCGTCTTCCAATGGAGGGAGAAAGGGAAGTCACTTTCTGTTGTGGTAAAAAGGCGAGTTCTTGCTATGTATGTCTTACAAGGAGGAACCACTGATTGGAGCTCAGCCGAGCACCTTTCATGGAAGTAACCATGTGAAAATAATTGTAACCTGGACAAAGTATTTTCTGGAATGAATTAAATCAAATTACATTTTATTGTGCTTAACAATAGGCTGTAATGATCCACAAGAAAAACGGACAAACCAGAATCAAATATTGATTTTGGAGGAAGAAAGCTATCGATGAAAAAGAAACGATGAAAAGACTGACTTTACTTTATATATTAGATAAATTGTTTCATTTATATACGTTTATTATTTTGAGAGATATTAAAAAAAACTAAACATTTAGTTGCGTTACCCTGTACAATAAATTCTATATTTATCTGTTTACCTCAGTAAATTCCACGCTGAAAGGATCTCCGATAAATGATCCATCAGGCTGGGCGTATCCAGCATATCGGACGATCTGGGCATTCCAAACGCGGAAATCATGCAATCCGTCTGTTCGATGTGGAAATATTGTCATTGCAGCTCTGAAAAAAAAAGAAAAAGCGGATTGCATATATATTGTCAATTATTCAGAAAATATTAATTAGCATATTGTTGCATGAAGAGAAATGATATGAGAATGATACGATGGACATGTAATGTGAGTCTTCAAGAAAGGTTTAGATCTGATGACCTCAGAGGAAGATTAAATCTGGACAGTATAGGGAGAAGCGTAAGTCTCTCATTCTAGAATGTAAAGAAATGCAGTTAGTTTTTTGTTTTAAACATTTTTTTTATGGAAATCGCTCCAGACAAGGCATGAAGCCACTTGATATAAGGAGCCAACAAGAACGAAAGATGATTATCGCAAAGCAAGGAGATGCCTATTGATCTTTGTCTTGAAAAACCGAAGGCTATAGGTAGGAGGAAAACAGTAAGCAGGAAGAGAGTTCCACAAGACGGCTAGAGAATGATCCTCATCCTTCTCCTAAAATTGGAATCCCTCCTTCTGAAGCTCTCATTCCTGGCTTAGAAAGATCACGCATCCATTAAAAGATGCTCAAGAAAAACAGGAATAGGGCAATCTCCCTCTACCGGGTTAGAAAACAACTCACACCTGCCAGTATCCCATATCACTACAAAGTCACTATTCGCCAATGGGCTGGTGCATCTACCACTAGTCTCTCTCTATTAGGCAGGGTCCAAAAAGAAGTCTCCAATTTAATGTCCCGCACTGTCAACCCAGCTCCAACTCTTGTCACATTGCCGCAATGTTATATCTCTGTGATTGTTTTACAAGTACTTTAATGGGATGTGCTCTGACGAACTCGTGGCACTTTTGCCCCCTCGACGTAAATACCCCCGGCTAACTCAACAAGCAGCAAAATCCCACCCCTTCACTATATAGGTCCCCAGATGCCAGAAAGCTTTCTACTTTAATAGTTTCTTCCCTCAAACTGCTAGACTTTGGAATTCCCTCCCTGTTTCAGTGACTGTACTAACATGAAGAAATTTAAACGTAATACAAACGGACATATTGCTGCTCAACTCCCTACTTAGAGTGTCCCTATAGGCATGGCCCCTAATAGTATCCCCTATGTGCCTTGTTTGGAGTGAATAAGAGTAAAAAAAAAAATTTATTTTAATGCTATGGCCAGACGTAACTATATGTGAATGTGGAGAGGAGGACCATATGATACACCACTGCCTTTTCTGCCCTCTACTTCCCAACTAGTGAAGCTTGAACGATCTTGCAGAGTTCAATGATTATACAAAGGACTCTGTAAAGAAGTAGGTAACTGTCATAACATATGACCACATGCTTGAAAGACAGGAAAAGAAGAAAGTTGGTATTGATGGGATTACACATGTCTTACACACTCGGCCACGTACAGCGTGCCACCTCTTACATCAACTCCATAACGCATCTGGATATCCAAAGCACAAGGGAGTATGGTAGACTAAGGAAGACACAATATGACTGCATGCAACCTGACTGATGTCATATATTTAGATCGAACCGCAAGGAGAGCAGACATGAGACGTTGTCTGGTGTTGTTCATCTCAAAGTCTTGGACAACCACAGCACTCTAAATACCAAATTCGGACGAAAAAGACATGATAAATTGCTTTTTTTAATGGGTTGAATTGAGAAGATAGTTCAAAAGTGAAATCTGCCCAAAGAAGAATAACAAATAAACAAATAAATAATAATAGGCTATTTGAGTTTGCTTGAAGTATTGTTTAGTGTTCATAAAAGGTTCTGCAATGCAGAGGTGTAACGGATAAATCTGAACTGAAAGAAAATTAAAACACATAAAGGTGGAATGCGTTGTGCAGTTTTCCACCTTTTCAACAAATAATAATTAAGACTCATTTATCTTAGGCCTGAACAACATTTACTTTATAATAATAATATTTACTTTATAATAATAATATTTACGTTAACATTAAATGTTAAATAATGAGAATAATAACTAAATTTATGAATGGTCAGAATATTTTCGGCAACTTAAAAAAAATTAATCTCAAATCTTAAATTACAGATCTTAATGAGGGGAGACAACTCTCAACTGAGTAAATGGAGAGAGTTACTTCCCTTCCAATATAAAGTCTGCACTCGTAAAAAATAATGTTAATTAATTGATTAGAATAAAACACTGAACGTACGCACGGTCAAATAAATAAATTAAATAAAATTAAAAAATTATAAAATATACATAATAGAAAAAAGTAATAATAATAAAATGAAAGACAAATAAAAAATTATGAAAAAATAAAAATAAATTTTAAAATTCTAAATTTAATTCATTCTCTGGCAAACGATAACAGTCTTCCTCTATGCACATTTGAAACTAAAGTTAAACAGACATCTGAGGAAGGTATTTTTCCCAAAATATTATGTTATACAGAACCTCCATCTAACCGCAATTGCAGCAAGTAAGATTGTAATATAAAAACTAAAAAAATTATATTAATAAAAGGTGGAAAACTGAAAAACTCATTCCACATTTATATGTCTTAATTTACTTTCAGTTCATGTTTATCCATTATACCTCTGCATTGTATTGCCGTCTATATATTACCTTTATATAAATAAACAATAAATAAATCTTATTAAGTGATAGAATTATATATTTAAAAAAAAATGCGGGACAACTATGAAAGTATTTATACTCATGGAGAAATGTCAGGTCGGGGCGGCTAGTAAATAATAAATAAATCTTATTATTATTTAGTGATGAATGTCATAAATCTTTACCTGATGTTGCCATTGTTGTTGGTGTATCTCATCATTTCGCAAATATGCTCAAACATTTCCTTGCTGGTTTTTACATGGCGTGCATCAAAAATCTGAAACATAAATACGCACAAATATAAAAATTTTTCGAAAACTAAAAAAACGATAAAAAAAAACTCTTCCACATTGAGGTGTATATAAACTCTCCCACATTGAAGTGTACATAAACACTTTGTTTAAGAATTATGTCATCAAAATGTTTGAGAAATAACTACACTTTTTGACCTTCAAATGGAAAAAGTTCAACTTCAAATGTAAGACTCAACTGCACAAGTTCAAATTAAGAAAAGAACATCAAATTTAAACTGATCAACTTTTAATTAAAATTTCTCTGGAAATTAAAAAAACGTCCAACTTTAAATAAAAAAAACAATTTCTAATTAAAAAAAGTTGAACCTTAAATTGAAACGGCTCAAATTGAAAAGGCACATCTTAAAATTAAAAAGGCTCAACTTTAAATTAAAAATGCAGTTTCTAAATTAAAAAGTTGAACCTCAAATTGAAAAAGCTCAACTTGAAAATTCTCAACTTCAAATTAAAACGGCTCAAATTCTAATTAAAAAGGTTCAACTTAAAATCAACAAAGCTCAACTTCAAATTAAAAATGCTCAATTTCAAATTTAAAAAGGCCCAACTTCAAATTAAAAAAAGGTTCAGTGTGGATTATTTTTTTTTATAATCTGAAAATCTGGTGCTAAAAACTCCACAAGAGCCTGCTGATATATCTTTAGTTTTGCCTGGAGATCAACTAATGACAACCGATGCATTTTGTTTTTAAACCTTAATTGTAGTCAGAAATTACTTTCTAATCGACTGTTTAAAGACTTCAAAATAACTTTCGAATATATATCATCATAGTGGTGGCCATTTTGTTATATAATTGTTTGTTTGTTGAGTATTATGTTTTGTTTTGTGTTATGATGTCATCAGAAGAAGACATTATTTTTTGGTACATGGTTTTAAATGAATCTCATTATTGCAGAGCTACTTTTTTTTTTATTTGATTTAAACTATTATTTAAGCTCCCTTTTTTCTTACATTTTTCCAGGGTGTAAAAAAATAGAAAGAATCTTAGTTTTACTTTTTCATTGACAGCGTGGGGGCAAAAGGTAAAATATTACAATACTAATAACCTAACTCTGGCTGAAATTACACTGCACTTCTTATAAGTACCAAAAAGATGGAGTTGCATCCAATCACCTTTCCACAAACTTAATAGGTAACCAAGTAGATTAATTTTTTATAGCTAAAAATCTGATTCTCAATAGATAGCAACCCGAATCCTTTTTTTTAAATTAAATAACAGAACTTTAGAAGCAGTGGGGAAATGTGTTGTATACATCCACCATACCTTCATATGTTTCAAATTTATAATTGTTTTATTTCTTGTGGGTTGAATGCAAGAAGCTCCTCAACCATTTTGAACCCCCAACAACATCTCAGGAAGAGACCAGACGGCTAGAGAATGGCCCCTTCCTACTGACAAGGGAAACCTAGACTTCTGAAGCACTCCCTCCTGGTTTAGAAGCCACTTGGCCCCAGTGGAAAGCACTCAACCGCCTGAGAACAGGAATGGGGCAATCAAAAGTTGCTGTTACCAGATCAGGGCTACAAAACTGACCATACGATGCATCACTGCCTTGTCTGCCCCCCTACTACCCAACCGGTGCAGCTTGAAAGATCTTGCAGAGTACAACAATAATGCAAAGGACTGCGTAAAAAAAGTGGGACACTGTTGTATGACCACATGTTTCAAAGACATGCAAAGAAGAAGTGGGAGGAAAGAAAAGTTTCTACCTTGAGGGTCTGCCAATGGATTCTTCCAAGGCAACGAGGGGTGTTCCGCCACGAGGTCTTGGCACCAAATTCAATTTCGGCCAGAGTTAGGTCATAGGTACCTGTTTTCTTCACACACTCTATAACGTTGTTCAGCCTCTGCTGGTACTCAACACTGTTGGCTCTGAAATGAAAATAAATTCCATGAAAAGAAATTGGATCCGTTTACTATTATAAATTGGAAGAGGAAGGTAGTGTATTGCCTTGCTGTTTACCTCAAACTGTGTGTACCCAGGTTTCGTATTTACTGGCTGATGTATCTTGGGTTTCATCACTGTTAAACTCACTGTTAATAGAAATACTACATGGATGCTGATCTGATTTTAACAGTTTTATCTAAATGAATAAATGCGAAAGTTTTATTTATTTATCACTCCAATATTACTATCAAAACGGGGCGAAGTTATTTTAATCAATAATACAATAATATACTTTCAAATGCAGTATATATCGTACTAAAGAAACACATATAGACATTCAAATATCTGTCTAATTAGCATAACTTCTTTTTATAACCGTCTATAATTAATTAATGTTTGCTGTTATTTATTTATGATTATATTATTTTATTTTCCCTCTATATCTACAATAGTTTTGTGTAAATTAACAGTTATTAATGTAAGTAATTTAATTTAAAAAAATGAATGAATTACGAGAAACATTCTTAAAATATTAAGGAAGATAATTTAGATGAAGCTAGCTAGATAGATATACTGAGTTCACAGAAAAGGGGAAGTGATTGGTCTCTCTCTCTTTCTCTCTCTCTCTCTCTCTCTCTCTCTGCGACCGGAGGAAGCATATATTTGCTAGTTTAGCATAAAACAAAAAGTCAGACCGAAGAGTTTGTACGAGAGAGAGAGAGAGAGAGAGAGAGAGAGAGAGAGAGAGAGAGAGAGAGAGAGAGAGAGAGAGAGAGAGAGAGAGAGAGAGAGAGAAAACAAAGGAATTACTGTGAGAAGATCCCCATTCACTTTTAGTGCTCATCGTCCCGGCCCCTGTCATTGAGCTGCAGACGTGGGAGGTCTGGCCTTGTCAGTGCCCAAGTTTCACTGGCATGGAGCATAGCGCTCCACACACAAATGCTATACACTTGACCACAGAGCCTGTACGACAGGATATTTATATAAAATCATTAATTAAGTCAGTAATTTAATTTTTCAATATAAATTATGATTATTATTTCTGTTGACTATTTATTTAGTGAAGGATTTCTTTCCGAATTTATTCCAGGCAGCGAGGTTTGTTTAACTTGCTGGTTCTTTACTTGCTTCCTCTCACCGTTTGAAATGGTTTCGTCTGGAGGCTAGAAAAGGGCACGTTTTTTACTTACTAACTTTCGTGTGACGAGACGAATATATTATATTTATTTATAACACTCTGTACACAAGTGTTATACACTTGACCACAGGTCTTGTCCTTGAAAAACCTTCTCTGTGAGAAAATTTATGTAGGTATGTAAGTAAATGCAACCGTCTCTTTATTATGACCGTTTCATCATCATGGTTATTTTCCTGTTTACTTCCGACCAACTAAAGAAAACACATATTTAATATGGTGACCGCCCACTGGGAGAACATACTCCACGTGGTCGGTACACAAACGTGAAAATAAAATATAAAATATTCCTATTTTACAGTTTAAAAAAAAAAAATTATTATCTCACGATCAAGAAGAGGGTTTTAAAATTTTGTCTTTTTAAATTAGATTAAAATAAGGGATAAAAGAATCCGAGTCCAAAGAATTCTTACTTTCCAATTGAAGTGTAATATTCATCCAGAAATTGTCCCGCTTGACACATGACCTCTTTCTCGGGTCGAATAACCATGGGTGGCCTTTCAAATGGCGGGTAGTATTTGGAAGCCAAGCATCGATTTGCAGAACATTCAGTCGGCTGTGAGAAGACAATGGTAAGGAAATGCATTGGTTAAAAACAAAACAAAAAGCAAAAAAGCAAAAAAGCAAAAAAGCAAAAGTCACGAAAGTTCTAAATAGATATTATGTTTGATTTAACGTTAAGAAATACAAAACAGATATTTTATTATACATAATTCAACCAAAACATGAGTTAATTAAATTTAACTCATGAAAATCTTTTTCAACCACTAAATTTATAAAAGTCTATATTCACAACATCAGAAAGTTTCATCAGATGTCATGCTGGCTTAGCAGGCTGAGAGTAGGCTGAGAGCAGGCTCAAAGCGTTTACTTGAATAGTGGCGATAGAGAGGCGCTTGTAAAGCCAAGTCAATTCACGATGGTCCCTGGTGTGGCGCATTATCAATAGACCAAGACTGTTGAAGAAGTCCAGCGTGGCGTGGCTTATCGAACCACTTATCTCCAAAACAATCAGTTGGAATACAAATCTTTCAAGAAGACCGGCATATTTTAATCGCTTGCAGCCTTCGGTTTATCGACGATTCCATTGTTGGCGAGGGTGCAAGAGTGTCAACACAAGTTACATAAGGTCAATAAAGAAGAAGAATTAGAAAATTTTTTTCAGTGACACAAATTTTGTTACATAATAGTTTCAGCATGTTTTTAATTAAGAAAATTGAATCAGTTAAAACTGAATCATGTAAATTGTTTTTTTTTTCACTGTTTCCGTGAATGACATAAGTAATTTCGTTTTTGTTGCTTGCATTATATTATCAATATTGAATGCATTGTGTTTTTTGATTCTAGAAAATGTCTAAAATTCAAGGCTTAAGCCTAAAAGGTCTTAAAAATTGAAATTCAGGGAATCTTGCTTGATTGGTGTCTAATGACTGGGGATGAAATTTAATGCAAATCTGAAATATTTTAATTTTTAAATGGGAAGTTGTGCCCCTATTATACCCCTAAAACCCCTTTAAAATACTTCAAAGGAACTTAAATCTGGGGACTATTTATTAACTCATGTCTAATACTTATGGCCCAAGATAGTAAGACTTGGTGGACACTAAGCCATGTTAGTGCGTATTCCGCAGCTAACGTTTAATAAAAAATATCTATTGTTAAAATTTCACAAATATCGGAGGTATTTGGATTTTCACGAAGCGCTTCCCCCTTTGCATAAAACTAAATTAAACTTAATATAGCTTACATTTGGATCCCTTCCGCCTAGCAGTCGTGTTCTCAAATTCATAATGATCGGTTAATTAGTTTAGGAGTAAGTAAAAATAAATTCGTATGAATCAACATGGTACAACGTTGGCATTCTTACAGGAGGGACCATGTGAAGGTTGCCAACATCCCTAAGTGAAAGCGATTCTATGGAACCGACTGGGTTCGTCAGTCTGCATCGTTATCCACTTAACCACCGCCACTTCCTTAAATTTTAAAGTTTAGGAGTGAATCATATACACACAAATATATAAACATATACACATACTCTAGAATCAAAATAATGTAATGGATTTTGATTAAAATTGGAATAAGGATTCTAGACATAAGGTTTAGTAGCATTATATGTTGATTTAAATCTCCATAAGGGGACATAAAAGTAGTACAAAAGTAAATATAGCCCATATTACCCACCTGTACGCCTAGCAGCTGTGTTCCCAAATTCATAATTATTAGTTAATTAGTTTAGGAGATATACACATACCTAACTTCATATAAGACGTTGATTTTTAAAAATTATTATTAATACAACATTGTCCCAATGTCCCAGTTAATAACCTATTCTCTGTGACGTCATAGGAAGGGCGTAGACATGAAACGATTGCCACGCCTTCCAATTCCGACTGTAGACAGACAGTGACAAAATTTCGGCCTAGAAGTTGAGTAGATCCGGTTCAAGTGTACTTTTATCATTTCTTCACGTTTTCAAATTTCCCCAACAGGAAAATTGTATTATTAAAAAAAAAAAAAATAAATAAATAATAAGAAAATACTTCCGTTTTTTTTTGTTGCTTGACGTGAATGGAGTAGTTTTTTTCTTTCTTGAAAAGAACAACAAAATATTCTTACAGTACGTTCATTCAATCTACGCGTTTAGCGATGAAAATGATATTTCAAACTTAAGCGTGACAGACCAACGGACCGATAAGCGAAGTGACATAGCATATCACGGATATCTAAATATGATATTCCGAGGTGGTAAAGTTTAGTATTGGCGACATAAATTATTGTAAAAGACTTGACTTATTTGCATACTCAAGAGAGCTTCACCACTTGTTTGAAAACAAATATCCGCCACCTATCACGGTTTTGAGCCAATCTTTCAGCTGCCAGGGGCAGCATGCCAGTCTCAACCCATATTTGATTGGCCAATCTCTTTGGTGGTTGTCTTCTTGATCTTTTCTTAAATTAAATCTTCTTGATATGATTTCTCCACATAGCTGGAGTCTGGTAGTCGGAGAAACATGTTCAAATCACGTTAATCTCTTTTTTCAAATAACATTGTTGATGGATTTGTTAATGTTAAGGCCCGATGTTACTCTAAGGATAGTTCTTAAACATGTAATAAAATATAGTTTCTGAAATCGACAGTGATTTGTTTTTATAACTATAGAAAACATAATAATAATAATAAAACTATATTTTATTACAATGTTTTGGCTAAAATGTTACTTTATTGAAAGTAAACTTTATTTTATTAAAATGTTTTTCTTTCAGAAACTATATTTTATTAAACAAATAAATTTATTAAAATGTTTTAATCTATTGGTCGTTACTTCCCGTGGATTATCTGCCGCTGTTTACTAAACTGCACAAGTACCGAACAATCTATCCACTTGGATTAAATAAAAGGTTCAGTTCGAAATTCCGTATAGGTTCTCAAGTTTTTCATAAAGATTCCCGAGTTCGAAAAGATGCATCCGTAGAATGTTGGTGGCAGTGGCGTGCAGAGAGAGAGAGAGAGAGAGAGAGAGAGAGAGAGTGAGAGAGAGAGAGAGAGAGAGAGGGGGGATATATATATATAGAGAGAGAGAGATAGGCGGTGGCTTGTCTCCTCCCACTTTCTCTATCGGTCCGCTGGTCTGCACCCTCTCTCTCTCTCACAGACGTGATGTTGCTAGTCTCAGTCTTTTCTATAAATACTATTATGGCATGTGTTCTTCAGAGTTATGTGATCTATTCCCCACTTCTTTTGTTCCAGCTCGTTTGACTCGTTGGTCTAGTTGTCTCCATCAATTCGCTGTTTTTATACATTATTGTAATACAGCTTCCTATTCTAGGAACCGCAGGCTTGTGGAACACTCTTCCTGCTGACTGTTTTCCTCCTATATAGCCTTGGTCTTTTCAATACTAAGGCATCTCCTGTCTTTGCCCTAATTATATTTCGCTCTTGTTAGCTTCTTACATCAAGTGGCTGCAATGCCTTGTCTTGAGCGATTTCGATAAATATATATATATATATATATATATATATATATATATATATATATATATATATATATATATATAGTTTTCGATTTCTCGGCTGTTAACCAGACTGTATGATTACCGAATTGGTATTCAAAGATTTTTTTTTATTCTTTGAAAATTATTATTACCAGAAGGACCAGTGGAAATTTCACGGTGGTTCACATAATTCTTTTTCCTCTTAGTGCAAAATTACGTGTGTAAGCTAAATATGCCGTTTTAATGTTTTAATTTATTTATTGTAGCAATTTAAATCTTTAAAAAAAAAAAAAATGTCCCTATCCTTTCCGTCAAATATTTGTCACCTAAATATTCGAATTCAATAAATAAAACTAATGTCACTTTTACGTCTAATTCGATTTTGGAACAATTCATTTAAAAATTTGTAAAATCTTAATTTTTGCCACTTATCGACACCGCCTACTCCGTCATTTACTTGGCCTTTTGGCTAAGATCAAAGTGTAGTATCGGTTCCGATGGATACTGCACCCCATAAACTGGTATTGTGTTGGCCTTCGGGGCTTGATTTACGCCGGTCTATGGGTCTGTCCTGTGCAGTTCTAGGAGGTCCACCCTCCCAGGCTTCGCCTCCCCTCTTTGGGAAGGAGTAAGTTTATTGCTTACTGTCTGAAGCGCCCCTACCGGGGAATGCCGACGGGGCTGCCCAGGCAATTTTAAAACCCCACTTTCCCGACCCGACGTTGGGTCACATCTTACTTGTGGGAGTAAGATAAAACTGGCCTTGTGCCTAACTCCTGGAGAGGAGTAAATCAATACTCCGTCATTATCTATCTTTTAGTGAGCGGGTGATCTCATCTGTAAAAATAGGTGTCGATGGTGATAGGATGCGTATTCTTATTATACAGAAAACCCTACTTTTGATAAATTTGTACAATGTACATTAACACTCTCAACTATACCCCTATCCCCCAATTGAGATTCTATCTTTTTCAGACGATTACGTGAGAACACTCTAAAAAACTTAGTGGAAATAAGAAAAAACCCTTAAAAACAATGGCTTATTTTCGGTATAGGAGTCCCTCACAGGTAAAATGGAGAATCTTTTTTTTGGGGTTTATTACTTTTTTTGTGTGCACTTTTTCCAAAACTTTTATGTTAGTTTTTAACATTATATTTTAATTTCAATGGCTTAATGTAAAGTGCTACTTGAGGGCGGAGGGGGGGGGGTAATTAAAAGTTATTTAATTAAAAAAAAAACAAGCAACAAGATTTATTTAAGAAAAACAGGGGAAAAGGAGGAAAAAAGGTATACTTTACAAAAACAGAGACAAGGAACAAAATAATTAAGGGGTTTCATACCACTCAGCAAGGCACGGCCGCTATCTTGCCTGCGAGGGACTCCTATACCGAAAATAAGCCAACACAATTATTTTAAAATTTTAATTGGGTTATCAGTCTCGTATATAAATTAAACGTAAAATAATCCTCCATTTCTGGGCCATTCTAACGATTTAGGGCTGTTAACTAAATGTTTTAACCACTAACCCTAAGTCCAACTGGCAAGGCCGTAAAACCACATGTAATCGCCTTAAAAACATAGCTCACCCCCCCCCACCCCCCAAAAAAACGCACAGAATTTATTTCCCATAGTAACATCCAACAAAAAAATGTTAACTGCATTAAGACGCTAAAATGGCCCGGATATGGGGGATCATTTTAAGTAACCTCTATATGCGAAACACTAAATTCTAAAATAATTGTTTAATTTTTTCTCTTTCCGTCAAGTTTTTAGAGTGTTCACATGTAATCGCCTAAAAAAGTAGAATCTCATTTTTTTAATTATTTAGCTGAGGGTGTTAATCTGCAATAATACTCTACTTTCTTTTAGGCGATTAAGTGTGAACACACTGAAAAACAAAATAAATACGTTGGTATGTTTACAAGTGTTCCGTGTCGTAGATTGAAACGTGATCGTGGTGGGGGTGTTAAGGCCCTACTGTTGGCACTGAAAATTATTTATGTATTCATCAACGTTTCGTCGTCATTATAAGACTTCCTCAGGATGATTTGTCTGGAGAAAACATCACACATGTACAAAATGTTTTAAGGAAGTCTTATAATAAAGACGAAACGTTGATGATTACATAAATAATTTCCATTACGTCGGAACACTTTCTTTATCATATATATATATATATATATATATATATATATATATATATATATATATATATATATATATATATATTAGTATTTCATGTATCCACATACAATTTTATAAGGAGATATAATTTTTTATGTATCAATTTTCAGTATTTACTTCAACAGTGCTCGATTCCACCCGGGGATGAAACGCAGGAGCCTCTGTGTAGCTTATATATATATATATATATATATATATATATATATATATATATATATATATATATATATATGAAAATTATAACTAAAAGGTAAACTTTTAGAGAGTTGGACCTATTGTGAAATAAGGAAAGCTCAATATACTGGATAGAGCAAAAGCTTACTATATATATATATATATATATATATATATATATATATATATATATATATATATATATATATATACCAAAATACAGCTAATTGAACAAAAATACAGCTAATAAAATATACAGTTCGGTTGAACGTTACATTTTTTGCTGATTGGTGACAGTTATTAGTTGTATTTTTGTCAAATTTCCGATTTTGTGACGATTCTCGAGGCCTCACGTGGTCAACTGTTGCCGTTCTTTAAAAAAAAATTCTAACGCGATGTCTTCGACCCTACCTTTTTATTCAAGTAAAAAACGCTTTAAAATAAGTTTTTAAAAAAACCCAACTTATCCAGGTAAGTAGAAGAGTAACTTATCTTGCATTTTCTAACTTTTATTTGTTGCCTATTTGTTTTTTTAACCCCTTTTTTGTTCTGTTGACTAAAGTTAAAAATACCCAAAAATGCTATTTCAAACTTAAGTACGACAAACCGGCAGAAATGTTATTTCAAACTTAAGTGTGACAGACTAAAGAAAATTCTATTTCAAACTTAAGCGTGACAAATTAAGGAGAATGCTATTTTAAATTTAAGCGTGACAGACAGATGAAAATGCAAAGTGTAACTATGAATTACTTACGATAACTGCTTTGTGGTGTAAAGTGTCATAGACGTCTGTATTCTTCAGCAAATTCTTTAGCTTGATGAACGGCTTGGACATGGAATGACCGGTTTCATGGTTCTTATTGACCATTTCTTGAGCTGTCAATATTTGAGCCGCCATTGAATTGTAATTCTTCTTTTTCTTTAATGTCTTTTCTTTTTTTTTTTTTTTTTTGCTTTATGGAAGAATCTGATGGAAAAATATCGAAGTCAAAACTGGAATTCGAGATCGGGGAGATCGGTTCTCTGAGTAGATTTCAATCGGAGAAACTTTTGACCATTATGAAATTGCAAGGAAAGGTCGACGGTCTTTTATATAAAACTGGCCTGCCCCCCCCCCCCCTGTCTCTGTCTGTCTCTCACTCTTCTATATTATATGTATGTGTGTGTGTGTGTGTGTGTGTGTGTGTGAGAGAGAGAGAGAGAGAGAGAGAGAGAGAGAGAGAGAGAGAGAGAGTTCTTTTCTATCGCCTTCTTTTTCGGAATATGGCCCCTGACAACATTTAGATCTGACGAAACGATTTCTTGGAAAATCCTGTTCAGCGGGCCAACAGGATTGGTCGTACCGCCATTACGAAAGTGTATTCCAATTACCCCCTGTCCTCTCCAAAATAACAACAACAACAATAAAACGAAAGGTGTATGTCATCGTTGGGAATTAGGGGAAAACCCGAACTTAGACACGATTCGGAGAAACCGATTTTTATTCACCATTTCTTAAATTTTTTGTACTTTTTAATTATTGCTTATATGAACTTTTTTCTTTCTTTTGTTGAAGTGGCAGTTGACATTTAATCGGCCCGCTGCTCTGTTTACGCTTTCACAGAAAGAAATAGAAGACGGGGAAAACTAAAAGTGAAACAGCACGCTTCAAATAGACACAACGAGCTGTATATACTCGGCGTTGCCCGGGAGTCTTTTTGTTTCCCGCCCCGTGTAATTTTAACGGAAATGGTCTAGTTTGGAGTTTTGTAATAAAAAAGTATGTATCGACGATGAAAATTGTTTTATGTTTTTTTTTTTAAATAATGTTAATGAGGAACCATTTTGAGTAAAAATCTACTTATTATTACGCATATAATCGTGAGAAAAAACATTTTTGAAATGTGTAAATATGCTACAGAATAGCATAGAAAATGTTAGAAAATAGACGCAACGAAAAATGGAATGGAAATACGAAACCAGCACTGTCATTATTTCAGAATTCTAATAATTCCCAGAATAGTATCTATGAAAAAAAAGGTGAAAGACACTTTAATTTTGTATTTTTTTTATTGAATTGTGGAATCAAAAAACTTCGTAAATAAATTATTTTCATAATTCACTACAAGAGTTCGTTTCAGTATTCCATGCTTCACAATCTACGTTTTCGTATGCTTGATGCCGACATTGGCTGTTTTAGACGAAAAATGTATTAAAACGTCTTAAAACTGGTAATAATAAATAGATTTTACTCAAAATAATTCCTCATTTAATGTGATTAAAAAACAAACAATATAAAAACATTTTCATCGCCTATACATAATGTTTTTATTACAAAACTTTAAACTAGACACTGAACGAAAGGCGTTATGCAATAGTTCAAAAGTTGGAATGGAGAAAAGATCACGCGAAAAGAAGTTAAGTCTTTTAGTGAGTTAATAAAAAATATTTTATTAAAAAAATTAAAATATTTAAGTCTTTAAAAATAAATATATAAAATATTTGTCTCAAATTCATTTGTTTTCGCAACATATCAAAATCATTTTTTTAAATAATGAAGACATTTTAAAGTTTTAAAAAAAGGTCGTAAAAAATTCTTATATATATTTTAACAACATAATTCGTTAAACAAGTCGTCTAAAATATTATAATTATTTAAAATAGAATATTTTTATATTTTAATTGTTTGAAATAAAATATTTTGTATATTTTAATTGTTTGAAATAAAATATTTTTTATATTTTAATTGTTTTAAATAAAATATTTTTATATTTTAATTGTTTTAAATAAATATTTTTATATTTTAATTGTTTTAAATAAATATTTTTATATTTTAATTGTTTTAAATAAAATATTTTTATATTTTAATTGTCTTAAATAAAATATTTTTATATTTTAATTGTTTTAAATAAAATATTTTTTATTTTAATTGTTTTAAATAAAATATTTTTATATTTTAATTGTTTTAAATAAAATATTTTTATATTTTAATTGTTTTAAATAAAATATTTTTATATTTAAATTGTCTTAAATAAAATATTTTTATATTTTAATTGTTTTAAATAAAATATTTTTTATATTTTAATTGTTTTAAGTAAAATATTTTTATATAACTCACCAAAAGACTTAACTTCTTTTCGCTTCATCTTTTCTCCATTTCAACTTTTGAACTACTTCCTGCCTTTCAGATAAAATTACACGGGACGGGAAACGACGTGTTAACATTTTTGATTTGCTCATTGAAGCGTTCGCCTCCTTTTTGTCTTTTCTCTTAATCAATTTCTCGTGAGAAAATATGGCGATCGTGTAGTATAGTTAACAAGAAAAAAAGGTAAAAATAAAACAAACAAACAAAGAAACAAAAACAAACCAATAGACAACAGGAACTGTTACCAAACGTTAGAAAATGTAATATTCTATCGATCTGTTTGTTCTCTAAAATTTAAAAAACTATTTGTAAGTTTATGGCTGGGTGTACTCTTGGACAAAGGAGTTAAACCCAGGTGGGAGAGATGTTTGTATAGCAGCATTTAATTCCCGCTGTTCGAAGTGGCCCGACCACGTGTGGATAAAATTAACAGAATAAAACAAACAAACGAAAGACAGAAAACATTATTATTATATCTGAAATTATATTAGAAAGAAAGCGAAGGAATAATAAAGCTTGCACACAAGAATGGTATTTTGTAAAATCAACAATTAGAATAAAACATTTATATTAAACAAAACAATTTATTTGACTAAGACATTTTGTAGTGCTATCAGTTACAGAGTTAATTTTTAAGGAGTGAAAAGTTCCGTTTGTACGAACATGTACGAGTGAAATGTTCGGTTTGTTTACGTTCATGTTTGTACGAATGTGTATATGCGAGCGTGTTTGATGTATTTTTGTGGCAATTGTAATGGGTGTGCTTGACAGAATAATTCGTTATTCGTGTTAGGAATTATCTACTTTTTGACTTTTGCCTCCCCCACCTCCTCGGTCGAGCCGGTGGGGAAGGTCGACGATCTCCTCTGCGTGCATTCGGTCGGAAAGCGGAAGAGAAAAAGAGAGCGAAAAGAGAGTGTGTGACTTGTTTTATAGGGAGTCAAATCACGCGTGGTCAAGCTGACCTGTTGGTCCCTGATTGGCCGGAATCTTCGGCCAACGTGCTTTCACGAGATAACCTCTTCTTCTCTATCTCAGAGACGAAGGAAGAAAGAAAAGAAGTCGCAACAAATATCCCCTGGCCGGTAGTAGCGTTTGCCACAAGTTTTGTAATTTAAAATTTTTTGTTGTTACTTTCAATTAACCGATTTCGTAAAAAGAATGGCTTCGAATACTTATTTTTTTTAGCTCATCGCTTATTACAGGCTTAAAAAATAAATAAAAAATAGGCTCACTGTACCACTAA
>OY744539.1:26239212-26291712 GCA_963556195.1 Sepiola atlantica | reverse complement strand
AGAGGAAAGTAAGTAGGTATGGTTTATCAGTTGGCAAGAGAAAAGAGCAGGTCAAATTCCTGCTATATAGTTATTGAAAGTGCTCCAGACAAGACATGAAGCCACTGATGTAAGAAGCTAAAAGAAAAAATACTACTTTCAGGTAAAAAAAAAACAAGCCAATGATAAGTGTTATATGGATAGATTCCGACCCAGATAACAGCCATTCTTCTTCCATTTGTCAGAAACATCACTCATGAAATGTAAGGCCTAAAAGACAAAATAAGGGAAGCGAGGCTGCAGAAAGTAAACATAATGCCTATTCCCCCTCTTTTTATTGCCTACTTCCTATCTCTTATTTTTCCCCTCTTTCTCTATCTCCTTCTTTCTTTCCTCTCTCAATAAACAAACTTTCTCTCTGTTTTTCCCAAAATAACGTTTGTTTGTTTTTGAGAAGGTGTGTTTCTCCCGAAATATAAAAATATGTTCCACCAATCCGCACTCTATTAACAGTAAGTGAGAAATTTACTGAAAAATAAATATATCAGTTTTTTTTAATAACATTTTTCGTATATATTGTCTCCAATCATTTGTTTTTGTGCATCTCTACAAATAACCTTATTAAAAACCTATATACTAATCTACCATCAATGCTTCAAGCAAAGCACAATACAATTATATATATATATATATATATATATATATATATATATATATATATATATATATATATATATATATATATATATATGAAGAGTTCGAACGCAAAACGCGATAAATCCAATTCGTTTAAATTGGGACCCTGAACAATAAAAATACGAATATATTAAATCTCAACTTCGAATGAAAGCTGATTTTAAATGAAATCAAAAGGAAATTATTTCGGTATGTAACACATTGTTTTGGGGTGTCGTCGAGTGTTTAAATGCAACACTTTTTATAGGAACAGTTTCGTGATTTTGAAAATGGCGTTTATCGCATTTTGCATTCGAACTCTTCATATATATATATATATATATATATATATATATATATATATATATATATATATATATATATATATATATATATATTATACGTACATAAAACTAATCCATGGACACGTGTTTCTGGCTCACAACCGTCATCAGCATGGCTAACTTAGAAATATGTACGTTGTTTTTTGCTCACTACTACTTCGATTGAAGTAATAGTAAGCAATTAAAAGCAAAAAAACAAAAAAACAAAACAACGAACTCTGCAATCACCAATAAAAATAATTACATAAAATACATTAAATATTTAGGTGATAAAAATCGTACATATTTCTAGACAGAGCGTCTTGGTCCAGTGGTAAAGACACTGGACTATAGACATCAATATCGAAGCTTTGATCCCTGTCTAAGTTAGTCCATGGATTACTATTATGTACGTATAAAATAAATAAAAAAATATATATTAAGGAAAAATACGTCCTATAAAGTTAAGGCCGACTAATAATGCAATTTCTCGAAGTTTTTTAAAGACGATGTGGGTGGCAAGATCCTTTGTGCATGTATTGGAGTGTCTCGTTGGGTTTGTGGAAAGGCTCGTGTGTGTTGTTTGTAAGGTTCAGTGTGGTGTCTAGGAAGTCTACTTGCTGTCAGTTTGTTTTGATGGTGATTTTGAATCCGAGTTTTTGAAAGGTATTTGTTAAGTCTTTTCTAAATCTATATAGTGTGTTTCCATTGTGGTTACGTGACAAGTCCATCATCTTTGTATAGACCGAAAGAATGGTCTGGGAATCTTTTGAGCTTATTCAAGCCGACTAAGTCGCAGATGTAACACACAAAGTACAAAATATATTCATATATATATATATATATATATATATATATATATATATATATATATATATATATATGTTATAAGAATAAAGCTCAATATACTGGATAGAGCATTAATAGCAATAGATAAAGTGAAAGAATAAAATTAGGTACTATACAATTCGTTAATTTTGGCACATTCAATTCCCCGTTTGCTCTTTCTTTCGACGATATTATTAATTAAAACCTATTGATTTTCTCCTGACGAGATGATAGTCGAAAGGGCCTTTGAGAGATTTCCGCGCATCCTTTTTAAATGTATATGTATATATATATATATATATATATATATATATATATATATATATATATGAATATATTTTGTACTTAGTGTGTTATTTTCTTCAGACCAATCATCTTGAGGAAGTCGTGAAATAAAGACGTAACGTTGATGAATACATAAATAATATTTTTGGTTTTCCTTTTTTCATTTTCCATATATATATATATATATATATATATATATATATATATATATATATATATATATATATATATATATATACTAGCTGTACCCGGCCACGCGTTGCTGTGGCTATTAGTTGAAATGAAGAGGTGGCCTTTTGGAGTTCATTTTGATCCAGTTCCATAAGTTGCCATTTAATATGAATGGTTTAATTTTCCAATACTTGTGGATACACAATATTCTTAGTGGTTCCCGTTTCAGTGTAGATGAAGAGATTGTCCGGTTTGCCGACTCTAGAACATGCAACGTATAATTGCCCATGTGAGAAGCAATCAGTATGTAAATATAAGCCACAAAATTGTAAAGATTGTCCCTGTGCTTTGTTCATTGTGATAACAAATGCCAATCGAATTGGGAATTGTAATCTCTTAAATTGAAAGGGCAGATCTGTTGGAATCATGGGAATGCGCGGAATTAGGACATCTTCACCTTTGAAAGGCCCTGTAAGAATTGTTGCTTCAATGATGTTGGTCATTCATTTTTTTACTGAAAGACGTGTGCCATTACAAAGCTTAGGCTGGTTAATATTTTGCAGCATGATAATTGGTACACCAATTTTTAATTGCAGTACATGTGGTGGAATCCCTGGCAAATCTAGCGAATTCAAAAACTCTGAGGGATAATTGACTGCTTCATCTGCTTCAACAACAGTGTCGACTGACTTGTATGTGACTAACTCACCATGAATGTTCAACTGAATATTATTGTTGAGTTCGTGGACATCTTTGTTCTTCGGTGCAAGAATGGCTCGTTCACTCAGCCAACTGTGATTCTTAAAATGAATGTGGATGTCCGGGAATACTTTTGTAATTAATTCGTCTTTTGATGTAACTAAATTACAGAAGTTGTGTGGCAATGAAATTCGCCCTGAAGTGAGATTAGCCGGCACTTTTCCATTCCCAATTTCCAACAATTGTTTTGAAAAGAATTCTGGTGATAGATTATTTTGCTGGACACGCATATTTATAGTCAAATTTAATGTCTTAACATGTCGCCAAAAAGTGGAGTATTTGAGGCAAGCATTTATTTCATCTGCTGGTGTCGATCGAGGAATTATAGGTAATGTTTGCCTGAAATCTCCAGCTAGCAATATCACTGCATTCCAAAATAATCTACCATTTCCACGCAAATCTTGCAATGACCGATCAAGAGCCTCCAGTGATTTTTTGTGTGCCATTGTGCATTCATCCCAAACAATAAGTTTACATTTTTGTAATACCTTTCCCATACCTGATGTTTTGGAAATATTGCACATGGGAGTTTCAATAAATTGCATGTTTAAAGGTAGTTTCAAAGCTGAATGAGCAGTTCGTCCACCTGGTAGCAATGTTGCAGCTATTCCTGAAGATGCAAGAGCTAAGGCTATGCCGTTTTGTGATCGAATGGCTGCCAAAATAAATTTAATTAAGAAGGTTTTACCAGTTCCTCCTGGCGCATCTAAGAAAAATATATTTCCCACTCCATTATTTACAGTCTGCATTATTTTGTTGTAAATGGCTTTTTGCTCAGGTGTTAGTTTGTGAATATTTTCTTGCACATACAAAAGATCATCTGTGTTGTAATTTTGTTCCCTATGTAATTCTACATCAAACAAAGCAGCAGCAGGTCGTGTCGGCGAGGTAATTCCTAATTGATTGAGAACTTTGTTTGCAATTTCTAAGCACAAATTTTCAATTCTTATCAATGCCTCATTATAGATTTCTGATGTAAAATCCAGGTAGGTATTTGGATTTTCATCGCGTATTTGATGGAAAATGTCTTCGGCCATGTGTGATTTATATTTCTCCCATAACTCTATTGGAGATGAAGGGGAGCAATTGGTCAAGATGATTGCAAACAATGCACGAATATTATTAGGATGGGATGTGTTGCACGCATCATTAATGCATTCATCCCAGTGGCTGTCATTTTCCAATAAATTCAGAGCTTGACATGCACTGCGAAAAGTGGCATGTGTAATGCTATTGACAATTTTTAATTGCTGGAATGATGTTGGACCAGGCACATTTACCAACAACATGCGAAGAAAGAAACATTCATCTTGTTTGGGATGGATAGTATACAGTCTGCCTATTGTGTTTTCTTTGAATATTCCAGGTTGTCCTTCAACTTGCTGTCCTCGTTTGCGTCGTTCAAATGAATGTCTACTCCTATTCCATGTGTAATACTGAGGCACTTCCGAATAGAGGAGTGTTTTTGCAAATGTGTCAGTTTGACATAACATGAAGAAAGCCGTTAATGTTGTAGCCGGTGGATTCAAAGTTATTTGTTCCACATTCGAAGCTGTAAAGTAAACACGTTGTCCATTTTCTAGATGTACCGCTAAGTGCACAATAGCCGGACTTCGTTCATGTATGGGAAAAAAAAGAATTCGCCATACCGCTTCATTGCTGCTTATGTATCTTCCAGCTTGATACTGTGTGATTTCATCAATATGTAGGCTTTCATTCAGATCATTTCTACGTGTTTGCACGGCAAAAACTGCCATATCGCTGCCTTTATTCACATACTTACAAATGTATTTGATGGACTTAACAGAGTTACAGTATTCCACATTGATGTGTGATTTGTAGGTTTTTGATAGCAAAGGTGAATATGGGACAACCCATCGGTTATCAACTTCTATATTGCCATTTCGCATTTGTAAAGTTGCTAATTTACCGCCATCTTCTACCGACCTTCTTTTGTATAAAGGGTATCCATCATTTCCGGTAACTGTGTTGGGTAGTAATGCTCGGGGATATCGCTTTGAGCATTTTCCATCAAGCATGCATGGTGAATTTGGATTAATTATACCGCAAGGTCCGTGTATCATATGTTTAATTACAATTTCATGCAAATCCTTGTCAATGTCAGCATCAGGTAATTCAGCAGATATTACATTGTCGATTTCATTTGGACTGATTTTGTTGTAGAGCCAGATTAGGATATGGGAGTGTGGCAATCCTCTCTTTTGCCATTCCACTGAATACATCCAGCAGCACACAGAACCAAATACTTTGTTTTACAATGAAATTTATTAGCGATTTAAGCTTTTGTCTGAATACACGCGCTGTAATATCATGTCTATCTACTGATGATTGGCCAGGAAGTAAAAGTTGTTTTATATCATTCCAAGCTGGGTTGCATGTAAAAGTAATGATGAGGTCAGGACGCCCATAGAGACGAACATATGCAAATGCATCTTGAGTGTACTCATGCATATGACGTGGACTGCCTAAATATGAAGATGGTAAAATTGTTAGTCTTCCAACATTAGTTGTATTACCATCATTTACAACTGCATATCGCAAATGAACATATTCTTCAGAACGAAGTTTGGACTGATTCAAACGGATGAATAGCAGACGTTTAGTTTCAATTTTTGCATACATGTCTACAATGTATTGGTGGAACAATTGGCGGCATTTCAGAATGTGATTGTTTTCGTTCTCTCGAATCATAATTCGGTAGGAGTAATAATTCATTGCGCTGCATTTCTTATCCGTTTCTTCGCCACTAACTGGATTTATCATGGTAACATTGAAATGATATCTATCAGCACCATCCCAAAAAACAGTGGATATTGCAGGGCATCGTAGCATCGATGAGTTGCAGCAATGTTTGTTAATTGGTCATTCCTCCTATGAAGAACAATATCCCTAGGTTGAAATTGATCTCCAACTATAACAATTGCCACTTCATCTATACTTGGAGCATTGAATCTTCGCACATGTTCTTCAGCAGGCGTTTTGTCAGCATGAATAATAATTTTGTGTGTATCAGATGGCATCATTTCAATGGCAGTTTTGAATAAAAGAACTAAATTGTTTTTATTATGGAGCATATCTTGCAGTTGGGAAACAATGGACCTTTTTATACTGGTTGAAATTCCACAGCGTGCATTCAGTTATCACCGATAAAATACATTTGTAGAAATTTATGTTGAGCATCTGGATATGGAAGCAGAGATCCAACTTTATGGTAAATTTGTCCTTTTACTTTAAAAGTTGGCATGAATTGAGCTGTAATAGTTTCTGCAGCGAACGACGTCATTTGGAAGTATGAGTTGTAGTTCCTGATGTTTGATAAAAAATGCTTTGATTCAGCCGTATTACCAGCAAGCAAAGTTTTTAATGGTTCTGGTGGATCTGCCAGTTGAGGTAGTTTAATTTTCCCTGCGGCACAACACAATCCTTTAGTTTCTCCCTTAAATTTCAGAGCTTTGCAATAGGGACACACTTCAGTCATAGTGCCTATGTGAACATGGTGGCTTAAACTATAATCCTCATGAGGGTTGTAATGAAATGCTAGGCGATCCCAATCCAGGGATTGTTGAGCATGGAGCCTTGTTTGACGCCGATCTGCTAGTCTCAGCCTCTCGCGTTCGTTACGTTGTGAACGAAGCAGATCTGAAGATGCCTGACGGGATTGTTGTACTCGCAACCGTTCCTCTTCAAGTCTGGCTGCACGTCGCTGTGCTGATTCATTCGCACGTACTTGAATCATCCTTTGTCTAGCTTGTTGGTTTGCAGATGCCAGTTGTTCATGAGTTTGATTTGCAAGTAATCGACGCCTTGTTTCTGCACGGCGAGTATGACGACCTAAGTTTGATCTTCGGGGGGGGGGCATGTTTGTTAGTTACGTATTAAATTTTACCTGTATAAATGTAACAGTAGGAAAGAATAATTGTATAAAGGTAAATAGATTTAAAAAAACAATCAATTATAACCCGCTTCAGGGTTGTCGAAGAAATGCAAGTATGGTTTTTTTTTTATAGACGAAGCATGTTAAAAGTAAGAAAATGAGGAAGAAGGCAGGTTTAAAAAACAACGAAGTAGATACGAAATGAAATTAAAGCACGTCTGTTAAGTATTAAATCGTACCTGAAGGATGGTTAAAGTCTAAAAAATGAGTAAATGCGAAATGAAATTAAAGCACGTGGGTTATGTATTAAATCCTACCTGTAAAAATAAAACAGTAGGAATGAATAATTTTATAAAGGTAACTGGTTTTTAAATAAACAATCAAATATAACGCGCGAGTAAGGGTTGTGTAAGAAATGCAAGTAGTGTTGTTTTGTTTTTTTTAGAGATGAAGCATGATTAAAGGGAAGAAAATGATGAAGGAAGCAGGTTTTAAAAACATCGAAGTAAAGAGGAAATAAAATTAACGCACGTTGAGTTTTTTTTTTTAGAGAGGAAGCATGGTTAAAGTAAAAAAAATGAGTAGATGCGAAATGAACTTAAAGCACGTGGTTTATGTATTAAATCTTACCTGTAAAAATAAAACAGTAGGAATGAATAATTTTATAAAGATAACTGGTTTTAAAATAAACAATCAATTATAACGCGCGAGTAAGGGTTGTGTAAGAAATGCAAGTAGTGTTGTTTTTTTTTTTAGAGATGAAGCATGATTAAAGGGAAGAAAATGAGGAAGGAAGCAGGTTTTAAAAACATCGAAGTAAAGAGGAAATAAAATTAACGCACGTTGAGTTTTTTTTTTAGAGAGGAAGCATGGTTAAAGTAAAAAAAATGAGTAGATGCGAAATGAACTTAAAGCACGTGGTTTATGTATTAAATCTTACCTGTAAAAATAAAACAGTAGGAATGAATAATTTTATAAAGATAACTGGTTTTAAAATAAACAATCAATTATAACGCGCGAGTAAGGGTTGTGTAAGAAATGCAAGTAGTGTTTTTTTTTTTTTTAGAGATGAAGCATGATTAAAGGGAAGAAAATGAGGAAGGAAGCAGGTTTTAAAAACATCGAAGTAGAGAGGAAATGAAATTAACGCACGTTGAGTTTTTTTTTTTTAGAGAGGAAGCATGGTTAAAGTCAAAAAAATTAGTAGATGCGAAATGAACTTAAAGCACGTAACATTATGTATTAAATCTTACCTGTAAAAATAAAACAGTAGGAATGAATAATTTTATAAAGATAACTGGTTTTAAAATAAACAATCAATTATAACGCGCGAGTAAGGGTTGTGTAAGAAATGCAAGTAGTGTTGTTTTTTTTTAGAGATGAAGCATGATTAAAAGGAACAAAATGAGGAATGAAGCAGGTTTTAAAAACATCGAAGTAGCGAGGAAATGAAATTAACGCACGTTTGTTAGGTAAGTATTAGTGTAAACGTTTGTTTAGGGAAACAAACAACGAATAAGGAAAACACTTTTTACGTATGAAGTAGATACGTGACAGCAGGAGGAGGAAGGTCAATCCGGAAGTGAAGTTGGACATGCAGGTTCGCAGAAACGGATTGTAAACCGGAAGTGCAACTTAGTAGGAACGAATTGTAATAAAAAGTGTTTTTTTATGTGTAAAGTAAAAATTATGTTAATAACATAAAAACATAGCTCGGATGTAAGTATTTGCTATAAAAAAATTTCAGTGGTAATGGTATAGTGGAAGTATATTTCCATGGGAAACGAACAAACCAACTTTACATTTTTATATATATAAGATATATATATATATATATATATATATATATATATATATATATATATATATATATATATATTGCTGGCATCTAAAATACGCTCTTACTGTCACGAGCACGGAAAGTGACCGACTTTTTAAAGCTACTTTCTGATACTGCGATTATAAAAACGGAAACACTTCGATTCTATTTATATAAACTCAGAATTTCAAAAGGAGTTTATGATTTCCTGGGCCCTCTTCCCATCTAAGAGTTCTACAGATTTTGATTAAAATCGTATATCAGACGTACCCGTGACCCGTTGGGTCATAACCACTATTTCCTCCACTTTGATTTCGTCCTAATATTCATAAACGATGATTTATCTGTTAAGAAATACTTCTTTCATAACTAAAAAAAATAATAAGTCTCTTTACTTCTATATTATCCTTATATATGATATGGAAGAAAATAGGCTTTTTATTTCTTTATCTATTTTACGTGCGTTTTTCCGGTGTGTGCGGACAAACGATGTAAATTAGATGGACAAATAAAACAATAAAGAAACAAAGCTGAAAAAAGGGGACACTCTCTTTCTAAATGCGCACAGAGACATTAAAATATATTATAGAGTGGTTTAATCTACATAGAATGAGAGAGGGTGAGAAAAATACATATATCGCTAAGTGAGAAATACATATATTGCTTAGATGAGTGACTTGTTCAGTTAATTACAAATTACGGATAATTAGAATGATTAAAATGGATTATTTTTCCAAGCATTACTGGTGATCCCCCAAATAAAAAAATATTTTAGCATGCCTTTTGTGTCATTCAAGTTTACAGGCAAAAGGCATTTAGGAAACAAATGTTAATTCATTCAACTTTAGGCATATGTACTGTTATATAGCGAAGTGGGGGTAGAGAGCGTCTTAAAATAAGGGGGGAGCCTTAGCGAAAGTCGGAAATTACGTGACTTCCACCCAGTACAGCAGTTCTGTCTCTCAGCCTGCGAACACCGACGAGAAAAGATGTGAGGATTTAGCAGTTCGCTGCCAGCCCGGCAGAGGGCCAGGGGAGGTGGAGCGCAGTGTAACCAAGAAATGGCCTAACCGTATATGCTAAGGGTTTCTCTCTCCCAAATTCATTCTTTCAAGACTTTCCTCTCTCTCGCTCTCGCTCTCGTACACATTATTTCCAGTCACGCCATTGCCCTGTTTTAAATAAAATTCTTTTAAAAACAAATCCGGCGTCCATGTGGTTATCGATGAACAGCCGAGGGACAGAAGCCAGGAGCGACGAAACCTGGGTCGCAGCAGAAGATAAACGGGTGCATAACGCTGTATACACCCACGAAGGTAATCAGTATACAACAGTACTACATATATAGGAACCTTCTAAGCTTTTTTGCGCCTCATTGGAACGGACGCTTACATGTATTGAGTTCAGTGGTGAGAAGGAATCCAGAACGTCTGGAAGCAATGCCGGGATAAGCAGAGTTTTACTTCTACGCTAATTGAACAAGCAAAGCTTGAGGGTCTAGTTTATTTGACTATTTAATCCATAACTGGAGGGAAGATATATAGACTTATACCAAGGATATTAGCGAAAGTGATCTAGTAGTTCGATAGAAATCGAACCTGGTATACCGAGGTCACATCACACGCCTCTATCCACAACACCACAGCATTTCCATAATTTTATTAACTAGCAAAAAACATGCCCCCCTCCGGTCGCATATTTTTTATTATCGCTTATGTTTAAATCCATGTTTTGAAACATGACGTAAATCATAAATCCATGCCGTCACGCCAAAATATTAATTATTTTGTTAAGGTAATGTTTTAAGCTCCATTTATAGGAAAGTTAAAATAGGTCGGTTGGTAGAACCTCAGATTGAAGATCTAAAGGTTTCGGTTTCGGTTTCCGGTCATGGCATCCGCTTTATTTCTTGGGAATTTTTTTATATATACTTTTCGATTCCTAAAAGTAGTTAAGATCTCTGATATTTCGAAGTGACACACATTTCTACACTGTATGTATTACGGTAAAAAAAAATTGCGACTGACGGACAGACAGACAGACACAATCTCTATTTATATAAAATTTTATATTATGCAGTCTTATTATTTATGTAGGAAAGTAATCGTTGTAGTTTTACTGAAAACAAACAAGTTATTGATATTTGTTTTTATTTAAGATTTTCAAATTTTCTTAATTTGCCACTCGAAACTGGCGGCCATTTTGAATACTTAACCATGGTTTATCGTAATCGCTATTTGTTACGATGTAAAATTTGTCTTTGCTTTATGTAAACATTCAAAATGGTAGCCCCTATTTATTGCCCTCCCCTTCCACGGCCATGGCAGAGTTAGACAAAAGGTCGGTTTTTAATATGAGAAAAATCCAGCTCCCTAAAAAGAGGCACTCTAGATTGAGACAAAAAGAAATATTGCCTCGGTCTAGAAGAATTTCTCCGTCACTGACAGAAGAGATACTATATTTTGAATTATTTATTTGCAAAAATATGAAAAAAATACATTTGAACAAGTCAGACACAAGGCTATCAAAAGTGTGGGTAGTGGGGGTTCGTTGGTCATCCTACGTCTATCTTGCTCATACATAACCCACTCATCCAAGCACTGTTTCTTTCATTATTTCACCACAATACCACATTAACTCTATGGGCTACCCTACTTTAAATATCCCCGATAGTTTGAATTTGTTTATAAATATATATTTTTTATTTTCTTTTACTAAATAGTCATTACTTATCAAGGCCAAAAAGTTACTCGAGGATAACGGTTAATAAGTTAGGTGGACGGTGAGACAACACCGTGATGATTGGTAACGATGGTTGAAATTGGGCAGAATTTTATTATTTACTTGCAAAACCTACCCGCCCTCGACCAGCAATTAATTGGGAGGCGGCATTAAATTTAAAAAATATATGCTTTTTTTTCTGTGGACGAGTGGTTATACCACTTGTCTTTGGGCTGGACGACCCGGGTTCGATCCCACACACGGCATGTGAATTTTCGGGTCTGTAAAAAACCCAGCAGTGAATGGATACCTGGCTAAAACTCAGGAGCAGGATGGGCTAAGCCTTCCATATGCTGTGCCCTAGGCAGTGTGCGATGTCGGCAACGACACTCGTGCGCGTCCAGACTATGCGACCATTACCTTTACCTATGCTTTTTTACTCAGAAAATTCCATAATTTTAATAAACTTTGGTAAATTTGTAGATTAACATCCTTAGCTAAATTACCCCCCCTTAAAATGCGATACTTCTTTTTAGGGTCTAGATCGTTACGGCAGTTAATATGTTTTTAACACTAACCCTAAGTTTGACTAAACTGCCCTAAAATTTAAATTTATATACGAAAATTTTCCCCACTTTAAATGATAAAATAATTGTTCTTTTCTTCTTTCCACCAAGTTAAAAAAGGTAGAACATTTTATTGGAGAGAGGTTAGAGGAGGATCGAGCGAGACAACCACAGTCTCCATCCCACTCCCCCTTTCTCTTCTCGCTTCTGCCTCGCCTGTAAGGTCGTCAGTGAGAGCATCGAGTTAAAAACTTAAGGTGTTTTAGATATTTTTCAGATTTATTAATTAAATAACTGTAATTAATTACTGTTAATATAGACGAAACTATTGCATGTAAATAGCCAACATAAGCCAATACAATTCCAAAATAATAATACTAAATATTAATTAATTATGAACGGTTTAAAAATAGTTATGCTAATTAGGCAGTCAAAAGGTTTTCTCTTAATCTTTTATCTTTACTATGTATATACAGAATATCAAGTTTTTTATGTTGATTTAAATAACAGAAACCCGTTTTGATTATTATATAGGAGTGATTAATAAAAAAAACTTTCGCATTTATTCATTTAGAAGAAGATTGATCAACCCGATTCTGTTTACATTGGACTTCAAACCCCGTGGTATTATGTTCCACAGGCGGGTAGTTCTAGGCAAGAAACTCTGATCATGGAAGTTCCGTTTAGTTTAAGGTACACAGAAGAAAGAAAGGGAAATCATTGACAGTGGTTGTAGCTAGACAAGTTTTTGTTGTGAATTTTTTACTGGGTGTGGGGATCATAGATCAGTCGAGCACTTACCATGAAAATAACGATAGAGCAGAGAAAGACCAACAACATATCTCCTGTGAGAAAGTGGCTGTTTGGTTAAACGTATTTTTTCGGTGTGTGCGTGAGTCGGACAATAATAAATAAATAAAAATCAGGTTAGTAAGACCCTTCGCAACCCTTTCTAAAAATTAGACCGCCCACTGTTTTCTGGTTTATTTAGAACGGAAAACAAGCAGGTTGATTCTAGCCCGAAGACCGAGAAATTTAATCGGCTTTGTAAACTTACTTTTTCGCCTATATCTCACTTAGCTATTTATGCATTTTTCTTGCCCCTTTCTCGTTGTATGTTGATTCAACTACCGTCTAATAGTTCTCAACGTCTCCGCGAGCATGTAGAGAAATAGTGACTCGTTTTTATCAGCGTTGCCATCTAATTCACACGACCACTCCTACAAAATGGCTATCTCCCATCTCCGGCCAGCGACTCTTCAACCCAAACTAAAAATTCACAATAAAATCAAAATAGAATAAATAGTTGTAGTGGTTGTGGCCGAACAGGTCATTGGTACGTCTAGTATTATACAGATGATGGTTTGACTCGGTGTCGCGTCAGTGTTATTTATTGCTCTGATTATATTTCAACTTGTCTGCAGTTGGTCAGTGTCACTTTGCTCTTTTCTCAGTCTGCTATGCTTTATTATTGCAATCCGGCCCGCGGACCTCCCAGTAAAACTCATATCATTTTGTGACATAGACGTAAAAGTAGGTTTCGATTAAGATTTACAGTGGGATGAAAATGTATAAATATCAGCGAGCGATGATGCATGTATATTTCATTTTTCCTTAACTATTAATTTTAAATCCTTGGTCTGAGATAAAAATAGAAAAAGAGAAAGAGAGAGGCAAAGAGGAAACGCGAGACGAGGAAAGAGCATGAAACATAGAACCTATGTGAGGTGTGTCAAAACGAATGCTGGATCAACTTGCTACTTCCCCAGTCATTATTTTTGATGATTCCAAAATGGCTCTTCGTCTGCGCCTTTTATAATATTACATACAGAAGTCTCTTGAGAAAAAATATCAGATTTGTAGAGTGTTCAATTCAATGTTTGTACAATTTATTCATGTAAACAAAATATAGTAATTCTGAGATTTCGTTTTTCACTCCGGCTCGCGATCTCCTTCCAAAAGTCTCATCTGGCCGTCACTCTGAAAAGGTTGTCCGCCCCTGATTTAGAGCAACGTCTGCTTTGACCGTTGCTTTTTAAATGTATACGGATGACATTGGAATTAAAACAGGTGCAGAAAGAAAAGAAAGTGTGAATTCCAGGAAAACACACGCGTTGATTCATTTTTTTTTCAAGCCACGCGCTTGCATATCGAGGCCATTTACCTTCGAATTACATCCTCGTTCCAGAGGAGGGATTGATTTATTATGCAGGTGAAATAATTTGGAGTGTAAAAGTCATAAGTGAATTAAATAAGATCTTTTCTAACATTTCATCAAGTTTATTTCGCATCTTCGTTTTTTTTCTCTCTTTTTTTCTTTTTTTAATTTTTTTTTCTTTTCTTTTATTTAAATTTTTTTAAAAAATTATATATACTTCCCTCCCACAGCAGAAAGATGTGACACAAGGTCGGAAGGTGGGATTGCGCATCTTCGTTCAACAAGTAAAAGAAAGGGATAATTAAAGGAGATTATTAACGTTCAATGTGCCTTCACGGAGAAAGTGTTATATAAAAAGTCGAAAAGTTAAGACAAAGAAAAAGATTATTATCTAAACTAGCAAATGTATGCCCCCCCTCCCGTCGCATATTTTTGCTAGTTGTTTCATTTAATGGTGCTATTTTACTTATAGGCCGATGCAGTTAATTGTGTTCATGTAAAAGCATTATTTTGTACTTACTCAGTCATATTTTATCGAAAAAAAAATTTAAAAATATCAAGCAGAACTTTAATTAGAACGATTTTTCCATTTCCATAAGGGTGATATGAAATGGCGAGTCTGCGATTTTCGGAGTGGCCGGTTAGTGGCCGGTTAGCTAACTAAGGGCAGATAAGTGTTGCGAAGAAAAAAAAAACAAAAAAAAACAAACAATAAAGTTATATCGTGGAAAGTATCCCGGTGAACAAAGTAAAAATAATTATTTAATTTTCTATTTTTTAATTTAATAAATATATATTATATTATTATTGCTTATGTGTTTCTTTCTTTTTATAATCCTAACAATAAAAACGGAGTTAATGCCCTTGTCTATTCTACCGACCGCTCACAGCCCAAAATGTCGGCTCGGGCACAAATACAGGTTGGACATCGAAATGGAAAAATCGTTCTAATTAAAGTTCTGCTTGATATTTTTAAATTCGTGAGAGATAAAATATGACTGAGTAAGTACAAAATAATGCTTTTACATGAAAACAATTAACTGCATCGGCCTATAAGTAAAATAGCACCCATTTAATTGCTCAGTATAATGTGTTTGTTTGTTTTTTTACAAAAAAAAAGAAAGAAAATCACCCCATCCTTTATTTTAATAAATAAAACACGGAATACTAAAAACAGTTTTCAAACAAAATTTACTCTTTACGACGTAAAATGTAAAACAAAAAATCCTAAACTCACTTTTACAAATAAAAAAAAAAAGATGTACCTCAAATAAAAAAAAGATGTACCTCAAATAAAAAAAAGATGTACCTCAAATAAAAAAAAGATGTACCTCAAATAAAAAAAAAGATGTACCTCAAATAAAAAAAAAGATGTACCTTAAATTAAAAAAAAAGATGTACCTTAAATAAAAAAAAGATGTACCTCAAATAAAAAAAAAGATGTACCTTAAAATAAAATCAACAATTAAAAAAATAAAATAGTTATTTAATTGCTTAGTAAAATCTGTTTGGTTTTTCTTACAAAAAAAATAGTAAATTTTTGATAAATTATTTTAAAAATTAAACAATTTGATTCAAAACATAATTTCTAATAATATTTAAAAAACAAACAAACACAAAACGTTTTAATAAAAAAATCAAAATAAATATATCATTTTTGAGCGACTCGTATGATAAATTTCAGAGAATCTGTTGTTTACATGTTATTAATCAAATAACGCGCCCCTTTCTTGTGTCCCTCCTCTCTTTCTTTATGACAACATAATAGATACTACACTACCTCCACACCTCTCAAAAAAGGAGGAGGTAATCCCTGGGACGATCATATCATGAAAATAGAACAGATACTACACTACGTCCACACTGCTAAAAAAAAGGAAGAGGTAATGCCTGGTAAGATGGTATCATGACAACAGAACAGATACTACACTACCTTCATACTTCTCAAAAAAGGAGGAGGTAATGCCTGGGAGGATGGTATTATGACAGCAGAACCGATACTACTCTATCTCCACACCTCTAAAAAAAGAGGAAGTAATACCTGGGAGGTTGGTATAATGACAACAGAACATATACTACAGTACCTTCAAACCTATCAAAAAAAGAGGAGTTAATGCCTGGTAGGTTGGTATCATGACAACAGAACAGATACTACAATACCTCCACACCCTTCAAAAAGGAGGAGGTAATACCTGGGAGGATGGTATCATGATAACAGAACAGATACTACACTACCTTTACACCTCTCAATAAAGGAGGAGGTAATGTTTGGGAGGATGGTAGCATGGCAACATAACAGATACTACACTACCACCACATATCTAAAAAAAGAAGGAAGTAATACATAGGAGAATGATATCATGAAAACAGAACAGATACTACACTACCTCAACACCTCTAAAAAAGGAAGAGGTAATGCCTGGGAGGATGGTATCATGGCGACAGAGCAGATACTACACTACACTATGCTCCTGAATTGAGCATTTAAAGATAGTACATTAGTTTGAAATAGTATAAACTATACTATTTCATAATAAGTACAATAGTTTTAAATAGTAAAGTTTTGGCTTCAGACAGACAGACAGACAGATACATAATCTCCATTACTAATAGATGAATAAATGCGAAAGTTGGGTCCGTTTCTCGCACTTACGGTAAATTCAAAAGGCCCTATTTCAAGTTAATTTAAATTTACTTGATTTACCTTCTAAGCAGTTAGACACAAAGTCAGGTGTAGTTTTGGAAAGCTAGCGCACTAAGATTAGCGCAGTCCAGCCTACAAAAATGCCTGAGCAGCCCCGTCGGCATTCCCCCGGTAGAAGCGCCTCGAGTGATTAGCTATAAGCTAACCCCTTCTAAAAGAAAAGGTAAAGCCTGGGAAAGTGGACCCCCTGAGCAGGGCCAGAAGAAAACACAACGGCCCACCCTCTGTCTGACCGATTGTCGAGGACGTATCCCCGACCGGTACGACCACCAATAAGTTAATTCAACTTAACACAATAAACGCACCAATCTTTTTGATATACTGCTCATGTATATGCGATAACACTGGCAAATTTGCATATTGCTTAAAAAAAAAAACATTTTATTAATTAACTATTATTTGTTATTTTTTTGTAATTAAATTATTTTTTTTATTATTAAATTTAAATATAATAAATAGTTCTGTTTTATTTGTGTTCAAATGTTCCTTTCTTCAGAGGGACCGACTTGATTTTCAACAAGTTGTGATCTATTTCTAAAGGCAAATTGATTTCTTCTTTCCTTTCCCTTTTTTACAGTCACATTTAAAATATAAATAAATTTGTATCGAAATTACAAAGATGTTATATTTATCTATTTATATGAATAATTGAGAAATATGTTTTGTGTTTACAATAAAGTTATGAATGAAATGTTTATTATTTTAAATTACTGTTTCAATATTTCAAGTAGTGAATTTGCAAAGTGACACCGGCCATCGAACATTATCACGTGATACGGGAGAAATTAAGTTATATTTATGCCTAAATACAGCGGACAGTAAACATCACACTATCCAAAGGGTTCTACGAACATATATATATATATTTTTGACTTGGCCCCCCACTTTACGGTCATCAATAATTACATTGATATGCATGTGCTTAATCGCCCCCCCCCACTTTTTAGGAGAGCCCCCCCCCCACACACACACACTTTTATAACTGTCCCGCCGGTCCTGTATATATATATATATATATATATATATATATATATATATATATCACGTAAAAGCAGGTGACTTCCAAGCAGAGACATTTTAAGTAGAGGAGGCGCCGTCTTCAATCGGGAGGTGAGGGAGAGTGGACGTGCACAATTTAACTAGATGTAGCGAGACAACCTATCTATATATCTATCTATCTATCTATCTATCTATCTATCTATCTATCTATCTATCTATCTCTATCCTTCTCTCTATCTGCTTATCTCTATCTCTATATCTATCTCTATTTATCTATATCTATTTCTATCTCTATTTCTCTCTCTCAATCTCTATCTCTCTCTATCTCTATCTATCACTATATCTATATCTTTATCTATCTATATATCTCTTTCTCTTGCGCTTTCTCTCTATCTCTATCTATCCTTCTCTAACGTACGCAAGTAAACCGTCTCTGTTTTTTTTTCGATCACTATTCTTCTCTTTTTAATATAAACTCTTTTATAAATTAACATCGGCGTCCGAGTGATTTGGTCAACAGACGGTCGAAAACCGGGATTGCTGACGACAACGGGTGTATAACAGTTTAAAAAACGCAACACGGATAGTCGTAGAAGGTATGAAGAATATTACAGCTGAATAAAATTGCTGAATATACAGTAATGAAAACAATGTAAACTCGAGATAGATATGGTTGTAACAAGGTAACTAGAATGCTTAGTAAAATATCAATGTATATTTCTACTCCAACTTTCTGGTGGCAAATTGGGGTACTATTGCAGTTTACGACCGTGCCTTTTTTTAGAGAGGAATTAAATTCAATTTTTACGATATCTTTACTTTACTAAATTTTTAGGTGAAAGTACAGAATAGTTAACAAAGTCCCCTTCCCTATATTAAGAATGCGTTTCTAAATAAAAACGTTCTTATTTCAGCACGGTCCGTAAACTGCAAAAGTACTCGAATTGGAATCAGGTTTCCAAGGAAAAGATGTGATTGTACTACAAACACCGGTTTTTTTTAAGGATAGCAGATTTGACGGGTGACAAGCATTGTTTAGTCCAGCTGTCACCAACCGGTTATCCTAGAACTACTGCTGGTCCGTACAAAACCTTTGATGGCCCACTGAAAAATTGAGACATTATTTCAATTTTCATGAAACTGCGAATTCAAAAGTGACAAGTTAAAACACGTATTAGGGATGGTATATACGTTCAAATTTGTATTTTGTGTTATATACGAAAAAAGCCTTTAGGAAACAAATGTTGATTAACTCAGTTTTATTATAATGACAGCAGATAGTAGGTACGTGTAAAATCAATGGCCGATTCCCAAAATGTAAAAACATTTTGACCCTCCCTTTACTTAAAAATTCACCAAAAATCAGGAAATCAATCAATTTTAATGAAATTTAAATTATTTATTAATCAACAATCATGTAATATAATGAAATCATTATTATTTTTTTAATCTTAGAGAAAATGTATTATTTTTGAAAAGAAAATACACCTTTACTAAAGTTATATTTTTATGTATTAATAAAAAAGAATGTATGAATTAAACATTTTTTTAATGAAAATAAAGCACTGTAGATGCTTAAAATAAAAATGATTTTTTAAAATTATTTCGTATATATTACGAAAAAGGCCCCTAAATTCCATGTTAATAAAATCACTATAAATCGACGAAAAATTAATTTTTTGAATTGGCAATGTTATCATTGAATAAAGCATTGTTTAATCAATATTTTCACAAAAAAATAATATAATTGCAAAAAATATTTCATGTGATTTTAATGATTAGAGTTTCTGGTAAAATATAAACTGCGACATAATTATATTTCCTTTTCATACATAAACGTGTCATCATCAGCGCAAGAAAAAAATTTATAATCTTAAAAATAAACCAAAAATTGAAAATTTTGAGACTCAGGAACGTAACAAAAAAGAATTTTTTTAAATTGGATAATTTTTTTTACTAACGATTGACTTGGGGACGTATGGCAGGCCAGTTCTGTAATAAACAGGCGGGATTAGCTCACCAACCACACCGTCCTCAAAATTGTATTTTCAGAGATTCAACAGTTTCGTTAATTTCAAAATTTCGTCAATTATTTGGAAAGATAAAACATAAATTTGTATTTGTTTTGCCATTTTTTCATTAATAAATGTTATTTAAAAAGTTTAAAACAATTATTTATTAATAAATAGAATTCAAATATGACATTTTCTTTCAAAATTGAATTCTATTTATTTATTAATAAATAATTTTTAATGTTTTAACTTTTCTTTCAATGAATATTGTCAGTGTAGTCATTGACTTTAATTTACTTTTTCACACTTAAAATAAAAATACTCTTAGCTTTATTCTAAAAGAATTAATGTAATTTATCGTTACAACACATGTAAGAAATTCTTACATGTGTTGTAACAATAAATTAGTTATTTATTCTGTAAGAATTTTAGTTTCATTTAAAATTACATAAATTCTTAAAGAATAAATCGAGTAGTGTAATCGTTCAAGATTTTAATCAATCATCATATAAAATTGATTAATAAATTTGACGCAGTTCGTAACGTAAAAATAAAAAAAATTAAAAAATCTATTACGGCAGTTTAAGCTTTCCATACTTTGAGATTTTGTAGCCGTATGGTCTGTTTACATTTACAAGACGGACTTCGGGCATGTTTTAGCTAACTTTCACTTTTTTTTTATAAATAAGCTATTTTTAGTAAGAAAAAGAGGTACATTCTTTTGTAATTCACTCTCTTAAGACTTTAATTTAATAATTATCTTTGAAACAGTTCCAGAAAACTGATATTTACTTTTCCAGCGATTTTTAAACATGTTTTATTGAATCGTCACCTTTAACGGATTTTTCGCTGTTTTGATGAGATATTCCATTATAATTTTTTTTCACACGTAATATACATTTGTTTCCTTTTAGATATTAACGTAATGCTTTTATCTTTCAAATACAATCAAAAGATAAACGAAAACTACTTTTAAAAATTAAGAAAATACACTTTTAAGAACGAGAGTCAGTACAAGCGGCGGCCATTTTTGCACGTATCTAACAGTTAGAACAATGATTGATTAAATGCCCCCCCCCCCCCAAAAGGGTAGATATGCTGTAAAATAGAATAACCAAACCAAACCAAACCTTCATAGTTTTCCGTTATTTCATCATCTCATTTATTGACCAATAGGAACAAAGGTCGAATTTGAAATCTTACGACGACATCCTAATAACAGACAGTCAAGGTCCTGTTTTAACTTAGACAATAACAGCAAGAAATAACACTTAACATTCATTTATATATATATATATATATATATAAATTACGCAAATTGCCAGTCATATATATAATTCTTAGTTATATATATATATATATATATATATATATATATAACTAAGAATTTTCTTTATATCTATATATAAATGAATTTCAAGTGTTATTTCTTGCTGCTATTGTCTAAGTTATTTATTTAATACAGAAAATCAGTACAATATCAGTACCGTCGGTTTCAAGTTGGGAAAGGGGTCCGACCTTCCAAACTTTCATCAGTTTTTGTTCTATAATATATATATATATATATATATATATATATATATATATATATATATATATATATTTGTTATTGTTTATTATCTATGTACGTATACGTTTCGTCCTTTTTCCATCGGGACTCTTCAGCATACAGATATGACTATTCACTACCGGTCACACGATTCGAAACCCTGGATTACAAGTATTTTTCAACCCAAATCGGCCAATTCTGAATTGCTTATAAACAATGATAATTTTAACACATTTAAAGCGGCGAGACGTACAGGCATTCTACTTCTATAAGGGAAGGAATGATGCATATAAAGCAAATGACGTCATGCTGTGTTAGTACTACCATTTACAGTGCTCTACTTTTTTACGAGGAGCTTCAAATATATATATATATATATATATATATATATATATATATATGCAAGCGTCATTAAAGACCACGGAGTTTTCTCTCTCTTCACGATCTGTCTTGTCAATTTCTCGACGCGGCGAGCGATTCTTCGGTTTTCGGGTGTTAATTGGTGGAGTATGGCACCTAACGTTGTGTTGTGGGCCATTCCTCTAGCGCTTTAGGTCTCTCGGCCGTCTTCAGGAGGCTGTGTCTTATTGTTACTAAAGGCCGTATTTATAGTTTCATTATATGTTATATATATATATATATATATATATATATATATATATATATATATATATATATATATATATATATATAGGCGGGAGAGAAATGAGTTATTTGCAAATTACGGCTAATTAAAATGGACGTTTATTGCTGCGGCGTTCAGCCGTTGATTTTCTTTCTATGGAAATCGCTCCAGACAATGCATGAAGCCACTTGATGTGAGGAGCTAAAAACAAATACTACTTCAAGGTAAAAACACTAGCCAACGATAACTGTTAGGTAGATAGATTCTGATGCAGACAACAGCAATTCTTTCTCCTTTGTCAGAAACATGGCTCATTGGATGTGACGATTAAAGACAAAATAATGGAAGCGGCAGTTACGAGGCTGCCGAAAATAAACCCAAGGTGCAATGTTTACTTTCCTTAATTAAGTTGGTTGAAGGCTTTATGGTTCGTACGTTGAACTGGAAACCTATTCTGCTCTTGCAATTAAGTTTCCACGATAGATAAGGAGAAACACCATGTGTTTTGGGGCTTTATAGCCGTTTTGAGAGTAGTTATATAGCGACGTGCAAGAGGGAATTTTACGGGGATGAGACCTTGACCACTCTCAGCCTCATTCGGATTTTTCAACATCAACTGAAAATGCGTATTAATGTCGAGAAGGTGACACTCACCACGGCAAAATTTGTCAACGGTGAGTAAGAGATTCGCGACTTTATCGAATATCAGGTGTTGGTATTGAGTGATATCTGGACGTACCTTAGACGAGAGAATATTGGATTGTCAAAAAAAACAAAACAAAAACGTTGACTTGGTTTTGACCCGTTTCCCACTGGCCGATGATACCCTTGTTGTCTAATTTTCAGTTTATAACTTAGCTAGGGCATAAACGGTTTCATTAGGTCCTTTTTATAATTTTGAACTTCCCTATTTTTTTTACCTCTATTTTTTGTTTGATGATTCCTCTTCTCCATTTTATTCGATTGCAGGAACACAAGTCTTATTTAAAATGGAAGCTTTATTCGTATAAGAAAGATAGACATTTACTCAATAATACAGACAACCAAGAGAGAGAAGTATATTTAACTAAGTGAGAGAGAGAGAGAGAAAGAGAGACAGACAGACAGACAGACAGACAGACAGACAGACAGACCGAGAAAATTTCGCTGACAATGACAAGAGTCATTTTCTTAATAGTATTGACTCTGGCAGACATTTATATCTTAAAAAAGGAATATTATTAACAGTAACTTTTACTGATTGATAGCAACAAATAAATATTAGCGTATTTGCTAAGTAAATCGTCTGTCTCCAATCCAGAGTGCTCCTTTGGTGGAGTTTTTTCTAGATTAAATATAATTATATATTTGTGCTCATGGGTAGGCAAGTAAATATAGTTAACTTTATGACAGTCCCTGTTAATCTGACCATCCACACGAGTGCAAAGTTAGACACAAGGTCAGTTGTTAATGTAGGAAAATCTCCTACTCCCAAAAAGGTGCACATGGTATGGGAGACAAAAATAAAAAGTTGACTTAGTCTAGACGAATCTCTCCTCTGACCGAAAACAGAGCAGGTACTAGATTTTGATCCAAAGTAATGAAGTTGTCCGTCAATGTTGTAGAATTTACACTTTATTGGGTTCGCTATATAATAGTGTTTATTAGAACGCGTGCAAAGATATTATGAATAGAATGATGCGTGCGTGTGTACGTAGAGAGGAAAGGTTTATGTGCCGAATTGTGTGTGTGTGCCAGAGCGCACATGGAGTCAAAGTGTCCATTGAAAATGTGTATAAGAAAGTCTGTAAATGGTGTTTGTTATGAAATTGAGTTCACAAGAATATGTTTAACAAAGTTTGAGTACAAAGATGTGTACGTATGTGTGTGTGTGTAAAAAAGTCTTCCATAACAGCATAGTGTGCTTGTGTGTGTGACGCATATGGTGTGTATTTATAGCAGCCAGCTGACCGAGAAAATCTGTGGCTGATTTGTCGCCAGTCGAAGCCGCTCCTTGTTATTTTGCAACCAATCCTAACTCAGCTGAATAAACCTATCTTCTTCCATTAAGAATGTGTTCTTTGATTATCATCTTTTGTGGTTGCCGTGCTGATTTGTGATTCCAGATCTTTATTGTCCACAGTCAGGCAAGATCACTACGAAATACGTAAACACCAAGACGCCGGAAGATTTTAAATTATGATGATTTTAACTGTTGATTGCCTGACCAGCAACGTGAGTATCGAAGCCAACAGTAATTGTAACAAGGATAGTAGTCCAAATAATTCAAATGATAAAAATTATCAATCTTCATATAAAAAAGGATTATTTGTTGTCGCAATGCACCGTAATTCTAAGCTGCCTTTTTTTTTACTATTGGAGTGTTCACGTGTTAAATAGTACTTATTTGTTGATTTAAAGTTATAGAGGAAATGTTAGCACGTAAACAGAACATAAATGTCAGAAGGGGTCAAATAGCTGGCTTTTGGGGCCATTGTCTCCTGTGAGAACACAAGCTAGAGGCAATAACGTGAGATGAGATAGGATAGGCGTGGAAAGCGGAGACTCTGAGTTGGAAGCTTGACGCGATCAGATCAGAAATGACTTAAGAATCGACGGAAAATGAAGTGTTTATGCCCCCAAATCTGAGCCCTGATCTTTCTTCTCGTCGCTAGCAAAAAGGAGGCAATGTTAACAGCCTAATAAAATGCCCCTTCTCCAAATTTAAGATCTAGCTTATTTTTTTGTGTTGTAGTGCCGACTTTGATTCCAGAGCGAGAATGCACACCCACATAGGGGCAGTCATCAGGCGATGACGAGAGACCTCAGGGACGGTCTTGAATGGACCGTCATCAGTCTCGGAGGACCGGTGTGGTTGAGCATAGAATACACTAGGTATGACGTGTGCTTATGACTTGCTGATTTGCATTTGATAACAGACATTCATTTGATTGTGATATATAAATTGTTAAGCCTCCCCGGTGTCGAAATGTAATGCAACAGGCAGAAAATAAAACTAAAAAAAAACGACTTTTTATAGCGGGGTTATTGTAAAGAGGAACCATGACTCCCTGTCATTTAAAATCGTTTTCTATGTGTGGATGTGTGTGCGTGGGGAGGGGGGACTTTGTGTATTTGTCTTGTAAATATTATGCTGGTATTTCGCCTGTGTCAACATTTCTGCGTAATCTATACTATCCTTCAGAGAAAATGAATCAAAATTCGTGCGTGTTTTTGTAAGCCACTTTGCTTCCTACCTCTCCGTTTAATTCCGCTGTCATCATACACATTTCAAAGCATCAGCAGAAATCGTTGACCTAAATGCGATTCATGAAAAATATAGTACCCAGACTAGAATTTATCAATGAAAATCAGTCCTTTATACTTACGAATAACCCAGCTCTACTACTACTACTACTACTACTACTACTACTACTACTACTACTACTACTACTACTATTATTATGATTTTGTACTCACTATGAGTTATCACACAGGTCCTCGTCAGTGATTTCTCACCGACTACAACTCTTGGTGTTCCCTGGAGTCTGAGTAACAACAAGCCTCCCCGGATTTCCAGTACTCTTCACCTCTTTTCGATAACCACCGCAAATTACCTTGCGGTATCGCAACAGCCGCTTACCATTGATTTCTCGCTGGTAAGAACCATTGGTCTTCTCTGGGATTTGGATGACAATAAGCCTCCCCAAGGTCCCAGTACTCTCTGCACTCTTCCAATGGAGATCTGGTTTGTGCTGTCCCCCCCCCCCTCGGCCTTCTCATCCTCCTTGACCCTTCACGACTGTTTTGTGTGGTGTCAGCCTAGGCCGGCACCATTGGGGGGGGGGGGTGTTAGCTTATGATATTTATTGCAGTTTATGTTCATGCAGTTCGTGTTTTTCCTGTCGTTTTGTTTTCTTCTTGTACTTCCATGTGACTGGTTACCATTTGTAGCTTATGTGGGTTGATTTTCGCATTCGAGGGTTTTCCTTAAGATTGCAGCTGTTATAATAATTGTCGTCCTTTGTAATATTTCAGTGGTCCTTTTTTTTTATTTTTTTTTTATTTTTTATTATTATTATTATTATTATTATTATTATTATTATTATTATTATTATTATTATTATTATTATTATTGTTGTTGTTGTTGTTGTTGTTGTTGTTGTTGTTGTTGTTGTTGTTGTTGTTGTTGTTATTATTATTATTATTATTATTATTATTATTATTTTTTTTTTTTTTTTTTTTTTTTTTTTCCACTCACTAGGAGTTATCACAAAAGTCATCGTCAGTGATTGCTCACTGATAATAACCGGTGGTGTTCCCTGGAGTCTGAGTGACAACAAGTCTCCCTAGATTTCCAGTACTCTCCATCTCTTTTTGATCACCACCGCAAATGACTTTGCAGTATCCTAACAACCGCCTACCATTGATTTCTCGCTGGCAACGACGATTGGTCACCCCTGGGATCTGGGTGGCAATAACCGTCTCCAGGGTCCCAGCACTCTCCGCACTCTTCCAGTGGAGGTCTGGTTAGTGCTTTGATTCCAATTTCTTCCAGTTTTTTCTCCAGTTTTTTTTTTACTGTTCCTAGTGCTCATACGACTATTGGTATTATCTTGACTTCCTTCATGTTCCATATTCCTTTCAGTTCTCTGGCTAGTTTCGTGTATTTGCTTCGTTTTACCGTCTCCTTGATCTTCACTTTGTGGTCTGCTGGAATGACAAAGTCTACAATTTGACAGGATTTTTCCTTTTTGTTGACTATTATGACATCCGGTCTCTTTGCCTGTGTGAGTTTATCTGTTTGTACCGCCATGTCTCAAAGGATTTTGTGATTTTCATTTTCCAGTACTGTCTCTGGTTTATGTTTGTACCATTTGTCCGACTGTTCGAAATGTGGTCGTTTGCATAGTTCCCAGTGTACTGCTTTCCCCACGCAGTCGTGTCAGTTCCTTATTATTATTATTATTATTATTATTATTATTATTATTATTATTATTATTATTATTATTATTGGTGTTGGTGGTGGTACTGGTGTTTTTTTTTCTCCACACACTAAAAGCATTTGCACAAGTACTTTTAGTGACTGTCTACGAGCAATAACAAGTGGTGTTCCCTGGAGTCCGAATGACAACACGTCTCCTCAGATGTCCAGCACTCTCCACCTATTTTCGATAGCCAATAAATTTGCATTATCGCAACAGCCGTTTACCATTGATTTCTCGTTAGCAACGACCGTTGATCTTATCTGGAATTTGAGTGGCACTAAGCGCCCCCCAGGTTCCAATAGTCTCTGCACCTTTCCAGTGGAGGTCTGGTTGGTGCTCTCTCTCCTCTCAGTGTGTATGTTTGTGAATTGGTTTTATAACATTTTGGCAGTTTTCACTTCACTTGGGTTTGTGTGATTTTCTTTTTATATGTTTTGTTCATTTACTATTTAAAATTATTTGTGTGAAGATTAACGTTGGTTGGTGACGTTGATTTGTTTCAGCATTCAAGGATTTTCCTTGATATTTCGACTGTTTTCATCATTGTCGTTCGTTGTATGGTCCCAAATCTGTCCTTTTATTCCAATTTCCTTTACTCTTTTCCCCCCTGGTATTTCGGGACTATTTCTAGTGCGTCTACAATTATTGAAATTATAGTGACTTTTTTCATGTTCCATATTTCTTTCAGTTCTCTTGCAAGTTCCATGTATTTTCTTCATTATTTTTGTCTCTACTCTTTGCCCCGTAATGGTTGTGACCTACGGGTATATCTAATAACCTATATTTTTTTGCATCAATTCTCAACTCAAGCCTCGTCTTATAATACTAAACGAGTAGTTGCAATAGGAGTAGAGGCGTAGAATATCACATTCTGATAGATTAAAACAAGCGACGATAATATGACGTAAAGTGGACCCTTTTATTCCTTTTATAAAAGTTTAAGATCTATCTGTCTGTAATGTACTTAAAATAGTCATGCGTGATGTTGCTTTTTATGGTTTTGCGTCACGTAGCCATTATCTTCGTTGAGGGGGTTCGCTTGTAAATCGTCAAGATCCACGTATCAAAAAGAAACTGGAAATCTGGACTTACTTGGTATCTTTCAACAGTTGATCGTCTAGTCATTTCCTCTAGTTTGTTAGCACACAATTAATACTCGAACAAAAAGGGTCTTACTTTTATTGATATCTCTCACACTAATGCCTCTTGCTATAATGATCTCTCTACCGGGTATCCATTGGGGGAGCAAAGTACAGGACGCCATCTTTTCTCAGAATCAAGTTTTACTCTCCTTCGTGTCCTGATCCATTAACCATATTTATCAAAATCTGTTTTCAATTTTTACACATTCCTTTCTAAGCTATAAAGACAAATGTTTATTGTAGCAATTTATTTCTACACAGACCACACATTGTAAAACAGTATTTTCTTGAATTTCAGACACAACCTAAATTTGCATTCCATTGCTTAACCTATTTGTTTATAACACACTTTTGTAACAAAGACAGCCGCTACCGTCGTCGTCGTCGTCGTCGTCGTCGTCGTCGTCGTCGTCGTCGTCGTCGTCGTCGTCGTCGTCATCATCATCATCATCATCATCATCATCATCATCATCATCATCATCATCATCATCACTACCTTCCCCCCCTTCCCCTTCCCCATTCCTCATCGTTTTAATAGTGCTGGCAACGTGGTAATGTCAGAACTATGCCGCCTGGAACTCCGGTTAGAGACTCATACTGGTTAACACGGCTCTGGTTAAAATCCAGGAAGCATCTGCTTCAGGACCCGTCGTCCTCTGATCGTCTTTGCCGCTGTGTGTGGCAAGCAAACACATGCCAGGCAAAGAGTCACAAATCAATACAGTAGAGGTGGCAACGTTGCTTCTATGCCATTCCTTTGTGCATTCTTAGCCAAACCTTCCCCGACGTCGCATTCAACTGCTTTGTTGCTTTCGGTGGCGGGGTAAAAAGAAACCCCCGCAATCTTGCAGGTTAACGAATAGCTGCGACTAACGAAGAGGACTTCATGCAGACCAGGCAATCTTGAGGCACGAGCTTTCCTGAGCTCTATACAGAAGTCCGACTCGATCATGATCATCATCATGATGATGATGATGATGATCATCATCATCATGATCATCATGATCATCATCATGATGATGATGATGATGATCATCATCATCATCAGTTTACCTACCCATTTCTATAAATCACAAACTGTCAAAAAGAATCGTGTTTTGAATTTCAGACAAAACCAAAAATCTGCATTCCATTCGCAAACCTATTTTTGTATAACCCACTTTCATAACAAAGACAGCAATCATCATCATCATCATCATCATCATCATCATCATCATCATCATCATCATCATCATCATCATCATCATCATCATCATCATCATCGCCATCGCCATCGCTATCGCCATCGACCTTACTTTCTTTACCTATCTCACGGCTAATCGTGTTACATTCAATTGTTACGCATTCCGTTCCAAACAGCAAACACCAATGTCTATGTTACAAATGTACCTAACCAAATGTAACGAATTATTAATGAAGAGAATACATTTATATTTACGGGTGACTCAGATCGACTCAACTTCAATCTCTTGTTCCTCCTTATTAAACATTCGCAGCAAGAATTCGTATTTCTTAGCAAAACGCAAAGAATTTTCATTTCTTCTCATCTGTTGAACACGTAGCTACAAGATTGATTCCCTGAGTGCTACAACATGCTCACCTTCAAATCTAATGTCAATAAACCCTTGTCATTAAATGTCCACATAAGTCGTTACATTTTGTTCATTCAATTTATTATTGTCAATCCTCTCGTAATATTCTTCATCATTCAACTGAGAATCGATTTATCTCATTAAGTCTTATCCTCCAGTGGCTTTTAGCCTTCATAAGTGGTGACTCATTAGTAAAAAATCATTAAGCTGTTACAATAGGGGTAGAATCGTAGAATATCACATTCTAATACATAACATTAAGAGAGGCACTCATTACTGCGTTAGATAGAAAAACGAAGAAAAAGATGAATGACGTGAATAAACCAGCAGAAGAAGGAATTACGTGAAAAACATTGCGAAAAATAACGTGGTCAAAAATTAAGATAAGACATTTAATGATTCTAGGAATATGCCATTGTCACCGCTGGTTTAATGTTATTAAACTAGTCTAGAGTTTGGGAAGAGGTGGAGAAACGTACAATATTATAGTTTATTAGTGCCTACCGTCATTTTTAAGAAATCTCATAGTCAGAAATAAACGCAAGTAAATCTTATAATTAGACTGGGCAATTGTCCAGGAGAGATGTGAGTATTCATTTACCCTTCTCCGACCAAGACTAGATGTGACCCGAGGTCGATTTTACGTATGGAATCTACCCCCACCCCCCACCCCGCCATCAAAAAGTAGGTAATCTGGATGGTTGCAAAAGTTACCTTGATCGGACCCGTCGGCATTCCCCCATTCCACATCAGGTGACCGTCAATAACACAATTTCTCCCATGCCAGGGAAGATGACCTAGAATGTGCCTTAACAGTGAAATGCAACAACATGTGCGTGTTTTTCCTGGAAATCACCCTTTTTTTTCTTCCAGTGTCGTCCATCCACATTTCAATGCGACAGCAAAAGCAGAAGTTGCCCGAAACTAAAAAGAATTTCCGCGAAAAGCTTGATAAAAGTGATTCATTATTTGGAAGACTGGACAAAAGAAAAGAAAAGAACGAGGTGACACTGACCAATCATTGTCTGGGATTTAATTAAGAAACCTATGCTATTTTCCGTCAAACACATAACAACATATAACTTTTTAAAAAATATATATATTTTTAAAATTTTTATATTTATTACTATTTTTAATTAATTTTGTTGTTGACATGTTATTATATTCAATTCTGTGGGCGAGGCTTAAGGATATACTCAACATTGATTGGGTGTAAATAAATTGACATGAACGAAAATAAATTTCGGTGAATTCATTGTATTTAACGCATTCGACGTACACCCGGCCGGCGATTCCCGAGAATCAATAAAAATCGCGGTGCAATCCTATCACGAGCCCCGAACCTTTATCTGTATTTCTATTCTTATTTTTTACACAATATAAACAAAATAAAGTTAAACGTCTTATTCCCTTTTTATAAATGTCAAGCGCGAACGCAATCACACAGACAGACTGGAACTACAACTGTACATACATACAAGCAAAAATATGCGATCATATTTGATCGTATATATTTTTAAAAATATATGACTACCCCCCCCCCCCCCCATCCGCAAAAAAAGAAAAAAAGTAATGTCTGGGAGGATGGTATCAGGACCACAAAACTGATAATACACTCCATACCCCAAAGGGAAAAGGTAATGCCTGGGAGGATAGTCTCATGACAACAGAACAGCTACTGCACTATTCCCACCCTAAATTGAGCAACTTTCTCAACTGAGATTTGGATTTTTGTTTACAGTTAGATATCGATAAGGCACGCAGTAGCAGGAGGAAACATCGTCAGTGATCAGGGTGAAGGTGTTGGAGTAGGTGTTGGGAAAGTTTGGCTTTGTTTTGGGGGGGGGAGGGTGTATGTCAGTTGTTATATTAGTAGGTGTGTCTGCTGGCATTATCGGGTGTAAGTCTGGAGGGGAAATGGGTGCTTTTTTCGTTTCCTAATGGCATGAAAATATTTAAAGAAATGTATAAACGTTGTTATGTACTTACGTGTTAGCTGAAAATAAGATTGTACAGAAAAAAATACGCAAATTCATCCAGTATTTATTAAATTATAAGAAAAAGAAAAAAAACGATCTTACGTATCGTTAGACATTTTTTACCCAGTTTAGCTTACTGATTAGGAAAGGGAGATAACCTATTTTTTTTTTGCTCGGAAAGACTCAAAATTTAACAAAATTGGCGACGATAGATAAAATCGCTATTTATTTTTAATTTAATAAATACTGGATGAATTTGCGTAATTTTTGATGTACAGTCTTCTTTTCAGCTACCACGTAAGTACATAGCAAAGTTTATACATTTTTTCAGCTATTTTTTAAAAAGAGACGCCTAACATGAAGAAGCATCGGGAATTGTTCCAATGCATTATTTAAAAAGGGTGTGTATTTTGGGGTTTATAGTAATATAGCGGATATATGTTAGGTTGAGGGTCCGTTGAATCATGTGTGTATTTGGAAAATTATCATCATTTTCTTTAACATAATTTTCTTCTTATCACTATATTTATTTTATTTTTAAAATTTTTATTTATTTTATTTTTTTAAATTTTATTTATTTTATTTTTATTAGAGGTGCAAAAAGGTGTAGTGGGTGTATGGAGTTGGCCGGTGTAGGTGTGTTGCGACGTGGAGGTTATATGTGTGGTAATTGTTTCAAGGGAGTATATTTGTGGACTGATGATATTTATTATTTATTGGTCATGGATTAAGTGTTTGTGATCAATTATTCCCCCGTAATAAAACATAAAATAAATTATATATATATATATATATATATATATATATATATATATATATATATATATATATATATATATATATATATATATATATATATATATATATATATATATATATATAAGTGCAGGTTAGTAGTCCGAGGCTGTAGCAATGCGATGTAGTTGCCGGAAGGTGGAAAGGGTGAACAGAAATAAACGAGAAGAGAAAACGAATCTCAAAACGATTTATTAATATTTCACGAAAAACTGATTAAGTACCAGAATAGTAAATACTGACAGGTAAATAAAAAGTTCGGCAAAAGGTAATCTTAAATTTTCGAAAGAAAAACTTTCATTATCAAAAGACAACAATAAAAGACCGAGATGGTCGAAAAAACGGGAAAAAACGGAATCAAACCATTGAAACACCGCAGCAGACTATTGGGAGTAGGAACGCAGAAAATGTCAAAATTTAATTAAATAATTATTCAGCTAAAGTTAACATCTTATTAACATTTGTTTATTTATATACTAATTATTATAATTTTATTATATTTTATTTTATATGATTAATTAATTTTTCTTTATTTATTCAATTCTAAATTTAAATTTACACACACACACACACACACACACACACACATATATATATATATATATATATATATATATATATATATATATATATATATATATATATATATATATATATAAAGTTAATCCAACAAAGGATATAAGATGCAACTAATATCTTTAACTGAAGCTCAATATACTGGATAGAGCATTAATAGCACAATATAAAATGAAGTAATAAAATAAGGTGCGAATCAAATTTGTTCAAAGTTTAATTTTATTATCTGCAGTAATGTCATTGCGGTAATGGTCCTCTGACGAGAAGAATTATCTTTAAAAACTCATGAGTTAAGGACTTTAAGGTACTTTTCCTGAACTTTGAATTCTAATAAAATTTGATTCGCACCTTATTTTATTACTTCATTTTATTTTATGCTATATATATATATATATATATATATAGTTGTATACTGCCAACTGTATTAAGGCATAAATAGAACTTAATTTCCGATGACCTTGGGGATAGAGCGAAAGCGTGCGGTGTGTTGGTTGACACTACGAAAGTTCGCGCCCTGTGACCGACTGAAATTGTCACTTCCTACACTGATGAGAGCGAAAGCTTGAAACGCCGTATATAAGTAAAAATAATTATATATATATATATATATATATATATATATATATATATATATATATATATATATATATATATATATATATAGATAGATAGATATAAGACAAACGTTATTGAACAGCACGGAATTGTTGTGCTTAATAAGTCTTTTGTTTTATTTTTCGATTTTTCGGATGGTCCATCGAGTATTTTTGTTAAATTGTCGTACGTTTGATCCGTAGGTTTTATGTTCAATTATTCGCGAGTACTTTCGATTTTCAATCGTCTTCAGGCGGGATATTAGTCCGGTTTGTTCATATTTGCCGAGTTCGTCGAACGGTGAGGCAATGTATCGCTTTTTAAATGTACGCATGAATGATGAAACGCTGTAAAATCGAAAAAAATAATTAAAAATTCTTATTAAGCAGAAGCATTCTGTGTTATTCATTAACGTTTGTCTTAATGAAAATATGCTGCCTAAATACACACACACAGAATATATATATATATAATATATATATATATATATATATATATATATATATATATATATATATATATATATATATATATATATATATATATATATATATATATCAGAGGAAAATCTTTAATCAATGAAACGGGCGGGTGGAAAAAAAGAAAATTTCTAAAGTTTTCCTTAAGGCCTTATTGTCTGACCCTCTAAGAGGAAACGTCAGAATAATAAATTAAAAACTAAGAACATCGAATGAGAAATGAGGGGAACATTGTTTCAGTTTGAGAAAACAATTGAGAGAGAGAGAGAAAGAGAGAGAGAGAGAGAGAGAGAGAGAGAGAGAAAATGGTAAATCTCTCAACGTTATGTTGGATTTGAATCGTGTAAGATCTCCAACTTATGTTTCAAAATCCTTTGTCGGTGCAGGCTAGGTCGAGTATTGTTAATAACTAACACCTCAATAACTTTCATGAGATAATTTCATAAATTCATTAAAAATTGTTTCGACTTATCCGCGTCACATACATTTTCGAGATATCCAGAATGTTCAATATGTACGAAGTATTCCTTTTTCTTGAAGAGAACTTAATCAGTCCTCATAAAAATTTCACTCTCAGGCTGGAAAAAAATATGTGCATTCAGTATTTATTTAATTTTTATTTCTCATTTATTTTTTTGTTTTTCTAAATATTATTTTCTGTATTATATATTCTTTTTATATATTTTTCTATCTTTTAATGAATTTATGAAAATTCGTTCGTTCTCTCTCTCTCTCTCTCTCTCTCTCTCTCTCTCTCTCTCTCTATATATATATATATATATATATATATATATATATATATATGTATATATTCAGTGAAAATATCACTTAATTTCTCCGTAATCACGTGATAATCTCTTGTTGCCACAAGGACTAAGTGAACGCTTACAGATTCAAGGTGTCTCTCTGAACCAGGTTCGCACCTGTAACCGTCTGAGATTATTATTTCCCTGCGCTGATGAGAGCCGTAACCTCGAAATGACGTCGTACGTAGGTAACATATTTAAAAAATATATATATATATATATATATATATATATATATATATATATATATATATATATATATTCCAATAAACATGGTTTTTATATTTCATTTTTAATTTTATTTTTCACATTTTCAAAAAAACAACATTCCTATGAGATGTATATTTACGACTCGTTTCTCTTGAGGTAAGCCAATATCAGCCTGCTACACCTCAAGATCATCCAAAAAATCCACAAAGAAGAAAAGTTCTCAAATTGAAAAGTTTTGAAAGAAGGCCCAAATCACACGGTTGTTCATTGTAGGCACAAAACAAAGAGAGAAAAAAACTAAGAAAAAAAACAAAGAAAAACCTTCACATATGCATAAAAATCTCCTTAGGACGCCATTTTATATATATCACCTTAGAACGCCATTATATATTGTTGCATATGGCAGAACTAGTCCTAGAAATTAGTTATATTTTATTTGCCAGTGGACGAGCAGAGAAAAACACATTTCATCATTCCTATTTTCGAGAGACGGTTCTGAAAGAGACATATGTCATCATTTTTGTTTTGGGACCGGCAGCCTGCCGGGTAGGTGGGTGAGGTGGGAGGCTCACACCCGCTTTGCGATTTCGTAAAAGCTAAATTTAGCCCATCAGGGGAGAAGGGAGATCGCCCTACCCGAACCCATTAGCTTCGGACTGGAAGTGGAAGCTGAGACAGGGTAGTTCGTCGCTGATCGTCGTTGTTGCTGGACGTCGTTATTGCCTGTGCTCATGAGAGCGAAAAAGAAGAAGAAAAGAAAGAACCTGATTTTCTGCTGAAGGGAATCCATCGGACCCAAGGCCGACGAAGCCGTGACTGATAAGGAAGAAGCGAACGCCTGCTTCGACCCACCGTATATTCGAGGACGCTGTGAAACGACATATTCGCCGCATAGCGCTAATCCAAGCCCTCAAAGAACTCATTCGTTTCCTTCTGCCAGACTTGAATCGACCTCATCTTTCCCTTCACCCAACATTGTTCGTTGTTTCGTGGACTGTCATCTTTCTGTATTACCGACGTCGTGTAAGTTAAACTGTTTACCTCTCTCTGTTGTTATTTCATGATTGAATGTCATTTCTTTGCTCGTCAATAGATACGTTAAATACCCCCCCCCCTTTTTACTGCTAGTATTTTGTTTTTATGTTATCTAGTTTTATACCTATATCCTCTTTTCGTTATCCTGTAAATAAACATTGTTTGTATACCTTACCTGGGCGTTTGTGTTGTTCTCTTGCCGAGCTTCGGCCCCTCTCTCTATCTGGTCTGAAATTGGAGAATTTCCCCTTCCCACGCACGGTTCACTTGTAACATTGCCCCGGGAAGAAAACGAGCCGTTCCTGGACAAAACTTTTTTTACTTTTTTTTATAATTTGTTGCGCAATCCCCTCTTGTGATCCCGACTCGGGGGCGGCCGTAACAAAATTGGGGGCTCGTCCGGGAGTTATATTTTCTCCAAGTTCAATTAGGACTCCTTGGAGAGACGGAGCAGGTGCGAGGCAACGAGATACATAAATCCAAGATGTCGATAGTAGAGGCCTTTCTACATTCTCCCACGTTCGAGGACCTCAAGAGATTAAAAAAAGACAATATAATTGAGGTAGGGATAGCATTAGAGTTAGATACGAGACGGTCGATGAGGAAGTCCCAATTAGTGAGAGTTGTTGCGGAGCACATGGTCAACAATGAGATCTTCGACGAAGGTGTGCTGGACGACCTTGTGTCAGATTCGCCCGGACTCTCAATGGCCCAAATGGAGCTGGAAAAGGCTAAGATTGAAGCCAGCTCGCGCGAAAGGATCGCTAAGATGGAGCAGGAAACCAGACTCCGAGAATTGGAGGATGGAAGAACACTGCGCGACGAGAGGCGAAACGACTTCGACCTTGCTAAACAGGTTAGACTCGTGCCAGCATTCTACGAAGCTGATGTGGACAAATATTTCCATCACTTCGAGAAAATCGCCTCAAGCCTGAACTGGCCGCTCGATAACTGGACCCTACTTCTACAAACAGTGTTAAAGGGTAAGGCCCAGGAGATATACGCCTCCCTATCGGCGGCGGATTGCGCCGACTATAACATTGTAAAGTCCGCAATCCTACGGAGCTACGAGATGGTGCCAGAAGCGTATAGGCAGAGGTTTAGAAACCACAAAAAGCAGGACGGGCAAACGTATGTAGAGTTTTTTCGGCAGAAAGAGACCTACTTTGACAGGTGGTGCGCAGCCAAAAGCGTTGGGACGGACCATGATAGACTGAGACAGCTAGTACTCACAGAAGAGTTCAAGAGGTGTGTCCATGACGATCTCAAAGTGTATCTTAACGAGAGACAAGTGGATATAGCGTATGACATGGCCACACTTGCAGACGAGTATGTGTTAACGCATAAGCGGGGCAAGAGCAGGGCGAACGACCCGTTTGCTGACGGAAGCTGCACTAACCCCAGAATGGTGGCTAGCGCTGGTCCTAGCATGAGGGCAAGCCCAACAGGCAACAGCAACCGACTGGACAGCCCGCGGAACAAAAACAATTCCCTGACTAGTCCACAGGCGGAGAGATGGAGAACGATGCGGTGTCACTACTGTAGCAGGGTGGGACACATAGCAGCGAATTGTTTGATGAGGAAGAGGGACGCAGAAAACAGAGGTGCGCCCTCAAATAAACCACAAGGGTTTATCGCATCACGGAGAGGCGTCGCAAATACGAACGTGGATGAGATTAGGGAGGAGTATATACCTTTCATCTCAGACGGTTCGATATGTCCTGTGGATGATCCCACGAGGAAGTCGAATATTAAAATATTAAGGGATACTGGAGCAACCCAGTCCCTGATACTGAAAAGACACATGCCGCGTGGAGCAAACACGGCAACAGGCGAAGTTGTCATTATAGAGGGAGTCGGAAAGGGCTTTGTTTGCGTTCCACTTCATAGAGTGACACTTGAGTCCGATATAGTATGTGATACTATAGAGATCGGAGTGGTCGACGATTTGCCTATGAGAGGCATTGCGATGCTACTCGGCAACGATTTGGCCAGGGAGAAAGTAGCACCCCCACCATTAAAAGTAGCGAAACAGCCAAACCCCTCAGGGGACGCTGATAAGCCAGAGAATAGTGACACCGGAGTGTACCCAGCATGTGTGGTGACACGGGCAAGGGCCCAAAAGAAGGCCAGAGAAGTACGCGCTGAAGAAAGCGGCGAAGAGATGGGAAGTGAAGTCGTGGACCTTTCCCAAACCTGTATCGGTCACGAGGTAGAATCGATGTCTACGCTCGAAGAGACCCCAAGACCTGACCCCCCCAGTGAGGGAGACTTAGTTAAGGCAACCCCGACTTCATGGACGTCAATCGCCCATGAGCAAAGAAAAGACCAAGATATCGCCCCGCTTTTCAGAGAAGCGATAGACGAGGGAGAGATGGATGAAGAACCATGTGGGTACTTCATCAAAGAAGGTACCTTGATGAGAAAGTGGAGACCACCACATACACCCGCCCTCGAGGACTGGTCAACAGTACACCAGGTAGTCTTACCAAACGGGTATAGGAATGAAGTGTTGAGGACAGCCCATGAGATGCCCATGGGAGGCCATATGGGTATCCGAAAGACGCACGACCGGATTACCAAACACTTCTATTGGCCGGGGATCCGTAGAGACGTGGCGAAATACTGTAAAACTTGCCACACATGCCAGATGGTGGGCAAGCCGAATCAGAGAATCCCCGATGCTCCCCTCCATCCGATACCCGCATTTGAGGAGCCCTTCTGCCGAATCCTTATCGATTGTGTTGGTCCACTCCCAAGGTCTAAACGTGGGAACGAGCACCTGTTAACAATTATGTGTGCTTCGACCCTGTTCCCCGAAGCGATACCCCTCAGGAATGTATCAGCTGGAACGATCGCGAAAGCTTTGATCACCTTCTTCTCCATGGTCGGACTGCCGAAGGTGGTGCAGTCAGACCAGGGATCAAATTTTATGTCGAGGCTGTTCCAGCAGGCCATGAGCAGCCTGGGCATCACGACGGTGAAATCCAGTGCATATCACCCCCAATCCCAGGGAGCCCTGGAGCGCTTTCATTCCACCCTGAAAAACATGGTGCGAACATATTGCTTCGACCATCACAGCGACTGGGATGAGGGCATCCCGTTCTTAATGTTCGCGGCGCGGGATGCTACCCAGGAGTCGCTGGGATTCAGCCCATTTGAACTTGTTTTCGGTCATTCCGTGCGCGGTCCTCTATCCCTGCTTAAGGATACGTGGCTGCAGGAGAGTCAAGAGAATAAATCTTTACTTGACTACGTGTCACGATTCCGGACACGTTTGCAGGAGACGAGTGAGATAGCTCAGCAGAATCTAAAATCAGCTCAAGGCAAGATGAAGAGACGGTATGATCGGAACACCGTCCCTCAAACATTTGACGTTGGGGACAAGGTCCTAGTCCTACTGCCTATGCCCGGTCAACCCCTAAAAGCTAGATTCCATGGCCCATACGAAATCGCACGGAAAGCCAGCGACCTCAATTATGTCGTGAACACACCAGACCGTCGCAGGGCCACGCAGATGTGCCACATAAATATGATAAAACCTTATCACGAGAGGGACCAGTCGAATCCTGTCCTAGTTGTCACTAGATCTGACCGTGTGCATCGTCAGACAGATATCCCTGAGGAATCTAGAGGGAAAACTGACCACCCTATACGATTGCAGAACTCAGAAATCCTTGCTGATCTCACGTCTGTGGTCGTTCATTTGACCCACAACGAGAAAGAAGAGATGGCAAGCCTCATTTGGGATTCCCGCAAGTTGTTTCCGGATACGCCCAAGCAGACAGTCCTCACCCAACACGACGTGGACGTTGGGAACGCCACTCCCGTCAAACAACACCCCTATCGCGTCAACCCGCAGAAAGCGGAAATAATACGCCAGGAGGTAGAATACATGCTTGAACATGGAATCATCGAACCCAGTCAGAGTAGCTGGTCTTCGCCATGCGTCCTGGTCAAGAAACCCGATGGCTCAATCCGGTTTTGTACAGATTACCGCAGGGTGAATTCCGTTACCCGAACAGACTCCCACCCCATTCCTAGGATGGATGACTGCATCGACAGAGTGGGTAGGGCAACTTACATCACTAAGTTGGACTTATTAAAGGGATACTGGTGTGTCCCACTCACCGAGCGTGCCAAGGAGATTTCGGCGTTTGTCACCCCGCAAGGGTTATACCAATACCGGGTCATGCCGTTCGGTATGAAAAATTCCCAGGCCACATTCCAAAGGATGATGAACCATTGCCTGAGGGATTTACCCAACGTTGAAATCTACATTGACGACATTGTCATGTACAACGACAATTGGCCCGACCATACCGCGTCCTTAAGGAAAGTGTTTGACCGGCTCTTGCGGGCCAATCTCACTGTCCACCTATCGAAAAGTGAGTTCGGGAAAGCCGAAGTTACGTATCTGGGGCATACTATTGGGTATGGGAAGATATCCCCCATCAACGCCAAGATCCAAAGCATCCTGGATGTCCCTGCCCCGACCAATGTTAGAAGCCTGAGACGATTCCTTGGCATGGCAGGCTACTATCGAAAGTTTTGCCGGAACTTCTCTGATGTTGCGTCACCCCTCACCCGGCTGTTGTCTAAAAAGTCCAAATTCATTTAGACCCATTCTTGCCAAAACTCCTTCGAACAGATCAGATCGCTGCTGTGCTCTGATCCTGTGCTGAGAGCTCCGGACTTTCAGCGTCCCTTTCGGTTAGCTGTCGACGCCATTGACCATGGCATCGGCTCGGTCCTACTTCAAACCGACCCAAATGGTATTGAGCACCCTGTCAGTTACTTCTCTCGTAAATTCAACGCCTGTCAGAGGAACTACTCCACTCTTAGCCTTAGTCCTCAGTCTACAACACTTCGACGTATATGTTTCGTCGTCGAGCCAACCCACGATTGTTTATACAGACCATAACCCTCTTACCTTTCTACACCGAATGAAGAGTAAAAATAGGCGATTATTAAGTTGGAGTCTCTTCCTACAAGAATATAATCTCGACATCCAACATATCCGAGGCACTGACAATGTGTGTGCCGACGCCCTATCACGCGTTTGATACACCCAAATAAGTTACCCATTGTAGTAAGAACCTAGATAAGACATACTAGAGTCTTTTCCTGTATTCCGAAAAAGGAATTCCAAGCAATCCATTTTTCGTTTTTTTTGGTGAGGAGGTGTTGCATATGGCAGAACTAGTCCTAGAAATTAGTTATATTTTATTTGCCAGTGGACGAGCAGAGAAAAACACATTTCATCATTCCTATTTTCGAGAGACGGTTCTGAAAGAGACATATGTCATCATTTTTGTTTTGGGACCGGCAGCCTGCCGGGTAGGTGGGTGAGGTGGGAGGCTCACACCCGCTTTGCGATTTCGTAAAAGCTAAATTTAGCCCATCAGGGGAGAAGGGAGATCGCCCTACCCGAACCCATTAGCTTCGGACTGGAAGTGGAAGCTGAGACAGGGCAGTTCGTCGCTGATCGTCGTTGTTGCTGGACGTCGTTATTGCCTGTGCTCATGAGAGCGAAAAAGAAGAAGAAAAGAAAGAACTTGATTTTCTGCTGAAGGGAATCCATCGGACCCAAGGCCGACGAAGCCGTGACTGATAAGGAAGAAGCGAACGCCTGCTTCGACCCACCGTATATTCGAGGACGCTGTGAAACGACATATTCGCCGCATAGCGCTAATCCAAGCCCTCAAAGAACTCATTCGTTTCCTTCTGCCAGACTTGAATCGACCTCATCTTTCCCTTCACCCAACATTGTTCGTTGTTTCGTGGACTGTCATCTTTCTGTATTACCGACGTCGTGTAAGTTAAACTGTTTACCTCTCTCTGTTGTTATTTCATGATTGAATGTCATTTCTTTGCTCGTCAATAGATACGTTAAATACCCCCCCCCCTTTTTACTGCTAGTATTTTGTTTTTATGTTATCTAGTTTTATACCTATATCCTCTTTTCGTTATCCTGTAAATAAACATTGTTTGTATACCTTACCTGGGCGTTTGTGTTGTTCTCTTGCCGAGCTTCGGCCCCTCTCTCTATCTGGTCTGAAATTGGAGAATTTCCCCTTCCCACGCACGGTTCACTTGTAACATTGCCCCGGGAAGAAAACGAGCCGTTCCTGGACAAAACTTTTTTTACTTTTTTTTATAATTTGTTGCGCAATCCCCTCTTGTGATCCCGACTCGGGGGCGGCCGTAACAATATATATATATATATATATATATATATATATATATATATATATATATATATATATATATATATATATATAGTAAGCTATGAAAATATATTTATGGCAATTAAGCTACACAGAGGCTCCCGCGTTTCATCCCCGGGGGAATCTTCAGGCTAAAATGCATGGAGTTATTTTTGCCGGGTGGTTTTATATACACAGCTAGCTAGTTAACCAATCAGATTCTTTGTTGTTCTCTCAGTCAATCGTTGGGCTTCCCGCGGACAAAAGTCTTGTTGGTGTTACCTCTTATATCCTGTTCTATTGTTCTGTTTTCTATAGATTTTGCCTATATCCTGTTTCCTTTGTTGTGTCAATATAATGGGTGAATTTATTTCAACACGTGGTTCCTTGTATTTCTATTTTAGGTTTTAATTTTTAAATTGTAATTTTTTTTGTTTTTACTTATTTATTTATTTATTATTTATCTATTTATTTATCGTTAGCCTAAGGTAAATTTATTTCTGTGCAAGCAGCTGTTTACTATCTCACTTCTACAGTTTAATAGATTTCGGGGATCTTTAAAATTTAGGATTTCAAATTTTTCATTCAGGCATAATCTACACGGGTCGTCTAAATTTCTACATGTACTGGCCTGTCGTATTATTTTCCATTCAATTATTGGTGAGCGCCCATTGTATTTGAGCTCCCAATAGTGATTAGCTAGTGCTGTTTTTATTCGACGTTCTTTGTTTTTAAATGTGTTTTGTTGTCATAATATCTGGTTTTAAAATCTAGGGAGGTCACATCCATGTAATACTACTTGTTATTCGGTCTTTCCTTGGCAAATATTGTGGCTTAGTATACAATACTTTTGGTTAGGCATTTATTTTGTAGTGGACAAAGTGCATTTTAGCCTGAAGATTCCCCCGGGGATGAAACGCGGGAGCCTCTGTGTAGTTTAATTGCCATAAATATATTTTCATAGCTTACTACCTAGCTCTACTTACGTATCGAGCACTTTTGAAGTAAATACTGAAAATTGTTACATAAAAAATTATATCTCCTTATAAAATTTTATGTGGATACATGAAATAATAATAATAATAATAATAATAATAATAATAATAATAATAATAATAATAATATATATATATATATATATATATATATATATATATATTATGGCGTTCTAAGGTGATATATATATATAGTGTGCAGAGTTGAATGGTTTCGATGGGAATCCAAGTAAAAGAGCTCAATGCACTTATTAACAGAGCAGGAATGAATTTAATGGAAATAAACTAAACACACATTAGGGCTGTCCACATTTTGGAAATGTGGCTGTTTACGCGTCTGATGAGACCTACCTAGGTCGAAATAATTTATAATGCGGACAGCTCTAATGTGTATTTAGTTTATTTCTTTATATATATATATATATATATATATATATATATATATATATATATATATATATATATATATATATATATATAAATTGAATGACATAATAAAATGAAAAATTAATCAAGCGTCCTTTTGTTTTTGAACTTTAAGAAAATCTGATTTATTTCTCATTTTATTATGTCATTCAGTTAATATTATTGCTCTATACTCTATATTGAGCTCTGTTTTTATCTTGATAGTCTACTGGTTAAAAATAATATTTTTACTTATAAAGTATTATTTTACACATACACACACACTCTCTCTCTCTCTCTCCCTCTCTCTCTCTCTCTCTCTCTCTCTCTCTCTATATATATATATATATATATATATAGACCACTATATATATATGTAGACCGCTGTTTCGCCATATCATGTCTCTACGGTGTGGCTAGACGCTGAGATTCGAAATCCAATCGTGAGCCCGCCCCCAACTGTGATCAGCGGTCAAGAATATTACCCTACGCTACGCCTCTCCCCTCCGACAGTAAGAGAGGTTATAGCGATTATCCTTTTTGTTTACATTTAACCCTACCGGTTACCTAGAGGTGTCTATTCTATATTTAAATGTTTACGTTATCAAATGAGCATATATAACTGACAAATATTTCCGCATAATCACTCTTTAAGGAACTAAAAAGGAAGCCACAATTTCTGCATGGTGTATAGAAGATAGTCCACGCTTCAGTCAAATATCTGATGAAATTCAAGACATCACATATACGCAATGCAATAGTCCCCACCCTATACCATGATCTATCCGTTTCGTGCTCAGTTGATATCACGGAATTATCATGGAACGTATAAACAAACTATTCATTATTCTTAGAATAAAATTCCGATTACAATGAAACTCCAATAAGGTTATTTAAACAAGACAGTCACCCCGATGACCGAATCCGAAACAATTAACAGAGATACGCTGAGAACAATTTCAAACTGAATTAAAACATACACACACATAAAACTATTGAGTTTAGTTAAATAAAGGGTGGCCAACCTACGGCACATGCGCCAATACTGGCGCATTGCATGCTTACACGTGGTGCACTGAAACCCAAAAGCTAATAAAAAAAAAACTCTAGGAGCAAAGTGTGGTATCTGTTCTGATGCCGCACTTCAGCTTTTTTGTCCTGGGTCAGTGAAGGATAAAATCTTTCTAGACTGAGACAATTTTAATTTTTGTTCCAATCCAGAGTTTCCTTTTTTGGAGAGCTGTACTTTCTCTACATTAAAAACGACCTTGTATCTAATTCTACCCCCGTGGGGAGGTAAGTAAAATGAATTAACATGCCTGCTAATTGGAAAAATATCGAAAAAAGTACATGAATTTAAATAAGTTATGTCTAAAAGAGAATTTTGCTAAGATTAATTCTAATAATAAATAGCTAGCCAACAATCATCATCATCATCATCATCATCATCATCATCATCATCATCATCATCATCATCATCATCATCATCATCATCATCATCATCATCATCATCATCATCATTTTAGCGATCGTGTTACATGCTGACATGTGCTGGGCGGCTTTTAGAAAATGACTTCCAAATTAACTTATCTCTAGGTAGGTCTTGATTGATTTCTTTGTTTCTCAAATCTATCATTATCACAATCTCCCATGTTTTTTTATGAGCTATAAGAAACATTTTAATAAATAAATACTACTTTTAATCTAATAAAATAGATAAACTTATCTTGCAACATTTTTTTTATGAAGAAATCCATCTTTTCTCGTCAATATTATTCTTAATATTTACTGACGACTTCTATCAATCATTTTATTCGAAATTAGATCCAAATTTAGAACAAACGCAGCGATTGGTCGAATATATAACAAATTATGTCAATTAGCGAATCAAAACACGTCTAATACAAAAACATATCCGGAGTGTATTGTGTTTCGTATGAAAATATAGAGGATTTAACGTACAATTCCTATTTCAAGCAAGATTGAAATATAATTTAATAAGGGTGCAAAAAAAAAAACATTCTTTACTGGATGCTCAGTCAGTGATCAGGATGAACGTGTTGAAGAATGTGTTGGGAAAAGTGGGCTTTTTCTGGGAGGGTCTTCTATGTCAATTGTTATATTAGTAGGCATGTCTGCTGGTATCATAAGAGGGGAAGTCTGGAGGGTTATAACGATTCTGGTTGGTTAATCTGGCAATTGAATATCTTTTTTTTTTCAGACAGGAAAAGGAAATAATTAACAATGTGTTTTTTTGTCGTTGTTGTGATTGTGGAATTGTCGAGAGACTTTGCGTGGACTGACTTACACGTTATGAACGCTGCATAAAGTTGAAGATTTTGAAAGCCGGACCAACATATTCCGGTCGATTCATACGACCATACTCATTTGGTGTAAATCGATCGAAATATCTTGGTTATGCTTTTAAGATGTGTTTGTATTCTTACTTTAAATAGGCTGTCATTACGCTTATCCACTATTCCATGCACTAATATTCTAATATGAACATCTGAGTGAAAAAGTAGTCTTTTTCCGCCTGATAAGATCTTACTTTCTAACAAATATTTATCGATAAAATCAACATGTCAATGTAGCGGCTTTTTGTACATATCTGTATAAATAAACATAATTACATAAATAGATCTATTTACTATTAAGCACTTTTTTATAAGCCCGGTTGAAATTCCGGGATTTTTTATTGTGGATGTCTACTTTACCTGGATTACTATATATATATATATATATATATATATATATATATATATATATATATATATATATATATATATATATATATATATATTAAATTCTCGAAACAGTGAAACTATTTTTCATGGTAAACAACTGATGATCCCTTAAATAATGTTAGAAACAAACTAATATAATAACTGTAAAAACTAAATTGACTTACATGAGTGATTTTCCACTGAACGACTTGAGACTTAAGGTTTTTTTTATTTATCTTTTTATTTTTTAGTTTTTTAGTTTTTTAGTTTTAATGGTTGAGAAACTTCCGAGACTATATATATATATATATATATATATAGTTTTTAAAGTTTCTCAACCATTAAAACTATATTAAAAGAAACAAAAAAAAAACTTAAGTCCCAAGTCGTTCAGTGGAAAATATCACTCATGTAAGTCAATTTAACTCTTTCAGTTATCATATTAGTTTTATTCTAACATTATTTAAGGGATCATCAGTTGTTTACCATGAAAAACTGTTTCGGGAATTTAAAAACAAGACAGTATTTCATTTCATGGCTTCTCAGCAGAGTTGATCAGACCCCACTTCCCTTAAAATACAAAAACATAAACGTTCCGTATACTAAACCTAAGTTTTGTTCCGTATAAATGTTTTGCTAACTTATATTAGTTATTAAAAAAGAAAAAAAGTCCTCTTTACCTGTGTTGTTCGTCTGTCTAATAAAATTTATCCGTTACTTACAAAAATGTTGCTGCATTTTAAAGTGTGTAGACGAATCCATTAAAAAATTATTTTAATTATATATATATATATATATATATATATATATATATATATATATATATATATACTTTTAGTCCTTTTTTCTCCCCCTCCTCCTCCTCCTCCTCCTCCTCCTTTGTTGTGCAATTCCTTGACATAAATTTCAAATAAATATTAATCCTCCTTGTCAACTCACAGCGTTCATAAGCTTAACTGCCGATTTTTCTCTTTCTTCTTCTGTTTAACTCACAGCGCCTCCACACGGCGTTCATAAGTCAACTGTCCATCCTTTCTCACTGCTTCCTTCTTTTTTAAAACTCACAGCGTTTCCAATCGGCGTTATAAGCTAACTGTCGATTTTTTCTCTTTCTTCTTCTTCTTTTTTAACTTATTCAACATTTCTTTCCTTCTTCATCCCTTTCTACTGTCTATTAAACGTAACTATTTTTTATATAATTAGTATATGTGTTATATATACGATTATAATATTCTACATTATTTTTATTTATATTTAGATAGCTTTGGATTTGCTCTACTAATTTCCTTTGATTAATTTGATAAGACTTAAAAGCATCAGAATGGCGAGTAATTGCCTTATTTAATTGTCTAAATATTTTATTCTGATCGCCACCTTGTTTAATCATTCTTATTATTAGGTCAGAAATTGGGGGCATAAAATCTACCAATTTTAAGGTAACACGAGCAATCCTCAGAAATTCGGACATAATACTCCCGTAAAATATATACACAGGGCAGGTACTATTTTTATGTGGCATCCGTACGATACGAAAAAGAAATGAATTTCTTTATATATATATATATATATATATATATATATATATATATATATATATTCCATTTCTGTTAATTTTACTTAATTATTATTTTTTCTTTGAATTCTTTTCTACTTTGGTATTTTTCTTCATAGTTTTATTCTTATACTCATCTTTATTATTATACATATTTTTTTTATTATGGTATATTTTCTCATAATTATAATTGTACTCCAACTACTCCTCATCCAGTGACGTCACGAATCTGGCTGTTCTTGAGTTCGATTGGTCACCTGGTACTGCTAGAGAAAAGTTACTGCACTGATGAAGGCCGAAGATGTCGAAGGGGCCTGTCCGGCAATCACCACTCTCCAACGTTGTGATTTAAAGATCAGAGGGCAACTGTCCGGCGCTGGTCAGCAACTTGGTACCACTGCGAAGCGAAGGGTCATTTCAAGCAGAACAATGAAAAAAGTAAAATAATTCGACGACTCCGTCTGTTAAAGGTTTCCTTAGAAGAAGAATTATTTGGTAAAGAAAAACAATACTTGTTCCGTTACAAGGCGGGGTAATTTCACACTTCTAACTTCTAACTCTGTGTTTCGGACTGGTAAAATCTTAACACGTTCTGGCCGATCTTGGTTTGGCTCCGGCTCTTAACGTCGTGGATTCTGGTGGCGAGAATAATGGAGACTTTTTCTAACTCTGTGTTTCGGATCAGCAAAATCCCAACACGCGCTGGGAGATCCTGATCTGGCAACATCAACCCCAAGTCCAGGGGCCCGTCTATAATAACGTGGACTCCGGTGGCGATCAAAACGGAATCCTCGAATCTCATCCTGCGCTCATTTATATTGAGATCCAGATGGTTTGAAGATTGGGCGTGACTCCACCCATTCTCCTAATATAATTTATACCGTAATAAAAAATATATTCTCATTATTATTTTTTCGCCATATTTGGTATTCCCAGTCCGCCCTTTCTAATTCTGGAATGGCTAATCGTATTTTTATTCTGCCCCTCTCTTCTTAGTAGTCATCTGTTTCTATCTCCCACTGTTATCTCAGTGGGGGGATCCCTTCTCCCTTGAAACTTATTCACAGAAGAAAAATGTATTAATTTATAAAACACTGGGAAATGTCATTCAGCAGACACCCACCCCATTCCATCGTTCCACCCAGTAAAAACAATTTAATTCTTGTCTCTTGCAAAATTCTTTGGATTCATGGGCGCGGGCTATCTCAATATGTCAATGTCTACTCAACGCCGAGGACGCAAAACAGGTGTGCCCTGGGTTGTGATGCAGGATTTACTCGACGTGTCGCTCATTTCTGTCTATCGCCTTTTCATATCTCAAACGTCGAGGCAAAGAAAATATTTTGTTTAAATTCCTTTTACGTGTTCATAATCTATTAAAACAAACCTATTCTCAGTTTTATTCATTTATTCTTTCAATCCGACAATGTTGTGACAATTCAACATTATCTCGGCAACAAAACCTAATGCGACATACGAAATCCAGATGACTGATGACGAATGTTATCGCTTTATTTGTGGATTTATAAAATACCGATAACGGAAAATCACATTTCCCTTTTCTTTTTGCCTTCCTTTCTTTTTATATCAATTTTCGTCTTTTCTTTTCATGCAAAATAAGCTGAAAGCCTTCCTAGTAAACCCCAGGGTCCGGTTTCGAATCAACTCTTTTCCGTTCGATAATATTGTCACATAATTATATTTTTAAATTGCATTTTCATTTCTCTGTATATTTGTATATTCTCTATTATCAACTTTTATCTTCTAATTAGTTTAATTTTTCCTTATTTTAACCTCTACTCTAATTTATTTTGTGTTAAAATTTAATTTAATTGATCAATTAATTTATTTTTATTCATTTAAAAATTCTTATTCATTTATTATTATTATTATTATTATTATTATTATTATTATTATTATTATTATTATTATTATTATTATTATAATATTTTATTCTCTGTAATTATTATTAATTTTTTTTATCTCTCTTGTGTTTCTTGATTTTATTTTTATTAACATTTTTATTTTATTTTATTATATTTTTCTTTCTGGTTCAATCTGTATTTTTAATATTAAAAAATAATTTGCTGTTTCTTATGTCTTTTCATTACTTACATAATCTTTGAACTTACTGATGGAGTGATAGATGGTTGCTTAATAGGAGGTTATGTCTCATATACTTACTGGACATATGTTTTTTTAAAAAATAATACTGAAATTTGATGTTTTTTCTTGAATGGCTTCTGTTTGTGATATTGTAAATGGCGCTGATGAAGACCTTTTTTCCTAATTGTCTTGGAAACGATCGTACGTCAAATAATCGTTGTTTTGAATTCTTGGAACTGATATAAACAATGTTCTAATTTTGTCTATCTAAACTTAATTCTGAACTCCTGGCATTTGACAATGTTTACATTGAGATTTCACTTACATTCAGCGAGTGTCGCGTGATAATGCAGGTGTAGAAGCGCCGACCGTCAGCTCGACGGTTGGGTTTTGATCCCGGCTTGTGGCACTAGCTGGTCTAGCCGTACTGACGAGGTGTGATACAGAGAAATAGTCGGTATATATATATATATATATATATATATATATATATATATATATATATATATATATATATATATATATATATATATAGAGAGAGAGAGAGAGAGAGAGAGAGAGAGAGAGAGAGAGAGATAGAAGAAAAAAGAGTGATAAATATGCGACGATTGTCCAAATTTATTTCAAATTTCAATTGTTCAAAGCAAGGTGTATTCAGTAATAAACTAGTGTATATTATTCTTTCCTTAAGCCAAGGCTTTTCAAAGATCGAGATCTTATCATCAGAGGAGAAATACAGATGGATAAGTTGGCTTTCGAAAAAACCAAAGTTCAAATATTTGAAAAATATGAAAATTATTTTTATAAGAATTTTTGTTAAAAAAACGCAGTGAATGAAAAGATATTTATCACTCTTTTTTCTTCTATCTCTACAATTGCTCTATCTCGTATATTGAGCTAATCCTCTTCACAATAGGTTACATCTACCAAAAGTTTTACTTTGGTTTATATTTTATCCTATATATATATATATATATATATATATATATATATATATATATGAGTGTATCAGATATGTCCATTTTATACATTACATTACTGAACCAATGAAGGGGACGCGTTTTTTGTAGCGCATCTAAATTAAAGAAATAAACAAATAAAAATAGTACAAATAGTTTGCACACATGCTTTAATTTGGTTTATGTTATTATATTAATTAAACTATGTTATATTATAATTTAATATGAGTTTTAATATTCATTTTAATTATATTATATTTTAAATTAAATTATGCTACGATTTTAAGTAGTATATGTTATAGTTAAAATTAATTCATGTGATCTTTTTATTACAATACGCTGTATTTTAAATTAATGCCTGTTATTATTTCAATTAAAATAACTAATCTTCAATATTTTAAATTAATTTATGTTATTACTTACGACGGCACATCAACCATTTTCGGTTATTTTGTTTCGAATGATATAATTTTGGTAAAACGTACATATGCTTCAACTTTTTACTATCCTTAACACTCGTTTCACTTATTTTATCCTTTCTGACAAAGGGGGAAGAATTTCTGTTTCTGAGTCGGAATATGTCCATCTAACACTTATTGTTGACAAGGTTTTGACCTTGAAGCATGTTTCAGCTCCTTATATCAAGTCGCTTCATGGCTTGTCTGGGGCGATTTCCATAAAAAAGATGAAGTAAACTATTTTTCTGACCCATTTCCACTTAAACTTGACAGACACAAAGAAACACCTAAAAAATGCTATTAAAAACTTAAACGTTTAGAGAATATAAGAAAATGATATTTAAAACAAGTGTGACAGACTAAAGAAAATGCTATTTCAAATTTAAATTTGATAGACCGACGACAAATGCTATTTTAAACTTAAACATGACTAACAAATAAAAATGATATTTCAAACTTAAACTTGACGGACCGACAAAAATACTATTTCAAATTTAAGCTTGAAAGATAAAGAAAATATTTAAAACTTAAGTTTTACAGACTAAAGAAAATGCTATTTCAAACTTAAACTTGGCAGACTATAGGGAATTCTATTTTAAACTTTAGCTTGACAGACCGATGAAAATGCTATTTCAAACTTAAGACTGACGCATTTCGTAAGAAAACTGAAAATTCTTGAGTAAATTCAACCCACAATTTTAGGCATATATATATATATATATATATATATATATATATATATATATATATATATATATATATATATATATGGAGTAACGTACACGATAAGTCATGAAAATTAAATGCCGTGGTAGACAAAATGTGTGAAAAATGACAGAGAAAACGT
>OY744539.1:26224212-26234212 GCA_963556195.1 Sepiola atlantica | reverse complement strand
TAGGGATGGGAATTCTACTTATATATATATATATATATATATATATATATATATATATATATATATATATATATATATATATATTTCATGTATCCACAGATATAATTCCTTATGTATCAATTTTCAGTATTAACTTCAACAGTGCTCGATACGTAAGTAGTTTAGCCTGAAGATCCCTCCCCAGGGATGAAACGTGGGAGCCTCAGTGTAGCTTAATTGCTATAAATATATTTTCATAGCTTACTATATATATATATATATATATATATATATATATATATATATATATATATATTTATTTATTTTATACGTACATAAAAGTAATCCATGGACACGTGTTTCTGGCTCACAGCCGTCATCAGCATGGCTAAGTTAGACAGAGTAAGTAAGGAAATTGACAACATCTTTGAAGCACGCATTAGAATGTATTAAAGTGAAATATTTTGAAAATCAACAATCGTGCACTTTAAATGAAAAATTCATTTATTTAATTTTTTTTGCAAGCTTTCGTTGTAGAACAACTTTGTCAGGCAAGACTGCACGATTGTTGATTTTCAAAATATTTCACACACACACACAAACACACACACACACACACATATATATATATATATATATATATATATATATATATATATATATATATATATATATATATATATATATATACCAATGTCACCCAACAGGCTACGGATCTTCTAATTATCCATAAACCATGTCTCTGTCTAGGAGGGTTACTCTTTTTATGCTTGAAGTCAGACAAAATACTACATTTTGATCCTAGCCCAAAAGGCCAGATCAAATATAATTTATAGCTGGTATGAATCTGATACACAAGCAAAGAAAATATCATTACAAACGCGATTTTATAAAAAAAAGTACTGACTTGGAGTTGTTGCATCAAATGTGAATTTTCTTTGTAGCCATTGTTATTACACTGGACGTAGATCTTTTCTAGGGTTTTGCGGACATCAGCGGCCATATTGCTCTCTCCACAAATATAGATGTGGCCGTTTTGGGCGGTCAGTACAGAGTAGATAAATTCACTGTCACGCATAAGCAAATGCTGGACATATGTCTTGAAAAGAAAATGAAACAAACTCAAAACATAAGAAACTATAATAAAGCCAGAGGTATAGGTTAATTTTTTTATTACTAGATAACCCGACTAGGCGTTGCCCAAGATTACATAATTATATGATTACTGTTAATGTATTAGGTTGGTGCAAAAATAATGGCGTTTTCTCACATATGTTATATTTATATATGTTTTCTGAATTAATTTATTGATAAATATAGCGTTGTTATAGGTCATTTTAAAGCGTGTAGTTCGCTCTATCCAATCATGTTATTTGTTTCCACGTTTAATCTCTTCATTTATTGATTTTGTAAGCTTTCCGACAGCATGGGCAAAATTGAAATCTGCACAATAATCTTGTTCCAATTCAAACTAGGCCGAAAAGCTGCCGAGACAGCTAGTGACATCAATGATGCGTTTGGCCCAGGAACCACTAACGAACGTACGGCACAAAGGTGGTTCAAGAAATTTTGCAATGGTGACGAGAGCCTCGAAGATGAAGACAGTCAAGGCCGGCCGACTGCGGTTGATAACAAAGATCTGAAAGCCTTAATTGAAGCCGATCCTCGCAAAACCACACGAGAAGTTGCTGATGAACTCGAGGTAGACCACTCAACAGTCGTTCGCCATTTGAAGCAAATAGGGAAGTCAAAAAAGCTGGATAAATAGGTGCCGCACGAATTGAACGATAATAAAAAAAAAATCGTCGTTTCTCGGCGACGTTCTGCACAGTGGTTGGATGCCGACGAAGCTCCAAAACACTTCCCGAAGCCGAAATTGCACCAAAAAAAGATTATAGTGAATGTTTGGTGGTCTGCGACCGATCTCATCCATCATAGCTTCTTGAATCCGAGCGAAACGATTGCGGCAGAGAAGTACTGCCAACAAATTGACGAAATGCACCAGAAGCTCCAGCGTATTCGCACAAGATTGGTCAATGTGCAGGGACCAATTCTCCTCCATGACAACGCTCGCCCGCATGTTGCACAACTGACCATGCAGAAGCTGAACGAATTGGGCTACGAGACTCTGCCTCATCCGCCATATTCACCGGACCTCTCGCCCACCGATTATCACTTTTTCAAGCATCTCGACAATTTCCTGCGCGAGAAATGCTTCAAAAGCCGAGATGATGCCGAATCGGCTTTCAATAACTTCATCGCTTCCAGAACTCCGGATTTTAATGATAATGGAATAAGTAAACTTGTTTACCGTTGGAAAAATGTGTTGATTCTAATGGTTTTTATTTTTATTAATAAAGTTTGGTATAAAAGAAGTTATAGTCTTTTGAAGTTGAACGTCAAAAAAACGCCATTGTTTTTGCACCAACCCGACTTTTTAAAAAATTTATTTTTGTAATTATTTAAACTTAAATTTTTGACGTATATGCTGACACTTTCATTCAGTTGGTTGTTTTTAAGTAAAAATAAGCATACAATCTAGTTACAAAAAACTGACCCCCTTGAGTACTAAGCTATACTTATTAGGAAATGTGGAAATGTATTTGCAAGTAAAACGAAACGACCTGTAGTTATTTATGTCTTGCAAATAAATGGTATTCGTTTCGTGTGTTTGTAAAGCTTTTCATTGTTGTTGCTTTCCGACTATTAATATGCAGTTATTAAATATTTGTATTTTTCCTGTTTTTGTGTTAGTGTTTGATTGAAACACATATTTTTGTTTTATGTTTTTGTCCAAGTAATTTTATTAGTTTGTTTGTAAGCGAGTTTTACTATATCCATATTGAAAAGCCTGGTTTTGCAAGTATTATTAGTTACGGTAAAGGATAGTAATTAACATATAAATAGTTTCAGAATTTCGCGTGGTCACAAAGGATTTGATATTCAAACTAAAGTTTAAAGGTTTCTAAATGACTTTTGGAACTGCAGCGGTCACAGATTAAATGACAAAAAATGAGAAAACATTTAATAAGAGTTTGAATTTTAATAAATCCTCACTTCTAACTTAATAATAATAATAATTCTACTTAAAATATCCTCAAAGTGCTTGAAAATTAAAATTTTATTCATAAATATAAGTTTTTAACAAATTCATTAGCAGCAAGAACCCAAAGGTCAAGAACGTTTTTTTGGTCAGTCTTTAATGCCAATACACGCAAAAAGGAACATTTTATATGCGATTTTTCACCGCTTCTTAATCCACCGTAGATATAATATTCCGTACCAATCATAATGTCTAAAGTATGCTTTCTAGTGTTAAACATAATCATTGGTATCGATACCAGATATGGTTGATTTTATTTTAATAGATGGATAACACAATATGTATAATTTGCATTGGTTATTATACTTTTCATTTCTGTTTTTTATTAGTATCAGTTATTATTAAGATTAAGTTTCCTCTGCTTTGCTCATAAAAACAACATATTGTTGATTGACATTTGAGTTCGTGTTTTACAGCATTTCTTTCCATCTCCTCTGACTACTCCCTTCTTTTTGTTTCTCCTACTTCCTCTTCTGCATACCGCGAAGAGCGCTGGGCACACGTACGTTCACTTTTGTATATAAGATTGGAGTATAATCAAAAAATGAATTTTACATCCATCTTCATGAGATACAGGGTTATCAGTTTAAAGAGGGGGTGAAATGGAGCTAATTGCAGACTATTGGATAACTCTTTTAAACGATTATTCTATATACACGACAGTGACACTTCCGTGTTCTTTTTATTGTTTCAGAAATATGTTCACACCAAAAAAATTCCAAAATTCGAAATTATTTTAATCTGTATGACTTACACATGTTTTGAAACTCCTACGTTCAATTGTTTGCTGCTGCTGCTTCTTCTTCTTCTTCTTCTTCTTCTTCTTCTTCTTCTTCTTCTTCTTCTTCTCGTGTCTTTGAAGCGTCATTTTGTCATACAAACAGTTTCACACTTTTTTACGCAGTCATTTGCATTATTGTTGTACTCTGCAAGATCTTTCAAACTGCACCGGTTGGGTAGTAGGGGGGCAGACAAGGCAGTGTTGCATCGTATGGTCCTCCTCTCCACATTCACATATGGTTCGGTCAGTTTTGTAGCCCCATCTACTCATACCAACTTTTGATTGTCCAAATTCCGATCTCAGGTGGTTGATCAAGGTAGAAGCGTTCACGTCGCGATCCTTGCCAAGTAATACCTACTATTACCTGCGAATTTTACTAAACTCTTTGAAGCCAGTCAAAAGACGAGCGATGTCCATAGGTTCAACAAATGTCAGTAGATTATCAGTCCGAAGTATGAACAAAGGACAGCGCCCGCCCTCAAAACCAGTATTGACTTTTCAATGAGAAGAACTCTTTTAAATTATTCTTTTATATACACGAGAATAACTACTTTGAACGATTTTTCTGTGCACGCAGGGATAACTCTTAGATTATTCTTCTATGATCGCGAGAATGACCTCTTTAAACGATTCTTCTATGATCTCAAGAATAACCATTTTAAATGATTCTTCTATAATCACATAAATTACTCTTAAATAATTCTTTTATATGCACGGGAATAGCTATTTTGAACGATAGTCTATACATACGATAAAGATCGCTTTTTAGATGGATTATTAGAAATAGATAAGAATAACTATTTTAAGCTATTGTTTAATAATATCAATTCTAACTCAAATGCGATTGTTCAACCTTGCTTATCCATCGCAAACTCAAGATTCCGTAGAAATCACAACGTCAAAAGTGTGTTTTCTAAACGTAGTCACAAGCACCGGTACAAGACATAGCCCGGTTTTATTTTCAATGGATGCATAATGCAAAACTAACTGAATTTTTCATCCTTCTTCATGAGATAAAGAATACAGATTTGAAGGGAGGTGGAATTGGGTAGAAGACAATGGAATAACTCTTTTTCTATATACAAGAATAAAGACGGGGGAACATTAATTCCTTAGGCAGAACAGTTTTGCACCGCGTTTATGTCTCTTTACGAAGATTTAAATCAATATGTAATGATACTAAACCTCACGTCTAGTATCCTTATTCCAATTTTGATCAAAATCCAGTACATGATTTTTATTCTAGAAAAAGTCTCAAATTTAACGCTTAAGCTTAAGGGATCTCAAGAAGAAATTGCAATTCATGGAATCATCCTTAATTGATTTCTAATGACTATAGATCAAATTTAATGCAAATCTGAAATATTTGAATTTTAAAATGAGAGGTTGTGTCCATATTATGCCTCCTAAAGTTTTTTTAAATATTGCAAATAAACTGAAATTTGGTAAATATTTATTAATTGCTTTCACAACAGATCAGAGGTATCTGAATGTTCACAGAGGGCTTCCACCTCTCTTTGTCCCCTTTACATAATACTAAATTAGACTAAATATAGCTAACATTGCCCATCCTTACGCGTAACAGATGTGTTCCAAAATGGATAATTATCGGTTCATTAGTTTATGAGTAAATCCTGTTCATAGAAATATATAAGCATATACACATTCACAACTTTTTATATAGATACCTGTTTTAAAAGAACTTTTCTATATACACAGGAATAACTCTTTTTAGATGATTTATTCGAAATACCCGAAAATAACGTTTTTAAACGCCTTGTCTATATTGTCAAGAATATAAAGAGAAGAACTATTTTTAGGTAAGTCATGTTGGATACACGAGAATCGGAACTGAACTCCGATTAAAAATTGAACAGGTTGATAAAAAGTGAAATAAATTCGTTATGAATCAACAGCTTTGTTGACCGGCTTGATTCTGTTGTTGGCATTCTTGCAGGAGGGACCACGTTACGGTTGCCATCATCCTTAAGTTAAAATGATACTATGGAACTGACTGGATTCGAACTTGGCTCACCCAGTCGTTATCCACTTAATCAGCGTAAAATAACAAGTTTATATACTATTTCAAAAAGACATTATGAAACTACAAAGATGAACCTACATTTTGTTCATACTCTCTCGGGTATCAAAACCTGCTGATGCCCAAGTAAATAAAGTGAATTTTTATCAGGGACAACATGAAGGTTGCCAACATCCCAAAGTGAAAATGATAGTATGGAACCGACTGGATTCGAACTTGGAAAACCCATATCTTCAGTCCGTGTCGTTATCCAATTAACCACCGTAAAATAACAAATTTATATACTATTAAAAAGTTATGCTGTTTTTATTAGTTTATCTGCTCGTACGTAAATAGAAATATGTGATTATTTGACAAAAAATGAATAGGCAGAATACACATTACTATAGCAGTAGTTTTTACAATGTCAATACCCGAGTTTGAATCTCACAGAAGTCTAAAGTAATTTTTTAAAAACTGGGTACATGCTTTATAGATTTAAATAAATTAACGTGAACTAATGATGTAAAAAAAATATTGCATACATATTTTTTTTAAAAGTGATCTTGTTTGATGATCCGTAAAAAGTAGACATAAAGGGTATTCAACATTAGTTTAAAGCCAATTATTTGTGTTTAAAAACATAAATTCTAATGTTTTGTTTTGCCAATAAAACAATACGTAAATGCATTCATCGTGGTTACTTACTCTCGAATGCATACACAATGCAATGTATCTTTTTCCACGAAATTTCACAAATAGTTATCTTCGTACTAGCTATAAAGCGATAGAAGCTAGCTAAAGATGGCAATTGACATACCCAGGTAGTGTAGCAACGTCGCCCAAGGAGCGGGTATAAACTACCATAATGTAAAAAGATGTAAAAAAAAAAATTAACTGACAAAACATTCGATGGATCTGACCGCCATATTATCATATCTTACCTTTTGAGTAGCAGGTTGCCGCGAAACGGCGATATTCAGGTGAGATAAAACGGAATCTGTTAGGGCGTCTTCCAGTTCAGTTCGATATATATTGTCCGTGTCTTGTCTACGACACCCAAAATAAAGGGAGAAGATATATTTATTCTTTCTTTCGTATTTGTTGTTGTCATGGAAGCAACCTGTCAGAAGAAAGACAGAGAGGGTTGATTTTACTTAACAATACATCTTTGACCGTAGTGTGTGTTGGGGGGAGGGAGAACCTTTGTTTTGTTTTGTTTTGTTTTTTAAATTTACAATGTAGAACTGGATACCCATTCCCAAGAAGTAAATCGTTCCAAACCCGACTGGAAAGACTCTTTTCACCGAAAATGCTAAATTTCTATCCACGATATAAAAAAAAAATGCTAATATAGAAGTGTGTGTCATAATGAAACGAAAACAATCATTAAATGAGAAAACAATAAGAATGAATAGTGAATTAATGTGATGTGCTTTTGCAAAGCAAAATCCAAATTAGTTAATCTTAGGACGTCGATTGCATACATATGATCAGCGTATTGGCAGCTGTTCTTTTATTGTGAATATGAATTTAGCCTTTTAATCTCACTGTCAGTGCGATAAATGGCCCAATTTTATGAATAGAGATATAAAAATTTAGGACGTCGATCGCATACATATGATCAGCGTATTTGAAAGCTGTTCTTTTATTGTGAATATAAATTTGGCCTTTTAATCTCACTGCCAATGCGATAAATGGTCAAACTTTATATATATATATATATATATATATATATATATATATATATATATATATATATATATATAAATATATATATATACATATATATATACATATATATATATACATATATATACATATATATACATATATATATATACATATATATATATACATATATATACATATATATATACATATATATACATATATACATATATATACATATATATACATATATATATATACATATATATATATACATATATATACATATATATATACATATATATACATATATACATATATATACATATATATATACATATATACATATATATATACATATATATATACATATATACATATATATATACATATATACACATGTATTGATATACATATATATATATACATACATATATATACATATATATATATACATACATATATATATATATACATATATATATACATATATATATACATATATATATATATACATATATATATACGTATATATATATATATACATATATATACATATATACATATATATATACATATATATATATATATATATATATATATATACATATATATATATATACATATATATATATATACATATATATATATATATACATATATATGTATGTCTGTGGCATAATGGTTAGAGGGTAGGCTAATGGGCAGCGAGGCTAGGATTCAATCATTGGTACAGTAGCACAAAATATGAAATAGTATAGTTTCGGCTCCAGCGAGAGAGATAGAGAGAGAAATACGAAATCTTCATTATCTAAATGAATAAATACAAAGTTTCTTTTTCATCTATTAATCACATCTACATTACCATAAAAACGGGTTACTCTAATTTTAATCAATAATGCATAATAATCTTCTGAAATACCGTATATATAGTAACAAGCAAAGACCCAACACACAGGTATTTGTTTATCTTATTTGCATAATATAGTTTTGGAATAGTTTTCCTCAATATTAACAGTAATTGATAAAAGTGTTTTATAAAAAAGGATAAATTACCCAAAATATGGCTATTAGTTTTTAAACGAGGTGCTTAAAAATTACTTCTTCATAACTTAATTTGCATATCTATATCTTTTAAAAACGTTCGATTTTATTATTTATGCCTGTCTATGTACGGAATAGTTTTGTCGATTATTTAATCGTTATTAATTCAAGTAAGAACATAAGACAGACAGTGAGAGATTTTTTTCGTATTGTCACTCGGACTTAGGGTTAGTAGTAGGATTAAGGAAGGATATGTGTTTTTTTATAACTTTTTTAATTAAAATTAAATTTAAATGTAATTCTTGTTTAAATCAATGTCAAAATCAGATTTAGCCTGCGTCACCGAAGCATTTACGCCAATATTATTGCACATTTCTAAGTGGTACATTGTCCCATGTTGACATTCACGCCCAGATGTCAGTGTTAACAGTCATAGAAAGTAATGTGCTTCCTTAACGCTAACACTAGCCCTAAGTCCGAGTGGCAATACGAATTTAAAAAAACTCTGTCTGCCTTATGTTGTTTTCTTTTCTGTAGCCCACGAATCGTTTCATGCGTTTTCGTCAAACACCGCAAAATAAATTATCACATGACCTAGCATTATTTTGGCCCACAAATTTTATACCGCGATTTTAGCAGAGTACCTTCTATCGTTCCATTTTTCTTTTGCAATTCGTTTCACCATCTTCGTTTTTAATTTTACAGCCACCATCCGCCCACGGATGGAGTATTGTTGCCACATCTGGGCTGGTGCATCATCCACTAGTCTCTTCCTCCTTGACAAGGTCCCCAAAAAAAAGAGTCGCCAACTTAATAGGCCCCTCACTGTCAACCAAGCTCCAGCCCCTGTCCCATCGCCGCAATGTAGCATCATTGTGCTTGTTTTACAAATACTTCAATGGATTGTGCTCCGATGAACTGGCTACTCTATTGCCCCCTCGACGTAAATTCACTAGACCAACTCAACAATCAGCTAAATCCCATCTATTCACTGTGGAGGTCCCCAGATGCCGGAGAGCCTTCTACTCTAATAGCTTGTTTCCTCGTGCTGCTGGCCTCTGGAACTCCCTCCCTGTCCCCTGTTTCCCCGACAGTACCGACATGCAGAAGTTTAAAACTAATGTAAACAGACATCTCGCTACACTGCTCCCAACTTGGGGTGACACCTAAAACCCACACCCAAATTCTCAGTAACTGTTTACGTCTACAGTGACGGCCTGCCTTGTTTTGAGTAAGATATGTTAAAAAAAAAAATCTATCAGAACTATTCGCAGAATTACGCTTAAATTTATAAGTAATATTTTAATACCCGAGGAAACAGTGTCCCGCCGTTGCACGGGAATATTGAGGAACCCAAGAATCGCAACCCCAATAACTAAATTGACCGGAAATACGTGAAACA
>OY744539.1:26186712-26219212 GCA_963556195.1 Sepiola atlantica | reverse complement strand
TATTATCTTGGGATTGTTTCGTTATGCTTGTGTGTTTTTTTCGATTCATTGTTTGGGATTTTCCAACAAACTTTTCCACGACAACGAGATAACACAGCGTCACCAGTTTGTTTAAAGACAATGACCGATCGTTTATTAGACAAAGAATCGTTCATTGCAATTGGCCTAAATAGATAGTTCTGTTTGTTTTTTAGTCTACGGTAGTCAGGTTGGATAACATTTCTCTTGTGCACATTTTATAGTCTTGTAGCTTCCACTTTTTTAATGTTAATATTAAATAAAGTGAAAACAAACTGCGTATAAAAAATAATGGAATGAATAAAAATAAAACAGTGATTAATTAAACATAATTTTTATATTAAACGTAAATTATTAAAAATAAAAATAAAAGCAAACGACTTCAGGAGTCGTACAATGCACTCTAAGAAAATGTAATCTTAAATTTTTCGGCGATAGAAAACTACATCAGAGAAAACAGGTGACACCTTGTACCTTTGTTTACATCCTTTCTGTTGTTGTAGATTCGCGGGGTGTTTTTTTGGTGCTTCTGTATTATTAGTGCAGATGAAATTTTCAGTCTGTGGAAAAGGAAAGATAATTCGAACATTTTTTTTTGTAACCATAACCCATAAGCAAAATCCAGAGAATTAGTAAGAAAATAAATTTTAAAAAAAAGGTTTACTTATGCAGTGTACGGACCGGGCTGAAATAATAACGTTATAATTTAGAAAGCCATTCTTAACATGGGAAGGTGGTGGTGGGGGGTTTGATTAACTATTCTGTACTTTCACCTAACAATTTCATAAACAGAATAGTTAATCACCCCTCACCTCCTCATATTAGGAATGGTTTTCTAAATTATAACGTTATTATTTCAGTCCGGTCTGTAAACTGCATAAGTAACCTTTTTTTTAAATGTATTTTCTTATTAATTCTCTTGATTTTCCTTATTGGTAATAGTTACAACAACGATAAAAAAAAAACAGTTTGAACTATCTCCCTTTTCAACTGACTCTCCTAAATTACAGATGAAAATTTCATCTGCCCCCATAATGCAGAAGCACCCCAGTTTATGTACAAGTAGTGGAAGACAAGGAAGGCAGATGAGAACTCAGATGTTAAAAAAGTATATTTGGATTGCGAGGTAATTCAGGTTTTCCAGAAGTTTTGTTACCTTGATGATACCATTGGAGCACAGGGAGGAGCTGGTGCTGTTGTGATAGCATGAGTTAGATATAGATAGAGTAAATTCAGAGAGATTTTGCCATTATTAACCAGCGGAGCGTTACCGCTGTCAACCAAGGGAAGAGTCTATCGGGTATGCGTGCGCAGTGGGATGATGTTATGGAAGTGAAATCTTGCCAGTGTAAGGTTGAGTATATCTGTTGCGTGGAAACAACTGATATGAGAATGAGACGATTGATGTGTAATCTGAGTCTTAAAGATAAGCTTAGATCTGATGACCTCTGAGGAAGATTAAATCTGGACAGTATAGGAAGATAAGTGCAGAATAAAAGACTTCGTTTGTTCGGTCACATTGAAAGTAGATGTAGAGCAGTTGAGGTAGCAGGGTCGATTGGCATGAGAAGGCCAAGGAATATATACGAGAAAGTGATGATGGATTTGCGAAGAGAGAGAGAGAGAGAGCGTAAGAGAGACAGCAAGTAAGAGAGAGAGAGAAAGAAAGAGTGAGAGAGAGAGCGAGTGAGGTAGAGAAGGAGAGAGAGAGAGCGAGTGAAAGAGAGAGAGAGCGAGTGAAAGAGAGAGAGAGAGTGAGAGAGAGGGTGAGTGAAAGAGAGAGAGAGAGAGAGAGAGAGAGAGAGAGAGAGAGAGAGAGAGAGAGAGAGAGAGAGAGAATAAATAAAGACCGGGCTGGTCAGAGATGGATTATTATGTTTCCGAATTTTTGAGATGATGATTGATAATTTGTATTATTTGTATTATTCAGTCTACTGTTCTCATCTTGGATGTTATTCACACTACGTTTCGTCCGATGTAACTTCCAAGCATCTTCACGTGCATCTTGTCGAACTCGGGAATCTTTCTCTCAAGTTACCCCCGTGGATTAAATAAAGGGCTCTGTTCGAAATTCTGTACGGATTCCCGAGTTCGACAGAAAGATTTCCGAGTTCGACAAGATGCACCTGAAGAAGGTCGGAGGTTACATCGGCCGAAACGTTGAAAGAATAATATCCATAATTATATACATATATATATATATATATATATATATATATATATATGTTTATTTATTTATCTATAATAAATATTTTTCAATATACACATTAGTATATGAAGGGTTTGAAAGCAAAACGCGATAAACGCCATTTTCAAAGTTACGAAGCTATCACTACAAAAAAGATGTTACATTTCCATTTTTTTGCTTTCAATTAAAATAAGCTTTTAGTCGAAGTCTAAATTTGATATATTCGTCCTTTTATGGTTTAAATGGCTCAATTTAAACAAATTGGACTTATCGCGTTTTGCATTCGAACGCTTCAATCTTTTATTTTAACTAAGTATCATCAGTGTAACTAGGTATAACTGTACCACCGGTAGCAAGATTCGAACCCGGACTGAAGTCACTTTTGACTTCTATCCAAGGTTTTACCTTCACGGCCACAGCTATTCGGCGAAGAAAGGTAAATATACCTACATTCATTAAATGAACACAGTCAGCCTCCGTCGAGTGTTCAACCAAGGCGAGATGAGTGCATAAGCCGACATTGGTCGTTCTAACAAGCTGGTGATTTGCTGTCAATAAAACTTGATATATTTATCATTCTTTTTATATGGCCGTTCCCCCAACAAGACTGCGCCCATTACTTAATTGTTAAAAGCAAGAATAAACATAGCAACGAACTGTTTACATTTTTCGTCTTGACGTAAAAATAGGATCAGAAAAAAACATTATTTTAATGGTTTCATTATTTTAATGGTTTCATTATTTTAATAGTTTCATTATTTTAATGGTTTCATTATTTTAATAGTTTCATTATTTTAATGGTTTCATTATTTTAATAGTTTCATTATTTTGGGGATTTTCTCGTTATACTTCGGATTTCCCCCAAACAATATATAACTCAAAATGGGTCTATGCGAGAGCGCATTCTCGCGACTTTATGAAAACACTCAGTTATTTCTAGTGCCTACTTGAGTTTTAGAAAGATTATACAAGAGACTACGACATACCTTTTGATAAAACAAGGAATCAGTGTTTGTTCGCTGCAATCTCGAAGCCAAGTCGTGCAAACTCCACGGCGAATGTCCGAGGGTTTATCTACAAGAAAAAAGAGCATTCATCTAGTTTGAATACATATGCTTAAATATATTCTGCGCGAGACAAGGTGCGCAAGGCATTACTACATCATTTATTAATCATGCCTCGTTGGGTATCTATGTTTTAATCAATAATCTTAGTTCAGCCTTTAATATCCCACTTTATAATAAAGAGCAATGTGTATTTATTTGTATATATATATATATATATATATATATATATATATATATATATATATATATGTGTGTGTGTGTGTGTGCGTGTGTGTGTGTGTGTGTGTGTGTTTGTGTGTGCATATATATATCGTTTCGAGTTTTTAGCCTTATCAGTGCAGGAGGTACCGAACGCAGTTCGTAGATTCAGGCTAGAATCACGAGACAAACGTTCAGGACTACACGGCCGTTGGCAATTGTATATATATATATATATATATATATATATATATATATATATATATATATATATTAATGCAATAATGAAGGGAAGACGTGTTGAATCTTTCATAATTAAAAGATTTAGGGGATTTAGGGGATGAGAAAAAAAATTGCCAGTTGACTAGTTTCGCCCACACTTTACAAGGCTGATATCGTGGGATTAAAAAAAAAGAAAACCTTTTATATTTAAAATGAAATTAGCGTTATGTTATGAAGGGGGGGGGGAGTTCGAATTTAAAATAAAATAAAATAAGCGTGATGTTATATGGAATGGAGGTTGTGTCTTAGAGACTAATCACACTCAAACCCAAGAGACACTCCTTCTGTTTGCAGAGGGAGGGCCTCATCTTATCATTGGAAAATCTTAGAGACTATCCACGTACGTCTCAAGATGTGTTTTTTTTTCAGGCAGTATGTCATTTACAAGTGAAGAGCGAATTTTTATTGTTATTCATATGGCCAAATTTGATGAATCTCCCACACTTGTTGAAAGGCAATGAAGACCTCAAATCAAAAATCACCGTCGAGTTTGTTAAAATCAATCAATCAAATATGCTACAAAGAGTCGTAAATTACTTGCAAAAAAGAATGGAGCTATGCATGCAGAACGGAGGTGGAAATTTTGAAAATTTGCTGTAATTTTAAACTCCCATGAATGGATTTGTTGAATAAATTTTCTGTTTTGTCTTACCGTATTTTTTAACTTTAGAATTTCAAAAATAAATAGCTAAGTGACTTATGAATCTCCCTGTATATATATATATATACACACACAACTGATCCCCCACTAAATTCTAAAATATTTGTTTTTCTTTATCTCCGTTTTCCACGGTGTTAACACGCAATCGTCTAAAAAACACAGAATGTCATTTTTTCCGGGGAGATATCGGAGCGTATTAATCTACAAATTTACTCATATTTAATTATTTTAAATCTTATATATATTTTTTTTAACTATGTGTTCTTTTTTATTTTAATTTTAAGCAATTGATTTTAGTTGTGTTTACTTTTCCCGTGAAAATTGAATAAAAAACTTTAAATTTATCTAACTAATTAAATACCTTATTTGTATGGTATAAGTAAAGATCTAAAAAGTTTGGATATTATTGTAGATGAACACCCATCTCTCGATGAAATGAGATTCTACTTTTTTAAACGATTACGTCTGAATACCCTAAAAACTGGCGGAAAGAGAAACAACAAAACATATTTTAGAATTTAGACTGGGGGATTATTTCGCGAATAAATTTAACGTAAAATGATCCTCCATTTTTTAGCCATTTTAGGGGTTTATGGCCGTTAACCATTGGAGATGAATTCTGTACGTTTGGGAGCGATTGCGTGTGGTTTTACGACCTTGCTAGTGGAACTTAGGATTAGTGTAAAAAAATATATTGGTTAACTGCCCTAATAATTTAGAATGACCGTAAAAAGAAGAATCTCATTTTTTAGGAGGGTGTTATTTAGTTGAGTGTGTTAATCTACACATTTACCAAAGTTTGTTGTCAAAATTTTGGAATTCTCTGAGTAAATTCTTTTATTTAACTAACGGCCTCCCATCCCAATTAATTGCTGCCCGGAGGGCGGGTATGTTTTGCTAATATATATATATATATATATATATATATATATATATATATATATATATATATATATCCGTCATGTCACACAACACAAGTCTTCCCGGTGAATAAAGGACGTAAGAACGCAAATCTAATTCTCTAATAAGGAGTTTTCTTTCTTTTATTTTTCCTTTCTACTTTCTATACCGATTTATACGTTTTTTTCCTCTTTTTTTTTCAAATTTCCAGTTTTAGACGTTTTAGATGTTTTCTTTCTTTCTTATTTTTTAAAGACTTCCACTAACGTCTTATATGTTAAAAAGTCCGGCGTTATTTTTTTTTTAATATCTAGCCACACCCAACAATTAAAGGGAGAAAATTAAAAAAAAAAAAAAAGAAGCAAAGTCAGCATTGGTTTTTTTTTTCATTTATTGATTATCAGAAATTGCATGACTTGTTTTTATTTTCAACTATCGATAATAATTATATTGTAATTACAAAAAAAAGCATTAGAAAGACTACACTGGAAAGCAAATAGCAAGTCGGACAACCCTCGCTGTCTGAAATGAATTAGAAAAGGAATCCGTCACTCTAAATAAAATGTCAACGGTAGGTGTTTTTTGTTTTGTTTGGAGCATCAGAAATAATAATAATTTAAACTCAGCTAATTCTATGATTTACTATATTATAGTGCGAACACTGGCGAAGCATATTTTTTGGTCATTTTTGACGTAGTGTGCACACTAGCATAATACTTAGCTCATACAATTGCAATTGTTTGTGCAGCAGTGCTGTTTCCAACGAAGTCTTCATAAGATGATGAGTCTGGGTCAAAGCATGATTCCGGGGTCGAAGCATCATCACCTCGAACTCAGATTGACCCAGCAGTATCGCACGATACGACCAGACCTTGTTCGATTGGAGTCATTCTGTGAGATTGCCGTATCCACACCAATGCAGTTAGAGCCTCATCTTATCTGGGAACCTTTTTAATGTAATTCCTCTTCTCTTGGGAAGTTGAGTTTGCAATGAAACCTCAGCATCCGACCTCGATACGAAATATATCGGTTATCCATCCACTTTTGACACATTGTCTTATAGATCGTCATATTTTTCAAACTTACGCTGATGTGGCCAGTTGAAAATTTATTCAGAAAAGTAGTATTAACTCAATGACGAAAACAGTTTTCATATAACAAAAATAAACATTGAAAAGGGAATTCTCTTTATTGTGCGTAAGATTACACATAAAAACACACACACACACATACACACACACACACACACACATATATATATATATATATATATATATATATATATATATATAATCCAGGTAACTCATCCACAGCGTAGTAATACAAAGAATTTCAACCGTGTTTATAAAAAGTGCTCAATATCAAATAGAGCTTTTATATATAATTATTTTTATTTACACAGACATGTACAAAATCTGCAACACTGGCATGTCGATGTTATCGATCAACAGCTCAGTTTATAATAGCTGTTGATCGATAACATCGACATGCCAGTGTCGCAGATTTTGTACATGTCTGTGTAAATAAAAATAATCATATATATATATATATATATATATATATATATATATATATATATATATATATATATATATTGTGCGGAGAATCGGGCCCGTTGGGCTAGGAATTAGAGCTCATCTTCAGTCCACAAATCCAATGGCGAATTATTGGTGAAGTACAACTTTTTTTATTCATATAACTAAATGTTTTTTTAATACAGTGGCAAGTAGAGAATTCACTAACTGTCTCATGCTTAGCATTGATTCATAACCCCCTCCTCCAATATTCCCAGTTCTTGAGCACACTATCCAGACCTCCAATGGAAGGGTACGAAGTACATCTTTACCAATGAAAGTAATGTTCAAGCCTTCAAACGATTGAATAGAAAGTCAAGTATTATGCTTCATCTGTCCTCCAAAACCGAAGGTAAACTACATATAGATATTTGAAATTATTCTTATGTAATCTTTGCTTTTCTGATGTGTCAATGCCGTTTTAATGCAGCATTCCTAAAAATTCCTCAAGTTTTGAACAGAAAAGGAGTTATTAACTGTCATGGTGTGATGTTTATCTACCCTATTTCAGGAATAGATCGACTCTTTCAGACACTACAAATAGAGTTACGACTATATATCGTGGTGGTCATTGGTGGCCACAGTATCGGACGCAGCTTTTCTGTAACATACTATTCTGTACTTAGTTTAAGTCATTGTCCCTACATCTTTACCCATGAAAGTAATGTTCAAGCCTTCGAACGATTGAATAGAAAGTCAAGTATTATGCTTCATCTGTCCTCCAAACCCGATGGTAAACTACATATAGACATTTGAAATTATTCTTATGTAGTCGTTGCTTTTCTGATGTGTCAACGAGTAAGAAGAGAAGAGACTTACTTGGTGAGACATATTGGACAACTGCGTACGTGATATGCATCTCGTTCGGGTGAGCTTCTTGTGAGGAACTGATGCTGTAAAACCTTTGTTGAAGCAATGGCAGCTGAGATAGCAGGAAAGACGAGGGCAGACCTCTCACCGATGGGAATTGAGACAAAACGTCGAAAAGTGTTGGGAGGTTATTTTTCTTCCATTCATCATACTCGTTCGCAGTCTGTAAAAAACAACGGAATAATTTGCAGGCATAGGTTTTGGGTACGCGTACACTTGATCGCACTTATATATTAACGCTCATACTTCACCATTAGACGGGTGTGACATCATACCACTACGGCGATATAAACCGTTTGTTCTGATTCGCCAGTAAAATAATAAAGGAATTTCAAATAAAAAATAAAGCGCGATGGAACAATCAAGAGCAATAAAAATGTAAACATTTTATTTCAATTTTATTATTAAAAAAGTGTCAATATTTATTGCTAGTTCACGGAGTAAATAAAATACTTTTTGCTTAATGTAATATTCTTTTCGTTATATTACGTAACGAATAACATTTCCAGTTTACGAGCAAATAAAATATTTAAATCGCATTGGCCAGTCTCTGAAAATGAAATAACAAGCGGGTTTATTCATCATAGACTGGAAATGAAGAGAGAAATCGAGACGGTGTTTCTTATTATGTACAGAGATATCGAGCTAGCGGGCAAAGAGGAGAAAGAGAGAGAATTTCACGCACTTTTTGAAACCGCTGGTAAAAATATAACTAATGAAAGTATTACCGTATTACTTATGATAAATATATAATGCTCTTACAAACGTAACTCTGACCTGTGTATTTCTTCTTCCTAAACTACATAACTATTAAGATAACTTAATACCAAGGTCTTATGTACGACATGAAATGAAACCGAAATCTTAGAGAGATCTCCACCATTCCAATAATCATAGGTGCTACTGGGCTCATAAAAATTTTTTTTAAAACTGCTTAGCGAATATACCCGGTGAACCAAGTGCAAGAGAGGTCCAGACAATTGCTTTTAAAGAGACATTTAGAACCCTAAAAAGATCTTTCGGTTGGAGTGTCTGAAGTAGCGGGTTAATGTCGTCAGCAAAAACAAAAAGATAAGAAATTTACGCAGGGTTTGAATGCTAGACACCGTCCTTTACAGTGGTTTGTCAGGACAACCTGATATGAAGATACTTCACCCTACAAGTAAACCCTGAACTAATATTCAAAATAACATAGAATTCGAAGCCCAAATGGCTTCCCACTGGCTCATACGAGGAATGGTGCATCTCAATATGTTTTAAAACTCAGTTTGGTGTCTAAATCATAAAGTTGTCACTAACTGGATATCCATTACGTAGTATGTATTTTCCTTACCATGGCAAGTTTTATCAAAGTATCGTGTTCAGTGTTGTCGCTTGCAAACTCTGCAAGTCTTTTGAGAAATAACTTCGAGGGAGATGTTGTTATATCCAAGAAGTGAGTCAAAGCCATCCGTACCGAGCAAACAGGCAGTCTCGTGTACAATGTCCATTTATTACCTGTTCAATAAAGAAAGGAGGTACATTTGCATCAGATAAAATCAAAGAAGATAGTCGGCGCTTTTCGAATATGTGATTTTTAGAGTCTGGGTGAGGGTTAGGATTTAGGGTCAAGGTGAGTGTTAGGGTTAGGGTTAGAAAATATTTGCTACGTCACATAGTGGAAGAGCACCGAAAAGTCCTCAGATAAAAAATTCCAAGTAATCAACAACTATAATAGCGGAGATGTGTGCTTATGCGGATTTCCGTCCGGCCATCCGTCCGATCATCTGTCTGGTCACTACTGAACATGAAATAACAAATGATAATAAAGGGCAAATAGCATTAGAAGTTGTGGTAGTGTGGCAATATTTGGATGTGTAAAAATAAGGCTGGAATCGGAAATTTTCTACGTAATATAAACAATTAAATAAGGAGTGGAATTTTCCATTAGAAGTCGAGTTAAAGCTGCGCGTTTAAGCAATTACGTCTCAGACAGAAAGTCGCTAGTGAGACGTGGCGAATAAGCAGATAAAATCTTTCTCTTTTTACTAAATCGCGCGTGCGAGAGAAAGCGGTAGAGTTTTGCGATGGTTGCTCTAAAGGATGAGTTAGGGGTATTTTGTGCGTATATTTTTATACTGTAAAGAAAAATAAAATGTTAAAAAAGATTGTTAAACCCCAAATGATTTTGTGCTGTTCTTTATTAATAACATTTACAACTGCTGTTATTAGAAAGAAGAGGAAGAAGAAAAAGAAGAAGAAGAAGAAGAAGAAGAAGTCTACAACGAAAGAGAAAAGGGGAGGAAATGAACCGCTGCTACGTGTCACCAAACCAACAGGACTCAAGTTGTCTACGCAATGATCCACCGTCCGGATAATCGGCGCAGAGAGCGAAGAATTGATCGAAAAATAGGAATCGAGTATAACGGAACATGAGTACACAGCGGTCCTCATCCATTTCCGAGATTGCTGGGTTTATCTCAAGGAGTTACCATCTTTTTAGAAGTTTACAAAATCATTTGAGTGGATTAAGACTTTCTTCAAAATAAGAAATCTAAAATGAGTTCGAGAGAAAATATGCATCACCCACCGTATTCACCAAATCTTAAACGAACAGATTACCATCTGTTTAGGAGTTTGTAAAAATCATTTGAGATGATTATGACTTATTTCAAGATAAAAACTTTTTTAAAAAAAACGAGTAAGCTTCTTTTTTGTAGTTCAAACCCGAAGCAAATTTATGCAGATTATGGCAGATCGAAAGAAGGGATTTAATTATACATTAAGCTCGACCTTTGTGACACACCCAGCCATCGTGAAGAAGCGGGTAAATAGAGAAAACGAGGATGAGGTTATAAAGAAGAATGGTTAATACGTTAACAATTAAATAAATCTGATATTGTGTTACGTTACTACTACTCCATTTTCGTCTTTATTTACGTCATTTATTTATTTACGTCATCCTCTTACTCGACTATTCTTATGCTACTTTTACTACTTGCTCTTTCTTCTTTTTTCTTTTTTTGTAAACCTAGTTCACCCCAAACAAAGCAAGTTGCCACTGTAGACGTAAGGGGCTACTGAGAATTAGGATGAAAGTTTAGGGAGTCAACTCAAATTGGGAGCTGTGCAGCGAGATGCTTGTTCATATTAGTTTTAAATTTCTGCATGTCGTTACAGTCGGGGGAAACAGGGGACAGAGAGGGAGTTCCAAAGGCTGGCCGTTCGAGGGAAGTAGCTATTGGAGTAGTAGGCTCTCCGGCATCTGGAGACCTCCACGGTGAATGGATAGGATTTAGCTTATTGTCGGGTTGGTCGAGTGTATTTACGTCGAGGTACACCAGAGCAGCAAGTTCATCGGAGCACATTGAATTACTTGTAAAACAATCAAAAGGATGCAACATTTCGGCGAGGGCACAGGGGATTGAACTTGGTGGATAGTGAAGAACCTATTAGATTAGCGACTCTTTTTTTGGATCTTGCCTAAGAGGGAGAGAATAGTGGATGGTGCACCGGCTCAGATGTGACAACAATACCCCATGCATCGGCAGATAGTGGCTTTATTTGCGTCATCCTCTTACTCTCCATCTCTTAAGCTGCTGCTACTTCTACTCCTCTTTTCTTCTTCATTTATGTCATTTATTTATTTACGCTATACTTTTACTCCCTTCTCGTGCACCGCTGCTGCTACTACTATTCTCAATTTCTTCTTTATTTAGGTTATTCATTTATTTACGTTTCTGCTGCTGCTACTAGCTACTACTGCCTCTACTCTCTTCCGACCACCAGACAGAACTTTCTTTTCAACCTGATACATATATAAAAGATGATTCTTACCTTCTTTGACGTGCACCTCAACGTCTTCCTCAAACCCGGGAATCATGTGTACATAATTAAGGACGTTATTCACTTCGTCGGTATCGTTAACTGGGTAGATGCCCACGTGATCTCCGGGGCGATAAGTCACGTCAGGGTGACCTTTCAGGCTGACAGAGGCGTACATCGTTTGTCGACTAAAATAACAATTGAAAAAACAACATGAATCTATTCAAACAGGCAGTTTTATGCTATCAATAATTACACTAACAGCAAGCACACACACAGCGATTTAGCTGGATTAATAAGGTGCTAAATAAAATAGTGCAGGTCCAACGCCGATTTTCCGGCGACTGATGGTCCGGCATCTCTTTTAATCCGGACAAAATCAAGAGAGGGAACTTGATACTTTTGTGCTCAGATCGAACATTTACCAGCTTCCGGGCACTTCGTGTCGGCAACGTTCGGGCATGTTACATAAACACCCGAGAGATGCCGAGGCGAATGTTGATAGACGATTACTTCGATACGTTGCTGAGTCGTATTTTTAAGTTCTATTTTAAAGAACGATAGCAAAAAAAAAAAAAAAAAAAAAAAAAAACGAACAAAACATAGCGAAATAACTGTTTTATAAATATTTTTTAACAAAACAATTCTAAACAACTGTTAATAAATCCATTTTTATTTTATTTTTTTCATTTCTTTTTGTTTCAGTCAACTGGTTAAAAAGTAATTGTTTTGTGTTTCTTAAAACTGAAAAATAATTTTTTTGTGTGTTTTTCAGTGACTTTTTTGATATTGTATTTTTAATCAGTCGAGATAGGATTAGGGTTAGGGTCGGGTTAGTGTTAGAGTTGGGGTTAGGGTTAGGGTTAGGGTTAGGGTTAGAGTTAGGGTTAGGGTTAGGGTTAGGGTTAGAGTTAGGGTTAGGGTTAGGGTTAGGGTTAGGGTTAGGGTTAGATATAGGGTTAGGGTTAGGGTTAGGGTTAGGGTTAGAGTTAGGGTTAGGGTTAGGGTTAGGGTTAGGGTTAGGGTTAGAGTTAGGGTTAGTGTTAGGGTTAGGGTTAGGGTTAGGGTTAGAGTTAGAGTGAGGGTTAAACAGAGACTCGTCTATTTTAACCGTATGCCCTAGGCCTCCGATCTCACGCGGATTTCGTAACAAATGGTCTTCGCAGACCTCCCTAAAAAAAATTCTTCCAATTGGTCTGCGTCGCCGCATTCATGTCATGTCATCTGTCATCTGACAGCTGATTGGCTAATCGCTTCGACACCTCTCGGGTGTTTACGTAACATGCCCGAACACTGCTGACGTGAAGTTCCCGGAAACTGGTACATATTCGATATCAGTACCAATAATTTCACTACCGTCAGACTAATTTGCTGGCCGGCCAACATATAGCTCTGTGTCTCGTATACATCAATTTCTTTATTTGCATCTGGTGACGGTAGTCTCCCTTTATTTTGCGATTATATTTTATTTTTACTTAAATTTAACTCTAGCTGTCGCTTCACAAGGTAAATTCAAGTGGCGGCTGTGGTGTTAATTCGTTTGTTTACTTAATCTGGTATATAAAATGAAGCCAGTTTTTATCTCTACACGGGTGTTCGACAGCTACAGTAACAAACGCCACATAAAACAATCTATTCAGCTAGTTATTTCTGCCACATATTGATCGATGTAGTTAGAAAACAACATTTTACTTTTTGTTCGCTTTTTGCGATTTTAATATTTCGTCAGATCAATATTTTTTTCAGTAAAATTTAGAGAAAGTCGGAGGAGAACTTACGCAGTCACTAGTATGTACTCTCACTCACCCCATCGACACCGTTACCGTAATTTAATAAGACACACCTTCTACGATTCACCGGTAAAATAGTGCATTTTCTGAATCAACATATATCGAACCGCTTATTTATGTTCAAAAAAAAATTCTAGCATATCTGACATATAAGTTTATTTAATGCTGAATCACAATACCTATTGTAAACGATTCATTGTATACGATTAATTGAACACAAGTGTTACATAATTGTCTTTGCACTCATTCTTTTTTGCACGTGACCAACTATACTCTGACTCTGTCGTGGAGTCCTATCTGAATGTCTTGATGTTTACGCTCGCCGCTCTCAGCGTAAATATAACTTAATTTCTCTGTTATCACGTGACAACCGTCCATGACCAAGGGGACTAGATGACCGCTTGCAGATTCAAGGTGTCTCTGTGAACCGGGTTCGCACCCTGTGACCGTCTGAGATTGTTACTTCCCTACACTGAGGAGAGCCGAAAGCTCGAAACGACGTCGCATGTAGGTAAAATATTAAAATGTAATTTAATATTATATATATATATAGTCGAGAAAACTAACAAAAAATGAACTAGCTGAAATGAAATAGAGATATGTCGGACGAATTGCTTTGAAAATCCGACTCCCATACGTTTATAGAGTATAGTGTATTATTTATAGGTTTGAGGTTTAGAAGGCACTGTAATTTTATGGCCACCAACTGAATTAAAGGAATATCCGAGTGAAAAACGAGTTGATAATAGACGTAAAATGACAATATGTAATGTAATAATATATTTTTATTTTCAACTTACTGTTTTTTTAATTTTCAATCAATCGTGTGTTATACGGTGCCAAAGTTTAAAAAAAATATTTCTAGGTTAAAAGCTCCTTTTCAAAATATCTCTCTCTACTGTGTCTGCGTATGTATCAGTTTACTTACCTTGATTTTCTAGGCTGCAGGTGTTTTCTGCTGACAATAGGACATTGGACTACGTTCTTCTTATGAATAGTGGACAAATCTAGAAAAATGGAAAATAATGGAGAAAGTACAGGGGTCATATAATCATTTAGTTCTTTAAAACCAGCCTGATTGTAACAAATTAAAACTGATATCCAATACTCTGTGACAGTGTATGAGAGAGTGAGAGAGATAGTGTGTGCGTGTGTTAGAGAGAGAGAGAGAGAGAGAGAGAGAGAGATAGAGATATATATAGAGAGAGAGAGAGAAAGAGAGAGAGAGAGAAAGAGAGAGTAAGATTATGTTCGGAAATTGTTTAGGAGTTTGTTTAAAATAAGTTTGACTATCTGTGCAGACTAAGGTACGTTAAACATAAGTTGGGGGTTTTACATGAGTTTTTAATCCTTGGGAGAGTTTTGTTTTTTCTAAGTTTTTCTCATCTGATCAGTTGTCGGACGAAAAACGTCTATGGGTGAATCACTTTGATTATTGTTTTCTACTTCCATAAAAAGAATTGAGTACTTTTGGTTAACGATATGGTTAAAAAATATAAATAAATGAATAGCAGTTGAGCTGCTTAGGATGGGTGCTATAGACACTGTTAGTGTGTACGTAGGCAGACGATAATTTGGGCTAGAATGTTTTTCTTTTCACGTAGAATCTCCACGTTGTTTTCGCAAGTTATTCTTCTCCTGTCCATTTCAGGACTTTCGGGCTGAGATCAAAGTGTAGAATCTTTTCTGTCCTCAGTCAAAGGAGGGGGGGAGGGCAATTTTTGTGCATTGTAGTTTCTTGAGAAAAAATAAGTCACCTTAATGAATTACATCGTGAAATAAAAATTATATTTCGAATAAATAATTTACTTTAAAAAATTACATAAACTAATTCCAATAGAATGCATTTCGGTTTCTTAGAAAACGAATCAACCTTTTTAATGAATTACTCCGTGAAATAAAATTCCGATGTAGAACAAAACAATTTCTTTACATAATAATAATAATAATAATAATAATAATAATAATAATAATAATAATAATAATAATAATAATAATAATAATAATTTAAATGAATAAATGTCAAAGTTGTTTTTACATTTATTACACCGATATTGCAATGAAAACAGTTCACGGTCACTCAAATTAATAATACAGTAAATTCCTTTGAAATACCATATATATAGTATAGAGAAGCAACCCAAAGAGATTTTATACCTAATTTGCATAACTATTTTAAACAGTTTATAATTATTCAATGTTCCGTGTTATTCATTTATGATTTTATTGTACCAAGTTCGTACGATACTCTGTCACTAACAAAACAGGCACGCTAATATATATATATATATATATATATATATATATATATATATATATATATATATATATATATATATATATATATATATATAGTAATCCAGGTAAAGTAAACATCCACAGGATAGGATTCTAAAGAATTTCAACTGGGCTTATAAAAAGTGCTGAATATTAAATAGAGCATTTATGTATATGATTATTTTTTATTTATACAGACATCTACAAAATCTGCGACACTGGTATGTCAATATTATTGATCAACAGTTGTTATATATAGTAATCCAGGTAAAGTAAACATCCACAGGATAGGATTCTAAAGAATTTCAACTGGGCTTATAAAAAGTGCTGAATATCAAATAGAGCATTTATATATATGATTATTTTTATTTATACAGACATCTACAAAATCTGCGACACTGGCATGTCGATATTATTGATCAACAGTTGTTATAAACTGAGATATCCTCAGGAAGAATTAAAATCTGATCCTTACATCGGATCATATTTGAAAGAATAATTGGGGTTCTTCCAAAATATGATCTGAGGTAAGTATCTGATTTTAATTCTTCCTGATGAGATCTCAGTTTATAACAACTGTTGATCAATAACATCTATTCCTGGAATCCGTTCAGACGAAGAGACCACAAGAAAGATATACTATAACAAAATTAACTGGTCAATTGGGGAGAGGAAAATTAATGTTCTTAATTAATGTTCTTAATTTCTTTACTAACTCAACGTTTGACAGGTAAAAGTAAACTTGAATAGAATATTCGAATACTTATCTATCTCATATAGATATCATGTGTTAGCCCAAGGAAGTTTTGAGAACTTCGACTTAAGTAAAATGAAACAAAAAGATATAATATATATATATATATATATATATATATATATATATATATATATATATATATATATATATATATATAGTAAGCAATGAAAATATATATGGCAATCAAGCTACACAGAGGCTCCCGTGTTTCATCCCCGGGGGGAATCGTCAGGGGATGAAACACGGGAGCCTCTGTGTAGCTTGATTGCCATATATATTTTCATTGCTTACTACCTAGCTCTACTTACGTATATCGAGCACTGTTGAAGTAAATACTGAAAACTGATACATAAAAAATTATATCTCCTTATAATATTTTATGTGGATACATAAAGTACTAATATATATATATATATATATATATATATATATATATATATATATATATATATATATATATATATATATATATATATATATACGCGCAATAGTTTCGTTGATATTGACAGAAATTAAATAAAGTGATTAAATAATAAAAATGATAAATTACCAAAAAAAAAGATATTAAATAGATTAATTGTTCATTAATTATTAAATAGATTAATTGTTAAGTAATTATTAAATAGATTAATTGTTAATTAATTATTAAATAGATTAATTGTTAAGTAATTATTAAATAGATTAATTGTTAAGTAATTATTAAATAGATTAATTGTTAATTAATTATTAAATAGATTAATTGTTAAGTAATTATTAAATAGATTAATTGTTAAGTAATTATTAAATAGATTAATTGTTAAGGGGGTAAGGTGATCCTGTCCGACTGAGGAAACGCCCCTGCAAACAAGTTCGTTCATACCTCGAAAAAGGACCAAATCAAGACAAACAGTTGAAGACAAGATGAGGTTTATTCGCCTGGATTGTCTGTTAATAACCACCGATTAGCAGGACAGGGGGACAAAGAGAGAGAGAGAGATAGAGAAAGAGAGAGATAGAGAAAGAGAGAGAGAGAAAGAGGGGGGTAATCACTGGTTAATCTCATTTTAATGAGACATTTCTAAACGCACGTGTTCGCACCCAAAGCTGACGGTCGAACTGTTTACTTCTCTTGCCCCCCCTCTCATTTCTAGCTACTGCAGGTTAAGATGACATCTGAGTGAACACACTGACCCTCGTTTCCTGTGTACGTGTTAACGTTGGGCTGCGAATCCAAATCATCAGATGTATACGAGTGAATGTACCCTTTACTATTAAACTAGTAACTCTTACCCTCGAGTGGCTTTCGGGCCTTGATAAGCGGTGACTCATTCGTGTAAAAGAAAAGCTTGTGCATAACATTTATAAACCTCATAATTACTTACGTTCGCATATATCCTTGCGGTCAGAAACAAAGGCAATTGTAGTCCGGAATTTGTCAGGTGTCCATGCTGACGACTGGTCATTGTCATACCCTTCCACTGCTTCAAGGCCGAAATCTTCACAGGAAATCTATAGTAACAATTATTTAAATATAAAATAAGGCCAGTTGACACATTCTTAGTATGTTTTAGAATAGCCAGGAAGAAAAGGAAGACATAAGTGATGGTCCGTAGAAGACATAAGTGATGGGCTCTTTAACTTTAAATATTTAAATATTTCTTAACGCCAATGGCGTAAAATGAGATGGGCCTAGAGGTCCGTTTACACAGGGTACAAAATTCTTAAGTACACAAAATTTCAAATTACAAAATTTATCTGAAGGAAAAATACAATAATGTTACGATCTTGTGTGTTCAAGCAACATTGCTTAAACTTGTATTCATCCTCCCCCCCCCTAAAAAAGCAATGCATATTGTCAGGGGGTTACTGTGAGATGGGCCAGATATATATATATAGAAGGGTAGCGATCGCAACCTGGGTGGGGATTTTGATCTGAAAATTTTCGGCGTTATACGCCTTACTCAGCGTCGAAAGACATTGTTTCATAACTTTTTTTAGTCACTTTTTGGGTTGAAATCGATCGGTGTGATGTTAAAACGATATCGGAGATGAACAGTCTCAGTCTCTAAATGAAGTAGAAATTGGTGAATGTTCTTGAAGCTTATAAGCATTGTCGAAATATAGAAATTTCAATCATTGAACAATAATAAAACCATTAGATTGTATGACTTTCCAACGGTTTTATTCTTTTGCAATACTTCAAATTACTATATATTCCATGATAAATGCCAGTATACTGAAATCATATGTCCTTAATAGGGTTAAGATGAAAATTCATATACACAAAATGTACAAAAGCAAGGAAATTCCCAAATTTTTACACTTTTATTGTCATTAATTAAGGGTGTGACTACATATCAACCAAACCATTTCATTATCACATCACTACAGTATAAATCTCTATGCATGAGTGGATGAAGTGTGTGAGGTGCGCTGAAGAAAAATTCCTACAAGTAAAATGCATAGCCCTGTTGTGCTCGCATATGATTTCAGTATACTGGCATTTATCATGGAATGTTACTACTTTTATAAAGGCTATGCCTCAATACAATGGTCATTTTTAAGGTTTTTTTAGAATTTTCTGGAAAACTAAGGTATATGGTAAACTGAAATTAAAATGCCATCAACTAGACCCTAGAACCTCTATCTCTGCCAAAAATCAGCTGAATTCATCAAATAGTTGATGGGATACATGGTGGCACACGCGTACGTACGTACGTACGTACGTACACACGGATAACAGAAAATCATGCCTGACCTTTCGGATCTCTGGGTTGCCTTGACTAATGATGCTGAAATTCTACACACTTATAGAACCTATCAAATAAAAATTTTGTGCAAAGTTTTAATTAATTTGGTTTATTGGTTTTTGAGTTATGATTGATAAAAAAAATGAGATTTCTAGCATAGGCCGTTTTTAAAGTCTATTAAGGGATAGAGCGCTCTCGCGTCTCCCTTGATTAACAATTCTACTGTAATCTTACATTTTTTGTTACCTTTTTTTATTCATGTTACTACTGTCTACAGTGGGTCCTCTCAAGTTTCCGACGGTCCACCCAGTTACCGGTGAGCTTTCTACCAATGATCTGTAGCAATAATACATTGACGAACTATTTTCTTTTGCGTAAGCTTACGCTCTCACGCGGAGTGATTGATACATTATCCAATCAGAACATCTTGCGTAGGAAGTTACTTCTGCCGAACTTTTTGTACACTTTTTCGCCGCTTTTCACCAGTCGGATCGAAGACGTCAAGCTTAGTGCACATGTGACATGCGTGGAACAGTGGATTTAAGACCCGACCAATCAGATGTACGCGCGCTCGTCCGACTCCGAGCTCCTTGGTATTTCTTCTTAACCTGTAATTTCAACCTGTTTATTAACTTTTTCTTTTTGTTGGTAAAGTGATGTGTGAATAAACCTAATTAAAAATGTATAAGAATCTGAAGCTAATGACAAAAAACACTTATATTCTCTCCACTACAAAATGGTAACCCTTCTTCTATTCTGCAGATCTATATGCTGCGTGCATATACATCCGGTCCTGTGCACAAACACATATTGTCACAATGAACTATGGCTTTCAAGTACTGACCGGAGTATCCGTTTACTTACTCTTAACACTTCTTTCGACCATTCCTTGAAGGACTCCTGCTGTCCACCGAGTTCATCTCCTTCTCCCATCGGATGGAGGGACTTGGCACCAATTTCAATGAGACAATCGTCCACAAAACGACCAAAGGCACAAAAATCAGCGTAGGAACTGTTACCCAATCCAAAAACAGAAAAGCTTAAATGAAAAAAAAAAATTCGTTAGGATAAATATTGTCGAAGTTTACAGATAATCATAAATGTATATATATATATGTGGAAAATGACAAAGGAAAGCAAAATTATTTATATATTTATCAACGTTTCGTCTTTATTTCAAGAGTTTCTCAAGATGATTGATGTGAAGAAATAACAGACAAGTACAATATTTGAAAACATGTGAAGCATTTGTGACGTGACAAGAATGTTATTCTTTCAAACGAAACAGTCGTTAGAATTCAAAAAATGTGATGCAATTATTACGTGGAAAGATGTTTTTAATCTTTTTTCGAACGAACCATTGCCGTTAGAATTCAAAATGTGTGATGCGTTTATGAAATGGAATTAGTCATTTTTTTAATATCGATGTTATGTACAAAGTTTTGTTGGGAATGTGATGTGAAAGAGCTAGCTTGGATCTAAATTCAAGTTCTGTTCGGTTAGTATTAACTTGCTAATCAAAGGAGATAAATTGTAGAAGCCGTTTCGATGTTTAATTGTGTTAGAGTTTATAATCAGTGCTGATTCAAGAAGTCTTCGCCAAGATTTTAAAAAATGAATTTAAGTAGTTGGACTTGTTTAAAGTTAAAAGAATGATCATGTTGTAATGAATAAGATAATAATGTATTTAGGGAATTGTTTTTTTTATATCTCTTTTGTGTTCACCAAGCCTTTTCTTTAGTTCCTGTTCAGTTTCACCAACGTACACATGATGGCAATTATTTCATGGGACAGTATATATACCTGCATTAGATGTAGGGTGAGGTGGAAACTATTTTGTTGTTTGTAATGTTTTTTATAGTTTTTGATGTAGTTTGTATTGTTGGAATTTCTAGTTTATTTAGAGTGTTGTATTATTGGCATGGGTAGGTAAAAGAAAATACTGTTTATAAGAGGAGTGTTTGTTGTGTATGATTTTTGCTTATTGTTTCTAAAGAATATTGGTAGGACTATTTCTTTTTTGCATTTAATATGAAGTATGTGGGGTATTGCAATGTTTTAAGTGAATTTGCGATGCATTTGAATTCTTCGTCTACATGTTGGGGGCTACAAATTCTGAATGCACGTAGGAAGAAGCCGATTATCATGTTCGTTCTGATTTTGTTATTATGGTGTGAGCAAAAATGTATGTAGTCATTTTTGTGTGTTGTTTTGCGATGCACTTTTAAGGTGAGATTATTATTGGGTTTTATTATATATATATATATATATATATATATATATATATATATATATATATATATATATATATATATATATATATATATATATATATATACGAGTATTAAATATGGCGTCCATAGAGTAAACATAATCTCATGTTCCTGGTTTGAATCTGTATATATAAAAGCTTTTACAATGTGAGTGTTATTATTATTTGTTTATTTTCTGATGCTTTTGGACACGGATTTTTGGATTTTCCTTACGAATGCGCGCTTATAGAAAATCCAGGATATATAACTCTATATTATATTTGTCCATGTGTTGACAAAACGGTCTGTTAAATATCTCGTTTTTAAAGTGAATAAAGACATGGTTACCGAAATCTAACTTTCTATTGTTTATTTATATATGCTCTGGTTTGAAAAATAAACATTCATTTAGCTTACACCTTGAAGGACTGACTATATATATATATATATATATATATATATATATATATATATATATATATATATATATATATATATATAAGATTTAAATCAAGATATAATGATACTATTCCAGAATATGTCTAAAAGTTTATGCTAAAGGTTCTTAAGGTTTTAGGAAAAAATTGAAATTCAATTGATTTTACTTAATCGGTGTTTAATGACTATGGACCGAATATAATGCAAATCTGAAATATTTAGATTTTCAAATGGGAGGCGATGCCCATATTATGCCCCCTAAAAACCCTTTACAAAACACCAAAGAAACTGAAATTTGGGAGATATTTATTAAATGCCGTCTAATACTCATTGTTAACATTTCACAAAAATCGGATAAATCTGAATTTTCACGAAAGGATTTAATATCTTCTCAACCCCTTTGCATAAAACTAGATTTAATTAAATATAGCCCACATTTATCCTCCTTTAACCTAGCACCTGTGTTCCCTAATTCATGATGTTCAGACAATTAGTTTAGTAGTGAATCCTGTAATACAAACATATAAACACAAGCCGCACGCGTGCCCCGGTTTTGCCTGGGATAAATATAAATTACATAAAAAAATGTAAGTATTAGAGTATTAATTCGTCAATTAATTGTAATTAAGGTGATTAAAGTAGGATTTATACATGTTTTTAAATAAACAAAATAGATTTCTAAATATTCTGGGTGACTTACCCCATCTACGATTGTAAGTAGCGAAAAACAAACAAACACTGACACCTCCTCCCAAAGTACATATGATCCAAGAATATGCGCGAAGGTTTCCAAGGTCAATGAAGGAAAAATACCTCTAGATTGAGGCAATTTTTATCTCAATCTTGAGTGCCCATTTTGGTGGGAGATTGAATTCACCAACATTGAAAATTGACCTTTTGTTTAACTCTGGCAATTAAATTATTTTTAATACTTTTACCTACGTACGACGTCGTTTCGAGCTTATGTCTCTAATCAGCGCAGTGAAATAACATTCGATAGCACTCAACGACAGAGTCGGAGCATTGCACTGAAGCTTTTAGATGAATGTTTATTTTTAATCTTTCCGATATATATATATATATATATATATATATATATATATATATATATATATATATATATATATATATATATATATATATATATATACATTTAAATAAAATAAGTAGAGCCATCTTGAATAAAGGGCAATATCACAAGTAAAAAGTAAGAAGAGGGAAAAAAAAAATTGTTTGTTCATGTATAATTATCGAATAAAACAATTAAGAAGTTTCGTTACGAATAAAAGTGGAAAAAAAAACCCAACCCAAGGTACCTTTCGTCTGACACATTTTCAAGGGGAAACGTCGGTGGAATATCGTTTTAAAGTAATAAAAAAAAAAGAAAGATGGTTTTTACAAGGGGAAAGAGAATATATATATATATATATTATATATATATATATATATATATATATATATATATATATATTGCCCACTCATATTTTAGAAAAAGTCAACAACGCTAACTTTTTTAAGATGCTGGGATGGACAAACACGATTTACAAGTAAATATTTCTTCATCTCATTACGTGTACTCTTTCCCCCATGTTATTTTGTATTCCTATACGTCAACAAGAAATAAATTGAGAAAAGATATAAATATTTATAAACTTTTCTTATTAATTATTTATACATACATGTACATTCCAATGACTACTTCTATTTTAATTTTTCAAAAAGACCATATAACTTTACGGACCGTTTAGTCTACACGTGAAAACAACCATATATCCTCAATTTTATACATGCGGCTCTTCAGATCTTTTTTCCTTTTGTTTTTTTTTCTGACGTTTCTGGGCACGATTTTTGGAACTTCTGAAGAGTTGCACGTATAAAAAATCCACGACGCACACACACACACATATATATATATATATGTTTTAGCATAAACTTTCAATACTTTATATTTGCCAACCTTACTATCGTTTGGAGAGTTAGAGAATAATATAAAAAACACATTTAAAGGGAATACATAATTTATATCAACTCCGCACTTAGTTTCGTATTGATGTACTTTTTCTGCCGAACTTGAGGTGAACAGATCCAATATTGACATCATAATCTTGTTTGGTTTACTTTAAGCGATACGATTCGTAAAATAATTTACACTGAAGCAATGTTTGTTTTGAAAAATGCTTTGTAAGAAAAATAAAAACATCTTGGTTTTTGGAATGTAATTGAACTTTGCTTACACACACACACACACACACACACACACACACATATATATATATATATATATATATATATATATATATATATATATATATATATATATATATATATATATGTATATATATATATGTATGTGTGTATGTGTGTGTGTGTGTGTGTTTGTAAGTACAACATTTTAAAATGCATTTCAATAATAATGGCGAGGTATCCATAATTACCGAGAACAGAGAGGCCTATATTACCAAAGCAAAAAAAATGTCTTACTTACTCCAGTAACACGGTTAAAATATTTTTAAAAATGAATGAAGGAGAAAAAGATGGTGGTGATCTGGAGACGTCTTTCGGTCGACTAAATGTGGCGTATGAAAAGCGAATCGTGGTAAATAAGAACCATAGATAGATTATCGAATGAGAGTTTAAAAAAAATTATATATCAACGTAAAACCCATCAGTTCTAAACTGTCGGTGTATTCCTTCTCTTGCACAAAGATGGTTTTCGCAAATTAGTAGTGACCGCTTCAAGAATCTTAAGATAGTTTCTCGAACGAGCCCTGTGCAAGACAGTAAAGGCCTCATGCGAATACCCTCCAGTGCATAATTGGCACTCCAATAAATGGTCACCGATGGCCGACTCATGAGTTTCTAAACGCCCGGATGTCGGCCACTGTCTGTGCTTACGTATCGGGAGGGGGTATATATATATCCAGGTAAAGTTTGTATCCACAGGGTATAAATCTGTAAAATCTTCACTGTGTTTATATAATAGTGCTCAATACTAAATAGAGCTATGTATATATAATAAAAGTGTTATTCATGCCAACGTAGCATGGCTACACTCCCAGCTTTGATAAGCTCGATTTCGCCAGGTTCTTGAAAATGAAAACATGCAGAACGTACTTTTATTTTTGGTCTGAGATAATCGAGCTTATGAAAGCTACAATTTAAACATGTTTTTGATGTGTAGCCATGCTATGTATAAATAAAACTTATTATTATTAATTATTATTATTATTATTATTATTTCATGTACATACACATATAATATAATATGGTAATATAATATATTGCATGTATATATTTTTAGTATTTACTCCAACAGTCCAACAATGCTCAATACGTGAGTAGAACTTAGTATTTAGTCTGATGATTTCCTTCCGGAATGAAACATGAACGTTTCTATGTGTGTGTGTGTGTGTGTGTGTGTGTGTGTGTGTGTGTGTGTGTGTGTTAAGAGTACAAGTTTTGATTGATCCAAAATAAACAAGTAGATGATTGTTTCGTACCGGACATCTTTGAAATCCTGGGCGGGATCTGATTTGCTGTAACGATAGAAAGAAAGAAAGAAAAACAAAAAGTTACTTTTTGTCACAACAAAAATACTACTACTACTACTACTACTACTACTACTACTATTACAACAACAGGTTTTGATATTTCGTCACTGAAAATAATATACTTTAACACGAAATTGTTTTTTTATTTTCGTTTTATATTCCTTTACTGAAAGGTTAGAAATGAACCATTTTAATCGGATATGTTTATACGTTCTTATCCGCATTCCTTTTCGACTAATCAGATTGTTTTTCGTATATCCAAACCTTATTGACACATTTTTAATGCAGTCAACGCACCTTTTTTTTTTAAAACAATAATTAATCATTCTTGGTTGTCGTCGCACAGAGCACAGGAAGAAATAACAGTTTTCACCGCCTGCCTGGACGAACGGAACTTACTGAGGGTAGCCGCAATGCCTAAATGCTTACACTTGAAGTGGCAGTCCATAATAATTAAATCCGTGACATGGCTATATCGCGGCAACAAAATAGGGTACAAAATCTCCTGAGGGTAGAGGCTGGACTTACCAATCCTTCCCCTAGACCTAATCAAACCTCTATCATCTAGGTATAGATCTAACTTCGCTAGGGATTCAACAGAAAGGATTTTTCTTTGGAAAGGAGCAACGACTGCTCCAACCTAATCAAATAAACTCTGGCCACCAGCCCAGGTTCCTCCGCAGACTTCCGTAACTTCTGCACAAACCTGAACACGTAGGACAAAACTCTCATGAGTTTTCCCAAAGACGAAAATTTTTCGAAATTCATCACCGGAATCACATTCTGAATCACCGGAGAGCCAATGATGGTATTGGTCAGTACCATCCTCTGACTGTCAGAACTCAGACAGTTCAGATCACTCAAGGGCCAGGAATAATCTTCACCGACCAACCACTCCGGCCCAGTCAACCAAAATTGTAATTGGGACTTAAACTTCTCCAAAGTGATTCCCCTCGTGATCAGATCAGCTGGATTGTCAGTAGTATTTACGTATTTAAACACCACTTCGAATCCTTTTTCACTTAATTTGTCAACTCTTTCTCGAATGTCCCTCAAACAATTTCGAGCGAACACGCACTTTTTCTTAATAGTTTCCGACAAAATCAATGACAATACCACCTGAGCATCTACAGCCACTACAATTTTCTTCACCACATCCTGCGGAAACACCTTCAAGATGTTAGGGATGCACTTTATCGCCAGACAGACAGACAACAACTCAAGAGAAGGCAAGGTCCTCCTTGCCAAGGGAGCCACCTTAGCCTTAGAAAATATCAGTTTAGCCGCCCCATTCTGAAAGATGTAGGCCGCAAAACCAAAGGCCTGCTGAGAAGCATCGCGAAAGGTTTACAACGATGCAGGTGCAGAGGAGTGTACAACACATCTGGGAACCCTCAAACTGTGCAGACGCACTAGATCTGGAAACAGCTTGTTCCAAACGAGCTGCAACTCCACTGGTATCTTTTGATCCCAAGCTACTCGGGTCTTCCAAATTTCACTGAGGAGTATTTTCCCCTTAATAGTCACAGGTAAACAAAGTCCCAACGGGTCAAAAATGGAAGAATTCTGAGACAGTATGTCCTTCTTGGTATCAGCTGCAACCTCCAAGGAATTGACTGCCACATGCAAATTATCCTGTGCAGGATCATATAAATATCCCAGCACTTTTTCCAAAGGAGAATCATGGGTGACAAAACTGCCATCAGCTCTCATTCGAGCTGTCAAAACTTCACTATTTTAGTTACAGAACCCCAGAGAAAAATTACCTTCCTGCATGATGCTCATAGCATTCTGGTACAGGTCCAACAAAATATCATGGGAATTGTGGGTCTTTATAAGGTTATCTACATAAACATTTCCTAGGAGCATATCCTTACACCAACTAGGGGGGTACTTCTCAACATGGTGTTTAATAACAAAGTTGAGGATAAATGGTCTGGCAACAAACCCACAAATGAGTGTTTTATAACGATAACACACAAGCTTATCGTCAAATTTCACAAAAAAGCAAAACCGATTCTTGTCCCTGTCGGTTTCCAACCGAATCATGAGAAAGGCCTTACGGACGTCTGCCAAAAGGACATAACGATCCATCCTGAACTTTAATAATAACTCTAGTATATCCGTAAAGAGGTTAATTTCCGGATAAACGCAGTCGTTCAGAGAGGGGTGCCCACCTGTTCGCAAAGAACAGTTGAACACCGGCCTTATCTTGGTGGTACTCAGGCCATCGACCTTCACAACCGGTCGGTGAGGAATCCAAGTGTAATGGGTAAAATCCTCCAGATTCACCTGCACCTTTTCAATGATATCTTCCCTTTCTTGATCCAAAAAAACTTGAAAGTAGTCCTCATACAGACCCTGTTTTGTCAAGCGGGTGACAACTCGATCAAGCACGTGCAACGCTACTTGATGGTTGGAGGGAACAGTAGGTAATTTGTCCTCGTCCCAGGGCAAATTAACATGATAGCAATTGTCTCGGTACGAGATCGAATTGCGGAGAGAAGCTATCTTATCTCTGTAGTAATCACTAACAGATTCCCCCGTAACACTTAACGTCTCCAAACTAAAAAGCTTATCTACAGCTCTCTCTACAGAGGAATCAGAAAAGCTATCTAAAGGATCGAAGTATTCAGACTTCGGGTCGAGGACAAAATAAACATGTGTCACAGGACACTGAGAATATTCGGAAACAACCTGGCTATAATTAACGCCACCAATGATGGCATCCGTCTCTTCCACAACCGAGCACATAAAATCTGACACATCACCAAATGGCACTATACCTTGAGGGAACTCAATGGCAGACCCATTCATAAAGGGAGTCAGTTTCATGGGTCCCATGTACTTCAGTAGGTCCACGCCTACCAATCCATGTACCGTAATGCAATCATTACGAATACCCGAAAAGTCAGCAGCCAACTTCCCACCACCAGCAATAATACCTTCGATAGTGGTAGAAAGACCCTTGACATGAAACTGAAGGTCCAAGACTTCGTCCACCAGAAAGGGAATCGCACACTCGGAGTTCGGCAATTTGACGCGTAACTCGAGCTCATTCAGACTCCTCCGGGCAGAACCGAGGAAGGTTTTGATAATGAAGTCCCTCCTCTTCATCGGAGCACAACGACAATTCAAAATATCCAGCACTCCATCCGATAAATAAGAGCGCTGGCTACCCGAATCTAATAGACAATTAAATGTCTTTTCCACCTCACCACTGACTACGCTAATTTCTATTATCGGCAATAGAAGATTCACGTCCCCCATCTGCAGGCAAGGATTAGTATCCAGCTGAGACTTGTCTAAGTCTGGGCACAATGCATCTGCATGCTCACAACTTTTACACCTCCAACATTGGCGGAAGCGACCTTTTCTACCCGGGCAAGACTCAGCGGTATTAAAAGGGCTAATGCAACGGGCACACAATTTACCCACTTTGCATCGTTGCAAACGATCCTTAAGCGTGGGGTAGTTCTTACAGTAGTAAGCGATGTGACTGTCACCACTGCAGAGGAAGCACTTAAGTTACCGAGTAAAACGAAAACTGCCGGACGAAACCATCTCAAGTGTTTAGGCGAAAGCAGTAAGCAAATAGAAAATTAGACCCCGCCTAACCATAACCCTAACCCCAACCCCCTCCTCTTTAAATACCAGTTGCCTTAAAAAATAATTCTAGTTCTTAACTTTTAATGGAATGTTCCGCTTTTCTGCCTATTATAACTTCGTGTGAAAAATTCTGTTATTAACACACAACCAAATATTTCTACATTTTGTTTTAATATTTAAGGGGTCGTTTTCGACCAAAGTCAAAGGTCAAGCTCTATTGGGACCTAGTTTCATATATTATCAGCGACTTACGGGGTTTAATAGCAAGAGAAAACTATCTGAGAAATGATTTTATTAAACTGCAGAATTAACATGAAAGGGACACGACTTACTTGGACTCCTTTCGTGGCAGATAGTTCTTCAAGATGGTTCCAAATTCCTTAAAATATAAAATCAAATTTATATAAATTAAGTATGTATGTGTGTGTGAAATTAAGTATGTGTGTGTGTGTGAAATTAAGTATGTGTGTGTGTGTGTGTGGGTGTGTGTGTGTGTGTGTGTGTGAAATTAAGTATGTGTGTGTGTGTGTGTGGGTGTGTGTGTGTGTGTGTGTGTGTGTGTGTGTGTGACGGTATTCACCCGAGGTGAGTTGAGCCGTTTCCAAGTGAATTTGCAGCATCGAATTCATTGGAGTATCACGGGATTATATTTGCCCTCCCTCCGTGTCAAGAATGGCGTGTTGTCATCACCCAAAAGACTCCAATCATATATCTAAAACTATTCTACAAGTCGCAGCATTAGTCTTGAACCCCCATCTTGCTCAGAACATTTACCACCTGGAATCCGTTTAGAAATGTGCAACGAAGCGAATACCCTCCATCAGACACCTACCATACTCTAAGCATCTTTTCATCTCAATGTGTCTAAAATACGTGAGTCATCGTTTATCAAGGTTCCACAGGCCATTCGAGGATAAGGGTTAACGAGTTTGTTAGGTGGACGGTGAGAAATCAATTTGAAGATTTGTTAACGATGATTGGAATACAACTGGGCAGAATTTGATTATTTAAGAGGACCGTTCAACAAGAATTTATTGACATTGGACTTGAAAACAACCATGATGTAGTTAGCTGGGAAGCAGCCTCGTGGTATTGTGTTCAACATATAAGTAGTTCTTGGAAATAAACTTTGCTCATGGACGTTCCGTCTACTTCCAGGTACACAGAGAAAGAAGGGAACATTGGTGCTTTGTTACATTAGGACCTGAGCTAAATTTGACCCCGTTATTAGGGTCAGGGTAAGGGTCAAAGTGATGGTTAGTGTTAAGGTTAGGGTTAGGGTTAGGGTTTAGGGTTAGGGTCATGGTCATGGTCAAAGTTAGCATTGGTCCTAATGTAAGAAAGTACCGGAAAATTATTTACAATGGTTGTAGCTCGACAAGTTCAACATCTTTCAGGCATATAATTGCCGAAGCATGGAGCTGCCTGCATCAGTTGTGGCTGTCAAGACACTGCATCCCTTAAAGTCCTGATGCTTGTTAAAATTCACCAACATTACACCTGATGTCCCCCCTCCATACACATACACACATGCATATCATCACTCATACACTGTTCATTTCCCTGATAATTGCACATTATCCTATGCACTATACATGCACATTTGATGAGTTGTAGTGCACTTAAGCATTGCACACAAAGATTTCATTATCTATATAATAATATGCTAAGGCATTTCATGTTTGTACGTATGTTATCAGCTTTCACGCGCCTTTAAAAAATATGATCGTCTGATCAGCAAATATTGTGATAGAGCAATGAAAATGCTATTTCAAACTTAAGCGTGACAGACTTACAACGTGACGGACATGTCTGCAAAGTCAGAAAACAGCACAGCTCCGATGAGTATGGAACGAGCTTCATGCATCAGCTGTTGGCTACCGAAACACTGCATCCTTTAAAATCATCATGCTTTCAGAAATTCACCAAAATTACCCATACACATGCACACATGTATATGATATCACATACACCGTTCATTTCCCTAACAATTATAAATTATCCTATGTCCTACGCATGCACCTTTGATAACTGTACACGATCGTTTCTTTATGTATTAATTTGTATGTTTCTTTATGTATTACTTTTTTTCACCCCCCCCCCCAAAAAAGTAATATCGCCACTGTGATTAGGGTCCAGATTTAACAGGGCATCCTAAGTGGAGAGTTGTGAAGCAAGGTGTTTGTTCACATTATATTTAAATATCTACATGTTCTTACGGTCGGAAGAAAACAGAGAACAGAGAGGGAATAAGCTATTAAAGTAGACATTTTTTCCCGCATCTTGGAACCTCTATAGTAAAGGAGTGTGATTTTGCTGTCAGTCGAGTTTCCCGGGGGTGGTTGAGGGGTATTTACGTTGAGGGGGGTACACGTGCAGTAAGTTTTCCGTCGGAGAAAATTCCGTGGAAGTACCTGTAAAACAAGCACTGGAATGCAACATCGCGGCAATGGGACAGGGGCTGGATCCTGGCAGACACTAGCAGGACCTGTTAGGTTTGAGACTCTTTTTTACACCCTGTCCAAGAGAGAGAGAGAGAGAGAGAGAGAGAGAGAAAGAGAGAGAGAGAGAGGGAGACTAGTGGTTGGTGCGCCAGTCCAGATGTGGCAACAATACTCCATGCATGGGCGAATGGTTGCTTCATAGAGATATATGATACTGGCAGGTGTAAGAAGTTTTCTAGCCTAGTAGAGGGAGCCCACCTTTTTGCAGAAGACTTGGCAGTATCTTCTATGTATTCATTCCAATTCATGCTGCTTATGAATATTATTATATCTTTTTTATTTTTCTTATTTATTTATTTATTATCTATACTGCAATTGAAGAAGGTGTTGTTTGTTTCGTTGTTCGCAACAACCAGAATATTTAACATTTTTTCCTGAAAAGACACATCGCTTGGGAAACCAAATAATTCTGCCTTTCGCGATAAAAGTGAATGCAGACAAAAGGCAGGTGAAACATATCTCAATTTTTACCTGTAATTGCGTGGGAACTGCTAATCAACCAAACCCATTTATCTTATCCTTCGCAGAATATAAAAAGAAATTCCAAACAGTTACTTTGTATACTACTAGCTGTCCCGACACGACATTTCCCGGGATGGCTTTTTTTTCATTTTGTTTTAGGTTTTTTAATATACGTTTTTCTACAAAAATATTTTTTTTGTTTTTAAATGTAATTTTAAAAGTTAAATATAATTATTACAGTATCGTTTGCTTATTCAATTATAACATGAACCAAATTGTTATAAAACTGTAATTATTCGTTGTTACGGTAATGTTTTAATCTGTATTTATCAAATAAACTGAGTGTAAATAGCTTAAACAACTTTCAATCTTTTAATACATGAGGATATGTTAAGAATTTTAAAGCAAGTTAAAATTACTTTTTACTCAACAGCTTAAATTTTTCTAGATTTCTGTAAATTTACAAAGGGTCACAAACAAATTCAACTAAATAACCAAATTCAACAAATTTAACTAATATTAAAATATTTGACGTTGTTACGAAGAAACGGAAATTCATTGCATTTTTT
>OY744539.1:26179212-26181712 GCA_963556195.1 Sepiola atlantica | reverse complement strand
GGTACATTGCTGAAATATGTAATACACAGTATCTAAATAAATTATATATATATATATATATATATATATATATATATATATATATATATATATATATATATATATATATCATGTTCAACAAATATGCCACAAAAGCCCCAGTCATAGTGAAAGGTCAAAATGTCGAGGAAATTGACAACTACATCTACCTAGGGAAGATGGTGAGAAGTGATGCTGATATCATGCCTGAAATCAAACGGCGAATTGCGATGGATGGACAGCCTTTTCGAAAGTAGACAACATCATGAAGAGTATGAAGTCCACGATGAACATTGAGCAAAACGTGTTCAATGAATACATCAAGCCTGTTATGACGTATGGTAGCGAAACATGGGCACTTAATAATGCATCAACAGAAAAGCTAAGAGTGGCACAATACAAAATGGAACGCATTATGCTTGGCATCAGTTTACATGATAGAAAAAGAAACACCTGGATCAGACAGCAAACTGGAGTAAATGACATCATCACTACCATGCATAGATGGGCAGGTCACCTTTCGAGATGTACAGACAACATATAGAGCGACAGAATGGACCCGACTCAATGGAAAAGACCTAGAGGAAGGTGGAGAGACGACCTCAATAGTCAGCTAGGTCCTACTTGGCCACGCCTAGCCAGGGATAAAACAAGGTGGAAAGAAACCAGGAAGGGGTTCCTCCACCAGGAATGAAATAAAAAAAGACCCTGATGATGATGATATAGTTAAGAAATGAACAAATTTATAAAATATTCATTTATATCTGTTCTAAGTATTCAACATCAACAACTGTGTAGTGTACGATCGTTTCAGAAACGAAATGGACGTTTATTGATACCAAGACACTTCATCAGCACACCAAAGTTCAAAGTCAAGCAAAGCAGAACATATTACATAGTACACCCTCAATTACACAGCAATTCGAGCAGAAGTTGGAGGATGGGGACACGTCAATTTCAAACCTTTTCGAAAGAGAATATATAACAATGAAACCAGACATATAAAGGGACGCAAGAAGAGAAAAAAGAAAATCAAAAGTACAAGAATAGAAAATGTAGAACCCATTGAGTGTGAGAGAGAGAGGGGGAGAAAGAATGAGACAGAGAGAAAGAGAGAGGTAGGTATATATATATATATATATATATATATATATATATATATATATAATATTAATTTTAAATAAACAATATTAAATTAGTTTTACCTACATATGCTAGCGTTTCGAGCTTTCGCTCTCACCAGTGCAGGGATGATAATCTCGGACAATCGTACGGGTCGAACACTTGCCACAGAATCAACCTAGACTCCGTAACCATGAGGCCACGGGGCATTACTACATTCAAGAAGGGAATTTAAGTTCTATTTATGCGAAGGGCGGCATATCAAGAAAGACTAACTTAGAGATTCTACGAACGTTGTCAGAATATGCCTTATAGCTACGTGTCAGTCTATTTTTACTTCCCCTAACAATATTAATTTAAAATAAATAATATTAAATTAGTTTTACTACATACGATAGCATTTTGAGCTTTCGCTCTCACCAGTGAAGGGGTGATAATCTTGGACGGTCGCACGGGTCGAACCCCTGCCGCAGAATCAACCTAGACTCTGTAAGCAAGCGCTGTAACCATTAGGCCACAGGACATTACCACATTCAAGAAAGAATTTAAGTTCTATTTATGCGAAGAGCGGCATATCAAGAAAGACTGACTAAAGATTCTACGAACGTTGTCGGAATATGCCTTATATATATATATATATATATATATATATATATATATATATATATATATATATTACATAATGATATATTACGTACTAGCTGTATCGTGATGCAGTAAGTCATTTTACTTTTTAAAAATTAGTAGTTTGCACATTTTTAACTTAAGGTAGACACCTATTATATTTTTCAATCTAAAATGAGTTATCCCCTTGATTATTTTTAGTTTTAGGCGTTTATTTTATTTAAAAAAAAAAGCATATTAGCAGTCGTCTGGGCCGGACTAAGTAAATAAATTGTACCCCCCCCCCCTCCTATAAATTCTAGCCACTAATCCCAGTAGCCCCTTACGTCTTAATGGCAATATAGTTTCTTTGGATAGATAAAAGTAAAAAATAAATAAATAATTTAAAAAGTAATCATACAAATTGTTATGGCTGAAACTAAAAGCACACGAGAGTCTTCGTCGATTCCCGGGCAATGTTAGGTGCTCTTGCTAGTTGCTCATTCCTTTCCTTTTTCTCCTTCAGTAGATACCTATTTAATTTTATCTATTTTTTTTTGTTACGTCTCCCTCTACGCACCTTCTGTGCAAAATAGTTTTGTTCCCTAACACATTTAGGCCGTGATTGAAATGTCAAGACAAAGAAAGGAAAATATCCACGTGAAACTTACCTGAGTGTTAAAAGCCAACCGGAAGTAACGGGCGAGCTTTTCTGCGAAACAACGGGCCGTTGAAGTTTCGGAGGCGTAAAGGATCG
>OY744539.1:26001712-26174212 GCA_963556195.1 Sepiola atlantica | reverse complement strand
TTAAAGGGGATATAAATCTTTGCCCAAGAGTTATCTACCTTGCCTCAAATAGATTGTGAGAGTTAGTTAGTTCCCTTGTATCATTCCAGACAGCAGACATTTTGGATTAGGACGTGTCGCACAGCGCCCTTTAAGTAATACGTTTAAACTAAAAAGTAATTATTTCTTCAGTTGTAAATAGAGAATAAATATTAATTGATAATCTATAGAGAAAAGTTTTGATTCAATTTATTATTTATATTCGTCCCATATCTCACAATAACGACGACTTCACTTTATCAACTGATTTCTGTGTGTACCTATGAATCCAGACTTTACGGACACTCTGTAGATGTATGCAGAATTCCGTTAATATGATATTGTTTCATTGTTTGTTTGTCTTCATTTGTCTGTCCCGTTTCTGAATTGTACCACGACTGACCTTTTATCTAATAAGTATCTACTTAGTGTTATTCATGATTTACATTTTCGAATCATATGAGCAGGAAATGACTAAGGCAATGGATGTTTACAAGGAGAAGACTTAAATCCGGATTCAGTGCAGTTGAAGAAGTAACAGACTGACAATCAAATTTGTACGTTCTAGAAAGATAAAGCCCCTAACAGGACTTTTTTGGTGCTTCTATAAGAGAGGACTCATATCGACTCGAATATTTCTGATTGGGATTTACGAAACCAATCGAAAATAGCCGAAGCAGTTCACGATTTCAATGCCGTGAAAAAATATGAAAAGACAGACGAAACTAAAGCATACGAATTCAAAACCAAGTTTAATATAACGGAGGTGACAGAGGATTAGATTAGGGTTCGAGTTAGGTTATGGTTAGGGTTAGGGTTATAGTTATGGTTAAGTTCGGGGTAGGGTTAGGTTACGGTTAGGGTTAAAAATAAAATGGACCCCGCCCTAATAAATAATGTTAAAGAAAAATTCCTAAAAAAATAAAATTATATAAATAAAGTTAATTCAATTACTATATAAAAAAAGTAAACCCATTCTTAACACGGAGAGGGGGGGGGTAATTGATCCTAGCTTTAAGTCAGAGAACAAATGAAAAAGTAGGGCCGTGCTTGTATAAAAAAATTCTAAAGGTCAGAAGTCATCCCAGTAGAAGTCGATGAAACCACGTGATTTCCAGCCTGGGACTTCTCTCTCTCACTCTCCTCCCCCTCTCTCTCTCTCTTAGCTGACGAGATTTTAAGGAGGAGAGTGTTGTCCTTAATGAGACCAGCGTGCACAGTGTAGCTATCCGTCTGTCTGTCTGTCTGTCTGTCCTTCTCGCTCTTTCTCTGTCTCTTCCATCCCATTCACTTTGCGTGAACTGGTGTAGCGAGACGAGTTGTCCGTCACTCTCTCTCTCTCCTCTCTCTCTCTCTCTCTCTCTCTCTCTCTCTCTCTCTATCTATCTATCTATCTATCTATCTTCCTTCCTCTCGCCCCCCCTCTCTCCCCCTATTTCTATCTCTCAGCTGACGATATTTTAAGGAGTAGAGACGCGCTTGGGTGCCTTTTCTCAATGGGGACCAGCGTGCACAGTCTGTCTGTCTGTCTGTCTGTCTGTCTGTCTCTGTCTCTGTCTCTGTCTCTGTCTCTGCCTCTGTCTCTGTCTCTGTCTCTGTCTCTTTCTCTCTCTCTCTCTCTCTCTCTCTCTCTCTCTCTATATATATATATATATATATATATATATATATATATATATATATATATATATATATATATATATTTCTCTGTCTCTTCCATCCTATTTACCTTGCGTAGACGGGTGTAACGAGACGAACTCTCCGTGTCTCTCTCTGTTTCCCTTCATTCCCCTCTCCCTCTCCCTCTCTCTCTCTCTCTTTCTCTCGTATTCAAGTTGTCTCTCTGTGACTGTAGTTCGGTGACTGTCTTTTTATAGAAACTTTTTATATAAACAACCGGTGTTAGAGTGAGTTTATCAGCAGAAAAGAACCTGGGTTCACGACGACGACGACGACGACGATACGGGTGTATAATGGTTTATACACACTTATCGGTAAGTGAAAGTGAAACACCGATACACATATACTAAACCAAAGTAGACTTGATCATGTAATATCATTTATCTAGACGATATCATGAAATTGGAATCGTATTTACTTAGTTACCGAGGATTGTTAAGAGACACCAGCATTTATCTCAAGATTATCTCCCTTTACTACAACGCATTAGTAGTAGTAGTAGTAGTAGTAGTAGTAGTATTACGAGCAATCATTTTTGCTAGTATATATAACCAACGAACATATAATACGTGAACCCCCAAAGAAGGAGGTAATGCCTGAGATAATGGTATCATGACGAACGAACAGATGCCACCCCCCCCCCAAAAAAAGGAGAACATAATTCCTGGGAGTATGGTCTCATGACAACAGAACAGATAGTACACTACACCCCTCCCCCCCCCCCCCAAAAAAAAATGTGGTGCATGTTCAACCCGACCAGGGTGAATTACGCCAGAAGTGCAAGTAAGTATATGCAATAGTAGTTATTTTTGTAGTAGTAGTAGTAGTAGTAGGAAGAGGAGGAGGAGGGCGAGGAGGAGGAGAGGGGGGAGAAAGGAGAGAGGGAGAGGGGGGAGAATAAAGGAGGAGGAGAAGAACGGGAGGAGTGTCATTTTGAAGACTGATGACACAACATCGTAAGATTTCTTCATGGCAGTTTGAAGTTTATCTTTTGTAATTTGAAATTGATGTAATTTTTATTTATTTTAAGTTGATTTTTAAAATCAGAAATTGAACCTTTGACCCTTAAATGCTTTATTTTTTACATTTGTTTGAAAAAAAAATGAAAAACGTTTCATAGAGATAAATATAAATGAATTTTTGAAAAAAAAATTATTGAAAAATAAATAATTTATTGAATAAAAATAAATGATGTTGCAAATGTGCAACAAATGGCATAACGTTTTACATATATCATAAAACACGACAATATTTGCACATAAATAATCATAATACACTAGAGAATCATAAAATCAATTTTACTCACCATTATTATGTACCAGATTTTAAAGTTTAGGCTTTTTAATTAGGCAGATGACGCACCGATGGCACTCGCCTGTGACATTGAATATACTGATTACCTATTTAGCTGGTGTGCTGATGCAACATCATACAAATACCTACTCACAATTGCCAACAGACTCCTTGCAGATGTGAAACAAGTTGCAGTTTAACACATTTTCGTTGAATATAATTTTAAATAAGCATTTTGTTGGAATGTGTCATATTTGAAACAAAAAGCATTTAATGGTTAATCTGAGATTGGTATTTTGTAATTTCTACTTACTCTTTTGTTTTTATCTTTTTTTAATTCAAGGTTGATTTTTTTAATTTAAAGTCGATCTGAAGTTGAGTGTTTCTTGATTATGAGTCGACCCTTTTTTTAAATTTAAGTGCATCTTTATTAATTTGAGGTTAAAAAGATATACTTACAAATAACTCCGTTGTTTTTACTATTGCTATATATTTATACTTGTCCTAAATGTTTCTTGAGACACTCACCTTGTAACTGTGAATAATGGCAATATTTACTTCCAGGACGGCCTTTTCCCTCCATTGTGTAGAGTTTTTTGTTGTATCCAATCCCATCTTTTCTGCAATTATCTGCAAAAGATTAACACAACAATACAGACCTCATCTCATATATAAAGTAGAGGGACATCTTGACCGGAATAACTTTCTGGTCAAAAGATTTTATATTTAATCCCATTCCATGTTTTGTTTTTATTGGTAAAATGTATAGACAGTGGGAAGAGAGTGTACCAACTTTCTTGGAGTCCTGCTAATAATTCTTATTTAAACAACGTTTGATCTTAAACTGGTCTGTCATTGAACGAAACAAATTTTAAATATGTTCATAGCATTTTTCGTCTTCCATATGAACAAAAATCTAACCCTTGCTCGCGTGTTCGTATTTCAGAAAGTGTGGAATATCTTAGCAGACACAATTTTTTATTTGTGTGGCACAAAATCTAGGTAAAACGGCCAGTCCCTATGATAGTGAAAATATTGGTTCGCATTCTGACAAAGACAAATTTTCATGTCTTATATTTTATGCGTATGAGCTTTTTAATTTAATCCTCTTCCATATTTATGTTTTTTTATTAGTCAAATTTATAGGAAGAGGGAGTAGAGTTTACCCACGCACTAAAATTCCTCCCACTTCACTCACATTCACTATGTGTAAATTTAATAAGACACATACCTTAGTATGATTCGATTCCTTTTTGTTTTACTACACCATTTCGCAAATTACAAAATATCTTTGCTGACACAATAATAGTTAATACAATAACAATAATTCATGCTTAAATAACGCTTAATCTGAAATCAATATGTCATCGAACGAAACACATTTTAAAAGTATGTTCATAGCACTCTTGGTCTTCCATACAAACAAAAGATCTAACGGTACTCAATTTTTTTGCGTGTTCGTATTTCTCAAATTGCAGAATATCTTAACTGACACAATATTTGATCTATCAATACAATATTAATAGTCGATAGCTATAGTATGTACAAATATTTGATAAAACAACTATTAATCTATGTCACCTACACGCATTTATCGTTTTAGAAGAAGAAAATGGAAGCTAACGACCATGTAATATACGCATGCGCATGCACACTTCGAGCAAAGAAGAAAACTAAGCCGAGACCCATGTCAGCTACGTATATTGCACTATTTCCGTAGAATATTTTTGTTTACTAAATAGCTCAGTTGAAATACATTCTTTCCTTTCGTTTCCTGTTGTAGAATATCTGTTGCCATTACGAGAACACACCGCAATAAAGTTGTCAAACATTTTGCAACCTGATCCTTTGCAGACCAACAGATGCAAAGAATTGGTCTAAGGGGAATACCATCTTTATGAGGTTTTCGTAATCCATATAAACGAGGCCAGGTTGAACTAATGGGGTCTAATTATGTTGCTGGTATCAGTTGGCTAAATTCTATTTTTAACCAACTTCAATAAACGCTTCCGAAGACTTAGTTCAATGTTATTTTATCACACGTGCCCGTTGGAACCGGATAGTTTGACGGTGTCACTCAAAATACATAACATATGTTGACAGATGCATCCGTATTTAACAAGAACATACCGGAACTTTGAGTAATAACCCTTCTCTCTCTCTCTCTCTCTTTCGCTTTCCAATTTTATTAACCCTCCTGTCGGAGGCGCGAATATTCTTTGGTGTAGTTTTATTGCCTTTATTAGTTTAACAAGCACAAGACGTAGTAATATTACAATGCGGGTATGTAAAAATCAGGTTAAAATTGGAAATTTCCACGTAAGGATTAAATTAAGTAGAAAGTGAAAATTTCCATTAGAAGTTAAGAGTATAACTAGTGATACGTGTACAGGACGTTGCTTAATGGGAGGAAGTCCGAAGTGACACGTAGCGAGGAAGGGAGTAAGTTTTTTCTCTTTGGTAGACGAGCTGATTGTGTCTAGTCGCAGTTCTCGATGCTGCATCTTCGTTTACCCCCTCCTACTGTGTGTGGGGGGGATCGATGGGCGATTTAACCATATAGTGCTATTAAAGAATAAACACTTAGGAACATGAGCCATTGAGCAAGAAGATTGTTGGAGTTTTTTTTTTCTTTTATGTTGTACATAAGTGTAGCTACCAGGTGAAAGAGGAAGACGGAAACTTCGGTTGCCACATCACCGCTGCAGCTATAGAGAGACTACCAGCTGATTATGTCGACGAATTTGATTACAGACTAACCGCAGGGATCGAAGAACACCCCAAGATGTATTACAAAGATACCAATATGGTATATATTATTCTTTCCGTCACAAACTTGTCAGCATCTTACACATTTCTCGAAATGAATGTACATTTCTTTGCTTTGTGCTGATTGTATTTATTAACCTGTATTTGCTCTATTGTATTCTGTTGACTGAAATAAGAGGTGCCAAAATTCGCAGGATGCCGACCGGCTCCCCCATTTGTAATCTTTTAACATAAACTCATAGATACATTTCACACATTATGAAAATCTACTAGCAAATGTACCCAAACTTTCCCAGATGTAAAATAAATTTACATAGGCATAGTATACATACAGGGTGTCCATAAAGTCTATATACATAGAGACATTTACTAATTTTTCTTTCTGATTGAATGGTGGCTCTGTCTAAAGAAGAACGAATCGAGTTGATGCCCTTAAGTGGACGAGAAGGATGGTCTTATCGCAAAATTGCGGAAGAATTTAACCTTCACCAGCCTATTTGTTTTACCGCCCTCGGGAAATTTGTTTCGAAGTTTAAAGAAATAGGCAGTGTCTTGAACAAACCCCTTATCAAAAAGTCCAACATTAAACTCCTTAACCTGACATTCTCACGTAACACAAAGCGGAATAAGTAAATAGAAGATGCTGCCAAGTCTGCTGCAAAGAAGGTAGTCTCCATTTACTGCTCTAGAAAACTTATCACACCTGCCTGTATCCTATATCTCTATAAAACCACCATTCTCCTATGCTTGGTGTATTGTTGCAACACCTATTATTTTTTCACGTCCTTTACGCTGTAATTAAACACGGTTAAACTTCCCATCCAGAAAATTAATATCTGTTTCCCTTTTTTTAAATATCAATTCCTACTACTACTTTTTCGCCCAAACCAACATTGTCTCCTTCAGACCCATATTTTGATATTTTTACATCTTTGTCATCCCCCAAGAATCTATTTTTTTTTTAATCCCAAACCCATTTTATTTCTTTTCCCGGTCATTATCTTATCTATTGTTTTATTAGGCACATTTCATTAACCCCCTCCCCCAACTAATAAACCACACATTTTTCTACAATGTGAACCTGTATGAGTGCGTTCACTGCACTGGCCGTGATCGTCCCCACTCGTTGTGCCAATTCAAGGATGTTGTACGATTCAGTCAGTGCTGCAGCAGAGAATTCTCATCCTAAGTAAAACCATGAGTCGAGGTAATAAATAAGTAACAGATTTATTTGTTGGAAGTTACAAATAAAACTTGTGTTCCCAGGTTGAATGGCAGACTTGCAAAATGAGATTCTTACCGACCAAAAAGAAGATAAGTCCAATCAGTACGATCGTTTAACTAAGAGCCCCAGTGGGCCCATCTTGCCTGGACCGGCGCACAACTCTAACTGATTGCCAGCTCTCGCAAAGAACCCCAACTTTCTGTCATGCTCCTAAGCCAGGCCTCCTCCTCCCATCCCTTGGGGTCCTTTGTGTCTGACCAGAAATCTTGGATTCCAAACTTTCTCACTGGTTACCATTTTGACAACCCAGAGACTGACCACTGGAAATATCCATTAGAGGTAACTGCCAGACAGGCTACTCAAGAGGGCTTATCATAGAGACAATCTGAGAACATTACTTTCTGGGGGGCAGCATGATTCTGTTTTTAAGAGGTGTTTATTTCATTTGGAAGAGAAATAAGATTCTGGGTGTCCCGATATAAAACCAAAGACATTTTCAAATTCCTCTGTGACCTACCCCCCTTTTACTTTGACCGAGCATATAACACCTGCAACGTTTGCCATTCGCATGCACAACTAAAACCTGCAGATTTCAGGAACGGGTATCATTTTTTTTATCTTTCTTTTATTCCAATTTGAATTCGTTTAAAATATTTTGTTCACGCCCAGCGATACAGATTTTTCTTTCGTAACACGCCATAGCCGGTCTATAACAGATTGCATTATATTCGTATGTGATACTAATTACGAGTCTTGTACTTACCGGAACAATATTATAGCGCTGGACGTCACAGAGATTCCTGGTGCCGACTTCTGTGTCCATAAGCCAACCTGTAAAGGGCGCTGCGGTGAATTCCAGGCCACCACAGTCAAAGAGCATGTTGGAAATTCCAGCTACAACGTACCATTTAAAGCCGAGTTCTTTGAACCAAGGGTATCTGAAAACAAAATCACGCTATCTAGAACTAGATCAGAGACATACGACAGACGCGAGTATGGAAAGAGACTACTGATCATCGTCGGCTTTCGTCATCCATAGGGATGAGGAGGGAGCGATCGTTCTCTATAGCCCCTCCTGTTTATGAAGAACTTAGCTGTATATGAAATTTAAATAAAAGCTATACCTATTTTAAGCTGATTTTAGGATGAATAACGATGAAAATAAAATCACGCCCAAACTGAATTGCCGCCAGAATTTTAGATGATCTACACATTGTGTCACATAATGGATGTATGTATATGAAGAACGATTACATCAGCTAGTATGGATTTTGTATCTAGGTTGACCAGTACAAGTTATCTTGACACGAAAATCTGAAAAACAAGTTCGCTCTCGAACTGAAAGAATAAACAAGCCTGAACTCAGGTTTGAAGTTCAAGGAATGGTCAAACAGGTGCGTTGAGACGAAGAGAAGATGTAAGACCCTTCGTTCTTACTATAAAGACAGTTCGAAAGAAACTCTTAATTAAGGAATTGGATATTTATTTACATAAGTCAGTACAATTTTAGTATAACTGTAATAATTAATTGAAATATTTGAAACGCAGTGAATAGGAGCAATTGTAAAATGCAATGGTTTACTAGTGCATTCCTTTCGCATGGCATCAATCATCGCACAATGAGCAATGATAAAACGAATTAATCAAATAATTCTAAAAGAGTGGGTCAAATAATTTGAATTAAAAACATCGTATCGAAATTGGAAACAAAGGAAGATTGACGTATGTCTGACAAAAATGTGTGTTATGTAAACACTGGGAAAACAACAGTCAGAGATTCCGAGAGATAGATATATTGGGAGATATAGAAGAGAACAAATGGAGGGAGAGGGAGAGAGGGAGAGAAAGAGGGAGAGAGAGCATTCTGAAAGAATTTAGTTTGCGCAGAATAGCCAAGCGAATACTGACACACTAAACGCATCCATGTAAGACTGTTGTAATTGATTGGGGGTTGAGAACACTGACTAATTTGTCATGGTAATAGAACAATATGCTTTTGTGTTTTACATACAATAAATAAACACAAGAAAATAATTATTTGGTGCCTGTATAGTTCAGGGCACATATAGAGAACGCAATTGCGAATAAAAACTCTTGTTTATACTTAGGTATCAGGCAAAAAGAAGTATCCTCATAAAAAATTAGGGAAAATGATCGAGTAGAATTTTAATTAAAACTAAACATCAGTTTCATCTTATTTTGCCGACTGCCATTGATTTATTACTTTTTAATATAGCAGACTGAGTTATCTCCCCTTAGAGTTCGTGTTTATCGCTCGAATCAATGGCGGAACCCTAAAACACGATATAACTGATTTTTATTTTTAATTAAAATTCTACTCGATAATTTTTGATAACTTTTGGTGTAGATACTTATTTTTACCTGATACATAAATATATCAAAGAGTTTTCCGGTTAATTTATATGGAACTATGATTTTCATATGTGCCGTCATCTGTATAGGCACCAATTATTTTACCCACGAACAGCAACGCATTTGTTTTGTGTTATTGTGTTCGTCAACAAAGAATCTTATGTATAAGGGAAACTACTCCTCAACAATCAATTACAATTTAGGTTTGTCTCCCTTACATAACACAACCCATCACGTTACATAACGCTAGAATTAATGGCGTCTCCTTCTTCAAGAAGATACTATTCCAAAGATTCCTGGCGTCTATAAGCATACCAGTAAAATGCGCGAAATATATTAACTTTTGATCTGTTCATAGTGTGAGATTGTCCATAGCGTAGGATAAATTAGATGACCGTGAAACAAATTTCTTCATTAAAAGATATAGAAAATGAGTATAGGTTTAGTCAACTATGCTAATATTTTATGAGGATAATTAAAGAAACTATATGTAAACAAAATGGATTTATTAATAAAATGACTATTGATAAACGAAAATAGACATTAAATGACTAAATATTAAAAAAAAAATGTCAATAGCTACTACATGTATATCACTGAACTAAAATTATTGAATATCTCCATTATTTTCAAAATCATTTTCGTTCAATTATTTCATTGAGTCTTTTATGTTTTGTCGAAATTTGGATACTTTGTTCAGTTCCATTTTCTTAATAAACATTTGTATTTGTAGAACACGAAACCATCGTAGTTACTAAATCAACTCTTTTCTTCCAAGAATGTTAGAAATTATTCTGTATTTCTTTCTGCGACTTTAAAAAGGGCGTACGTTCGTTAGTATATCGACAAAAATATCTTTAAATATATTGATTTATAGAAATATATCAATTAACTTTATAATTTGATTTTTTAATTGCTAAACTTTGTTCATAGTGTAGGAAGTTCATATTTGATTTTGTTCATAGCCTAGGAAGTTCGTAACTTATGGAGTTCATAGCGTAGGAGTTTTACTGTAGAAAAAATGAATAAATGAAATTGAATCCATTATTCGAGGTTTACTCTGTAATTTTAATATATATATATATATATATATATATATATATATATATATATTTAATTCGTATAATATTTTATGATTTTGATCATATATCTATGTTCCAGTCATAAACATTTACATTTAGTTCCTCTTGTTGAGAGCAGCCCTTGAGAGGTGGTTTGGTCACACGATGACCAATCAGATTTCTGGGCGATTTAATTTCGACCGGACCATTGCAGGACTATATCCAGACCATTAGAGATTTGTAGAGCAGGCAGAGAGCTTACAGGGACCCACGAAGAAAGACGTCTTCTCTCTCTCCTGTCCCTGTCGGTTAGACACTGAACAAGGCTATCAAGCGCACCAAAGAGAAGACTTTCGGCAGCCAACCTTTATTTATGCTCTCTTCGCTGTTTTAACTTTCGGCGACCTACACCCAATGGTGTAGGCCGTTTAAATAAATGTATATCATTTGTTGTTTATAGAAGGGCCTTGTTTTTCTTTCATTTGACGACTCTTTTCTTAGGGATTATTAAGGAGTTGGTCGTACAGCTCCTATATCTATATTAGTGATGGAACGATTCCAATATTTTCCCGATTCCGATACAATTTCTGATTCTGTTCTAAATTCCCGATTCCGATACAATTACCGATTTCGATTCTAAAATCGTTTTAAAAAAGTAGAATTTCATTTTTATGGGGAGGGAGGGGAGCGGAGAGTCCTCATCTACTTTTAAAAGTAGATATAATTTTCTTTTTAAATTTGACAAACTTCTTAATGTTTTCCTTTTTATGTATTGGATCCAAGATTTCGATAAACTCATTGTGCGATCGTTATCTATATTTTTCACTTGTGCCATTTCTTCCTATTTATCCAATCGTGCCATTTTTGTATGTGCCATTTTTTCGGTGCCATTTTCACCTAAATTCGTTATTATGTTATGATCTGTAAGTTTTAGTTTAACTGGTAGTTTAAAATCTATAAATATTAATACCAGCAATAGAAAATGAAGTTTTAACCAATTTTTTTTTTTTAAATCGTTTTTGGAATCGGAAATTATACTCATTTTTTTCCGATTCCAATACAAATTCTGATACCGATTCCGTTACCGATTCTGATACCTAAAAAAGTTCTGATGTTTTCGATTCCCGATTGTGATTCCAAGTAATCGTCCAAACATTAATTTGTATATTTATAAAGTTGAGTCATTTCTGAACTAACAGTGAGATTAAAAGGCCAACTTTCCTATTCACAATAGGAGAGTAGAAAGTGGACCTTTAGTTTACTTTCGGCAGCCTCGTAACTCTTGCTTCCATTATTTTGACGTTTAGTCATCACATTCCATGAGTGATGTTTCTGACAAAGGGGGGAGAATTGCTGTTTTCTGTGTCGGAATCTATCCATCTAACACCTATCGTTGGCTAAATTTTCACCTTGAAGTAGTATATATTTTTAGCTCCTTACATTAAGTGGCTTCATGCCTTGACTGGAGCGATTTCCATAAAAAAAGAAAAAAAAGAACAACTTTCTAATATAATCAGTCATGTCTATGCGAAAGGACCAAGAGAACATTCCCACCTCTGATTTTCAAGACGAACCACATGACAACACTTACTCCGGATGTTCCAGCAATACTTCCAAAATAAGGTCCTTGGGCAGTTCATATAATTCGGGGTCCTGTCCGTTGGCCGACAAAAGGAGGGGAAGAACCTCAAAAGGACCACCTTTCCCTTTCCACCCAAGTTTTAGACACACCTGAAAAATATAAATTAAAAGTAAAGTTACGAAAAAGAAAAAAAAAGAAAAGATTGTGTACGTTTAATCTTGCAACGTTCTTGAATAAAAATCCCAGGTATTTATACCGTAGGCATCCCAGCACTATGCGACACGCAAAATACACCCACTCCATGAATTGATGTAATAATAACACAGGTAAAAATGGCACAGGTAAAATGGCACAGGTAAAAGTGACACAGGTAAAAATGGCACGTGGATAAATAGGAAACAAATTATACATAGGAAAAATATAGATGAAAATCTCACAATGAGTTTATCAACATCTAGGATACAATACATAAAGAAAAAAACATTCAAAAGTTTGTCACATTTAAAATAAATCATACATACATTTAAAAGTAAAAATTAAACCCTAACAAAAAATGTGTATTATTTAGATTATTCAGACTACTGTTTTCATCTTGGATGTTATTCTCCCAACGTTTTGGCCGATGTAACCTCCAACCTTCTTCAGATACTCGTTGTCAAAATCGGGAATTTTTATGTCAAACTGTAATCTGTACGAAATTTCGAAATTTATTTAATCCACGGGGATAGCTTGCTCTCGTTTCGTCAACCATGACCGGGTAGAATTCTTCAGTAATTCGTAATTGTATTATTCGTATCGCCCGTACTGAAGATTGAACCTTAAACATCCAGAAAAGTGTCACTTAGGATTGATTATACTTAGCACTTTTATCCGTTGTGCTACGAGTCCCTAAAGTGTTCTAAATTCATCTATGAATTTATCTATATTTTTTCCCCTTATTTATACAGGCAACAACTAGTAATATGTGAGAATATATATACAACTACAACTAGTGGGGGTCGCAGTTATGTCTTGAGGTAAAATATTGAGGTCATCTGAGTAAAAAAAAAGGTTAGGAACCACTATTCTATCTTTTTGCTTTGTGCCATTTTTTTCCTGTTTATTCACTTGTGTCATTTTTACCACTGTCATTATTACAGTGCACACAGGTCGACATAAAAAGAACGAAAGTCGTTTTAGAAAATAATTTAATAGTTTAAATTGTTACTATAATTTGCTGAATGTGATATAGATAAATATTGAATGGCTGTGTGTCAAACAAGGCTGATTCGACTATAGGATATTTTATGAGAAATCAAAATGCGGTCTCTGGAAAAACGAAAAAAATAATAATTTATTTTTACATGTTTAACTTGGGATATTGATTTATTTATAAGAAAACTTCTGCTAATTTTAGTTCTGTTCAGTTTTTTGAATAAATGAAATTAAAACAATTTTTAGTAACTTCTAGTAATTTGTTTAATACTAGCAGGGCCAGCGTCCTGGCGTTACCCTGCAAAGTTTAATAAAAGCAGAATTGCAATGCGCAGAAAGCCTCTTTTCACCCAAAATTCTAAGCATTTTACGATTATATTTTTTGTACTAAATACTGACTTTAGTGATTCTGAAGTAAAATATATGTATATATATTTGTCTGTGTGTATATCTGTAGCATTTTTTCTTAGTTTTAACAAGTCACACACATTGACAACTATCTTCTACATAATACATAAATATACGGATAAACATGGTGGGTTATCCTATCGTGACTGACTGAGGGTGTGGTGATGTCAGTCCGACTACTAACACAAAATAATAGTGCGCATGCTCAGCCCAAACGCCTACGCAAACAGTCACCAATCAGCATGTTAGATGCGGAAAGAAAAACATATTCCATAACCTTCCACGTGGACTTCTATAAAAAGGCAAAAGAAATTAATGGCTAACCAGATTATCATCGGTAGTTAACATGTCTCTATGCCACAGTGGATCGTCACTGGCAGCGTGTCCACGCCGTTGTTAAACCTAACATCCCCTCCAAAGAACTATTCACAACTTTAATCATAGCCACGGCTCTATAGAAAAAATCGTTACGTCATATTGTTATGCGAAAATCATCAGTATCAACAGAAATAACAACTATTTTCACGTCAAAGCAAAACATTTTACCCCGCCAACAGATACGCACAGACTTAATTTTAAACAGAATCTATGTTGGGGATATATGTCATGTATGAAATAATATGTCAAGCGTGAATTCATAACCAGCAACACTACTGCTATATTTTTGCCATAGTCTTAAGAACTATTACTGCTGATAACACACACACACACACACACATACAACAATGAGCAACATCTACTTGAAAAACTAAGCAAGCAACCCAAATGAACTATTCCTCTGGCACACACACATGCATCTGCTCACCTGACCAACTTTTCCCTAAGATGAATCAAGCGCGAGAGACAGTTTTCAAACATTTTTATTTCATCTATAATTTTCTTGTGTATTTGTACAAAGCCTGTGACAATTCTTTAAAACAATCTTCTAGTATTGTACCTATGTTAAATATTGAGCGAGTAGACCCGCTAGTATATAAATTGGTTAGTTGAAAATAACAGAAAATGAAATTTCAGTCGGCGTCAACTTGGTGAACTCGAGGGTAGTTTTACTCGGCTGTGGGAATTGATAAAGACGGCTGTGACGTCATATGGCTCGAACAGAGAGTGAGTGTGAGAAGTTGGGAGTTCCTTGGAATCACTAGAATGTTAATATGGCGTTATAAAAATGTGCTGATAAGATATGATTAAACACTGATTATCGATCCCTCCTTGTGTCCCTCTACTCGACTGTCAGTTATTTGAAACGAAGATCAAGTCGAATAAAACTCCTCTGTCTTCCAACACGGCTTGTCTTGATTTGGTCATTTTTCGAGTTATGGAACAACTTACTTGTATGCAGCGTTCCTTTAGTGTGGAAGTATCGCAGAAAAATCGCATACAGGAGCAAACAGCTAACAAAGGTATGATTATTTTCATTCATGTATGGCACAAGATTAAAGCGCAACACTCCACGTAAAATATAAAAAAAACATTCATGCTTATTAACAGAAACAACGTCACCTCTGTGATTCCTTTACTAATCGGAACTCCAATGACCGACCCATCTGGTTGTTCATAGCCAGCATAACGAATAATCAACAATCACGAACAACTAGTTTAAAAAAAAAAGCAGCCTTAATAACTGTTGTGGACCTGCAAAGGGTCCGTAAAGAAGACACACACTCGGGATTAAGTGAAACAAAGTATATTGAAGAAAGTATAAATACAGCATATAAAGAGAGTGGGTGAACGTCTATCTGACTGGCAGTATTAGACTGAGGTAGTTCCAACACAGAGCGACATGTGCTCCCAATATTTATAGTGAAACGGAAGAGTTCATGTAGTCCATAAAGGTAGGTACCATAAGAATAACTATTGCTACTGATCCTACATACATCTACCTATCTGATAAACTTTCACTTACATTAAACTAGCGTGATAGATAATTTCCACGTACACAAGTGTTCTCATGCTAACTAAACTGGCACACACGAACACAAAACATCTTCAGTCTTTTTCTCTAAATAAAATTATTTGTCACCTTTACAACCGCTGTTCATCTTATTCTATTTTTGTTTAATAATTTTAATTTAATTTATTTTGTTGCCGTTTTGTTAAAACATTTTTAGTACCCCACCTAAAGTATAAACATGTTCCTTGACCTTTTGGCTAGGAACAAGGTGTAGTATCTGTTCTGATGGTACACTTAGTCTATTATGTCCTCGACAATGAAGGAGAAATCCTTCGAGACTGGGGAAATTTTAATTTGTGTTCCAATCCAAAGTGTCCCCCTTTTGAGGAGCTGGATTTTCCGCGTATTAAAAACCGACCTTATGTCTAACTTTGCCCTCGTGGGGAAGCAGGTAAATAGGAAGGTTACCTCTGTGATTTCTTTACTGATCGGATCTCCAATGATCGACCCATCTGGTTGTTCATAGCCAGCATAACGAATAGTTTGTGCGTTCCAAATCCGGAAATCATGAAGTCCATCGGTGCGCTTCGGAAATATAGTGATTGCGCCTCTGAAGGAAAAAGAAAAAGGTTGAAAATTTGAAAAGGAAAGACAAAAACTATGTTATTTATGTATTCATCAACGTTTCCTCTTTATTGAAAGACTTCCTCGGGATGAAGAAACAACGTAGAAAAATCATACAGAATATTAATTTTGATTTGTCAGAAAGTGTCCAGACTTCGGCATGGCTGTAGACGCAAAAAATGAAAATCATGATTTTGGTAATGGCGTTATCATCAGAAGTCTGTCTCATTCAAAGGACGCGAAGTTAATGGGATGATGGCTTCGACTTATTAGCTTTCCATGTCTATTTTTAGCTAGGAAGTTTGTCTGGGTCAAAATATGTCATAGCCAAGCTTGTCTGACAGTGAATGTAGGGCGAGGGGCAGAAGTCTGAATCTACTGTTATATTCTAACCTGGAAAGGGGAAAGAAGAAAGAAAAGAAAGAAAAGTGAAAAACAATTATAATTTTATAAGAATTTGAAACGCAAATTATGATTAAAGATAACAAGTTTTGGCATAAGGAGAGAGAAGGAGCATCATACCTATTAGTTTAAATATTCAAAGTTGGTGTATTAATTTATTCCTATTTATTTGATTACTTTATTTGTGTCTCATTAATTAATTAATAAATTTATTTTAATATGTGGAAATATGTATAAAAGTAGGTTGGGAAATAATATAGCTCTTTTGTTTATTTATGTATGAATGTGTTTATTTATATTTATTTACTTCATTATTTGTGTATTATTAATTGATTAGTAATTATTTAAAAGTATGTATGATTATACAACTTTATGTATATGTAATATGTGAATATAAGTAAAAACATGAGGATATAATATATTCATAGTGTCTTGAATTTTGTGTGAATGAGTTTATTTATTCCCATTTATTTAATTATTAGTGTATTATTAATTAACCAAGTACCATTAATATAATTATGAGCATAATTGTTTATATGACTGTAAAAGAGTGGAGATTTTTTTTCACTATTTTGAAATGCAAATTCTGATTAAAGATAAAAAAAGTTTGGGCATAAGGAGAAAAGGGGGTATCATATCTCATCTTGAGTGTTATCCTCACAACATTTCGGCCGCTGTAACTTTCTTCAGGTGTATCTTTTCGAACTCGGGAATATTTCTGTTGAACTCGGGAATCTGGACGAAATTTCGAACGGAACCCTTTATTTAATCCACGTCAGCCATGAATGGAAGAAGTCTTCAGTTATTCGCAATTCCGTTTGAAATTTCGTCTAGACTCCCAAGTTCGACAGAAATATTCCCAAGTTCAAAAAGATACACCTGAAGAAGGCCGAAGGTTACAGCTGCCGAAACATCGTGAGAATAACACTAAAGATGAGAACAGTAGTCTGAATAATCCAAATTATACAAATTACTTATTTTCTTTTTAATTTTTAAATAACGTTTACGTTTATACGTTAAAATATTTAGGGTAAATTCACCATTGAAAAAGTAGATGATGGAAGGAGTAGGGGGTATCGTATTTATACAATATATTCCGTGTGGGTATTAATAGAAATAAGATAATAAACAAAGAACAAACTAAATAGAACAAGAAAAATTAACACAGAGTCATGCTTATTCTGATTCGATGTTTCGTTTCAGTTATCAAACTTTGTCGAATTCTGTATGCACTCATTTAAAAAAAATTTTTTTAATCACACGTATTTGGTGTAAATATAGGTTGTTATATAGATTGCTATAGACTTCATCAAGAAAATTATTTCTGAAACGAATTTTGTAATACTGTACCTAAAAATAGCAAATAAAAAATTATAATTTACTGAAGAAAAAACATTGGTTCAATTTTGTAATTATTTTTTTAAATAGGATTTTTTTAAAGTTCATTTTAGTATTTTATGCTTTTATTAATATGTGACATTTTGTTTAAAAAATAAATATCTGACAGAATGCGTTGATATAAATAGGAATAAGGTAATAAGCAAAGATCTTTTAAAAAATAGAACAGGAAGAATTAACACATAATCATTCTTCTATTGATTTAATGTTTCGTTTCAGTTATGAAACTTTTCAAAAATAGTATTTATTGTTTATTGGACAGAGTCAGATTAAATATGCAAAAATGTTCGAAGTGGTGGTGGGAGATTAACTAGCTCATGAGACGGGTGGTAAAGTGAAGGAATGTGTTAGGATCGGGGGTAAGTTATGTTTATTAAATTGTGTGACCACTTTTAGTGTCTGTGTGTGTTTCTCGTGACTCTGTGACTTACACCATATTTTTTATTTACTATTAACCGATTCTTTACTGAAATAAAAATGCATTAGCATAAAGTACCATAAAAGATTTTAAAATCCTGTTCAAAAAATAATTTAGCGTTGTGAAATGAGGCGAGGTAAAAAGTTCACTACAACATCACAAAATAAGAGAGAGCGAATTCCTGATTAGTGTACGCTCTCTTCTACAAGACAATAAGTATGTAGACAGTTTCTCTCATCATTCATCACGTAATTATTTCCTCCCTCCTTTTTCTCTCTTTCTCTCTTTCTCTCTTATTACTTATTTCGAATATAAATTTAATGGATAATAAGGTGATGTAGTTTTCTTAAAGCATTGTTTACAATATGTATATAGAAGAGTCATAGGAGGCTATCACAATGCAAGAAATGGAAATATGTAGTAGTTAAGGAGGAGGACAAAAGCGAAATTATTTTTTTTATATTTCGAAGTATGACCTCTTTATCAAATAGTGGATGTTTCAAATCTCCTGAAACCCGTGTGGACTGTAAATTTGATAAATTTTTAATAGATTTCAATAATTTTAAAAGATATTTAATATGTTTGTTATAGCTTTTAATATATTTTAACAAATTTTTAACATTGATTAAAACCAAGATTTGTTGTTCGTAGCTTACACAGAAATCAATTGTTGAAAATTTGTACCAATATAGTTATGGCCTTTTAGCCAATGTATACGTGTACATCGACGAGTTATTAATATCATACCTGACATTTCCGTTGTGATTCGAATAGTCCATCAACTCGAGTAGTTCATCATACATTTCTTGCGTTGTTTGTACATGTCGGGCATCGAATACCTATTATAATTAAAATTAAATAAGAAAAAAATAAAACATGAATTACTTACAAACATCAATATATATCTATATAATAAAGTAAAGTAAGTAACTTTCTAGAATATTTATAATTAATAGTTTTCTTAGTACAAAATTAATTTTTAATTATGATTCGTCGGTTTTTGTTGTTCATTATTGGTTTCTGTTCCTAACAACGACACATATATTTCGATTTAGTTTTTTTCAAAAGATATTTCATCCACCTAGGAACATACGTATATAAGAAAAAATCCTTAGAGAAACAAGTGTTAATTGACTCAGCTTTTTTAATAAGAGATGTGGTGGTTAATGAAGTGTAAGTTCTGCACCAAATACCAATGATTTCTTAGATAAATATGCGTGGGAAATCATGTATAACACATCATGTTCACCGGACCATTAACTGTCATGGTTCGGTTTGACTTTGTTTATTTGTTTGGTGGTTTTACGTTACATAAACACTTTTTATCATTTAATGTCAAAACCCAATACGTATTGCAAACAATGAATTGAGCACGAATTGCCCTTTTTACTTGTAGCTGTCAGAAGTTTGGAGTCACATACCTTTTCCAACGGTAATATAAAATTAATTTTCCCATTTTTCAGAAGTAACCCCCAAAGTAAAACAAAATAGGCTTTCTTTTTTCGCAACGTTGTGCTTAAAATATAGATAGTATGTTAATCTATATAATAAAAGTAAACGTTCGTGTGTCCGGCTCACTTCAATAATCACATATGTAAATTTATTTTTATAAGCAACAAAAGGGAAGCTTAATCTTAATAATAACTGATAATAATATAGAAAAGAAAAGAATCATCAAGTATGCAAAATTATTTTATGCGCAAAGAAAGGGAGGCTTAATCTTAATCTTAATAATAACTAATAATAATAAAGAAAGGAAAAAATAATCACGTATGCAAACTTGATTTTAATGAACAAAGAAGAGGAGGCTTAATTTTTTAACTGCTAATAAAAAATAATAGAAAGAATTTATATCACTCTTAATAGACACAAAAATAATCCCTTGTTTTTAATATGTTTGTGACTAAAATAGGAATTAATATACAAGTACGCATATGCTTTATTTACAGAAGAGAGTGAGTGATATATATATATATATATATATATATATATATATATATATATATATATATATATAATATATATATATATATATATATATATATATGTTATTGTTTATTTATCAATGGACGTATACGTTTCGTATCTTTTCAAATCAAGACTCATCAGCATAGAAGTATGACTATTCACTACCGGTCACACGATTCGAAACCTTGGATTATAAGTATTTTTCAACCCCAATCCAACGTCGCTAACCGATAGGCCAATTCTGAGCAGCTTATAAACAATGATAATTTTAACACATTTAAGGCGGCGAGACATACAGGCATTCAACTTATATATATATATATATATATATATATATATATATAATAAAGAAAACAAATATTTATGATATATATATATATATATATATATATATATATATATATATATATATATATATATATATATAGAGAGAGAGAGAGAGAGAGAGAGAGAGAGAGAGAGGGAGAGGGAGAGAGAGGGAGAGAGAATTAGTTGTTTTTTTAAGTAAAACTTATCTCGTGTATTTTTTTTTTAATTTGTAAAACTTTACTCGCATATTTGTTATTTAAATATATTTTAAGTCGCTTTTTTGTTGTTTTGTTACTGTAAGTTTCATCTCGATTAGCAGTTTGGGTTTTTACAGTAAGATTTATCTGGCGTTTAACAACAGCAAGAAATCAATTGTTATTGATAAAAACAAAATACTTACTACTCTCCCGGGCAATTCCGGGTAGCCCTACTAGTATAAAATAAAGTTGGTGTCTTAACTGGCCGGAAGAACAGGTATGAATTATTAGACCAACATGTTTAGATTCTCTTTGTCTCTACTTCTAAGATAAAGGGCTTGTTTAATACTGATATTATTTACATGTTTCTTTGACTTGATTGGCGTATTCACCCAGTTTCGACTTGTACTTCCTTCTTCAGATTCCATTTTTAGTCAGAATTTTGAACTAATATAATAGTACGCTGTTTCCATATAGCCCTCCCAAAGAAAACAAATGCCACCCATGGAATCGTAAATAAAATTCACAATCCTTTCTGCAATCCAACCATATTTGGCACAAATAAACTTGAGTCTATGCCTGACTAATCCACCAAGTTGCAGTTATTAATGTCCAACAGTCTTTGTTTTATTATCGTTCAATGATATAGGAGGCACTTTAGTGATCGTCCCATTAGTAGGAGATGTGATCCTGAATGGTCTTCACACCGACCGGATCTTAACCTCCCAGATATTTATCTGTGGCGTTATCTCAAAATTAATGTCGATTAAAACAACACCAAGACTATTCCAGACCTGAAGAGGACCATCAAAACTAAAAATTAAGGCAGTGCAAAGAGAGGAGTGGGTCATAGTTATTGACAATTTTGAACATTGTATGCTTATTATTGAACGATGATACAACAAAGACTGTTGGATATTAATGACTAAATCTTAGTGGACAAGTCAGGAATAGACTGGAGTTGATCCGTACAAAATATGGTTGGATTGCAGAAGAAAAATTGTGAATTTTAGTAACAATGCCAGGGGTGGCATTTCGGGGGGAGGGGAGTCACCCTATATTTTGGAATATCTCGTTTCAAATGAATTGTCTTCCTAATAATGTCGCTGAAACGGAGCCCAAGTATTGAACCCATGAATTGAAATTGCTGTTTCAACCAAATCTTGTCAATAAGATAGCTAATATAAGGACAATAGTCCGAAACATGTAAATAGTGTACGTGTTTGGTTCCTTTTATGTTTGTTTTACTTATTTAATAAATAGTTGAAAATCCCGATTCCCAAAAAGATGTAACATTTCTACCCTAAATCCGGCTATCAGACGTAAATTAAACCGATTGAGTCAATAAAACATGTATTGCACTGCAATTATCAGTTAGATGTTACTTGCAGTGAATGGAAACATAAGACGTAAATTTTACTGAATTTATTGGTAAGATGTAAATTGTACTGAATTTATTGGTAAGACGTAAATTGCACTGAATTTATTGAGAAGACGTCTCTGAATTTATTTGTAGGACGTAAATTGCACTGAATTTATTGGTAAGACATAAATTGCACTGAATCTATTGGTACGAGGTAAATTGCACTGAATTTATTGATAAGACGTAAATTGCAGTGAATGTGTATATAATGTTTATACACTTCATAAAATATGTTTATAAGATGCACAATACACTTAATGTATCTATCAAATAAATTGAACCGGGTGTATCGAGAATACGTAAATTGCACTGAATATGTCTATAGCACCTAAATTACACTAAACGTGTTTATAAGACGTAGATTGGGCCGAATATATTGATAAGACGTAAATTTCATTCGATGTTCTATTAGACGTATTACACAAAAAGAAGAACAAACTTAATAAAATTGAATTGCCCAATGCACTAATGATTCCGATGTGAATGTTTTGTTTACCACCTTGACAGCCATATTTTAATTTCATTACGCATTTCAGTCTATATTTTTCAACTTCCGACATCAAATCTTTCTTTGTCACACTCCCCGTAACTGCATCTCGCGGCACACCAATTCACCACAACTAACAGTTTTTGAAAGCTTGTTTTAGACGAACCTTGAGAGTTTGCCAATGGGGTCTTCCAAGGCAGCGAGGAGTATTCCGCCATGCAGTTTTGGCCCCAAATATCAGCTCCTCATAAGTTAGATCATAAGTACCCGTTTTCTCCACAGAGTCAGTCATTTCGTTTAGCCTCTCGAAGTACTCAGGAGTATCAGATCTGAAAAATATAATTGTAAGAATTTTAATATTTTATAATTTTTTTAAAACCAAAAATTACATATTTTATCCGATGTTAGGAAACCTTTGAATAACTATCGCATTGTGTTTAAAAATTACACTTTGAAGTTGTTTCGAAGTGAGTCTTCAGAAAGTTGCCGATTTTATGGCACGTTTTGGCTTGTTCAACATCAGACAGGCTCAACCAGTAATTCGGTCATGATTTGACTGGAAGCATCCGGTTTCGGCCAGTTGTAATACCATCTAAGGTTCGCCTTAGCATCATTCTGGCAACCTAGCGACTTCCTGAACCATCATACCCTTCTTTGTTTTGCTAAGTTATCGTTCTAGGAGATTCACCATCCCAGGAATTACTTTCATCCTTCAGGTGGAGATGGGCATTATTGCCAGTCGCCTAATGCGCCTTTACCAGGGAATACGACACTGCTATTTTTGTACCACTTCAAAGTGGCCCCACAGAGGAGCTGAAGTTACCTCACACGTTAAACCGACTTAATGTATAACCTATTGTTTACCTCCCCCGGGAAGATGTGATACAAGGTCGGAAGGTGGAGATTGAAAAGCCAGCGAACAAGATGAAGTGCAACCTTAGCCACAGATTTTACGTAAGTCTTCCATTTCAGGTCTGGACTGAAGGTCAATCCTAGAAACTTAGCAAAGCAGCGGATTTCTTCAAGAAGGGAGCCATTCATTTCAATTGTCATATTCAGTTTATATATTGATGAACTATTTTCTTTCATGTTAGTTTATCTTCCCACGCGGAATTATTTATTTATTAGCCAATGAAAACACTTTGCGTGGGATGTACTTCTGTTGAAATATTTACACAGTTAAAGAAGAGTTCGTCATTCTAATTACAAGTTTATAGAGACCAATTTTTAGAAGGGAAACTCCTTGTTCGTCAAACGAGAATAAAAACACAATGTTACATAATGGATGTATGTATATGAATAACGATTACATCAGCTAGTATAGATTTAGTATCTAGATGGACCAGTGCAAGTTACCGTGACACGAAAATATGGGGAACAAGTTCGTTCTCGGACTAAAAATATAAACAAGCCTGAACTCAGGTTAGAGATCAGGGAAAAGTCAAACAGGTGCATTGTGACAGATTCAGAATTCCCATTGAAGCAATGACGTCACGATATCGTGAGAATGAGAAAAGACAGACGTTTTTTAGTCAGTCCGTTTTCTGGAAGCGTGCCGATCAGATATAAAATCGAGATGTAATTCAAAAGAAAGGAATATGCGAATTTAATTCCTAAAAGAGTTGATAGCGACTGGTCTGGACACCTCTCCATTTCCCCGTAGCTTCTTTTTTGTCTTTCTGATGAATTCGAAGAGGAAAGATCCGATATGTATATACAAATGTTGGTTAGTCCCCTACTAAACGAAACGGAACCGTAAAAGATGTATCAAAAGGGTTTGTCTTGAAAAATGTTTGGTAAGATGAATAAAATAGTGGTCTTGTGAATGTAACAAAATCTTGTTTATATATATATATATATATATATATATATATATATATATATATATATATATATAAACTATACTCTACAGTGTCTGTTTGGTGTACCTGGGTTTCATCGATCTGATTATGCTGGATCTGGGGTAGAAACCAGCTTATATTGTCAGACCGACTCTTCAGTAGGCGAAGACTTTTTTAAAAAAGGGGAAAAATAAATCACCGCTTCAAAGCAAGTGGCGCCCACTTTTTGTGTCCCCCCATAACATATATTACATGTTGGTAAAGATCTAAAGATCTATCTTTTGTTGTTAACTGTTTAAGGGGGTGAGTTAATGTTTTAATTAATTTATTTTATTGAAAAAACGATTCTATTAGTGTGTATTGCTTGTTTAGGCGTGTTTGTTTAGAAAGGAATTTTTATACTATTGTTTTTCTCTCTCTCACGATTTATGATATCTGTGGATTGCTAAAACCCCGGTGTTTTCTGACAATATTGCCAAAACCCCGGTGTTTTCTAAAATATCGATCTGAGCTAAATATTTCATTTTGGGAAATAGATCAAACCATGATCCTGTTGTATATTTAGCTAGTTAATCCGGAAATTGGGTATCTTATGTAATGGGTAAGAGAAATAATAATGTGTTCAAATGGCTGATTCAAAGTTATCGCTGCAATTGTAGGCTTGTTCATTTTCAAGTAGGGATGTAGAAGGGGGTGTTTTAGAAGGAGGGTTTGTTCGTGGTTTTCTTTTATATAAGCGTTTGTTTTTCCTTATATATGAAAGTTTGGGCGTGTAATTTGGGGTTATACTGATGCAGTGTATTGGAGTTGTGTGATACTATGGACTTACGAGAGGCGAAGCCCCGAACGGTCATGGGAAATGATCCATGCGTCGGAAATAGGATGGGTTGAAAGACAATGATAGGAAATGACTCATCAACGCACACAAAAGCGAGAGTGGTCAGTTTGTATTGTTCAGAGGCGAGGGCTTGTCGGTGACAGAAACAGTACGTTAGTTTACGAGGCAGTTGACGAGTTGACGACTCGGAGAGATGACATTCAGCTTGAAGTAAACCTCTCGAAAGAGTAGAGGTAAAGAGATCGCAAGCAAAGTTTGGCAAAGATTTAGCAAGTAATGAGATGAGATGATGATCGACGACACTCATAGCCTCGACAGAAAATTTAATCTCAGTTGACTAAAAATGTGGACGTTAACGTTTGGGGGTCCCACTGTACAACTGTTTGAAACACAATGTATCTGAGTTTGTGTTCATCTTGTGAATTTGCTGTTGTTTTTATTTTATATCCTTGTAAACCAGTGCTTGTGCCCTCGACGATTCGTCAGTGGAATAGATAACATAGCCAAAACGAGAACGAGAACAACGATAAAGGAGTTTGGGTTTGTGGTTGTCGATGGAAGCACGTGGTCTTACAGTTAGGTTTTATGTATACTTGGGAGATTATTTTATTTGTTTTTATTTAAGGCTTTCTTTTTTATCCGTGTAATGTTATTTTCTTTTCTTTTCTTTGATATGTTTGGGGATTGATTAGTAGTTATGTAGAGCTGCATCTGTGGTTGTATTTGTGATAAAGGGATATAGGGAGTTAGATGTGTGGAGAGGTATATAAATTATTTAAATTATTTAAATTGTTAAGTCTAGAGAGAATGTATGGTCTTATATTTTCCATATCTCATGTGTGTCATAGTTCAGTAGGTTGTGAATTGAGGAAGAGATCGTCTGGTGGTTTTCTACGTGTTACATTTTTCCATTGTTGGGCCATTTAGTGAAGAATAGCTCTTCACTGTGAGGCACATTTTGAAAACTTCCGATTTAGCATTGATGCAGTTTATAGATGGTCGTTGATAGTTTGTAGTATTCTTAGTTTCTCTGTGGTACATAAGTGACATTTCGTAGATATTGGGTTGTGTGTGTTTTTTATTGTTTATTAATCCTCCATTTTATTTTGTGTGGTGGGTTTAAGTGTTTGAGGTTCTATATGGTAGTTGCAAGGGAGGTAATGCTTCGTTTGCCCGGGTATCTCAAATTGTTATTATGAGCGTAGAATCTCTGTTTTAAGGATCCTTGTGGCATACATATGTTGAGAAAGTTTTTAACCATATATTATATCAAGGAAAGTCGTATTTATGCATGCGTCTGAGTAAAAGACAGAAACTACATAAGATACACTTACAAATCATACATCGTCGGATTCGGTGTAACCCCAACTCTTTTTTATCAGTGCCTCTGAGCAACGCTGAGTAGTCCTGCTAGTTTATACGTAACCACTTACTTGTCAATGGAGGAATAATATTCCGCCAGGAACTTCTCTGCATGGAACCGCACTTCGTTTTTCGGACGTGGTGTCGTACCGGAGCGTTCGAGAGGGAAGAAGAATTTCGACCCCAAACAATGTTGAGCCGAACATTCCATTGGCTAGGAAATAAAACAAACACAACATATAACTGGTTAGTTAATTAAAGTAACCAAATGACGGTAACAACGATTAAGTATTTCTATAATAATACGTGTGTACATTCGTTATCACCTTCCACACCCATTAAGAAAATGAGATCGTCCGATCGCCAGAGATGAAATGCAAAAAAAAAGATAACTGTAGAGTATTTAATGTCGCTGGTGCAAAAATTCCAGATTTTATTAATTTTAAAATTAATTGTTCTAAAATCGAATAATACGTCATGAACAGAATTCTGTCGTCGTCGAATTAAAAGTGACATTTATGTTATTTATTCAATATATAGAAAACAGATATTTTTTTACTGTAAAAAAGCTATCATTTACCTTTAAAGGATTTAGATTGTTATATTAAATATATTTATTAAAACGTTAAAACGTTCGTTTAATTTATTAAAAAATAGTTAGCAAGTATTTTTACGGTTAGAAGAAAGCTGAGATTTGGTAAGTAACCGCTGAGTTTCCCTAAGGCCCCTGCATGTCTCTGTATTTTTACGCGAACCCGCTAACATCTGTACATTCGTATCTAGTTAACTTCCGTCTTAGTACGTAGATAAACAAAACAAATGTAACGCTCAGTGTCCAGCAACAGTGGCCAGCCGTCCGCCCGCACACGGACACCTATATAGAGACAGAGAGATAGATGGAGAGAGGGGAGAGGAAGATGGTGAGGATGCGAGCAAGGTGTGAAACACACGGCTAGAAAGATGCGTACAGACGAGGAAGGGGTTGACCGAAATAGTAATTCACACGTGCCGATACAGAAAACCAAGTCGTAGAAAGAGGACATCGGTTTCAGTCTTGTAGAAATGTAGATACGACGCTATATGTGTGGGTAGACATGAAATTATGTTTACTTCGCACCACAACTAACATGGGTTCTCCTTTTACTTTTTTCTTTATTTTATAATTTAGGCTTTCTCTGGGCTCGTTGGTCAAGCGGTCTAAGACGACGCCTACGTTAGGCGGTCCCTCTTCTCAGGTGCAGGTTTGAATCCTGGACGAGTTTAATTTTTCACTTTGTAGTATCTTTTTTATCACCAGCCCCGCGAACTAAATATAGCCCTTTTAGTACTATCACCCGTGAAAATATTAGTATACAAAAACACGCTTAATACATATGTATATATATACTTCTTTTAATATAATTATCCATAGACACGTGTTTCGTCGTTTTGCGTCGAAACACGTATCCGTGAATAATTATATATTATATATATACGAGACGATAATTATATATTATATATATATATACGAGACGAGTGTGTCCAAAACTGGTCTGACAATGCTTATAAGTCACCTTATAAAAGAGTTACTTTCAAATAAAGTACTACTCTAAACAATAGGTATTCCTATGGGTTTGGATCCTTCTCCATTTTGGGCAAATCTATATTTTAATAGACTTGACTATATGTATATATCATCATTAATAAAAAAAAAAACGATATATCTACAGCGTATAGTTATCATGGATGTAGGCGATATATTGACGACCTTGTTTACATTAATGATAGCGATGAGTTTGCAAATACTAAACATTTAATATAACCTAAAGAGTTAAAATTAAACTGTGAACATAAGGGAACACAAGCTACTTTTCTTGATTTGGATATAAACATTGAAGATAAAATATTTATCTATAAACTGTTTGATAAAAGAAATTCATTTCCTTTTCGTATCGTGCGGATTCCACATAAAAATAGTACCTGCCCTGTGTATATATTTTACGGGAGTATTATGTCCGAATTTCTGAGGATTGCTCGTGTTACCTTAAAATTGGTAGATTTTATGCCCCTAATGTCTGACCTAATAATAAGAATGATTAAACAAGGTGGCGATCACAATAAAATATTTAGACAATTAAATAAGGCAATTACTCGCCATCCTGATGCTTTTAAGTCTTATCAAATTAATCAAAATAAATTGATAGAGCAAATCTAAAGCTATCTAAATATAAATAAAAATAATGTAGAATATGTATAATCGTATATATAACACATATACTAATTATATAAAAATAGTTACGTTTAATAGACAGTAGAAAGGGATGAGGAAGGAAAGAAATGTTGAAAAAGTTAAAAAAGAAGAAGAAGAAAGGGAGAAAAGATGGACAGTTGGCTTATGAACACCGGTTGGAGGCGCTGTGAGTTAAAAAAAAAGAAGAAAGAGTAAAAAAATTTGCAGTTAAGCTTATAAACGCTGTGAGTTGACAAGGAGGATTAGTATTTATTTGAAATTGATGACAAGGAATTGAACAACAAAGGAGGAGGAGGAGGCAGAGAAGGAGGAGGGGGAGAAAAAGGACTAAAAGTATATATATGTATATATATATAATTAAAAAAAAAAATTTTTTTAATATTTTGATATGTTGATATTTTTTATATTTTTAATATAAAACTAAAACTAAAAATACATTAATCACCTAAAAAGTAGTGTAATGGATTCGTCTACACACTTTAAAATGCAGCAACATTTTTGTAAGTAACGGATAAATGTTATTAGACAGACGAACAACACAGGTAAGGAAGACTTTTTTTTTAACAACTAATATAAGTTAGCAAATCATTTATACGGAACAAAACTTAGGTTTAGTATACGGAACGTTTATGTTTTTGTCTTTTAAGGGAAGTGGGGTCTGATCAACTCTGCTGGGAAGCCATGAAATTAAATACTGTCTTGTTTTTAAATTCCCGAAACAGTTTTTCATGGTAAACAACTGATTATCCCTTAAATAATGTTAGAAGCAAACTAATATAATAACTGTAAAAGTTAAATTGACTCACATGAGTGATTTTCCACTGAACGACTTGGGACTTAAGGTTTTTTTTGTTTTTTTTTAAATATAGTTTTAATGGTTGAGAAACTTCCAAGACTATATATATATATATATGTGTGTGTGTGTGTGTGTGTGTGTGTGTGTGTGTGTGTGTGTGTGTGTGTGTGTGTGTGTGTGTGTGTGTGTGTGTGTGTGTGTGTGTCGCTCCACATATATGGGTGAATGACATTGGTGAAGGGAAAATACTCCCACCTAGCATTGAGGTAAAATGCTTTTCCGCATAAATAATTGAATTTGTTCAAAAAGAATCGTAACAACAGTAACAACACACACACACACACACACACATATATATATATATATATATATATATATATATATATATATATATATATATATATATATAAATATATATATATACAAATTATTTATTTAAAACCTATACGTTGCATATTTCAGAGGCATACTATGATTTCATTGAAATAGACTAACCTTTTCTTGTTAAGAAAGTTGTTAGAGCCTATTCAAATCATCAGCGATTCACAACAAAAAAGCAAATCGAAAAATGAATTCAAAGATCATCCTAACATCTTCCGGTGAATTCACTCAAGCGTCCCTTTTGGAGAAAGTAACGATACTGAAATATGTAACGTATAGTTTTTAAAATAAATAATTTGTATATAAGCTCTCATATTTTTGCGATAAAGCACTTTAGTGGTTTCTTTTCAACATACTCCGAAGCACTATATATATATATATATATATATATATCCCTGTTAAGTTACACTGTAACATATTGATAATATGCGGTATTTATATTTTTTTCATTCGTACAATAGTTAGGCGCAGGGATAAAGACGTCGGTCTATGGGACTTGAGGTCTAAGGTTCGAACCGTGCGATCTGCGGATTCGGGGTATACATGCCACATTAATTAATCTTAGAGAGACGAAATAAGCGGTTGTCTGTTAATTATTACATCATATATATATATAGTATAAAAATATACTTACGACAAGTAAGCAATACAGGAACGTTTGTGTTTTTCCTCGAGGGAAATCACTCGACTAAATACGTTTTTGGCTAACATTGTAGCCATTGTCAATGATTAGTTACTTTTCACCAATAAACATTGATTAAAGAATTTTATCCAAGTATTTTGTACTTTCCTTCGTGTTTAAATCTAATCGATCTGATGCTCATTCTCAAATGATGACCTGGCGGCTCAAATGGTTTGGACATGTGTTGAGGGCCAAAAAAACGACACGTCACGAAACTTGCATTTGTATTAGAAGTCGCCAGACATCGACCGAGAGGAAGCCTGATTATAAGATGAGCAGACACCTTACCCATTGATCTCTGTAAAACTGATTATGAGATAGGTAAATACCCTGCACAGAGTGTCTGTAAAAGAGGCCTTCACCCGGACCAAGCCTTTGGTCGTATCAAGTTGAGACAAAAAAAATCCATCACTGTGGACCCCGCTGTTGCTCGGGCTTAACGCATAAGAAAAAGAAGAAAAGAAGGATGCTGGTCTTTCGTTTGTGATACTATGGATGTTCCCCCATGTTTGTGATACTATGTGCGTTCCCCCATCCAGAGCCGAGGAAATAATTCACAAAAAGGGGAAGAGCTGTTGGAAGTAGGATAGGTAAACAGACAATGGAAGGAAATGATTCACTAAAGCACACAAAAGCGAGCGCGATAGTTGAACAGGCTTTTTATGAGTGGCCGAGTAATTCCCACTTTTCGGTGACTTAGACAAAAGACCGGACATTGGATTGAGTTGGGATGTTTGGATATCAGAGTTGTTTGGACAGTTTGAGTTTAACAACAGTTTACGGCAGTTGGCGGCTGGGAGAGGAGACGAGCAGATTGGAGTCCAAGTCGGGCAAGAGCAGCTCTGAGTAGATGGGCAGGAGATTGTGAGATGAACTGATAACCCGAACGCCGATGAAAGCCTCGACAGACGATTTATCTCAGTTCGGTCTTTGCTGGTACACTGAAACTTAACTAAGGTGTGGATGCTAGCGCTTTGGGTCATCTTTCCATGGCGGTGTCACATACGCTCATCGCACACAATAGATCGGAATTTGTGTTCTTTTTTGTGAGTTTACGTTGTTTTGTTTTTCTCAACTTGTAAACCAGTGCTTGTGCCATCGGCGGTCACGACACGGTCAAGAGGGAAAGATGAAGACGAACAGAAACCACGCCACACACAACGTTAGGGTGAGCGATTGTAGAAAGGGACAGCATGGTCTTACACTTCATACTTAAATCTAATCAATTGATTTGATGTATGTTTTCAAATGATGATCTGTCAGGCGGTACATGACGTGTTCAACCCCTTGGAGCGTGACATGAAGATGATAGCATTAAAATCTCAAGGTTTTTGTGTTCTTGTTGTTGTTAACTTAGTTTAGCATCCGAACATGACCAGAACGTTGTGGTATTGTTGAAAAAAGCTGGTTGCTGGCTGATGGTTGAAAAGGTTCGCGCTCCCGTGACGAATATGGGAAAGTATTATTTTCCCACGTAAATCCTGGTTGAGATCAATGCTGTTGGCTGGAAGTTAATGATTTATTTTATATGAAAGCATGGGAGAACAAAAACACACTTTTCTAAAAAAAAATAGGAACTTTAACAACACTAGTATCTGAATGGAAATGTAAAACTGACTACAGATATACGAAGTTTTTATTATTAAAACTTAAAACACCCCCGATGTAGTGGATAGGAATCTGTGTCCAATTAATAAAAAAAAAGCAGAGCTGTAAATCACAAGGAACTTTATTCACATGAGAAGAAATATCTTGTCAAGAAACTGTATTTGAAGATGTTAGCAATCCGACCACAAAATGACAAGGCGCAAACAAAACGCACGCGCAACAAATAACAACTCGATACGAAAAGAAAACCATTTCATTGCGAACATCCCTAAAAGCCAAGACAATCGCATCGAACAAGCAGATCGCTACCGGTATGACAAAAAAGTGTAAAGATTTGAAAATTTTCTTGCTTTTGTACATTTAGTGTATATGAATTTTCATCTTAACCCTATTAAAAGCATATGATTTCAGTATACTGTAATTTTTCATAGAATATATATATATATATATATATATATATATATATATATATATATATATAATGTAGTGGGAGGAAAAGGAATTAGAAAAGCAAAAGTCAAATCGTATTTCTATTCAGTTGCTCAGAGCAAGGTATATTCCGCGAAAAGGCAATTTAGTCAAGTTAAATTTTTCCTTAAGCCAGGCTTTTCAAATATAAAAATCTTATCATCAGAGGAAGTCGTTGTGATAGATAAGTTGGCAAAGGCCAAGATTTAAAATTTGAAAAAGTAAAATAAAAATTGTAGGGAAAAAACACAAGGCAAAACTCTGCTCGAATGCAAGCAAATGTCCGATTGCAAAAAAGCCCAGTGTCAAAAGGTCCAGCGGAGAAAGTGAAATGTAGATAGGTAGGTCGTTAAAAGGCACGAGAAGTTACAAGAGAGGATTCAAAGTTAAATTCCAAAAACCACATCTTCAGGTGCGGCGAAGATAGATAGAATCCAGAGGGTAAAAGGTCCAATAAAAGGTACGTTCGTAGATGCAACAAGGCTCAGTAAAACGTGAGGTGGAAAGTATTCGCCATTTAAAAAGACTTCCTGGGCAAAAATCATGGAATAGGTTTAAATTGACAAAAAGACAACGGATTAATATTGAAGGCTTGCCCGTTGAAAAACAAGATTAGTCTGAAGAAAGGCAAAACCACATATGCGACCAGTAGGCAGGAAAGGAAGGTGTAGGGGTGTGAAGGAGGAGAAGGGTGCGGGTGCGATGAATAAGTGCGATTTAAAACTAAGAGTGTGAATGTGGGGGTAGGTCGCTTAAAGTTGAAAGTGGACGTTAGCGCGAATTAGGGTTCAACTAGAAATGGGATAGAAGGGTGTTGGGGGAAGTCAATGAGTGCGGGGAGGGAGAATTAAAATACCAGAATGTGTCGGGGGGATATGAACAGTGGTATGGGGTTAGGTGTTTAATCAGATGACCTTACTTCTTTACCTCTGATGATAAGATTTTGATCTTTGAAAAGCCTGGCTTAAGGAAAAATTTAACTTGAATAAATTGCCTTTTTGCGGAATATACCTTGCTCTGAGCAACTGAATAGAAATACGATTTGACTTTTGCTTTTCTAATTCCTTTTCATCCTTCTACATATCTATCTGCTCTATCCTGGATATTGAGCTGTATACTTTTCACAATAGGTTTTACCTTTCCTAAAAGTTCGCTTTTAGTTCACAACTTTATATTAAGCTCCTACTTAGTTGAGCTTTTTCCTCCTATTTGTGATATGTTCAACAAGGAATTCCTCCCGCTTTCGGCAAAAAACATGCCCATCCCCTCAAATGAAGCCTATATTTGCAAGCTTATCCAATCTGTGAAGAAGTTCATTACCAACGTTAGCTGGAAAGCATTCCACCATGATTTGAACCACAAACTTTCCACCCACCAAACTGACACCAGCAATTCCTTACTTCCTACCCATTTTGGATCTACACTACCTATGAACTCTTCTAGGGAACTGAAGAAATTGGAAAAATCAGCTGCTTCCAGGTACGGTCTCAAAACTTCCTCCTTCCCCAAACAAAATGAACACCTCAATAATTTCGAAAATGACCTATTTGACCTCATTAGTCGTATTAAATTTAAAAGGCACAATAAACACCTCAACCCCATCATCAGAAAAATCAACAAATTCACTAACAATATTAGAAAACACCCAGATATAATTGTCCCAGCGGATAAAACTAAGAATTTTTACAAACTAAAATATAGCCAATACAAATCCTTAATCTACAAGGAATTAAATAAATCTTACAAAAGCACATCCTACGATACCCTGGCTAGTATAAACAATGAGGCAAAATCCATACTAACATCTTTGAATGTCCTTAACTACACAGAAATCTTAACCCCTGCATTAACTAGATTTACCTTGAAAGACCATAAAAATAATTTCCAGGGAAACCCCTCCATCAGACTAATCTGCCCTTCTAAATCCGACCTAGGCATCATAAGTAAGAAGATCTTGGATAGAATTATCCCCACCTTAAAAGAAAAAAACCGTTACACTCTTTGGCAATCCTCAGATGAGATTACTACTTGGTTCCTTAACCTCATTGATAAGTCTAAACCTAACTTGAACTTCATAACATTAGATATTAATAATTACTACCAGTCCATTTCCCCTATTTTACTTAACAAAGCATTAATCTTCGCTAAAAATAACTCTGACATTACAGACATAGAGATTAAACTAATAATATTAGCCATAAGATCCCTACTAGAATTTGATAATAAGCTTTGGACTAGGAAGGACACCCCCAATAACTTTGATATTACTATGGGGCGTCAGACTCTGCCCAGGTCACTGACCTGGTAGGTTTGTACTTGATGAGAGAATTGGGGTTTAATTTTGGGCACTTACAGGGTGGGTTGTATAGGGACGACGCCTTGTTTGTGTCTGGGGAGAGATCGAGACAATGTAACAACACTATCAAAAACTTGCATAACTTCTTCAAAAACTTTGGTTTGACCATTACAGTGGAACCTGAGAAAAGAATATCCAACTTTCTGGACCTTACATTAGATCTTAACTCGGGAACCTTCAGCCCATACCATAAACCTAACTTAACCCTCTTCTACGTACATAGCCTATCTAACCACCCTAAATCCATCATAAACTCAATAGTCCCTTCAGTATCTAACAGAATCTCTAAGCTATCTGCGAATAAATCTATCTTCGATCAAAATTCTAGCTTCTACAATAATGCTTTGCTAAACTCAGGCTACAATCACAAAATTGAATATAACTGCAACCCCCCTACTCAAGTCAACAAACCCTCGGGCATTATTACGCACAACATGTCGATACACAGAAGTAAAAAGTTTAACGCATTTGCACCCAAGAAAATCAAAAAACACGCAAATAAGCCCATAGGAATTAACAATATTGATAATCGGGCAGACCCACAGACGCACAGACAAAGAAAAAAACTTAGAAGAAAGAACAACATTTGGTTCAATCCGTTTTCAGCGGTAATGTCAAAACCAATATACCTAAGGAATTTTTCCAAATTTTAGACAGATCTTTTAAGCACCCCCACAGATATAGCACTATTCTTAACAAAAATTCTATTAAAATATCTTATTCTACAATGCCCAATATTGAAAAAACTATCATAACCTCTAACAATAGGATAATCAAACATATCCAACAACAACCACCCATCGCACCCCTCACCACTTGTAACTACCGTAAACCCAGAGATTGTCCCTTAAACAACGATTGTGTACAGAAGGACGTAATATACGCATGTACTGTGAAACAATTCCCCCGTTCCACCAATATTGTGAGCAATCACAGTTCCCACACTCCACTTGGATTCCACATCTCTCCAGAACCCCAATCCGTTTCTCCCCAAGACCCCCACATATACAGCCATACTTCTAACCAAGCACCCCCAATAATAGATAGTGTCCTTGGGCTAACTGACATTTCCCCCATATCCGCTCCGCCCTACAACTTCAACCAATCTACCTCGCATAACCTGAATCTCCAAACCCAAATCTCATCTAAAACCACTAGCAATTTTAATGCAACTATAGCACCACCCTTCAAGATACACACATACATTGGGGCGTCCGCTTTCCCCATTAAGACCCGGATCTCTAACCATATCTACTCCTTTAAAAATAGCAACGATAATAGCACTGGCACTTCACTCTCCAATTTAATTAGAACCCTCAATCTTAAAAATACCCCCTATTCACTTCACTGGTCAATACTTAAAAAGTCTAAATCATATACCCCGGGTGCACCCCACTGCCAACTTTGTACATTGAAAACCTTTATGATAGCTACTGCTACTAAATCTAAAAATATTATTAATTCTAAAAATGAACTTATCTCCAGTTGCAGACATAAACGTAAATTTAAGTATAGCAACCATAGTAATCCCCCAGACACCCCTCCCCATTTGATTAACTACCCTCCCTACATCTCGGATTTACCCTCCCTACATCTCGGATTTTTTCTCCGATAGTTCTAATTCCTTTTGTTCTATAACTCTGCATATATCTCCCTCATTCCTTTAACTTTTCTCTTAACTTAAAAAATTACCCATAAACTCCGTTAGCTTTACAATCCCCTTAGCTTTAGTACCTTTCTCTCACTACCCCCTAAATCATTGTACTTAACCTCCTTAATCGTATAACCTTTATATGATTTCTATTACTTTTTCCTTTAACTTCCTTTAATACATTCGTCCGCTTCCCATCAACACATTCAACCTTCTAATTTCCCCTTTCAACCTGATAACTAACCCACCATATTTGCATTAGACCCTAGCCCTCTTATTTACTTGATGATTTGCCTTATCTACTTTTAATCCCATTTGCACACTTCGATATCGAACTGCTCACCGTTTTCCCTGTGCATTCTAATTACTGTTTTTCCCCCCTGTTAAACTTCTAAATAATTCTTATCACTCTTTTAATAGCCTCGATTATTCCCCCCTCGTTCACCTCGCTCCTCGCTCACTTCTCTCGGACCCTGCTCAATCCAGACCCCCACCCTCATTCTACATCTTTTAACCCCATAATATTGACTCTTAACTGCCATCTCCATTCTCACTCTGGTTTAAATTATTGTCACTATTTTAACCAAAGTATGTCTCAAATTCTCTCTGCCATCATTAACCTATTTAATAATTTTCTTAATTAACTTCCATATATCTTATTCTGATTTTTTTTTGATTCAAAGTTTAATTTTCCTACATCAAAAAAGCACTAGCGTCCCGTAACAACATATTTTATTTCAACCCAAATCTTTAACCACTTTGGGGATTTCCATTCCGAGTATTTACTCGAGGTCAAATTACCTTTTCCTTATTCTAATACTCACTCCCGGATTCCAATTTTATCGACTATTCCTTTATTTGTATATTTCTTTATCGGTCAATCCTTGCGAGCCTAAGACTAATTTTATTATTATTTTTTTATTTTTTTCATTTAATTATTTTTATTTCTATTTTTATTTTTAATTTTTACTTTTACTATTTATTTTTTTATTTCTACCCTTCAAATATATTTTGCCTCATTGTTTATAAGTAAGGTCATCTGATTAAACACCTAACCCCATACCCCTGTTCATATCCCCCCCCCCCCCGACACATTCTGGTATTTTAATTCTCCCTCCCCGCACTCATTGACTTGCCCCCACACCCTTCTATCCCATTTCTAGTTGAACCCTAATTCGCGCTAACGTCCACTTTCAACTTTAAGCGACCTACCCCCACATTCACACTCTTAGTTTTAAATCGCACTTATTCATCGCACCTGCACCCTTCTCCCCCTTCACACCCCCTACACCTTCCTTTCCTGCCTACTGGTCGCATATGTGGTTTTGCCTTTCTTCAGACTTCAATATTAACCCGTTGTCTTTTTGCCAATTTAAACCTATTCCATGATTTTTAGCCCAGGAAGTCTTTCTAAATGGCGAATACTTTCCACCTCACGTTTTACTGAGCCTTGTTGCATCTACGAACGTACCTTTTATTGGACCTTTTACCCTCTGGATTCTATCTATCTTCGCCGCACCTGAAGATGTGGTTTTTGGAATTTAACTTTGAATCCTCTCTTGTCACTTCTCGTGCCTTTTAACGACCTACCTATCTACATTTCACTTTCTCCGCTGGACTTTTTGACACCGGACTTTTTTGCAATCGGACATTTGCTTGCATTCGGGCAGAGTTTTGCCTTGTGTTTTTTCCCTACAATTTTTATTTTACTTTTTCAAATTTTAAATATTGGCCTTTGCCAACTTATCTATCACAACGACTTCCTCTGATGATAAGATTTTGATCTTTGAAAAGCCTGGCTTAAGGAAAAATTTAACTTGACTAAATTGCCTTTTCGCGGAATATACCTTGCTCTGAGCAACTGAATAGAAATACGATTTGACTTTTGCTTTTCTAATTCCTTTTCATCCTTCTACATATCTATCTGCTCTATCCTGGATATTGAGCTGCATACTTTTCACAATAGGTTTTACCTTTCCTAAAAGTTCGCTTTTAGTTCACCACTTTATATATATATATATATATATATATATATATATATATATATATATATATATATATATATATATATATTACGTACAATTTAATAAATAAATATGTTATTATCCATAGACATGCAAATACCACTTATTTAATAGTATTCATTCATGGATGAGTTAACACAAGAACTAAACGTAAAATACGATCAAGACATAAGAAAGCTATCCTTACAATTGCCTCCCGCACGCCTCCGTACATTTTTAAACGTTCGCTTCGCTACGACAATTTATTTATTCATCGTCTCTGACCATCTTTCAATTCGACAAATAAAAGAAAAAAAGAAGGCTAATACATGTCTGATTTCATTTAAAACGAATTAAAAATTCTAGATTTGGTGCATTGAGTAGTGGTATAGAGTTTATGAGTTCGAACTTTGGCCTGCACGTATTTACTTTTTTCTATTACTGTTTTGCAAAATTGAACTTAGTCTTTGAATTTACAATGTTTAGCGATTGCTTTACTTATTTTTTTCTACTTTACATAACGTAATTAACGGCAATTAGAACCCCCAAAAGACGTCAGTGAGTTCTTTCAATGTCTAAAACCGAATGCTAAAAACTTTAAAAGATTAACATTAATAAGAAGACTTTACTTTATACTTTTTTTCACAAAGATAGCAAAATCTTATTTTTGAACACTACAGCGCAATTCCGGCTATTAACCTATTATTATTTATAACATTAAGTCGGCGTTGGCTTTGGTAAAATAAATACCTTTTGAAGCATTAAAGAGGCCAAGGTGTTTGGCGAAATATCTGTATCACTTTAAAGTAACAAAAAAATGGAAGTTTATAATAAAAAAAGAAGAAAAAAAAATCGGTTTCGATTTATTTTTATTTAAAAAAAAAAATTGATATCGCATCTTTAATGCTTCAAAAGGTATTTATTTTACCTATTCCTTATTAAATTTAACAATAGATGCTTCTTTAAATAAATATGAACCGTAAAACACTTTATACCGATCACGTGCGCATTCACGATCTCATATTTGAAAGTGGGAAACAACAACAAACCCCTTTGGCCCGGCTGTAAGAACAGAAGCCGGTAAGAAAAAAAAATACAAATTCGATGACATCAGGATATATGACACACCGATGAGGCCAAGTTTTTGGCGAAATATCTGTATCACTTTAAACTAACAAAAAAATGGAAGTTTATAATAAAAAAGAAGAACAAAAATCGGTTTCGATTCATTTTATTTAAAAAAAAAATTGATATCGCATCTTTAATGCTTCAAAAGGTATTTATTTTACCTATTCCTTATTAAATTTAACAATAGATGCTTCTTAAAAAAATATGAACCTTAAAACACTTTATATATATATATATATATATATATATATATATATATATGGATATATACACACCCACACCCACTCACACACACACAGACATATATATATATTTATATATATATATATATATATATACATTTTTATTTATACAAACATTATTGGTTACATATGTGCATACATGTTTCGGTTGCACTCTTCGCAGAGAGTCAACCTCATCAGACCAAGGATTCAGAGTAATGAGATGGGTTTGCAGATTTTTTCAAAATAAATCCTTGTTTGGGATTGGTTATTCTTTCTATTTCTTATGAATTGGTATCGGATTACCTATTTTACTTGTTGACCGTTCTTCAGCCTTTTTTACGACCTAACCATCCTGTTTTTATTGCCCTCTTAGCGATGACTACTTTTCAACCCTATTTGAATTCCCAAATCCTACAAACACATTTATCTTATCTATCAGTAAAATACACACATATAAATACATTTAATACGTACATAAGTACACATACATAAACAGACATCAGTATACACACACATCTAAACATGAACACACACACAGATCCACTTTCAAGCAAAAAATATATATATTTAAAAGCACGTACTTGCCTATGAATATACTTTTAGTATATAAAGCAGTTTCAATATATAAGTTAATTTTAATACAAGAAAAACATCCGCCTGTACAAGTAAATACCAAAGCACCACACCTATATACATACACGAACACACATACACATAAATATAACATATATATAGTATACACATACAATAATGGACATACACCCATGTACATACATGTATACATCCACTACGTGAATATAGATATACATCCACACATACACACACACATATATATATATATATATATATATATATATATATATATATATACCATACCCATGTATACACACGCCTAGACCCCACACACCCATATACATACATATACACACACACACACATATATATATATATATATACATACACACACATACACAAGCATACATCAACATATACAAGCATGTACATAGAATATATCACCGCGATTCTCCAAATATAAAGACTAAACACAAATATATATGCGTATATCCATAGCTGGATACACATAACATACATGCACAATGCATAGATACATATACACATACATACATACACATCTATAAACGTATATACAGCAGACATATAGGCAAATGAATAAATATGCCTATTACCTACCTATACGTACACAATGAATGAATATAGAATGCAAATAAAATATGAATATAAAAATAAAATTAAAATTCTTCATCAGTTTAAACATACTTGGACAAATAAGATATCAGTAAGGTATCAATACCCATACATACACATATATTTCGATCAGATCACGCATGTATACATACATACACATACATATATACATACCTACATAAACCATACAATTATATACATATACACCCTCACAGATACGCGTACACCTTCCTACCCATATATCATAAAAATACATAAAATCAGTATATATGCCTACAGATACCTTGCACACACATATGTGAGTTTACACAAATACTAGCATGCATGTACACCAAACATGACCACATGTACACAAGCATCCATAATTCAGTAATTAAAACCATTTATTATTGATCCAATCTATCAGCTCAAATTACTTACATTTAAAGATAAGGATAAGTAGGCCAACAAAATATAGCGCATGTGATTCCATTAGTTAATTCTATAAATACATAAACATATATATATACGTGGTAACCATGCGTATGCGCTAAAACCCTTATTATGGGTTGGTGTGTAGTAGTTTTTGGATGATGTAGGTTCAAAATTATAAAGGCATCAGAATTTTAAATTAAATAATGATAATAATCATGTAAATTAAAAATAAAATAAAATAAAATAATCAGTAAAAAATAAAATTAAAGTAACAATAATAAATAGAAATAATAAAAATAAAAAGAATAAAAAATATAAAAAGAATTTTAAAAAATAAAAAATAAAAAATAATAATAAATAATAATAATAAATCAAAATTAAAAAATTAAAAAATTAAAATTTAAAAATAAAAATAAAAAATTAAAAAATTAAAAATTAAAAATAAAATAAAATAAAAATATAAATATATAAATAAAAATAAAAATGAAAATAAAAATAAAAAATAAAAAATAAAAAATAAAAAATAAATTAAAGATAATACAAAATAATAAAATTTTTAAAAAATAATAATAATAAAAATAAAAAATAAAAATAAAATAAAATAAAAATAAATTAAAGATAATAGAAAATAATAAAAAAAAATAATAAAAATAAAAAATTAAATTAAAATAAAAATAAAAAATAAATTAAAGATAATACAAAATAATAAAAATAAAATTAAAATAAATAATAAAAAATGAAAAATAAACAACAGCAAAATATAAAAGAAAATAAAAATAAAAATAAGATTAAAAATTAAAATTGGGTGTGTGTTATGCTAACAATGAAGTAACAGTAGAGTGGTCATAGTTATTCGTAATCTAAAGTCTGCTTAGCGTGTGCTCCTTTAAATGTTTGCAGTTCAAACTCGTTTCGTTTCTGACGTTAAGTAATTTTTCTTTATCTTTAAATTTAACAATTTCAAGTTTCTCACCCAGGCATAGGAAACAGGGTGATTAGAGTGATTTACATGCTTTCGCCCTTCTTATTATGCTCCATCTAATTATTGGTTTTTTTTCTCGTCTATCAATTTCCAGAAGTGTCTGGACAGCGAAGTGTTACTATATTTCTTATTTCTGAAGGATAATTTATGTGTGTAATACCTATCTTTAAAACTTCTTGACGTGCTTCCTATATAGAACTTACTATCGTCTGGATTTTCAAGAGCGTAGATTTCCGCCCGATATATTACCGATGCGGTGACGCAATCTTTTTGTAAGGGATATTCATCCTGTCTTTGACAGTTACAATTGTTAGTTGTAGGATTACCTTCAATATCACTATTAGTATCATTCCTTTTAAGTATTTTATTGTTATGTTTTTTTATTATTCTTTCTATGCTGTCTGTACAGCTATAACTTAGTTTTAATGTATTCTTATTAAATAGCTTATGGAGTGTGTTACCAGGTGGGAAGTGTTTGTTTATAAGTTGTAGAAATTTGTTACCAATTTTTGTTTTAACATCATATCGAATGGGGGTGTAAACCAGATTATTTTCCTGCCTCTGTTTCTAGAGTTGCTAGCATTTGTAGTTGTATTTTTATATTTTATATCGGCATTTACGTACCCGCTATTCTTTAAGGCAGTGTAGTAAATATTTTTATAATTGTTAAACGTTGTTTCGTCCGATGAGTTATTGCTAATTCTACTTTCTATTGACTTGGGTATGTGTTTAATTATTGAAAGAGGGTGGTTTGATTGTGGATGTACGTATATGGGGCTGGAGTTTTCTTTCATGAAGAGTTTATATTTGTTTTCAGTTAGGTTAAACGTAACATCCATCTTAAGCTCTAGTGTATTCATTTCTTTATGGATTATCTTTCTTATCTTGTCGCATTTAGCGCTAGTAGATTCCTTGACTACCATTAGGCCATCATCCCTATATAAACCTATATCCCCTATATCTACGTTATTATTCATGGTAATTTTTTGTAATATATATAGTCCTACTAGATTAGATGCCTAAGCTGAGTAAAAAGGTAATCCGATACCAATTCATAAGAAATAGAAAGAATAACCAATCCCAAACAAGGATTTATTCTGAAAAAATCTGCAAACCCATCTCATTACTCTGAATCCTTGGTCTGATGAGGTTGGCTCTCTGCGAAGAGTGCAACCGAAACATGTATGCACATATGTAACCAATAATGTTTGTATAAATAAAAATGTATACTTATAAACAGCTCTACTTGTTATTGAGCACTTTTTATAAACACTTGAGTTTCAACGGATTTACATCTACAGAAACTAATACAATACATGTACTATATATATATATATATATATATATATATATATTAGCCATAATTTATAATTAACTAAATAAGGCAACAATATGCTTCTTAGCTACCTATGTATTTCTCTCGCCTTTAAGGCCTTTGTGAGCATTTAGAGAAATAGTGCCCCTATCTTTATAGCGTCGTCATCTAATTTACATAGTGTGTATGCACGCACCACAACACGTACGTAAATTAGATGGAAAAATAATAAGTCTTTTTACTCCTATATAGGAATAATAAAGAAACTACTACTACTTCTGCTGCTACTACTACTACTATTACTACTACTACTAATAATAATAATAATAATAATAATAATAATAATAATAATAATAATAATAATAATAATAATAATAATAAGCAAATACACGGAACTTGCCAGAGAAATGAAAGGGATATGGAGCATGAAGAAAGTCAATATAATACCAACAATCGTAGGAGCACTAGGAACAGTCCCAAAACAACTGGATAAAAGACTGGGAGAAATTGGAATCAAACGGATCAGTAAGACCATACAAAAGACGGCAATGATCAAAACAGCTGCAATCTTAAGGAAGATCCTCGAATGCGGAAACCAACCTGCATAAGCTACGAACGGTAATCAGTCACATGGAAGTTACAATAGGGGAAAAAAGGAGGAAGAACATCACCGCACGAACCAAGGAACAGAAACTGCAAGGAATATCATAAGCTGCCCCACCTCCCAAAATATGATTGCACTGGCCTCGGCTGACACCACACAAAATTGTGTAGAGGGTCAAAGAGGATGGGAAGTCCGAGGAGAGAAAGCACTAACCAGACCTCCACTGGAAGAGTGCGGAGAGTGCTAGGACCTTGGATAGGCTTATTGCCACCAAATTCCCAGGGGAGACCAATGGTCGTTGCCAGCGAGAAATCAATGGTAAGCGGCTGATGCGATACCGCAAGGTCATTTGCTGTGGCTATCGAAAAGAAGTGGATAGTACTGGAAATCATTCAGAACCCAGAGAACACCACTGGTTGTTGTCGGTGAGCAATCACTTATGATGACTAGTGTGATGACTCTAAGTGAGCAGAAATAATAATAATAATAATAATAATAATAATAATAATAATAATAATAATAATAATAACTAGTGGAACCCGTGTAAATTACACGAAATTATGTTTTCAGTACGGGTCCTAATGTAACAACGCTTGCTTTATTATGAGCTCCCCCTCCTTCTGGATAAGAGTGAAATAATTTGTTAAAATAGTAATTCGTGTACGATGGACACTGCGCATATCTACTAAAAAAGGTTGATATGCCATCCGTTCAAAAAAAAATAAAATAAAATAATACTGGCCCCTTCTACAACCAAAAAGGAAATAAATGGTTTTCACGTTTTAAGAAATACCAATGATACGTTAACTGCTTAAAAAGTAGGGTAATTAAATAGACAAAGGCCTTAAAAACACCAAAATAAAAAAAAAATAGTTTTAAGTTTTGAGGAACACAAAAAAGTCCTTTTTAACCAGGTGATAAAAAAATGTATTGTTTCTTCCCCTTCCCCTCGAAATGTAGAAAAAAAATCTTAGAGGTTGGTTGGGATCGAACTATAAACCAGTCGGGCCGAAGTCAAAAATACTACATCGCTAACGGTTGCACCAAATGGAAATAATTGAAAATGTTTCAAAACTTATGCTAGTTGCATGTTTTTCAAAATATAGGTGCGGCACGCATGCGCAGACCTTTTGCCGGAAGCGTGACACACGAACACACACGCTATCGTATTAATATATAGATAATAATAATAAAAATGATAATAATATTAATAATGATGATGATGATGATGATGATGATGATGATGATGATGATGATTATCAACATAATAATAATAATAATAATAATAATGATGATGATAATAATAATAATAATAATAATAATAATAATAATAATAATAATAATAATAATAATAACAAGCCGCGCATGTGTGGTCCCCCTCTGTATGTGACTCGATGTGGCGAGTGTAAAATGCAATAAATTTGGGCAATTTGGGGCATTTTTGACTTCCCATTGTACCCCCTGGGGGCGCGAACCAGAATTTTTCTGAGGTCAAGGATGCTCATTTTATATCCTAACAATTCCCTCTACATTTTGGCCAAGTTTCAGAAAAATTGAATAGATGGATCAAACGTTATGGGAGAAAAGGGTCATTTTTTGCCATTTTGGGGGCTTTTGACCCCCTGGGGGCGCGAACCAGATTTTTTCCAAGGTCAGCGATACTTATTTTCTATTAGGAACAATTGCCTCCATATTTTGGCCAAGTTTTAGAGAAATTGAATGGATGGATGAAAAGTTATGGGGCAAAAAATGTCATGTTTTGCCATTTCGGGGCCTTTTGACCCCCTGGGGAGCTAACCAAATTTATTTTCAAGAATCGGAGAATGTCACTTTGTAACCTGACCAAAGTTACAACTTCATGCAAAATTTCAGAGAAATTCAATGGATGGTTGTGGAGAAAAATCCGGACGGACGGACAGACGGACAGACGGACAGACGGAAATGCCTCAAAACATAGGTACCCCGATTTTATAAATCGGGGGACCAATAATGATGATAATTATGATGATAATAATAATGATGATGATAATAATGATGATGATGATGATGATGATGATGATGATGATGATGATGATGATGATGATGATGATGATGATGATGATGATGATCATAATCATAATAATAATAATAATAATAATAATAATAATAATAATAATAATAATAATAATGATGATGATGACTTAGGTATCCAACTATCTCTTAACGATTAATCTATAAATATCTCGTGGCTCTTAATAGACTGCAAATCTTCGATGCCCCCCCCCCCGGTTTTGTTAAAAGCTCCTTCGACCGTTCCTTTATACCCGATATGAATTCGTTTGAGAAGGTCACTTCGAAGCGGCCGCCTCAATCAAACCCCACCTACACGGAAGATGTGACAGTCTCCCCCTCAAAGTTAAGTCTTTTTCCTGTTTCGCCAGTTTGAATGTATTTAGCATTTTACTAATCTCAAACAATGCTAATATTTTTCACCCTGTAATCCAATGCTTTTTCTTCTTTTTTTTTTCTTTTTTTTAAAGTTTTATTTCTCTTTTCTTTTTCTTATTTATGTATCTTTATGCTTTTTAATATTTATTTTTATTCAATTTTATTCTATTCCCTTTTATCCCTCACTTAGGTATCCAACTATCTCTTAGCGATTAATCTATAAATATCTCGTGGCTCTTAATAGGCTGCAAATCTTCGATGCCCCCCCCCCCCGGTTCTGTTAAAAGCTCCCTCGACAGCTCCTTAGTACCCGATGATAATAATAATAATAAAGAGGTTTGTTGCTCAAACTTCTGGATAAAAACCGGCCCCTAATTAACATAATTAAGTCTTAATTAACGAAGAATCCGTAGAAGCGGAAATCGAACCCCCCATCTCCTAGCACTACAATCAAGAATACATCGGTAATACACAAGCAGAAAAGTGGAGGGGAACCTATCGTCTTCCTGCATCTGCTACCATGGAGTAGCCAAGAAAACTTATACTTATGTCCTTGTATAACATATATATATATATATATATATTTATTTTTTATTTTTTTTTCTGTGTGGTAGTGCATAATATCACTCATTAAAATGAATGCGACAACCACTATCCCTGTGACAGGACCACAGGAAGAATAAACCTGGGCCTGGTGTGGCCACACACACCAAAAATATGAATAATGCACAATAATATCAATACAAGCCGTGGGACTCAGGAGAAAGACCTGAGTGTCATGATGGGCAGGTGTTCCCTCGTTAGCCAACATGGGGGACCCGGTCCGCATCCTGCAAATGTTGGCCCTCCTCATTTCAGAAACAAGACAACGGACAAGAACCCGGTAAGTAACCTCTCTGATTCCAGGTATGACAAGGACACAGACCAGAGACAAGAAAACCAGAGCAAAAACAGCAAACTGAAAACATATAGAAAAAAATGGACCACGAAAGAGAACAGACTGGTGATGTAGTGCTATTATGAAAGCCGCTACCCTACAGAAAGAGGCTACCGAAAACGAATGAAACATCTCTGGGACATTGCTAGTGACTACCACACAACGGAACAAAGGATAGCAGATCAAGCAAGACAGATCCTCAAGCGAGGATGGTTCTCGGAGATGGAACTGACGGAAATCAGACAGAAGGCTAATGGCGAAACGGAGCAAGAAACACCACCAAAGGAGAGACCACAGGAAGAGGACGGGCAAAACATACACACTGAAACTGAAGAGATTGAAGACTACGGAATCACAGAACCAGGTGAGATAGAAGACTGCAGAACCACAGAACCTGCTGAGATAGAACTCAACGAAAAAGAAGCAAGTGAAGTGGAGAACATTAGACGATACATGTTAGAAAACAAAACAAAACTCCCATCTCTCAGGAATGAAGTAGCGAAGAAGTTACAAGCAGAAACAGAAAGAATAAACAGACTCCTCACACACATCCCAACAGAAACTATTACAGACCTAAACAACCTGATATATGCAGGGGCAAAATCGGTAAGTATGAAACTAAGAAACGAAGAGAATGGACAAAAGAGAGGACCGACAAAACCTGGATGGGAAATCAGACTGAAAACCCAGATCACCAAACTTCAGAAAGAAGCTAAAACCGTGAACAGAAAGAAGGAAGACATGAAACGATTAAGAAACAAAAATCAGAAACGCAAGGAAAAACTAAATGAGAAACATGAAGAAATAAAACAAAGTATAACAGCAATAGAAGGAAGACTGAGACGATACAGGTACAAATCAGAACAGAGCAAACAGAACAGGACCTTTGAAAACAATGAAAGCCAGTTCTACAAAAACGTAAATGGAGAAAAAACAACAACAGAGCAACCGAACCCAACAGAAGCAAAACAATTCTGGAGCAAGATATGGGAAAAACCAAAAAAGCACAACAAGAATGCCCAATGGTTGAAAAACATGAAAGATGAACTGCAGGAAATCGAAGAAGGAACCGAAACAGAAATCAACAAAGAACCGATCAAGAAAACCCTAAGAAAAATGGCAAACTGGAAAGCACCAGGCCACGATGGAATACATGCATACTGGTTTAAAAAATTCACGACCCTGCATGAAAGAATAGCGCAGAAACTGAGTGGATGTATCCGCAAAACAGACGTACCAGAATGGATGATGGAAGGAAGAACAACACTAATACAAAAAGACCCCAAAAAGGGAAGACCCCCAGCAACTACAGACCGATAACATGTCTACCAATAATGTGGAAAATTCTCACAGCACAACTGAGAGAAAAAATCTACCAATCCCTGGACAAACGTGGACTGCTCCCCGAGAAACAAAAAGGATGCCGGAAAGGACAAAGAGGGGAACATGATCTACTATACATTGATCAAAAGACCCTGAAGGAGGTGAAGAGCAGACAAAAGAACATAACCATGGCATGGATTGACTACAAGAAAGCCTACGACAGAATCACCCAAACATGGATAATTGAATGCTTAAAAATATACAAGATACCAGACAGGACTATTAATCTCATCCAGAAAGCAATGGAAACATGGAGACTAAAACTGACAGCCGGAGGACAATACCTGTCTGAGATAAAAATATAGAGAGGCATTTTTCAAGGAGACTCTCTATCACCACTACTGTTTATAATAGCCATGATGCCACTCAACTACATACTCAGAAAGTGTGATGCCGGATACAGGTTTACGGATACAGAACAAAGAATAAACCGCCTGATGTACATGGATGACCTTAAACTGTTTGCAAAAAACAAAAAAGAACTGGAAAAGCTGATAAACACAACCAGGATATTCAGCCAGGATATCCAAATGGAGTTTGGAATAGAAAAATGTGCACTGCTAGAGATCAAAAGAGGAAAACTGGAGACGACAGAAGGTATAGAACTCCCCAACCAAGAGGAGATGCGGGTGCTAGGAGAACAAGATAGTTATAAATACCTGGGAAATCTGGAAGCAGACACAATCAAATCTAAAGAAATGAAAGAGAAGATTGGAAAAGAATATCTACGAAGAACAAGGAAACTCTTAGAGACTAAACTATATAGCAGAAACCTAGTAAAAGGGATAAACACATGGGCTGTATCACTAATAAGATACTCTGGACCATTCATAGGCTGGACCAAAGAAGAACTCAGGCACCTTGACCAAAGGACTAGAAAACTAATGACTATGCACAATGCATTGCACCCAAAAGACGATACGGACAGACTCTACATGAAAAGAAATGAAGGAGGTAGAGGACTGGTAAGTATAGAAGACTGTGTGGAAGACACCAAAAAAGAGCTGGAGAAATATGTAACCCAGAACACGGAAAGACTGATCACCACAGCAAGAGACACCAGCCCAACAAACAACTCTGGAAGCACTGAACCTAGAAACAAAAAGACAAGAAAGGAAAAGTGGGAAGAAAAACAACTACATGGACGCTTTATAAGACTCACAAGCGATGAAGCCGATGAAAACAGCTGGGCATGGCTAAGAAAAGGACACCTGAACAGAGAAACGGAATCTCTGCTGACGGCCGCACAGAACAATGCGATTAGGACAAACTTTATTAAAGCGAAGATAGATAAAACCCAGGAAAACAGCAAATGCCGATTGTGTGGACAAAGAGACGAAACGATAAATCATATAATAAGTGAATGCAGCAAGCTAGCACAAAGGGAATACAAGAACAGACATGACAGCGTGGGGAAAGAAGTACACCGGGAAATGTGCAAACAACTGAATTTCGAATATGCAAAAAAAACGTACAAACACAAACCAGAAACTGTACTAGAATACGAAAAACACAAAATCATATGGGATATGAATGTACAAACAGACAAACCTATAACAGCAAGGAGACCGGATATGATAATAATCAACAAGGAAGAAAAATCCTGCAAAATCGTGGACTTTGCCGTTCCCGCAGACCACAGAGTGAAGATCAAAGAGACGGAAAAAAGAAGCAAATGTACTGAACTTGCCAGAGAATTGAAAGGAATATGGAACATGGAGAAAGTCAGTATAACACCAATAATCATAGGAGCACTAGGAACAGTCCCCAAAAACATGGAGAAAAGACTAGGAGAAATAGGAATCAAAGGGATAACTAAGACCATACAAAGGACAGTAATGATCAAAACAGCTACAATCCTGAGAAATGTCCTCGAATGCGGAAACCAACCCACATAAGCAACGAATGGAGAACAAACACATGGAAGCACAAAACAACAGAACCGGGGAAAATACAACCGCACGAGAGAGGCGCAAGCATAGGCTGACGCCACGAAAATTATGGACAGAGGGTCGAGGAGGGAAAGCGCAAAGCAGACCTCCACTGGAAGAGCGCGGACAGCTCTGGGACCTTGGGAAGGCTTGTTGCCACTCGGGCCCCAGAGGGGACCAATGGCCCTTATCAGCGGGAAATCGTTGGTAGGTGGCTGTTGCGATTACCGCAAGGTCATCAGCGGTGATGAACGAAAAGAGGTGGAGCATACTGGAAGTCTGAGGAGACTTGTTGTCACTCAGACTCCAGGGAATACCACAGGTTGTCGGCAGTGGGTGATCACTGACGATGACCAGTGTGATAACTCCTAGTGAGTAAATAATAATGATAATAATAATAATGATAATAATAATGATAATAATAATGATAATAATAATTATAATAATAATAATAATTCCGATGATGATGATAATAATAATAATAATAATAATAATAATAATAATAATAATAATAATAAAGATAATAATAATGATAATAATAATGATAATAATAATAATGATAATAATAATAATAATGATGAAGATGATAATAATAATAACAATAATAATAATAATAATAATAATAATTACGATGATGATGATAATAATAATAATAATAATAATAATAATAATAATAATAATGATAATGATAATGATAATAATAATGATAATAATGATAATAATAATAATAAAATAATGATAATAATGATAATAATAATAATGATAATAATGATAATAATAATGATAATAAAATAATGATAATAATAATAATAATAATAATAATAATAATAATAATAATGATAATAATAATAGTAATAATAATAATGATGATGATGATGATGATGATGATAATAATAATAATAATAATAATAATAATAAGAAGAAGAAGAAGAAGAAGAAGAAGAAGAAGAAGAAGAAGAACTAGCCAGAGAACTGAAAGGAATATGGAGCATGAAGAAAGTTAGTATAATACTAATAATCGTAGGAGCACTAGGAACAATCCCCCAAAACCTGGAGAAAAGACTGGGAGAAATTGGAATCAAAGGGACCATCGAAACCATACAAAGGACGACAATGATCAAAACAGCTGCAATCTTAAGGAAAATCCTCGAATGCGGAAACCAACACACATAAGCTACAAAGGCTAACCAGTCACAAGGAATTTACAATAGGGAGAAAACAAAACCACACGAAGAACACCACAACAAGAGCCAAGGAACAGAAACTGCAAGAAACAGCACTTCATAATCCCCCCCCCCCCAATAAATTACACCGGCCTTAGCTATCACTACACAAAAATGAACCAAAGAAACAGAAATTACAAGAAACACTATAAGCTCCTCCCTCTAACCCCCCCCCCCCCAAAAAAAAATAAAAAGAATTAAAAAAAATTTTTTTTTAAATAAGGAAAGAGAAAAGGAAAAAATTAAGGAATTTTTATTTTAAAAATTTTTTTAAATTATTTTATTTATATATATATATATATATATATATATATATATATATATATATGTATATATATATATAATTTTTTTTTTTTAAATGGTGCCGGCATAGGCTGACACCAGACAAAATATTTGTAGAGGGTCGCGGAGGATGGGAAGACCGAGGAGGGACAGCACAAACCAGACCATCACTGGAAAAGTGCAGAGAATGCTGGGACCTTGGGGAGGCTTATTGCCACCCAAATCCCAGAGACGACCAATCGTCCTTACCAGCGAGAAATCAATGGTAAGAGGCGGTTGCGATACCGCATCGTTATCGAAAAGAGGTGAAGAATACTGGAAATCTGGGGAGGCTGTTGTCACTCAGACTCCAGGAAATACCACTGGTTGTTGTCGGTGAGCAATCACTGACGATGATCTGTGTGAGAACTCCTAGTGAGTACAAATAATAATAAAAGTTATATTATTACAATGAAATGATATTAATTCCTACAATGCACCGATCTTTTAAAAAATAAATATAAGATTCGTCTCGTCGAATTTAAATGCCATTTTACTTAATTTAATGGTCTCAAATCCACAGTCAACCTTGTCTTTCATTGTAATAATATGATCGCGTTTTTCTTTAAGTCAACTGTTAAGGAGTTAAACAATAACTAGAAACATTATTTTCTACTCTCGTTGATTTTCAATAAATGAAAATGTAGAAAGAAAAAATATCTCCTTAAAAGTTAATTATAATTAATAAATGGAATAAAGGGAGATCGTAGATTCGAGACGATTTTTCGATTGTGTAGGTGTAAGCGTCCGAAATTCACCTTTTAATTTGGTACCGTGCTGCTCCGTGAGCACCGATTTTTACCCCTTACGATCAACTGTTGCTATGTGAGTACTTTTCTTAAGATTGACAAAACAAAAAAGTATCATCTTTAATATTTCTTACACACTAGGAGTTCATACCAGTGATCGCTCACTAACAACAACTCTCCCCACATTTTCTAGTATTATCCGCTTCTTTCGACTATTGCGCAATTCACGTTACCTTCTCGCGACAACCGTTTACTATTGAACGCTCGCTATTAACGGCTGTTGGCTTTCTTAGGGATTTGAGTGAACATTCATCCTCTTCACGATTCCAGTATTTTCCGCGACCTACCAGTGGAGGTCTGAATGGTGCTTTTTTTCTTGGTGATATTGCTGTTATTGCGTTTTTTTGTGGGGGGGGGGGGGCGGGGGAAAGAGTTGGTGTATTAAAAAGATGTACTTACGGTGAACGCATTTCGGTGGAGAGTATCTACGACTTCTGTACCTCTCTGCAAATTCTTCAGTCTAATGAACGATTGCTTATTGGAATGCATTTGTATATTATATATAATATTTGTATATGTATATATAAATGTGCACAGGTGTCGACAAAATGTTATCCTTTCTCTTCGTTAACGAATTTTACTATGCGACTTCGTTTCATGCGCAACGCACTTGTTTAACGCGATTTCTTTTTATGTCTCTTGTCAATTCAGTGTAAAATACACAAGTACACCTTTCCTATCTTCACACACACACACACACACACACACACACACACACACACACACACACACACACACACATATATATATATATATATATATATATATATATATATATATATATATATATATATATATATATATCGCTGAATCGACTAATCAATCCTTAATACTCTGCCCGCCACCTATTACCCAATTTTGTAGATTACATTTTTTAATTCGTTTAGCGTTGTGAGTTTCTGTGTATATTTTGTGTATGGGCGCGATTTATGTATGTGCGTGTTTTGTGTGTACGTGTATTTTGTGTGTGTGTGTGTGTGTGTGTGTGTGTGTGTGTGTGTGTGTGTGTGTACGTGTATTTTGTGTGTGTGTGTGTGTGTTCATATCTGTTTTGTTTTCTAGCGTGTCTGACTGTGCTTATTGCCTAATCACAACCAACGCGGCCTAACACTAAACCCTAACCCTAACCCGGCCACATAAGAAATATGAATATTCACTATAACTAGGTGTGACGCGTGAAAAAAAAACTAAACATTTGTCAGGGTAGGGTATAAATAATAAAGACTTTTGAAAAAAACAACAAAAACATTTGTCAGGGTAGGGTATAAATAATAAAGACTTTTGAAAAAAACAACAAAAACATTTGTCAGGGTAGGGTATAAATAATAAAGACTTTTGAAAAAAACAACAAAAACATTTGTCAGGGTAGGGTATAAATAATAAAGACTTTTGAAAAAAACAACAAAAACATTTGTCAGGGTAGGGTATAAATAATAAAGACTTTTGAAAAAAACAACAAAAAAAAAGTGACAATATCCGTAAAATTAACTCAAAATATCACTTTAAATAGTAATTCAATTTTATGTATTTAATATAGTTTTAAAAAAACTGTTGATGATATGACGTTTTATGTTTCAAAGATTTCAACGAAAGGAAATATTTGTTTATTTTTAATTTGTTAACAATATGAGCTCGCGTTGTTTAGCCAAAATGCTCATGTGGCCGGCGTTTCTTTCTTTGCGGCTTTTACTCTCGTCTCTCTCTCTCTCTCCCTCTCTCTCTCCCTCTCTCTCTCTCTCTCCCTCTCTCTCTCTCTCTCTCTCTGTTTCTTTTTCATCTTCATCGTTACACCTCCGCCAATTTCCGTATCTTAATATCAAGTTGCCGTACTAACTTTTTAACCGGAAGTGTGCTTCTCTCTCTCCCTGTTCTTCATACCAATTTGAACCTATCGTGGCCCGAGGAATCACTCACTGTTGTATTCTGGGGGACTCGGCAGTAAATGTAGTCCGATGCCATAAGAGTTGCATTCGTTTTGACTAGTTTCTCTGTGAATCGTTCTCTGTCCACGTTGTGTTTTAAGATCCGCAAAACTTTGGTATTTTGCAGCTAGTCGGGATCCTAAGTTCGTAGCCGGTCTGCAACTCCTGTTTGCTTTGATTCGAGACGGTGTTGTCTCAATCCAAGGATGGGCTCATTTGTTGTGCTGTTGCCAGAAGACTGTGAGCAAGCAAGCTGGAATAAATGTTTGCATACAAAAATGACAAAGACATTTTTGTCTTAAAAGAAATATACTTTATTTTAACTTAACTAACACTGTGGACCCATTCTCTAACCAAGAGATACAATTAGGCTAAGTGCTTCAAATTTTACATCTTTCAGTGTTTGTGTTCCAGCTCATACTAATGTTTCCACCTCAGAAAAACCTCTCATACAAATCACATGCAAGTATTTAGCTACTTTATAAAATATTTTTAAGTGATTGATTTCAGATTCTTTTGTCTGAACTTTGTTTTTGATGATAATATTTATATGCGTCCTAATTTCTTTATGAAAAACTCTGTTTGTCTGTCAGGCTTAAGTTTGAAATAATGAAATGAATTAATGGAATCCATTTACATTTTTTTATGAATTAAACCTTTTAAAATGAATTTATAATAATTTCAGGTAATTATTTTTTTTTCACTTTTTTCAATTGTATTGTATTTTGTCAGTGATATTAGACTTGGGTGTATGAAAATAATGTTGAATATGAACCAATCATGACACAAATCTGAGACCATTTTCTAACGAATTACAAACCAAATAGGGATCTGAACCTATTGTGGCCCGGGGGGGGGGTCACTTAGTGTTGTATTCTGGGTGGCTCGTTACTAAATATAGTCGGATACCACGAGAATTGCATGCGTTCAGACTAGTTGCTTTGTTAATCGTTCTTTGCCAATGCTATGTTCCACAAAGATCCACAAAACTTTGGTATTGTTGGAGTTAGTCAGGAACTTGGATAGGTGGCTTGTCGCAATTTCCTCTCTGCTTTTGGTTCAAGAAAGCGATGTCCTAATCCAAGAACAAGCCTCTTCATTGAAAAGTTGTCACGGTAGGGAATAAATAATTAAGACTTTTGAAGAAAAAAAACGGTGATAAAATTAACTAAAAATAGTTTGTAAATTGCCATTCTATTATTTGTATTTAATATAGAAAACTGTTGATGAGATGACTTCGCATGTTTCAAAGATTTCAATGAAGGGAAATATTTGTTTATTTTTAATCTGTTAGTAATATTAGCTTGTGTTTTTCAGTGAAAATGTCTATGTGACCAGCGTTCTTTCCTTTTTGGCTCCTACTTATCTTCTTCATCGCTTCATTTCCTCTCACTTCCGTTTCTTCATATCAAAATCCCCTGTACTAACTCTTGAACCGGAAGTGTGCTTCTCCCACTTCTCGCTCTTCATACAAATGTGAACCTATCGATCGTGGCTGGCCAGGGGAGTTACTCACTGTTGTATTCTGGGTGACTCGGCACTAAATGTAGTCCGATGCCACGGGGATTGCGTGCGTTCGGACTAGTTGCTCTGTAAATCGTTCTCCGCACACATTACGTAAAAAAAAATCCGCAAAACTTTGGTATTGACGTAACTGGTCAGGAACTTGGATAAGTGGCTATTCAGTATTTGCTCACTGCTTTTGTTCGAGAATGCGTTGTCTCAATCGTTTGTTGTGCTGTGTCTGATAGGCTGTGAGAAGCCGTTCTGGAATAAATATTTGCAGACAAAAATATCAACGAGATTTTTGTCTTTAAAATACTTTATTATACTTAACTAACACTTTGAGTCCATTACTTAACTAAGTTTAGGCTGAGAACCTCAAATCTTTCAACACTTCAGTGTCTGTGTCCCAAGCTCGTATTAAATTTGTCATCCCCTAAATATATCTCATACATAAAACCACTTCTAGCCCACGTCATATGACCAACCCAACAACATATAGGCAAGTAGGGATTCCTTACGCTTAACATTGCTAAAAGTTTATATATAAAACCCAACACTCAAACATGAGCCTTGTTTAACACTAAATTTCGATAGATGCCGGTGTGAATATTTGATACCTGTGAAATTTAGAATTTGTCGAAAAGGCCTCAAAACGCATAGTACACCTATACATATCTCCTACCGCCATTTATATATTATATACCACAAGAAATATAATACTCTAACCTTACAACAACAAATAATACATAGCCAAAATAAGAGCAGACAGAACCAATGTTTCAATGTCCTTATACAATAATAAAGAAACTAATAGCTACATAGGTGCTACTATTATCTACTAAACCTGGTTTTGAAATAAATCGTATTTACTAAACTACTATAGATCATTCAGTTTTTCCTCATATTTTCTATCTCTCTCTCTCTCTCTCTCACCTATATCTCTCTCACCTATATCTCTCTCACCTATATCTCTCTTTCTCTCTCACCTATATATATCTCTCTCACCTATATCTCTCTCTCACCTATCTCTCTCTCTCACCTATATATCTCTCTTTCTCTCTCTCTCTTTCTCTCTCTCTCTCTTTCTCTCTCTCTCTCTCTCTCTCTCTTTCTCACCTATATCTCTCTCTTTCTCTCTCCTTGCTTAACTTTTTTCTTCTCCTCTCTTCCAATATGATCACTTTTATAAACTTGAAACTAAGATTAGAATAATTTGAAAACAAACGAAATGTTCAACTGACGTTAATAAGTTCTGCTCCAGAAATTACTGACACGTTTGTATAAAAAAAAGTCAACACCAAAACGAATTTTTAGTTTAGCTTCTTTATAAAAATAGACTCCAAACAACTGAGGTCATAAGATGATCGGGCAATTTTAATAATTTAAAATAATGATTACCAAAAAGGCATGTTAATACTTTGGTTCAAATAATTCTTACAATACTTCGTCGAAAATTTGTGAGATGAAAATAGCTGTTCAGAAGGTCTTTTATTCTTTTTTAATCAAAAATAATGTTAAACACTCTTGAAGGCAGTTTTACAACGTTAATACCACTCAAAAACATTGTATATGTATATTTAATAAAACGTTACGAAATATGATACATCGTATTTAATGGGAAGGTCGGTTATCAAATATTTATATATGTACTCCGGCCAGCGTTAATAGCTTGCTAATAAAATTTAAAAAATTGTCAATTTCCTGTGAATCGATTTCTAAAACATTTTACAAAATATCTGGCACGTTTTAGCAACATCGTTGTGTCGTTTTATATTGTGCTCTGCATCGATGTTCGCTATTAGGGTGAGGATTAGGGTTAACGCTTTTTTTTTATTTTAAGGTGACCGATGATAATAGATTTCGTAGTTGCGCATATAATAATGTTGCATTGAAAAGCCCTAATCGAAGATTAAAAAAGCAGTTATAATGAAAGAATCTGCTAAAAGTACTTCTGACGACACTACCTCCCCTAAAAGAGGTTGCGATTGAAAAGATTCTGGACGGACCCATCATCAAGGAATAAACGACCAGATGTTAGGATTTCCACGACTTTCATTGATAGGGATTTGAGGAATATAGACCACATGAGAAATTAAGTAAATCCATTTTCGCGCTAGCTGGTCGTCCGGATGTATCGAAATGCACGAGGAATGCCATTCTTCCATGAAAGTTCAGCTGAAAATAGTCCCTCTTACGCTTCGACGCAAATGTTTGATAATGGAACAATCAAGAAAATATTTAAAGGTGGCGCGTTCTTTGTACTGATAGTACGAGGGCGATTCTTATTATGTGATTTACCGTTGCGTCTCTTTGTCCACAGAGTCTACATTCACTGTTTTCCTGTGTTTTGTCTATTTTAGCTTTGATATAATTAGTCCTAATCGCATTGTTCTGTGCAGCTGTCATTAGCAATTCCGTTTCTCTGCTTAGGTGTCCTTTTCGTAGCCAGGTCTAGGTGTTTTCTCTTGTCATTCTTAGGAATCGTTCATGTAACTGCTTCTTATCCCAGTTTGCTCTGGTGATACCAGATCAGGCTGCCCTGTAGCTCCCTGAGACGAAATTCACCTACATTGACGGTTTTTTTTTTTGTTTTTTTTTGTAAAACTTAATTATGTTCTACAAAACCAAAAACAAAAACAACAACCCCTCTCCCTTTCTCCCTCCCCTTTTTTATTTTATTTTTCCTACCCTACTCCCGGTCCTGGATATGACCTTAAACTACATCCGATGGTGAGATCCGGCTTACGGACTTTGGGGAATGTGGAGCCTCCTCTTAATTACCATTGCTCCCAGGTCCACCCTGACCCGGAGTGGTAGTACCTGTTAGGGTCCCAACTATGGGTTAAATAGAAACAGATATTAAAAGGGGAAAGAAACAAACAAGAGAAGAAAACAAATATACTTTAACAACCAAACCAAACACCATCAATAAATATTTGAACATATAAAGAACTTGAAGCATAAAAACTTTCACCAAAATGACTGCATTCAGCATTAAATAACCTGAAAAGGGTTGATATGCCGTAAAACAAAACAACCAAAACAACCAGTTTGCTTTCCTCGTATTTTCGTTTCTTGTTCCTATCAGGTATTCTTTTCCAATCTTTTCTTTTATTCTTGTCGAGTTGATGATGTCAGCCTCCAAACCCCTCAATATTTGTAGGTATCATGTTCGCTAAGTGCTCTCATTTCCTCTTGGTTGGGCAGTCTACAGTTTTCCCCGTTTCATCTCTAGCAGTGCATACGTTTCTGTACTCTTATACATGACGCACCATGCTTCCGTGACTTCGCGTCGTAAACGTTCGGGCAGGTTACGAAAGCGTCCGAGACTTGACGAGGCGAAACAAGGCGAAAACTGCCAAACGCTAAATAGAAACTGGCAGCCGATAAATTACGAAGAAAATGCAACATAAAAATAAAGAACGAACAAACAACTGTTACTAATTCGATGGTTATCTTTTGTTTTTGTTTTTGTCAAAGGAACCATTGTTAATCAAATGTTTTTAAGTCACGGAAACATGATGCGTCATCTATAAGAGTACCACATCGACAAGCAGAAGAGGAGTTAGGGTTGAAACTCAACGGGCTGACAGAGATTATAGAAATTCATTTTTTGTTATTAAACGCGATCAATTTCTTCCAAAAGTTATCGGCGGCTTGCTGTAGCCTGTTTGTCTAATGCCGGCTGCAACCTGATTGGTTAATAGTTTCGTCAACTCGGGCGCTTCCGATACCTGCTCGAATGTTTTCCATTCCTAATCCAATTTGAATGTCCTGGCTGAAGATTTTGGTCTTGTTTACTAACTTTTCTTGTTCTTGTTTGTTCTTTGCAAATAGCTTCAGGTCGTCCATACGCATGAAGTCGTTTATTCTTTGTGTTATGTCTTTAAATTAGTATCCGGCATCACATTTCCTGGGTATGTTATTGAGTAGCATCAAGGCTATGAGAAACAGTAGTGGTGATAAAGAGTCTCCTTGGAAGATTCCTCTCTGTATTCTTATATCAGTCAGGTGTCGCCCCCCCCCATCTGTCAGTTCTAGTCCTCATGTTCTCATTGCTTTCTTAATTTCTTGTCAGATACTTTGTACATTCTTAAGCATTCAATTATAATTCTTGAGGGATTCTGTCGTAGGCTTTCTTGTAGTCGATCCATGCCATGGCTATGTTCTTTCTTCTGCTTCTTATTATTTTGATCTATGTATAACAGGTCATGCATCCCTCTTTTACCTTTCCAACATACTTCCTGTTCCTTGGAGAGTAGTCCACGATTATTAATCAAGTGGTAGATCTGTTTTCTCGGTTGTGCCGTCAAGATTTTCATCTGCAGTTGCTTGGGATCTTTGCCATTTCGATGGCTTTTGATATTAATGTAGTTCTTCCTTATTCATCCATTCCGTTAGTAGATGCATTTTCCCAGGTCTTGCGTTAGCTTTTCATTCAGGGTCGTTAATTTTGTAAACCATTCTCCATGAATTCCATCGTGGCCTGGTGCTTTCCAATTTGCAATTTTTCTTAGGATTATCTTGAGCGTTTTTTTTTTTTTAGTTATTTCGGTTTCTGTTCCTTCTTTAATTTCATGAAGATTATTATTATTATTATTATTATTATTATTATTATTATTATTATTATTATTATTATTATTACCATTATCATTATTATTATTATTGTTGTTGTTGTTGTTGTTGCTGCTGTTGTTGTTGTTACACACATGTGTTCTAATAAATATTTGTTATCGTTCGTGACGAGTATTTTTTGTTTTGGGGTTGCCGACAGAATTGACCACCTACCCAAGTTCGAGACTATGCTGCGTCAACACTAACATTTTGTGGATCCTTTAAACACGGCATGGGTGTAGAATGATTGACAGAGCAAACAGTAGGTACGAATGCCGTCTTCGCGGCATCAGACTATATCTAATGCCGAGATTACCCAGAATACGACATTGAGTGAATTCCACGACACAAAGTGTCACATTTGGTGCCACGATAGGGCCACGTACATACATAAAAAGTAAACAAAAAGCAGGAGTAGTCATTACGGTACACGCTATCTCTTTTGACTCATTCAATTCAAACACTTGTTACGAATAAGACGTTAACAAACGAAAGAATGACATGAAACATTAATTAATTTTATTGAACAACTTAAGACATTAAAAATAAATTTCGTGAAGATTGAGAATTAAAAATGTCCAAAAGTTTGTAGAATATGAATGTACAGAGAGTACCAAAAATGGCCTCTGAGTGAAAGGGTTGTTTTTCGTATAATAAGAAATTAAGTATGTGACCCGATCGTTTGGACGATCCTGGGAACGGCGTCCAAATGTGACCCGACCGTTTGCCTGGGAGTGTAACTTAGTGTGTCCGCGCCGTGAGGACTTTTTTGAAGGGCTATTACGTCCTGGCACGGCACACACCAGCTCTCCGGACTTAAGGATCGCTACATTCAATTAATAAGGAAGTGGTTCATACTCGGTTGGGTATTTCACAGGAATCACAGCAGTGTTATTAAGCATTACTAGGCTACGTCATAAGGCTGGCTTCATTAATTCTCTCCTGAGAATTAATCATCTGCTGGACCATCGGCTTCTGGAAATCAAGGGTTTGTAATAAGAGAACAACACATTACTTTATATATAGAAAAATATAATTTATTCATTTCCGAAGAAACATTTTTTTAAACTCGAAGAGCTCGACGTACGACACACGTCTGCCGCATCCACAGTGTAAACACCGAACTGAATTGAAACCCTCGCCGCAGAAAAAGCGAAAGGGGAGGGGTACGGAGAGAAAGACAGCAAGGAAGAGAGTGAAAATACAGACGCCATTTTTCAGAGTTTCAACCTATCTCAGTGACAGTCTGTCTTATCTCTGGCCCCATCACACACATCTGTCACTTAATTGATCTGACATCGAAGTTTAGTTTTCCAAAACATAACAGAGCTAATATGTTTGAAGGGCAGAAGGGTTACAATTCTGATCGTCTCTTAATAGGGCAGTCTAAGTCAGGCGAAAGGGCCCCTAAGTGTGGGTAATTGCAGCTCCCTCCCAAAAAGGGATAACTCGTTGTATCACAATACACATGTTTGTTTCAGCTAACTCCGTGTACGGTTACGTGAATGTAAATGAATAGGCATTAATATATGTGTTTATGTATTAGCGTGTCTGTTTTGTTAGTGAGAGAATAATGGAGGTTCATCTCGGCTGGGACCATGTACGTTTACGTAAAAAATAAATAGCATAGAATTATGAAGATGTGTGTGTGTGTGTATTAGCGTGTCTTTTTTCTTAGTGAGAATATACGTACTAAATTGTGTGCGAGAGTGTTCGCTTAACAATGTGTATATGCTGGCTCTGTTCAGTAGTCCGTGAAAGTCTCGTTATTTTTTGACTGCTTACTGAGGTGCCTTCTGCCCCAAAGGAACCCTGGAGTACGTCGTGTGCACGTCTTTTGTCTCTGGAACAAAAGATAAAAGAAAGAGTTTACGATTTTATAGTATGCACTGGAATTATATGATTGCGTGAACAAAAAAAAAACGCTGATTGGAGATTGCATCCGATAAGGAGTCGATACGTAAATACAACATTCACTGCGCTACTATTCCCAACATGCTAATTATTATGGAAGCTGTGAAAATAATGTTGTTTATAACAGACTATTCTAATATTTTTATTCTTTTCTTTATGTATTACCTTTGACTGTTAATAAACGGAGACAGAGCGAAAGAGAGCAAGAAAGAAAGAAAGAAAGAAAGAAAGAAGTAAAGAGATAAAGATAAGGAGAGAAGCGGAAGCGAGAATAATAGACGAATAGAGCAACGGTCAAAAAGTCAGAACAATTAAAATAGATGGCTTTTTTTAAACATAACTCAATCACAAAAGTCAGGAATATTTTCGTATGTATTTTGTGTAGCTAAGATATATATGAAAAGCTTTAGGGAAGCCCTTTTGATTAACTCAGCTTCAGTATAATAACATATAGAAAACCCATCCCTGAATATCACCTACGTGGTAAATGATAAAGAAGATGCATATCCTCAATGTGTCAAGTAGAAAATAAGTGAAGTCTACTTACCGCTTTAGTATACTAATATATATATGTAACGATTTACACGTTACAAAAAATATAGTTCGAACGTTCTATTAACTTCTTTTTCGTGACTCTCGGCTGTCGACTGCGCGCTTACTTTCTGTGAATTCGAGCCTACGGGTCATCCCTGGTTGTTATTTTTCCTGGAAACTGGTTTGTTCTTGCAAGCTTCCCCTTGTATTGTTCGCCCGTTTCAGAATTCATTCGTGTAACCGCTATCCGACATAAGCCCATCAATAATATAACATATAAAAAGCACTTCGTGAATATCACCTACGTAGTAAATGATAAAGAAAAGGATGGACCAATTTCTAAGTACATATCCTCAATAAGTTAAGCAGAAAATCAGTCACGTCTAATTAAATGATTCGATATGGACAGAAACGTAAATAAACTAGCTTTAGCATAATAATATATAGCAAGTACTTCCGTGAATATCACCAACGTGGTAAATAATAAAGAAAAAGATGGACCGATTTCTTAGTGCATATCCGCAATAAGTCAAGTAGAAAATCAGTCACGTCTAATTAAATGCCCCAATCTAAACAGGAACGTGAATTCACTAAACCGCAAATAAATAAAACGTAAATAAGCCACAGCTTTAGTATAATAATATATAGCAAGTACTTCCTTGAATATTACCTACGTGGTAAATAATAAAGAAAACGATTAACCGATTTCTTCGTGCATAATAAATAAAATTCAACTTAACATTAAATAAATAAATCGTAAATAAACTACACTAAAAAAATACCGACATCGCCATTAGGTTTACATGACGAAATGTAAAAAAAAAAAATGATACCCCCTTTAAAAAAAACTAGTTCATAACCTACAAAAATTAGTTAAATATCTAATATAAAAAATTAAGTCGGTCGGATTATTGAAGTGATACCCATATAGCAATGAATCTTCCGAATCGATATTTGATTCAAACTGGCCACTTCTTTTTTTATCATCCCACCATGTTGTTAAAAATAAAATAAAAACTGTTTTCGATTCAGTTTCTTTCTAAAAAGACTTGTTCCACCACGAAATGTAAAAAAAAAAACAGGCTATGGCCTACACAATAATTAATTATACTAGCAAAAATATGCGATCAGAGGTCGCATATTTTTGCTAGTGTATCACTATAAAAAGGAGAAGGTAATCATTGAGAGAATGATATCATGCCCATAGTAATCCCCCCCCCCCAAAAAAAACGGAGGAGGTAATGCCTGCTGTGATGGTATTATGAGTAACGCACATATATTACACTACCTTCACAAAGGAAGAAGTAATGCCTGTGAGGATGTTCTCATGACAACAGAATAGATACTATGCGAGCCTCTTAAAACAGGAGATAGTGCCTGGGAAAATTGTCGCATGATAATAGAACGGATACTACTACTACTATTAATTATTATGTAATTTTTAGTAATTATCGTCTGAATGAAGGATTGAACCTTCAATCAACGGAGAACTGTCGCTTAGAATTGATTGTTAATCATCGCTTTTATCCGTTGCCATAAGTGTCCAACCCTTACTACAGGCAATACCAACAAAGGATAACATAATAATTAATCGATACTTCTAGCCGGTCATAGCTGACGGAACGAGAACAATCTACCTCCGTGGATTGAATAAAGTATTCAGTTCGAAATTATGCACTTGAAGAAGGTCGGAGGTTACATCGGCCGAAACGCGAAAATAGCAACCAAGATGGAATAGCGATTGAGTATTTAAAAATAAAAATTATTTCACCCTCAGTTTTTATTTTTACTTTTCAATAAGTCATTGCTTTAGGAGTCAATTGTTATTTTTTATTTCAAGATTCCGAATGATACAAATTAGCAAAAGCTAATCAATTATGCACATACATATGTTTAAATTTAATTTCATTAAACATTCTTCGGCGCACGTTCATTTTTTCTTAAGGAAAATCCTTGAATGCGGAAACCTTTCCACATAAGCTACGTAAACTAACCAATCACATGCAAGGTGCAATAGGAAGAACACAAAATCACATAAAGATACCACAAGAGCCCAAGGAGCAGAAACTGTAAGAAATTTCATAAACTCCCCCCCCCCCAAAAAAAAGGTGATGGCAGCAGCCACGGTGGATACCACACAAAACAGTCGCGAAGGATCAAGGAGGATGGAAAGAGTGTGGGGACAGCTTGGAATTTGGGGAGGCGTATTGCCACCCAAATACCAGAGAAGACCAATGGTTGTTGCCAACGAGAAATCGATGATAAGCATCTGGTGTGATAACGCAAATTCATTTGCAGCAGTTACTGAAAGAGGTGGAGAGCACTGGAAATCTGGGGAGAGTTGTTGTCACTCAGACTCCAGGGAACACCACTGGTGATTATCAGTGAGCAATCACTGATGACTGCCTGTGTGAGAACTCCTAGTAAGTAAACATGATGATGATGATGATGATGATGATGATGATGATGATGATGATTATGATGATGATGATGATGATGCAACAGACGGCAAGACAGAAAACCAACCCACATACAATTCCTAAAAGAGATAACACTAACTTAGAATTACAGTCCTTAAAGTTACGATGATTAATATAAAAATAAGCGGCGGCGGCGGCGGCGGCGGCGGCGGCGGCGGCGGCGGCGGTGGCGGCGACGACGGCGGCGGCGGCGACGACGACGACGACGACGACGACGACGACGACAAAATGATGATGATGATGATGATGATGATGATGATGATGATGATGATGATGATGATGATGATGATGATGATGATGATGATGATGATGATGATGATAATAATAATAATAATAATAATAATAATAATAATAATAATAATAATAATAATAATAATAATAATAATAATGGACCTTGGGTTTACTTTCGGCATCCTTGTAACTCTCGCTTCCCTTATTTTGTTCTTTAGTCCACATATTCCATGAGCGATGTTTCTAAAAAAGGGGGAAGAATTGCTGTTTTCTGGATCAGAATCTATCCATCTAACACTTATTGTTGACTAGTTTTTGATGTTTTGTTTAGCTCCTTACATCAAGTGGCTTCATGCTTTGTCTGGAGCGATTTTCATTTAAAAAATTAAAATAATAATTATAATGATGATGATGATTATGATAGTGATGCTGCTGCTGATGCTGCTGCTGATGCTGCTGCTGCTGCTGCTGCTGCTGCTGCTGCTGCTGATGATGATGATGATGATGATGATGATGATGATGATGATGATGATGATGATGATGATGATGAACTCGTACATAAGAAAATATTTTACAATCATATTTATTTCTACTTCATAATGATGCAAGCCATTTGTTTTTCTTTTTATAACCGGTTTAGTTTTTAAAAATTGTCTTTCCCAAATTTATTGACAATTTTGAAGAAAAAAATCAACATATTTCAAACACATAATAACTGGATCCTTTTTCCAGTTTATTCACACTTCAAAAATAACTAAAATAATTTATTGAAGAATCGATATCAATCAAAATACGAACAGAAATGGCCCAGAATGAAATGGACGTCTTCAATGTGACACGTGGGCTTGTCTTTTGGGACACAAAAGTCAAATTCGAGGTGGAATCATTGATGAGCACACACGCATTTCTGGTCTAGAATATTAGGATTGATGAATGCAGTTGATTAGCAATATACCCAACTGCTCTTCAGGACGATGATGGCAACCTCTTTTGGGTCGATTTCTGCTTACAAAATAAAAGACAAAAAGCTGATAAATAACGGTAATTAATCTTCACATTACCTTTATTGCTAGTGAATGGGGTCAGGGTGAATGGGGTCAAGATGATTGGGTCAAAGACACCCTAAAATAAGAAAGCCTACACGATTTTTAGGCAGACAAATAAGCATCCGCTATCTTATCTAGTAATGTTTGAATTTTGACAGCTGGTGATTTCTGATAAAGATGGCCTTAACATACACACATCAGCACACACTAACACACACACACACACACACACACACGCATACTCGTTCGGAAATAAACATATTTGCAAGTATTTACTGAATTTGTCATATACAATTTGTTCTGTATTTAATTTGAAATAATTTGTGAAATACTACAACAATTTTTTAAAATAAACTCTAGCGAAGTATAATATTATATTGCCAATAACATGGTACAACAATAACAAATAAAAATTGGATAGTCAGAATCCAAGCTTGATTTGTCAACTTAAATGCTTTTTAGGTCTAACTTCAAACATCCGGCTGACAATTAATTCTATATATCTCTATTTATACAAAGTTGAGTATGCATATGCATGTTCATATATTTCTATGTATATGATTCACTCCTAAACTAATTAACCCCTAATTCTGAATTTTAGAACACAGCTTCTAGACGTAAGGGTGGGTGATGAGAGCTATATTTAGTTTAATTTAGTTGTATGCAAAGGGAGAAAAGAGGGAGTCGAAGCCTTTCGTGAAAATTCAGATATCTCAACAACAAAAAATTGAAATTTTATGGAAAGGGATTAGACATCAATTAATAAATATTCCCGACATTTTAGGTGGCATAATGTGGGAAGTACCTCCGATTTGTAAATGCAAATATTTCAGATTTACATTAAATTTGATCCATATTCATAGGACACCAATTAGTCAAGCTTACCTGAATTTCAGTTTCTTCTTAAGACTCATTAAGCTTAAGTCTTAAATTTAAGGCATTTTCAAGAATCAAAATAATGTAATGAATTTTGAGCAAAATTGGAATATTGGTTCTAGACATAAGGTTTATTACCATTGGCATATGGTTAGAGTGTTCGCTAATGGGTCGGGAGCTTAAAGGTTCAATCTTCGGTCGATTCATACCAAATACTTAAATAATGGTATTTGATGCCACTTGCTTAAACACTCGGCATTATAAGGTGTGGATCAATGGTAAGAGGAGTAATCCATGGAAAGGAGTTGCGCCCTCTCTTACATTTCGGTGTAACCAATGAAAAGAGAGCCGTAGGGCCCACCTCGATTATGGTCGACCAGCTTTTTATAACTTGATTTTAATCTTCGTAAGGGGATATAAAAGTTCTGCACAAAACTGTTTTGTTGCTGAGAAGAATATTCTTCAATTTTATTCGAATGTATTTATAAATTGTGTACCTCTAAACACACACACACACACACACACACACACACACGCATATATATATATATATATATATATATATACGGTGAAAAAAGGAACATCAAAAATATTTATTTTATTTCAATTTCTCTCACTGCTACGATGTTTTTGAGCCCATAACTTATATTTCCAGGAGCGACTTTTTTCGGCTTACATCACGCACGCTCACTCTCCTCCCTAATGGTTTAATAACTCCGACTGCTACCATCCTCCCACACACACTTTCCACAGTAAACTCAACATCTTCCACTGCTACTATCTATTTGTAGCTCATAATTTATCTTGTCATAAGCAGTCTTTTTAAGATTTTTTCCTCCTACTACCATTGTTTCAAATATTTTGTAGTTTGTTATTTTCTTCAGACCAATCATCCCGAGGAAGTCTTGAAATAAAGACGAAACGTTGAATACATAAATAATATTTTTGGTTTTCCTGTTCATATATATATATATATATATATATATATATATATATATATATATATATATATATATATATATATATATATAAGGGAATGTTAGTTTACTTAAAGCATTGCTGGTAAATAAGTATGTGGGTATCTATGAAGGCTGGTAGCAATGCAAAAAAAACGGAATGGTGAAAACGAGGATGAACAAAAACAAACAATCGAACATTATATTTGAGGTATTAATTTTCCCAATTATCTATTTATGTTTCAATAGATCTTTCACATACAATATCAGTAAATATAAGACTTACTGTTAATATTAAAAAAATTCGGGATAAGGAAGATTTTTTGATATTTCGGGAGAAACACCCCCTCTTCTAAAAAAAACAAACAAAAGTTCGATCCGTCTAAATGAAATAAACGTCAGCCATCTTGGGCATTTATACATATATATATATATATATATATATATATATATATATATATATATATATATATATATATATATATAAGTATGTATATAAAAAAAATAATGTGAAAAAAAAGTTTATATTGTGTTATAACTTTTTATTATTTATTTTTTTATTTATTTATTTTGTGACGTGTAGGAATATAAATTGTTCTGTAAAGAAAAATAGTTTTTTCTTGTTGATGGTATGGAGAACAAAATTTTCGACTGATCCTTCAGTCTTCATCGGTGTTTGGGGTTTGCATGTGTACGGTGGGAGGTTTTCCCAGGCAATGAGGGGGGAAGAGTAGAAAAAATATATATATATACAGGGCTTTAACCGCTCCACTACTTTTGGAGCTGTTCCCGCTCCTGCTCCAACGCCCAAAATTGGAGCTGGCTCCTCTCACGTACCCCATTTTCAAAAAGGAGCCGCTTCTGCTCCAACTCCTATAAAAAAGGAGCGGCTCTTTTTCAGCGCTCCATAGGGAAAATGTACCTTCTTTCATAAACGTTCTATTCTGCCAATGAATGGTCGAAGGATAGAAGTGGGCGTCAAAGTATCTCATCAATATGGGTTGAGATGTCACTTTAAGTGTAAGACCGTAAGATAATATTTGACAAAATCTCGCTAATATTTTGTGAGTTATAGGAGAACATGTCGGACGAAGTATAGGATTATACGTAAATTTTTGTTTCCTGGGGTATAAAATAGAAATAGAAAAATCCCTGAAGTATTTTCAAAAATTTTTCATTTTCATTACATTAACAACCTATTTTTTCAGGAAAGGAAAATTTGACCCGATATTTTTTCTATTTATTTTGGAAGGGAATTTAGATTTGTCTTAAGTAAATAAAGTTTTACTTTTAAACATTATTAGTGATTATTTTCATTTTAAAGAAAACATTTCTCTGGAAGAGGAGAGACAGCCATTACTCGTCGTGTTGTTGTTTAATATTTGTTTGTTTTACGAACGTAACTATATTGTATAATGTATATTATTATTTAGAACAGAGAAACGCACAAGTACTTTCAAACAAATCGATTTATCCATTTTTTTTCTATAGTACAATTTTGGGCGAAAAAAAATACCCAATGAAGTTTATTTTTTAAAGATTGAATAAAAAAAATATTTTTCAAGTTTCCCAAAAAATATCAATAAACAATTCAGAGATCCATTTAATGTCTTAAAATTTCATACAAAATATCTGGCTTAGACATTGGGAGTTGAAAAAATATCGTGTCAAATTTTCCTCCCCCCCCCCCCCCCCAAAAAAAAAAATTAACTGGAGCAAGTTTTCTTAGGTCGGGCAAACACATTTATTAAAATAAAAATTTGAAAAAAAAGGTGAAACGTCTATATTAGAAATCTCTACAAAAGCAAACTGTTTACAATTTTAATATTCGATAATATATTTTTTAAGATAAAGAAAGATATCTAATCTACTTTCGGTTCTAAAAAACAACAAATTAGTCAGAAAGTCTAATTATTTGCCTTTTTAAATTAAAATTTAAGATATTTTCTTTAATTTAATTAAGTTTAAACATTGGTTTAATTGAAGAATAGGGACCGCTGTTTTCTTTCGCTCATTTCGCTTGGTATTCGTCCAAATTTTGGATGAAACTGATTGCTCGTCTTAATTGTATTTTTATTCCTGAAATAAAATTCTCATTTACTTTTTAAAGTTTTGAGAATGTATTTAGGCAAATACATTCCTGGGGAACATTTATTTCTACATTAAATAAAAATTACATCCTTTGGAATGTATAACTTTAATTCCAGGTTTTAATCGCTGGCGGCCATGTTGGTTTTTATTGTTTTTTTCATTGGACTAAATATATTTTTTCCTTGGACTAAATATATTTTTTCCTTGGACTAAAGATATTTTTACTGCTTTAACATTTTATTACACACAAAAAAAACTTTGAACATTCTATTTACAAAAGCAAGTTTTAACGGAATTTAACGAATTTAAAAGCAAACATGAAAAGGTTAAGACATACTAGTCGTGGATTTAAGAATAAAAAAAATGTCGCCGAAAAGACGACTGGTAAAAATGTGGCATAAAAGTTAAATCTGATATATGCTAAAAAATAAATTATAATTTTTTGTCAGGACAAAATGTACCATTTACCCCCAAAAATTGATTTTATCAAACATTTGCGTGAATGCCGAGCGAAATGGGCGAGAAAATCCAACGGCCTCTATAGTATAATTGAACCTAAAATTCTTTATTTAAAAACACGAATTAAAAGAAAAATTGGCTTATTTATTCAATCACAATAAACATCCGATCATAAATACAAAAAAATGTTCAAATCTATAAGAAAATAACTTCAAAGACATCTATAGACTTACTGGCTCATTTAAAGACATTTGGTGCCAAATTGTCTGTCTTCTCCCTTAAGAAAAGTGTCCCATCAAAAATATAACACATAGATGTAAACATCTGAGAACTTCAAATGTTCTCCTTCTTTCTCCCTGTCTCTCTCTGTCTCTCCCCCTCTCTCTCTCTCTTCCTATCTCATATACATTTACCAGATATAATTTTTAAAAAATAACTCAGAGTAAACACTGAGACTTTCTTTTCTTTCCCTTTTTATTGCCGAATAAAAAACTAATGTTTAAAAGAAAAAAAATCAAATAATTTTGGAGCGAGGAGCGCGGAGCGATAAAACCACCGCTCTTTAGTCCTAAATGGAGTTGCTCCCGCTCCACTCCCTCTGAATATAAAATGAGCCCTCCTCTCCTTCACTCCAGCAAAAAGGAGCGTGCTCCTGGAGCGCGTTCTTTTTTTAGGGCTCTGTAACGCCCTATATATATATATATATATATATATATATATATATATATATATATATATATATATATATATACATATATATATGTATATATATATATGTGTGTGTGTGTGTGTGCGTGTGTTGTTTAGAGGTACACAATTTATATATATATACATATACATATATATATATATGTATATATATATATATATATATATATATATATATATAGAGAGAGAGAGAGAGAGAGAGAGAGAGAGAATGATTTAATAAATATTTAATTATTACCCACACGTTTCATCCTAACGAAATCTTCAGTGTGGAGATAACGGTTCAAAACCGGTCGCACGATTTGAACCCCGGAACACAAGTCATCTTAAACTCAAATTCGAGCGCCCTAAACGATGAGGACAATTCAAACCGTAATGCAACAAGTAGAGAAATAAACCTTATCTATGCCAATTCAGGCGGACAACATAGTCAGCCGTCACAACAGTGTTAAACAAATTACATATCTAGGAACTTGCATTTTAGCTTAGATTAGACGGCTTATGTCATTGCTCTTAAAAAGTTCAGACGAAAGGGAGCTATAAATAAGTATTAAATAATAAATATTTAACTATTATCCACATACGTATACGTTTCATCCTAACGGAATCTTCAGTGTGGAGATAACTTTCAAACCGGTCGCACGATTTCATGACGAGGGGTGTCCGTCGTCGCGATGTGTATAATATACACACCGCAGACAACCGATTATCTGACATATATCACGTTAAATGAGACGGTATTGTGGTCGATTGTGTGTGTGTTTGTTTCTCTGCGGGAAAATAACCTGAATCGGATAGACATAGTTATAGACATAATTATGTTTCTAAGGTAAATAAATATGTATTATTAAAATACTTATAAATACGAAATTGTATCATTGATTTAAATAACATTTACATGTTTTGATTGTTATGTAGGAGTGATAGATAGAAACAAACTATCCTATTTATTCATTTATATATATATAATAAATATTTGTTTTATTTATTATCCATGTACGTATACGTTTCATCCTTTATAATCGGGACTCATCAGCATAGAGATATGATTATTCGCTACTGGGCATGCGATTCGAAACTCCGGATTCCAAGTACTTTACAACTCAAATCCCGACATCTAGAACCACTGGGCCATCTCTGAATAGCGAATAAACAGTGATAATTTTAACACTATTATCCGGCGGCTTGACGTCATAAGCGCGTTCAACTTAATGAAAGGAATGATGCATTTATAAAGTACAGAATAAAGACACATCAACATTCATAGATCTATCTAATTAGCATAACTACTTTTTTAAACAGTCTATAATTAATTAATGTTTAGTGTTATTCATTCGCAATTTTATCGTCCAATTTGTTCCATGTATATACAATATTTTTTATCACTATTAACAATAATTAATTCATGTGATTTAATTAAAAAAAGGATAAATTAGTACAGTTTTCTTAAAATGTTTGCTGATTAATATTTAGGGGAGGTAATTTAAATTAAACTACGCAGAAAGATATACGAGGTAAGAGTTCAGAAAGAGGAGACTGTGATTGACTGACTGACTTACTCCTCCCTCTTTTTCTCTCTGTCACTATCCACCTCTCCCTCCGTCACGTTAGCGACGTCATATGGAGAGAGGCAGGGGGTGACACTGCTCCGAAACCGTTAACGGCTAACATTTCTTTTGTTTTTAAATTTAATGAAAATATTGTAAGTCAAAAGAGAGCACACGCACGCACACACGATCGCATAGGCGAATTGATTTCCTCCTTATTTTCATTTTTTTGACGGTATCTTATTAAAGATAAATAAATGTATGTTTCTGAATTTTTTAGATGAGGATTGCTTACCATTCACTTGATAAACGCTAGTTCAATTTACCAGCATTTGAAGCTATTAACTCCAGCAACTTATAATAAATAACATTACGTATGAAACAAGTAACCGCATTTTCCGGCGACGCTAATTTTGGTGTCCCGGAATTTAAATTGTAAACGTTCTTCTGGAACTGCACCGGTTTGTTGTTTTGACGTCTAACGACTTCACATATGGCGTTCCTTACTTTATAAAAATGATCTTATTTTCTCCAGCTTTTTGTTCATTTATTTTTGTCACCTGAAGATGATTCGACGAAGAATCGAAAGTGCCCGTGATACTTATGATGCATTCATTAATTTTCCTTAATCTGACACGAAAATATAAATTAGAAAAATTGAAAAGATTAAAAAAATGTATAATTAAGCAGAATTCTTATATATATATATATATATATATATATATATATATATATATATATATATATAATTAATAAAACGTTGTTAAAAATAATATTTATATATATATATATATATATATATATATATATATATATATATATATGATAAAGTACTTAGTATATGATAAAATGAAAAACCGTAGAGACAGAAATGAAAAACAGTTAGATACAGGAAGAAAACAAAACAAACAAATAGAGATTTGACCGGTTTCGTTCGGATCAACGAACGTCTTCAGAAACGTCTTCTTTGGCATTACTCTACACAACATCCCGAACGGTCTAAATTTCTCAGTCTATAGAAAACCAACGAATAAAACTGACCTTTCTACTCCCACAACAACAAGAGAATCAAATCCGAGATAGTCATAGGCTCGTTCCCTAGCGCTAAAAGAACGTTCAGCCTGCCTACCTCCGCAATGAAGAAACCTACACCGAAAACACATGGAGATCTTTAAAATATCCTCACTTTGTCATCGATAACGCTAAACGCAAAGCTTTTAATATTCACAAAAAAAAAACAGACACTTCAAAAATGTCCCCTCACAACAACACCACCAGCACAAATAACAATTCTTATATAGTTCTCCTCAATAACTCCGTCTATACCTCCTTACAACAATTCAAACCTGACCTAAAAATAGTGACATCAACTTCTAAAACAATTAAAGATTTACGCAACACCAAACCCCGTATCCATCCACCTTTTATGACACTTCTTCCCAAGCCGGCATATATAAAATAAAATGTGCTTCATATCCGATGTTTTAACTTTAAATTATGTATATCTTCATCAACGTTTCGTCTTTATTTCAAGACAACTTAAGATAACTTATTTGAAGAAAAACATAGAAGTCAATATTTGAAAAAAGTGATGCGTCTATGACATTAAAAGAATGTTTTTGTTCTTTTTTAGAACGAAACAGACGTTAGCATTCAAAATATGTGGTGTGTCTATGACGTGAAAATAATTGGGTTCTTTTTTTTACGAAACATAGACGTTAGAATTCAAAATATGTGATGTGTCTATGACGTGACTAAAATTATGTGTTCTTTTTTTTTAACGAAACATAGACGTTAGAATTCAAAATATATGGTGTGTCTATGACGTGAAAAGAATTGTGTGTTCTATTTTTAATGAAACATAGACGTTAGAATTCAAAATGTGTGGTGCGTTTATTAAGTGGAATGGACGTGTTTTTGCGGGGTGTTTTATATCGATGCTATGTACAAAGTATTTTGGGAATGTGATAGTAAATAGCTATATATATAATATTAAATAATATTTTACTTATGTACGACGTCGTTTCGCTCTGATCAGCGCAGAGAAATGACAATTTCAGACGGTCACAAGGCACGAACCCGGTTCACAGAGACACCTTGAAACCGTAAGCGTTCGTTCAATCCGTTAGGCCACGGGAGGTTGTCACGTAATAACGGATAAATTAAGTTGTATTTACACTGAAAGTGGCGAGCGTAAAGATCCGATAACATACTAATTAATAGCATCCGTTCTTTTGTCATGCGACTATCCTCCCAGGCACTATCTCCTGTTTTAGAGGGCTCGTGTAGTATCTATTCTGTTGTCATGAGAACATGCTCACAGGCATTACTTCTTCCTTTGTGAAGGTAGTGTAATATATGTGCGTTACTCATGATACCATCACAGCAGGCATTACCTCCTCCGTTTTATTTTGGGGGGGGATTACTATGTTCATGATATCATTCTCTCAATGATTACCTTCTCCTTTTTATGGGCGGCGGGGGGGGGGGCGTTTTGATACACCAGCAAAAATATGCGCATATTTTTGCTAGTATAATTAATTATTGTGTAAGTCATAGCCTGCTTTTTTTTACATTTCTCAATGGAATAAATCTTTTTAGAAAGAAACTGAATAAAAATAAAAACCGTTTTTATTTTATTTTTAAGAACATGGTGGGATGATAAAAAAAAAAGAAGTGGCCAGTTTGAATCAAATATAGATTCGGAAGATTCATTGCTATATGGGTATCACTTCAATAATCCGACCGACTTAATTTTATGTATTAGATAATTAATTAACTTTTGTAGGTTATGGACTAGTTTTTTTTAAGGGGGTATTATTTTTTTTTACATTTTGTCATGTAAACCTAATGGCGATGTCGGTATTTTGTTTAGTGTAGTTTATTTACGATTTATTTATTTAATGTTAAGTTGAATTTTATTTATTATGCACGAAGAAATCGGTTAATTGTTTTCTTTACTATTTACCATGTAGGTGATATTCAAGGACGTATTTGCTATATATTATACTAAAGCTGTGGATTATTTACGTTTTATTTATTTGCGGTTCAGTGAATTCACGTTCCTGTTTAGATTGAGGCATTTAATTAGACGTGACTGATTTTCTACTTGACTTATTGCGGATATGCATTAAGAAATCGGTCCATCCTTTTCTTTATCATATACCACGTAGGTGATATTCACGGATGGACTTTCTATCTGCTTTTATACAAAAGCGGAGTTAATCAACTTTTGTTTCCCTAAGGCTTTTCTCATATATATTTTACTCACACGAAATACATGCTAAAATATTTCTCACTTTTGGGATTGAGTTATGTTTGAAAAAAAAATTTCTATTTTTTAAATTTCTCTAATTAGCCGTGATTTGCTATTAACTAACCCAGTGGCCCATCTTTTACTAACTTTCGATCTATCACTTTCATCCTCTCTCATTGTATGTTGTTTGACTCCCCGCTCTTATTAGATACGTCGTCTATTATTCTCGCTACCGTCTCTCTCTCTCTCTTCCCCGCCCCTCCCTCTCTCTTTCTCCCCCGCCTTTCTCTCCGCCTATCTCTCTCTTTCTCCCCCGCTTTTCTCTCTCTTTCTTCTCGCCTCTCTTTCCCTGTCACAACTGCCTCAAAGTACTTGAAGCTATTGACGGCTTCCAGTTTCTTTTGGTTTCTGCCCGAGAACAGAACAGATAACACATTTTGATTCTAACTCAAATGCCAAATTGTTGTGTTGGGAAATTTCAAGACTTCAAATGATGCCAAAAATGATGGTGCTAACGGCTGATCCCCTCTCCAAATATTTGTATCAATAAAACTATCGGATAAGATCTCGTGTGTCTGCGTGTATTTCTCGCCTATACGTAACCCTGATGAACACACATTGAATTATTTTTTAAATTTAATATTAATCCAATATTTGTTGAAATCAATATTTTATATTTATTCAACATTAGTCAGTATTATTAAATATTTATTAAACTAAAAGCATTGCTTTTAAAATATTTAATCGTTTAGAAATAAAAAGCAACATCTGTGTATTTACGTTGTCATAACGTCAAAACAAACAAATATTCTTTGTGTTTATAACGTAAACATTTACATTTTAATTATGTACAAAAGATCATGTTGTAGTCACCTGGGAAGCAGACCCGTGGTAGTGTGTTCCACAGAAGAGTAGTTCCTGGAAAGAAACTTTGCTCATGGAAGTTCAGTTTAATTTTAGATACACAGAGGAAGAAAGGAAAATAATTTACAGTGGTTGTAGCTAGACGAGTTTTTGTTATGAATGTTTTACAGAGGGAACCAGAGACTGGAGCTCAGTCGAGCATCTACCATGAAAATAACGATAGAGCAAAGAAAGACTAGCAACGTATCTTCTATGATAAAGAAGCTGTAGGAAAGAGAAGAGGATATCACCCACTAGATTTCGAAGTCGGTTTTGTACTCTGTCAAAGAAGAAATAATAACCATTAATTGTACCATATATTATCATAGCTGGAGTCATTACAATTATAGTGTGTTTCGATTTTGGTCTTCGTGCTGTCGTAAATCGTTGGAAAAATGATATTTTATCAGTTTTAAATATTTTCTAGGGATTTAGTGGACAAATGGGGTAACCACGTATTTCTACTTTTCTGTACATGGCTTTTATCGATCTGACCAAAGCATTTGATTCGGTCCCTAGAGCGCTGCTGTGCAAAGTCTCGTCACTTTCGGATGTCCGGAATATGGAACATAAAGAAGGTCAACGTAATACCAATAGGAACAATCCGGAAAAAAAACTGAAAAAAACTAGAAGAAATTGGAATTAAAGGGAAGATTGTACAATGAAAGCGTGCCTTTCCAAGTCAAATCTGACATGAATGAAGGCTGTGTTATTGCCCCGACACTCTTCACCATGTTCGTGGCAGCCATCACACGTATGATCAAAGATAATCTACCTCCGGGCGAAAAACATAACAGACAGCAGCGTTTTCAATTTACCCCCCCCCCCCCCCCCGGCCCTGAGAACGAAGAACAAAACTCTGACAACGTTCCTGATGGAATTTCAGTATGCTGACGACAATTGTGTGGTGTCAACATCCGAAAACCACCTGCAACAAATCCTGGACGCTTTCCACCATGCCTACACCTGCCTCGGTTTGGCCATCAACATCAGAAAGAATCAGATTCTGCACCAATCTAGACCAGAAGTTTCCGCTCTCAACATCTGCGGGGAAACTGGAAAACGTCAGCAATTTTGCATACCTTGGAATTCATCTTTCATCAGGTGTTGACATCCAAGATGCGATTCAATACCGACTAAAATGCGCCGGTGCCGCTGACGGCCGCTTTCGAACACATGACTTCTAGCATGGAGACATTCGAACGAGCACTAAGATGGCAGCATACAAAGCTGTTGTGCTCATGACGCTTCTCTATGCCTTGATAACATATCGTCGTCACTTAATGGCTCTGGAGAAGTTCCATTAACGTTGCCTTCAGAGCATTTTGTGCATCTATTGGTGGGACTACCGCACCAACATAAGCGTCCTCTAGGGAGCCGAGACCACTAGCGTTAAAGCCTTCGTCATCAGGATGCCAGACTCCCAACTACCAGAGCAGATTTTCTATGGGCAACTTAAAAAAGGAAACCGCAGTCAGGGTGGCCAGAAAAGGCGCTACAAAGATCCTCTAAAGGCCAAGTTCGAGAAGTGCGGTGTTAACTCCAACTTGTGGGAGTCACATGCCAAGACCAAAGCCCCCTGGAAAGTGATTGTGGCCGAGGGAGTAAAGACTTTTGAAGAGAGCCGATTGGCTGCCCTCGAGAAGAAACGCGGGCGAAAGGGCGTTCCTGTGTCAGGACACAGTAGCCATCCCTACCCATGAGAGGCTCATCATGACGATTTTTCTTGCTGATTTCAAATACGGAATTATCTTATTATTAACACAAAAAAAGAAAATGAAAAATACATAACCCAGAATACAGAAAGGCTGATCAACCCAGCAAGAGACAATGCCAAAATAAACAATACAGGGAACAGCTGAACCAAAAACAAACAGACGATAAAAGAAATGTAGAAGGAGAAACAGCTACGCGGATGCTTAATATGACAGACAAGAGAAGAAACCAACGCAAATAGCTGGGCATGGCTAAGAATAGGACACTTGAACAGAGAAACGGAATCTTTACTGACGGCTGCACAGAACAATGTGATTAGGAAAAACTACATTAAAGCTAAAATAGATAAAACCCAGGAAAACAGTAAATGCAGACTGTTTGGACAAAGAGACGAAACAGTAAATCATATAATAAGTGAATTCAGCAAACTAGCCCAAAAAGAATATAAGAACAGACACGACTGTGTGGGGAAAGCAGTACACTGGGAACTGTGCAAACGATTGAATTTCGAACATGCAGACAAATGGTACAAATATAAAACAGAGACAGTACTGGAAAACGACAAACATAAAATCCTCTAGTATATGGATGTACAAACAGATAAACTTGTACCAGCAAGGAGACCGGATGTGATAATAATCGACAAGAAGGAAAAATCCTGCCAAATCGTAGACTTCGCCGTTCCATATAACAATAAGTGAATGCAACAAACTAGCTCAAAAAGAATACAATAACAGACATGACTGTGTGTGAACGATTTATAAGACTGGCCAGAATAGAGACTCATGGAAACACCTGAACGTGGCTATAAAAAGGGCACGTAAACAGAGAAAACGGAATCGATACTAACAGCCGCACGAAACAATGTGATCAGAACAAAATATATGAAAGCTAGAATAAACAAAATTCAGGAGAACAGTAAATTTAGACTCTGTGGACAAAGAGACAAAACAGTAAATCACATAATAAGTGAATGCAGCAAACTAGCTCAAAACTAATACAAAAATAGACACAACTGTGTAGAAAAGGAAGTCTACTGGGAACTTTTCAATCGATTGCATTTTTAACATGCAGGCAAATGGCACAGAAACAAATTGGAGACAGTACTGGAAAATAAGAATCACAAAATCCCCTGGGACATGGAGGTACAAACAGACAAACTCATCCAATCAAGGAAACCGCATGTGATAATAATGAAGAAGAAGGAAAATCCTGCCAAATCATAGATTTCACCGTCCCAGCAGTTGATCTGGTGAAAATCAAGGAGACAGAAAAACGAAACAAATGCATAAAACTTGCCAGAGAACTGAAAGGAATATGGAACATAAAGAAAGTCGACAAAGTACCAATACTTGTAAGAGGACTAGGAACAATAAAAAAAAAACATGAAAAAATACTAGGAACAATAAAAAAAAACATGAAAAAATACTAGGAACAATAAAAAAAAAACATGAAAAAATACTAGGAACAATAAAAAAAAACATGAAAAAATACTAGGAACAATAAAAAAAAAACATGAAAAAAAATACTAGGAACAATTAAAAAAAAAACATGAAAAAATACTAGGAACAATAAAAAAAACATGAAAAAATACTAGGAACAATTAAAAAAAAACATGAAAAAATACTAGGAACAAAAAAAAAACATGAAAAAATATTAGGATAAATTGGAATCAAAGGAAAGATTGAGATAATAAAATGGATGGCAATGATAAAAAACGCAGAAAATCAAGTCAAACGTAAGTTTACATGGGAATAAAACAAAAATATAGAACGAATATCATATGAGCCCAAAGGAACTGAAACTGAAAAGAAGGCGATAAACTGCCCCCACCCCCCGCAAAAACACATACATCCAGACGCATATAGTGGCATCAGCTTCGATAGGTACTACACAAAATGATCATGAAGAGTCAAGAAAGATGGAAAGGCTGAACAGGGAAAGCACTAACCAGACCTCCACTTCAAGAGTGTGGAGAGTACTAGGACTTTGAGGAAGCTTATTGCCACTCAGATTCCAGAGAAGACCAATGGTCGGTGCCAGCGATAAATCAATGGTACACGGCTGTTGCAGTAACACAAAATGATTTGCAATGATTCTAAAAAGAAGAGGAGAGAGTTCTAGAAATCTGGGGGGACTTGTTGTCACTCAAACTCCAGGGAACACCACTGGTTTTTGTCAGTGAGCAATAACTGATAACGATTTGTGTGAAAACTCCAACGGGTCACGGGTATGTCTAGTAGATCTATAAATATTTGAGAACCGACATTCCTATTAGATACAATGTATCTGTTTCCAGAACGTTTTAATAAATATACATATGAAACGTTTGTTGATCAATACAACATTTAGTGGGGTGGCTAAATGCAAAAATGTAATATAATCGTGCAAATGCAAGCACCAAAATTGGCAGGATTACTCCATAAGGTATACTAAAACATATCTGCTCGACTAGCCACCTCAAAATCCAAGATAGCGGCCATTTTTCAAGATAGCGGCCATTTTTCAAGATGGCCGCTATCAGGAGCTCGCGATAACGATATTCCTCATAAATTGGTATCTATTCAACCGATTGTAGTGATCTTGGTGTCAAATTGTATGTATTGGAGCATGCTGAATTCATTTATGATACTCTAGAAAGCATTTGAGCACCACTTACATGACTATTAATACAGTCGGTGTTTGTATCATTAAATGCATGATTTTTCCACTAGCCGCCCCACTAATTGTAAAATCGCCTTTATTAGAGTTTTACAAAATCCGCTACGAATGGAGATTTGGTATAAGTCTGTCTGAATCCGAAACTATAAGATTACTTCCATTAATTGTACTAATGTACTATCTTTTAATGCTTACAGTTTAGTATACTATTTCAGACTAATGTACTATATTTTAATGCTTACAGTTTAGTATACTATTTCAGACTAATGTACTATATTTTAATGCTTACAGTTAAGTATACTATTTCAGACTAATGTACTATCTTTTAATGCTTACAGTTTAGTATACTATTTCAGACTAATGTACTATATTTTAATGCTTACAGTTAAGTATACTATTTCAAACTAATGTACTATATTTTAATGCTTACAGTTTAGTATACTATTTCAGACTAATGTACTATCTTTTAATACTTACAGTTTAGTATACTATTTCAGACTAATGTACTATCTTTTAATGCTTACAATTTAGTATACTATTTCTAAATAATGTACTATCTTTTAATGGCTCGATTGAGAGAGGTGGTCTAGTATTTGTTCTGTTGTCATGATACCATCTCACAGGAATTGTCTCCCCTTGTTAGGAGGTTGTGTAGTATTTTGTTCTGCTCTCATGATACCATCTTTCCAAGCATTATCTCCTCCTGTGGAGGATATATATAGTATATGTTCGTTCGTCATTATACCATCATCCCAGGCATTACCTCCTCCGTTGAGGGGTAGGGTATTATATGTTCGTTCGTTAAGAGACTATCCCCTCAGGCATTACCTCCTCCTTTTTGGGGGCGGGGGAAGAGTAGGGTAGTATCTGTTCTGTGGTTATCATGATACTATCCTCTCAGGCATTACCTTCTCCTTTTGAGGGAAGAGGAGTTATGTACTATCTGTTTTGTTGTCATTATACCATCCTCCCAAGCATTGCCTCCTGTAGAGTGCAGTATATTATATGTTCGTTCCTCATGACAACATCCTCCCAGACTAGCAAAAATTTGAAATCGGGATATATTTTCTTGTTATTTTCATTAAAAACAATTAAATGACTTGCTGTTCAAAGAAATATTGTCAGAATTATTTGAAACCAGATGTTCACGTGTTTTTGGTAATCGTTGTTTTAAAATTATTAAGATTATCCGATCCTCCTTTGACCTCAGTGTTTTCGAGTAAATTTGCATAAAGAACTTGAACAAACAAACTTCGATTTGGTGTTCAAATTGTTATGCTAACTTACGGAGCAGAACTTATTGGCATCGGTTGAACATTTCGTCTGTTTTCAAATCAAAAAAAGTGACATGGACATTTTAGAAGAGAAAGAAGAAGAAAAAAGTGAAGAAAGGGTTATGACAGAACAATTATGACCGACGGAGATCGGGCACCTATGGGCGCACTAGTATGCATCTTGATGATGGTGCTGGACCCTACGTGGAAACAAGTAGAGATATAAGGCTAGTACGTATACTCAACACGAAATCAGCTATTCAAAACGAACTGGGTTAAGGCGCCAGGCTGTCTAGGTTTTGTAAGAAAAGGCATGTACAATTTTCTATAGCAATTAAGTCTGCACGACGATGAATTTGAACAGCTGGACAATTTTGGTCAAGAATCTCTTAGTCACTGATGAATGTCAGCAATTGGGGGGTCGCGCGCGAACGCCTTCTCAATAGAGACAGAGAAAGAGAATAAGTGGTTTGTGATAACAATAAAGCGAGGAATTTCAATTGCTGTATCGCGCGCACCGCCCCAACCCCAACCCAACCCAACTCCGAGAGAGGAAGAGGAACACAGAAAAAGGGATGGGAGAGAGAAAGAGAGTAAGTCAGTATACCCAACACCACCCACTCCCGAGAGAGGAAGAAGGATTAGAGAAGTAGGTTGGAAAAAGAAAAGGTGTGACAATATGCAATTTTGGGAAGAGAAAGGATCTTTGGGTTTTGGAACGAGAAGACAGTTAGACGAGCAGTGAGAGCTGGGCGCTCGGCCCGTCCGGACGTGTGTGGACGCTCGCATTCCAAGCATGCGTGACTGACGAAGTATTCTCCCCATTGTTTTCAGTAGACAAGTTAGTTCAACTTATGACTAAATTAAGAAAGCAATGGTAGAGGAATTCACGCAAGAGACGACGACGAAATAATTTAACACAAAAGACATTTTATCAAAACAATAGACTTTAATTCGACGTTTAAAAACCATTGTTTTATCTTGTTAATAATTATTTCATACGAAAAGAAATCGCCGAGTTGTTGCATTACTATTATTGATTTGTTCTGCTTGAATAACCTTGCCTTCACAGAATCAACGAAATTATCATCATCGCCGTCATCACGACCTTGGAGGAAATTCAACACATCCTTTTTATTTGCCACTACGACGATCATCGGCCAAAAAGAGTGTTCACGGTCTGGCAAGATCTCTGTGTAGAGAACAATAGGCGTGAGCACAGATACACAGACGACGAGCGGGGTACATGTTTATGACAGGCTCCGTGACGTGGAATAGAGGTGAGTATCTGTTATATTTGGCACCACGACCAGGATATCAAACACCTGTGTGTGAGTGGCCGACAACGATACCCACGGGGCGAAGAGAGTGGGGTACCTGTTACATTTGGTGCCGTCACCAGGAAGAGAGTGGGGTCCTGTCACATTTTGGTGCCGCGACCCTAGGATTAGGGTACTTTTAAGAGTGCCTGGTAACCTCGTGAAGAAAAAGACAAACAAAAAAAACCCACGGGCACAACAAACGATTTTTTTTTGCCGGTAGAACACTTAAAAAAATTTTTTTTAAATAGACAAACAAAAAACCCACGAGCACAACAAACGATTTTTTTGCCGGCAGAACACTTTAAAAAAGATTTTTTTAAATAGACAAACAAAAAAACCCACGAGCACAACAAACGATTTTTTTTGCCGGCAGAACACTTTAAAAAAGATTTTTTTAATAGAAAAACAAAAAAACCCACGAGCACAACAAACGATTTTTTTGTCGGCAGAACACTTTGAAGGAGGAAAAAATAGACAAACAAAAAAACTACGAGCACAACAAACATTTTTTTTACCGGAAGAACACTTTAATGAAAAGGAAAAAAGAATCGGAAGGGATATCGGTCCAGAAAAGAAAAGAGAGACAGTTTAACGGGTACCCAACACCCGTGTGAAAGAAAAAATAGAAAGAGAGATAGACTGAAAAAAAAACGTTTTTATTTTCGTGAAAAATTTTCGAGAACCGACCGTCAATTGATTATAAGGCCCGGACAGGCTCGAAAAAGAAAAAAAAACAACCACCCCAGCAGTAGACTACAGAAGGAGCAGACAGTAAGTGACTCTTTGATTTCCCTTGTTCGTTTTGCTCAGTTTTGTACTCTGTCAGTGTATCGATTGCTGTCCTAACTTTGCATGCAGTTGGGTAATTCTTTTGTGGGGGTTGTAAACTAGAACGCAAAGGGAATGGGTTCAGAAGAAGATCTACTAAGTAGTGTAACAGATATGGGGGGAGATGAGACGATAAAATTTGAGAGACCGATCGGAGGAATACATATACCCTCCTTTAAAGGGGATTCCGCCGACCTAAAAGTATGGTTGGCGGTAATCGAAAAGAAAAGTGTAATTTATGGATTAGAAGATCGCGAGATGGTGCTGCTCGCTCTGGATGGAGCGAGGGGCCCAGTGTCGAAATTTATTGAGGAGATGTATGTAGAGAACCCGGGGATCGCTTGGACGGAGCTCCGCGAGCAGCTGGTGAAACGATATGCCAGCGAGCGAACTGCGATTAAGGCTGTACGCAAGCTGACCCGGCTAAGGCTAAAGAACGGCGAGGGACTCGACGAGTTAGTCGAGCGAATCCAGGGGTTGGCAGTTCAAGCCTTCCCAGATGGGGCGATCCGAAATATGGGTCCCATCCAGGCAATCCTGGTGGATGCCCTGGTGGACGGGTTAGGCGATAGAGAGACCCAGAGGGAGGTATTAAGGGGTCACCCGCTCACATTAGCGGAGGCCCAGGGATTAGCGAGAGATAGTATAAGGCTAGGGGAACGCGTAGAGAGGCAATGGCGAGGACAGACCTGGGAGAAGGAAAACGGTGGGGAGTAGAGCGAGTCCGGGGCCCCGAATGGAGAGAGGGGGCGGAGATGATTAGGAGGCAGACTCCGATCATAGGAGGAAGGCACGGGACCTTCAATACGAGTACTACAGGCCCGCACCGGCCAGACAGGTATCAGTCTGCTCGACCTGTAAAGGTGAGGGGCACCGAGCGGCAGAGTGTCCCACAAATTATGGGCGCCCACGCAGCACGTTTAGACCGAACTGCACTAGGTGTGGTCAGTTCGGACATGAGAGTCGGTGGTGCACAGCAGTGTAGATCAGAGGTGAGGGATTAGGATTCCGAACCTTAGTGTGCCACCTGACGCTAGGGTAAAGAACCAGGGAAGCGCCCAGAGGCCACCCCGCAAAGAATAAAAGGCAGGGTGCCCCCCAGAATGATAAGTTTAGTGAAGGATAGTGAAATTAAATAGGAAGAAGACGGGCTTAGGTTTTGTTCGCCGGTTTATGAGAAACCGCAAGAAGTAATGACCCCCCCCCCCCCGTAGAGAGAGAGATCGAATTAAACTCGACTGCTAGGTCGGTTGATGAGTCCAGTGAGTGGGAGGAGAGCGGCAAAATACCCGCTGCCCAGCTCCAGAAGAGACTGAGAGAGAATCAGTTAGCCAAAAAGGTAGAGGAATTACCTATGAAGTTACGGTTGATGGGAACAAAACGTCCCACCACGGAATAGTAGGAAAGCCAAGCCAAAGCTAGTCAGGGACTTGGGGGGAGAAGTCGAGGTCGTGCGGTGTCGCATCTGTTGGCTCCACCGTGTGCAGGGAGAGCCCCCATGCATGTGCGGTGCCGGTGGTTGTGGCACGGACAGTTGTCTTGGATGTCCCCCCCCCCCCGAGATAAACAGACAGATAAGGATAGAGAGAGATGCATAACTCGGACCGATGGAGGGTCGTCGTGGTTAGATCCAAATGGTCGATCACAAGTAGTAATATACCTGCAGCTGGATGGGCTGTTGCCGAACGACCAGGCAGGTATATAGTGAGTTTTAAAAACAAAAGAAAGTTGAAAAAAATCGACAGATGTTCGAACAACCGTGAGTATGATAGATTGTGGTGCGCCTTACGAAAGGACACAGAAGTAATGATAAGCGAAGAGAAGGATATGAGATCTTATCTAGGAAGGATAGTGTTGATACAGACGAGACAGAAGAAATCAGTGCCCCCCGTTGCTGGGAGAGGCACTCGATGTGTAATTAAGGACAGTGTCGGGAAGCGATGAGAGAATGATCATGAAGAAATTGGAAGTTATAAGGAAGAACCGAAAGGGTTACTGTCGCATGCAGCCAGAGAAGGCGCATCGATATCGAATGTCACCGGGCCGAAGTGAGCCAAGAAGGTGCTAGTCTGAGAGGTTTGTTTTCCCAGGGAAGGGAACGAAGAGAAACTGGCCGAGGTGGCCGACGCAATGATAGTGACGGTATGCGAACCAGACAGGTCTGTACCAAGAGAATTTCAGTTGTTGACATTGACGAGTGAGTGCACCAGGTGTACAGTTGGATACGCTATCGCTAAAAGACACTTGTCGCCGAATATAATCACCTCGGCAGATTAAGGGATGCGCTGTTACTGATACAGGCCGAATTACCCAATCGTTTGTAGATTACCGGTCGACCCCACCGAACAGTTATGAAAGTATTATCATGTATTAAGATGTGTTGCATAACCAGAAAGTAATAAGCTATTAGCTTTAAAAAGGTTGAAGGTCCGATTAAGCCCGGCAGGAAGGGAAAATTCACGTTAAAAAGGTAGAACTAGACACGGGCACGATAGGGCTTGGCCGATGTTAGTGAGAATTGTACACACAAATGATAGGGTTAGCTTTTGCAGAAAAGACAAAGGGCGCGAGAAAGACGTAGGGAGAATTGGATGGCGCGAGTACACTGACAACCGAGTGCATGAGCGAAGAAGGGTTACCCTTGAGTACACAGGTCACGAGCAGGGGCAGGAATCGCTGCCCTTGTTGGAAATCCAGGTGGATGACCAGTGAAGAAGTAGAGATTGATTCTGATGAGAAGGTGATAGTGACGTAATTTGTAAGGAGCGTTGCGAGCTCCCATTTGTAGTAACAAACTTTTAATTGCATGCATAATAATTCATTTTGTCACCCACCCACCTTCCAACACAAGAACCACAAAATGCATACACACACACACCCATACATACGTAGTCCTGATGTTTTAATAGACTGGAAAAAGAAAAGGAAGAAGAAAAAAAAAGAAAGACGGACAAAAGGAAACAGAACAGAAAAATAAAAATGTTGTTCCATTTTTAGTTACAGTTTTTTTATTATTATTGTTTGATTGTGTTACCGTTGTTCTCTCTGTGTGTGCGGGAAAGGTGACGGTCTGGGAGATGTCAATTACGAGTAATTGACACGAAATAAGGATTGGGCGGATATAACAGAAAAATTATGACCGACGGAGATCGGGCACCTTAGGGCGCACTAGTATGCCTCTTGGTGATGGTGCTGGACCCTACGTGGAAACAAGTAGAGATATAAGGCTAGTACATATACTCAACACGGAATCAGCTATTCAAAACCAACTGGGTTATTGCGCTAGGCTTTCTAGGTTTTGTAAGAAAAGTCATGAACAATTGTTTACAGCAATTAAGTCTGCACGACGATGAGTTTGAACAGCTGGACAATTTTGGTCAAGAATCTCTTAGTCACTGATGAATGTCAGCACTTGAGGGTCGCGCGCGAACGCCTTCCCAATAGAGACAGAGAAAGAGAATAAGTGGTTTCTGATAACAATAAAGCGAGGAATTTCAATTGCCGTATCGCGCGCACCGCCCCAACCCCAACCCAACTCTGAGAGAGAGGAAGAGGAACACAGAAAAGAGGAACAAAGAGAAAGAGAGTAAGTCAGTATACCCAACACCACCCACTCCCGAGAGAGGAAGAAGGATTAGAGAAGTAGGTTGGAAAAAGAAAAGGTGTGACAATATGCCTTTTTGGGAAGAGAAAGGAGCTTTGGGTTTTGGAACGAGAAGACACTTAGACGAGCAGTGAGAGCTGGGCGCTCGGCCCGTCCGGACGTGTGTGGATGCTCGCATTCCAAGTATGCGTGACTGACGAAGTATTCTCCCCATCGTTTTCAGTAGACAAGTTAGTTCAACTTATTACTTAATTAAGAAACAATGGTAGAGGAATTCACGCACAGAGACGACGACGAAATAGTTTAACACAAAAGACATTTTATCAAAACAATAGACTTTAATTCGACGTTTAAAAACCATTGTTTTATCTTGTTAATAATTATTTCATACGAAAAGAATTCGCCGAGTTGTTGCATTACTATTATTGATTTGTTCTGTTTGAATAACCTTGCCTTCACAGAATCAACGAAATCATCATCATCGCCGTCATCACGACCTTGGAGGAAATTCGACACATCTTTTCTTATTTGCCATTACGACGATCATCGGCCAAAAAGAGTGTTCACGGTCTGGCAAGATCTCTGTGTAGAGAACCAGAGGCGTGAGCACAGATACACAGACGACGAGTGGAGACTATGTTTATAAGTGGCTCCACGGGTCAGAGAGGCGTGTGGGGATCGCGTTATAGGGTTACGGTTAGATAGGTTAGGGGTAGGGTTAGAGGTTAGGGTTAGAGTAAGGGTTAGATAGGTTAGGATTAGAGTTAGGGTTTAGGGTTAGACTTAGGGTTAAGATTAAGGTTAGATAGGTTAGGGTTAGGGTTAGAGGTTAGGGTTAGTGTTAGGGTTAGGGTTAGGGTTAGGGTTAGAGGTTAGGGTTAGGGTTAGATAGGTTAGGATTAGGGTTAGGGTTTAGGTTTAGACTTAGGGTTAGGGTTAGAGAGGTTAGGGTTAGGGTTAGATAGGTTAGGGTTAGGGTTAAATAGATTAGGATTAGGGTTAGGGTTTTGGGTTAGACGTAGGGTTAGGGTTAGGGTTAGATAGGTTAGGGTTAGAGTTAGAAGTTAGGGTTAGGATTAGAAAGGTTAGGGTTAGGGTTAAGGTTAGATAAGTTAGGGTTATGATTAGGATTAGATAGGTTAGGGTTAGGGTTAGATAGGTTAGTGTTATGGTTAGGGTTAGATAGGTTAAGGTTAGGGTTAGATAGGTTAGGGTTAGATTGGTTAGGGTTAGATAGGTTAGGGTTAGGGTTATATATGTTAGAGTTAGATAGGTTAGGGTTATGGTTAGGGTTAGGATTAGATAGGTTAGGGTCAGGGTTAGGGTTAGATAGGTTAGGGTTGGATAGGTTAGGGTTAAGATAGAGAAGAAGATGAGGAAGAACTCGATGCTCCATAGTAGCTTTTTTATTTTACAATTTTACTCATTTTTCATTTTTTTTATTTATATCAGAATTATTATTATCATTATTTGTACTCACTAGGAGTTCTCACACACGTCATCTTCAGTGATTGTTCACCGACAACAACCAGTGGTGTTCCTTGGAGGCTGAGTGACAACAAGCCTCTCCAGAGTTTCAGTATTCTTCACCTCTTTTCAATTACCCCCGCAAATGACATTGTGGTATCGCAATAGATGCCTACCATGGATTTCTTGCTGGCAACGATCATTGGTCTCCTCTGGGATTTGGGTTGCAATAAGCCTTCCGTACTCTTCCAGTGGAGGTCTGGTTAGTGCTGTCCCTCTTCGATATTCCCATCCTCCTTGATCCTCTACGACTATTTTGTGTAGTGTCAGCCGAGGTCGGTGACCTTTTTTTGGGGGGGGGGGGGGGGAGAGGTTAGCTTATGATGTTTCGTGCAGTTTCTGTTCCTTGGGTCTTGTGGTTTTGTTTTCTTCCTATTGTAACTTCCATGTGCCTGGTTACCGTTCGTAGTTTATGCAGGTTGGTTTCTGCACTTGAGGATTTTCCGTAAGATTGCAGCTGTTTTTATCATTGCTGTCCTTTATATGGTCTCAGTGATCCCTTTAATTTCAATTTCTCCTAGTCTTTTCTCCAGGCATGTTCAAAATGCAGTCGTTTGCATAGTTCCCAGTTTACTGCTTTTCCCACGCAGTCGTGTCTGTTCTTGTATTCTTTTTGGACTAGTTTCCTGCATTCACTTATTATGTGATTTACTGTTTCGTCTCTTTGTCCAAACAGTCTGCATTTACTGTTTTCCTGGGTTTTATCTATTTTAGCTTTAATGTAGTTTTTCCTAATTGCATTGTTCTGTGCAGCCATCAGTAAAGATTCCGTTTCTCTGTTCAAATGTTCTTTTCTTAGCCATGCCCAGCTATTTTCGTGGGTCTCTTCTCTTGGCAGTCTTATGAAGCGTCAATGTAGTTGTTTTTATTCTCACTTTTCTTTTCTTGCCTTTTTGTTTCTGGTTTCTGTGCTTTCCGAGTGGTTTGTTTGAACAGTGTCTTTTAGCCTTTCCGTGTTCTGGGTTATGTATTTCTCCAGCTCGTTCTTTTGTGTCTTCCACACAGTTTCTATACTTACCAGTCCTCTTCCCCTTTGTTCTTTTCATATAGAGTCTGTCCGTATCGTCTTTTGGGTGAAGTGCATGGTGCATGGTCATTAATTTTCTAGTCCTCTGATCCAGGTGCCTAAGTTGTTCTTTAGTCCAACCTATGAACGGTCAAGAGTATCTTATTAGTGATTCTGCCCAGGTGTTTATTCCTTTTACTAGATTTCTGCTATATAATCTCGTTTTTAAGAGTTTTTTGTTCTTTGCAAATATTCTATTCCTCTCTTCTCTTTCATTTCTGTGGATTTGATGATGTTTGCTTCCAGAACTCCTAAATATTTATAGCTCTCCTGTTCGCCTAGTGCCCTCATCTCCTCTTGGTTGGGCAGTTCCATGCCCTCTGTCGTCTCCAGTTTTCCTCTTTTCATCTCTAGTAGTGCACACTTTTCCATTCTGAATTCTATTTGAATGTCTTGGCTGAAGATTCTGGTCGTATTTATCAGCTTTTTCAGTTCCTTTTTGCTTTTTGCAAATAGTTCCAGGTCGTCCATGTACATCATGTGGTTTATTCTTTGTTCTGTGTCTGTAAACTCTTATCCGGCATCACATTTTCTGAGTATGTAGTTGAGTGGCATCATGCAGCAGTGGTGATAGAGTGTCTCCTTGGAAAATGCCTCTCCATATTTTTATCTCATTCAGGTGTTGTCCTCAAGCTGTCAGTTCCATTGCTTTCTAAATAAGATTAATAATTTTGTCGGGTATCTTGTATATTTTTAAGCATTTAATTATCCATGCTTGAGGGATTCTGTTGTAAACTTTCTTGCCATGCCATGGATATGTTTTTTTTCTGCTGTTTACCTCTTTCAGGATATTTTGATCTATGTATAGCCGATCATGCGCCCCTCTTTTCCCTTTCCGGCATCCGTTTTGTTCCTTGGGGAGCGGTCCACGATTGTTCAGGGATTGGTAGATTTCTTCTCTTAGTTGTGCGGTTAAGATTTTCCACATTGTTAGTAAATAGGTTATTGGTCTGTAGTTTCTTGGGATCGTTCCCTTTTTTGCATCTTTTTGTATGAGCGTTGTCCTTCCTTTGTTCATCCACTCTAGTATGTCTGTTTTGTGGAGACATCGTCTCAGTTTCTGCACTAGCCTTTCATGTGGGGTCGTGAATTTTTTAAACCAGTATATATGTATTCCATCGTTTGCCATTTTCCTTAGGGTTGTCTTAATCGTTTTTTCATTAATTTCTGTTTCTGTCCCTTCTTCAATTTCTTGTAGTTCATCTTTCATGTTTTTCAGCCATTTGGCATTTTTGTTGTGGTTTTGAGCTTTTCCTATATCTTGCTCCAGAAATGTTTTGTCTCTGTCAGGTCTGGTTGTTCTGTTGTTGTTCGTTATCTATTTACGTTTTTGTAAAACTGGTTTTCATTGTTTTCAAAGGTCCTGTTCTGTTTGTGCTGTTCTGATTTGTATCTATATCATCTCAGTATTCCTTCTATTGCTGCTATCTTTTGTTTTAATTCTTCATATTTCTTATCTAGTTTTTCCTTGTGATTCAGATTTCTGCTATTCCATCGTTTTCTTTTCTCTTTCATCCTGTTTACGATTTTAGCTTTTTTTCGAAGTGGTGTAATTCCAGTCTGATATCCCATACACGCTTTCTCGTTCCATTCTTTTGGCCAGTCTATTTTTCACCTTTTAGTTTTATACTTAGTGATTTTGCCCCTGCATAAATAAAGTTGTTTAGGTCTGTGATAGTGTCTGTTGAGATGTGCGTGAGGAGTGTTTACTTTCTCTGTTTCTAATTTTAAGGTCTTCCAATCTTCGTTCCTTAGGAATGGGAGTTTTGTTTTGTTCTTGGACATGAACCGTTTGATGTTTTCCACTTTTCTTGCTTCTTCCTCGGTGAGTTCTGTGGTTTCGTAGTCTTCGCCCTCTTCAGTTTCAGTGTTTATGTTTTGCCCGTTTTCTTTGTGGGAAATTATTATTATTATTATTATTATTATTATTATTATTATTTTCATCATTGTTTTTATTGTTATTAGTATATGTGTAACTATTTCTTTAAATTTTCTTTTCAATTATTTAATTATTTACTATTATTTAATATTTTATTATTGTGAATCTTAATGACCATTTGTAAATTTTCACAATAGCTGCAAAAGTTTCAAATAATTTTTAATAAATATTTCATGCAGAGGCCTAGTTATGAAAAAGATTTTATCGATAGAATTTAGAAATTTTTTATACCTAGTTTTTTTTTAAACATCTGATTATATGGTGGCGTGAACCAAATGATATTTCTATTTCTTTTATTATTATTTTTTGGCAACTTGTTTATTATGTTTAATGTCAATGTTAAAATAAACACTAGTTTTGAGTTGTGTTATAGACGTTACTTAATTCTTAAACACTTTTCTACTGAATGTAGGCTTAGCAATAGTTCCACCGATTAAAAGGTATTGAAAAATGTAAGTAACGTCTATAACAGCAGCTCTATCCAAAACTAAAGTAACACCGTAAATGCTTCTATAGGGGTTGTAATATAGATCTTCATTCTCATATATTAGTGAGGAAAGTAGGAACAAAAACGGCATTGTTTATGGTAAAAAAATCTTGAATGAATAGAAACTCACTAAAGAATTTACTCCACCATTTTGGTTGGAACGTATCCTCCCCCAAATAATAAATCAATGAAATAAATCAATACATAAAGGCAAAATATTTAAATATGGGGATTTTAACGTATAATTTACCAGTTAATGATAACTGTATAAGGAGAGGGAGGAATATGACACCATGATAGGTGTCATTTAGCGGCTGACAGTTGAGCCTTCTTTGAAATACATCGGGATGTCAACCTTTCAACATTTCATTTGTTTTCAAATTATTCTGGCATAGTTTTCTAAGTTACAAACGTGATATGGATATTTTTTAAGAGAAAAGAAGGGGAGAAAAAAATGAAGAAAGGAGAGAGTAAAAAAATATTATAAACCTCAATGATCCAAATGTACCTTTATGGTAATAATTTATTTCAACCGTTTCATCAGACCTAATAGAGAGATGTGTGAAGTCGCGGCATGCATTGAAAAGAATTATTACCATCAAACTACTAAGGATCGTTGAGACATTTCATGAACTCGCATTTGTATAATAATACACTAAGGGCTTTTTACAAAGAAGTCACTGCTTATCAAAGCCCAAAGGCGACTCAAGGATAAGAATTATTGAGGTGGTCAGTGAAACATCGAGTAGATTAGCAACGATGAAGGTAACTGGCCAGAAATTGATTATTTAAAAGGACGGTTCAACGAGAATTTGTTTACATTGGACTTGAAAACAGCAATGTTGTAATTGCTTCCGGTGGGGCCTTTCGATGCCATATTAGTGAAAACTGATATGGCTTTTCTTTCTTCAATGGTCTTCAAAGAAAATCTCTTTTTCTTTACTCATTCTCTCTGTGCCCTGCTCTTACCCCTGTGTTTTAAACTCTTCCACAAATTTTCCAATCCCAACATGATAAGTCACAAAACACAACATAAGCATAAACTCCAAGCCCCAACTTCTAATGTAGACCTCCACTACCAGGTCTCCTTTTCCAACATTAGGGGTCTATGTGCCAACTGTCCAGAGTTTGAAATCCATTTACGGGAGACCAACCCCAACCTGTTGTCCCTGTGTGAAACTGGAATTGGCCCGTCTGTTTCTATAGATGATTTCATGATTAAAGGTTACTTGAACACAACATCAAAACTTGACTCTCAAGATCGTCGCGGATACGGTATTTGTGCCTACATTAAGGAACAACTTCCCATGTGGCAGAGACCTTATATGTGTTTCCGAGTAGCACTTACTCACAGCACCTCATTCATATTTGCCTTCTATCGTCCACACAATGACGGGGTTATAATCTTTCAACATATCTCTGAGATAATTGACCATATTTTGTTTGTTTACCCTTCTGTCAGCATTCATGTCTGTGGTGACTTTAATGTTCACAATGTTGAATCGCTCATCCACTCAAAGAAGACCGATGGTAAAAGGAAGTTTTTTCACTATTTTCCCCTTGCTTATGATCTAACACAGATTGTTGACAAACCTACTCGTGTACCCGACGCTGACGATCATTTTGCAAGTCTTCTTGATCTTTTCCAGACAACTTGTCCTGAACAGTGCTCATCCACTGTTTTGTCTCCGCTGGGATCTTCTGATCACTCAGTTGTCTCAATTAAGATAAAAACAAAGTGCAATAAAACCTTTTCATCGCATAATGTATAAAAGACGTATAAGATCGACTAAATCTATGGTGGCTGAGCAGAGGCTTGGTTCCCAAGAGTTTGGGCCAATAACAAACAGGGTCCCGAACAGATGTATGACCTCTATTCCAATCACCCTCAATGGACCAGAGGTGATTTCCTCAGAATCTGATAAAACCAAACATTTTGCAAAAAAGATTTCTTCAAATTCCACCTTTTGTGACCAGAGCCGCCTACCACCTAAATTTTCTCCTATGACCATAACCACTCTGAGCGAGATGTTGCCAAACTTATCGATAACATATATGCGAGCAATAGTTCAATCATAAGGAGCTGCAACGTGTACTAGCTTCAATTCTTACAAAGCTGTTCAATCAATCGTTGCTTAAAGGAGAAATGCTTCGTCAGTGTGCCCAGTATTTAAAAATACTGGAGATCCGTCTTCTGCTTCTCAGTACAAACCAATCAACCTCATGTGTGTCATCAGCAAGTTTCTTGAATCTGTGATAATTCAAGATATTGTAAACTATCTCAGAACAAACAATCCATTCAGTGACAAGCAGTATGGATTTCGTCCTGCAAGATCAACTGCTGCTGTGCTGACTGTAATATGATACAAGATCAGTGAATCTATTGACGGGGGGCTTAATTTCTAGAGGAATAGCTCTTGACATATCAAAGGCCTTTGATAGGGTTTTGCATAAATGTTTGCTTCACAGGCTAGCTAGCTATAGAATAGCTGGACATTTCTTTCTAACTATCAAATTCTTTCTTTCTGATAGATTCATAAAAGTAGTCGTTGATGGGGAGTAGTCTGAAGCACATCCTATCAATGTCGGAGTGCCTCACAGATCTATTTTGGGTCCAACCCTCTTCCTGATCTTTATAAATCATCTTCCAAATCACATTCTAAATTCATTCGTTGACATTTATGCAGATCATACAACTATCTATGGCAGCACTTAGAAGAGTATTGCTGATAAAAATCTGTCTATTTCTCTTTCTTCTGAACTGGAGCAATGAGAAAAAAGTTGGCTGATTACTTTTAATACATCTAAAACCAAGCTTCTCACCTTTCACTACCAACGCTCGGATCCTTACTTTGCCCCAATTGAAATGAATGGCTCTCTTCTTGATGAGCACCTCCCCCCTTTGATAAGTTTCTAGGATTGACATTTACTCCAGACCTCAAGCAGAAGACTTACAACAAATTTGTTGCTAAGGTCACTGGAAAAAAATAATCCTTTACCTGTATGTATGTATATATATATATATAAATAAATATATATATATATATATATATATATATCTATATATAAAACATTGATACGAATTTAACATTGATACGAATTCAAAGATAAGTGATGTATTCTTAAATAAGAATCTATTGTGATAATATAAAGTTCAATATACTGAATATATATATATATATATATATATATATATATATATATATATATATATATATATATATATATATGAGAAAGGAAGGATGATATTCAAACCCCTTTTGCCCTCAATTTAATCTCAACCCATCAACCCATCCTGAATGAAACTACATTTCACTTATCTCTCGCCAAAATTAAAATCGTTTTTCTTCTTTTTCTTTTCCTTTTCTTTATTGTCATGTTCACAGCACACTTCAACGCATTCTTTCAAACTCACTTATATTCACACATTCCAGACATAGCCAGCTGGTCAATACTCCTACCCTTCCAAAATTTCACACCTGACCACAACAAAATCTCCCCTTTCCCCTATCACCTATCTCACCCTTTCGACTACTTCTTTCATACTCTTACCCACTCCCGCCTATTTTCAAGTTATCTTCATTTCTTCAAATCTTTTTCTAAAACTATGATACCACCTACATACCTAACACAGAGTTCCCCCCTTCCCTCCTCTTTCCCCAGCCCCTCAAAATCCATGCCACACCTCACCACGGCAAAAACCTCAGCCCCCCTCTCCTTTCTCCCACCCTACGGCAAATGTACTAACACTCTCCCCCCTCCCCTTTTTCACTGCTGCCTTAATGTACCCACTCAAAGCTTTCCATATTTATTTCACTCTTTGCTACTGACTGACTTCTCGCAGCCTGGACCCTCGTCCAGTGCTCTTAGTAGCCACGGTTACTACTTTTCCCTATTAACCCATCATGTCAACCCAATATTTCGATGTACTGGCATGACATTTTCCTTAAAATTATCATCCTGAGGAAGTCTTACAATAAAGACGAAACGTTGATGAATATATAAAAAATATCTCTTGGTTTTTCCTTTTTCATTTCCTATATATATATATATATATATATATATATATATATATATATATATATATATATATAGATATATATATATAGAGAGAGAGAGAGAGAGAGAGAGAGAAATGTGATAGTTAGAAAGCAATACAATGCAGAGGTGTGACGGACGGATAGACACAAGTTGAAGCAAATAAGACATATAATGGTGGAACAAATTAAATAGTTTCATCCTTAATACAATGTATACATACACATACATATATATGTTTATTTACTTTTTTTTTTTTCCCAAACAAACATATATCTGTCTATCTACACAATGTTACAATGTTATGTAATACCTGTATCAAGATGGTCTGGTGGAAACTCTGTATGATATAATATTTCGGGAACTCTTCTCTTCTTCAGAACCGTGCTCAACTCAAGTTCAAGCGTGAATGAGCTGTTGCGTGCTTTGACCAGTATAATAGTTATTAAAACTCGTGGGATCATTTGGAAACCATCTGCATTTGTTGCGATAGTTGAGAAAGGAAGGTTGGTAATGTAATGTTGCATCCCTGTGCTTTTTTTTACAAGTACTTCCACGGAATGTGCTCCAATGAACTTACTACACTTGCACCCTCTCAACAATAAAAACTCCCGACTCACCGGACTAGCAGCAAAATCACACCTTTTTTTACTCTACAGGTTCTTATATACCAGAATATTTTTTACTCTCATAGCTTCTTTTCTTGGACTGCTTGCATTTGGAATTCCCTTCTTGCTCCCTGTTTTTTCGACCGTACCAACATGCAGAAATTTAAATGTTATGTGGACAAACATCTTCCTGTCCAACTCCAGGTTGACCCTATTAATCTGGTCTCTATCACAGCAGCCCTTTACATATCAGTTTTGAGTAAAACAACGTTTTTTTTTAAATAAATAAATAAAACCTGTTCACAATGTTATTGCTAGTGTGAGACTGAATGTGGGATGAGGATGACACAGGCGATGGTAACGTAAGAGAATGCTCAACTGTTCATATCCTGTTGGTGATTTGGTGTTGCAATGCAATTACTTGATGCAGCAGATGCTATTACGGTTCTAAAAGTGTGTAAGCGCTCGTTCTTCTCAATGAAAGATGGCGGTCCACAAGTATTCAACAGAGCCTGCGACTTGAAATGAATGGGGCCTCTAAAGCTGTTAATGTTTAACAAACCAGTTGTTGCGAACGACTGTTTGCTCTGTGCAGTCAAGTAATCTAGTTCAGAAGTGGAAAAATTTGTGATTAAAGCTACATTGATTCCATTTGCATACGGAGAGGATAATCGAGTCATTTCAAACCCATAACTAGTTCGTGTTGCAGTGATCTGATTCTGTGTATCTTCTTCTTTGTGTGTCTTTGAAACATGGTGGTCATACAATAGTTTCCAATCTTTTTTACGCAGTCCTTTGCATTATTATTGTACTTTGCAAGATATCTCACGGTGCATCGGTTGGGCAGTAGAGGGCAGACAAGGCAATGCTGCATCGCAAGGTCCTTCTCTTCACATCTGCAGATGGTTGGGTTGGTTTTGTAGCCCTATATGGTCATAGCAACTTTCTGTTCTCAGGTGGTTGAGTGTTTTCCACTGGACTCAGGGTGCTTATGAGCATTAAACACCTGCTCAGCTGGGATCAACATGCATCGTGTACTCTACAAGATCTTTGAAGCTGCATCGGTTTGGTAGCAGAGAGCCGACTAAGCAGTGCTGCATCATGTGGAACTTCTCTCCACATTCGCAGACGGTTGGGAGGGTTTTGTAGCCCCAATCTCACCATAGCAGTTTTTGATCACCCTATTTCTATTCTCAGGCGGTTGAATGTTTTCCACTGAACGCAAGGTGCTTATGAGTATTATTAAACACCTGCTCAGCTGGGATCATCATCTCTTGCGATGTAAACATGCACCGTGATGCATGTTTAGTGATAATGCATGTGTGAATGCGCCGTCGATGTGAGAAATATATTTCAAACACCCAGACTTGTGTTTTTACAATTTGAAAAGTAATTGCCTCTCAGAAAGAAAGCTGAATGCTGAGAAAGTGTCAATGGCTGATTTGTGGTGAGAAAAATATTTTTGTAATTAAGACTTGAGATTTTCCAAAAGTAATTACCTCTCAGAATGAAAGTTGCATGCTGAGAAAGTGTCAATGGTTGACTTGTGGTGAGAAAAACATTTTTGCAATTAAGACTTGAGATTTTCCAAAAGTAATTGCCTCTCAGAATGAAAGTTGCATGCTGAAAAAGTGTCAATGGTTGACTTGTGATGAGAAAAATATTTTTGTAATTAAGACTTGAGATTTTCCAAAAGTAATTGCCTCTCAGAATGAAAGTTGCATGCTGAGAAAGTGTCAATGGTTGACTTGTGGTGAGAAAAACATTTTTGCAATTAAGACTTGAGATTTTCCAAAAGTAATTGCCTCTCAGAATGAAAGTTGCATGCTGAAAAAGTGTCAATGGTTGACTTGTGGTGAGAAAAACATTTTTGCAATTAAGACTTGAGATTTTCCAAAAGTAATTGCCTCTCAGAATGAAAGTTGCATGCTGAAAAAGTGTCAATGGTTGACTTGTGATGAGAAAAATATTTTTGCAATTAAGACTTGAGATTTTCCAAAAGTAATTGCCTCTCAGAATGAAAGTTGCATGCTGAAAAAGTGTCAATGGTTGACTTGTGGTGAGAAAAATATTTTTGTAATTAAGACTTGAGATTTTCCAAAAGTAATTGCCTCTCAGAATGAAAGTTGCATGCTGAGAAAGTGTCAATGGTTGACTTGTGGTGAGAAAAACATTTTTGCAATTAAGACTTGAGATTTTCCAAAAGTAATTGCCTCTCAGAATGAAAGTTGCATGCTGAAAAAGTGTCAATGGTTGACTTGTGATGAGAAAAATATTTTTGTAATTAAGACTTGAGATTTTCCAAAAGTAATTGCCTCTCAGAATGAAAGTTGCATGCTGAGAAAGTGTCAATGGTTGACTTGTGGTGAGAAAAATATTTTTGCAATTAAGACTTGAGATTTTCCAAAAGTAATTGCCTCTCAGAATGAAAGTTGCATGCTGAAAAAGTGTCAATGGTTGACTTGTGATGAGAAAAATATTTTTGTAATTAAGACTTGAGATTTTCCAAAAGTAATTGCCTCTCAGAATGAAAGTTGCATGCTGAAAAAGTGTCAATGGTTGACTTGTGATGAGAAAAACATTTTTGTAATTAAGACTTGAGATTTTCCAAAAGTAATTGCCTCTCAGAATGAAAGTTGCATGCTGAGAAAGTGTCAATGGTTGACTTGTGGTGAGAAAAACATTTTTGCAATTAAGACTTGAGATTTTCCAAAAGTAATTGCCTCTCAGAATGAAAGTTGCATGCTGAGAAAGTGTCAATGGTTGACTTGTGGTGAGAAAAATATTTTTGTAATTAAGACTTGAGATTTTCCAAAAGTAATTGCCTCTCAGAATGAAAGTTGCATGCTGAGAAAGTGTCAATGGTTGACTTGTGGTGAGAAAAACATTTTTGCAATTAAGACTTGAGATTTTCCAAAAGTAATTGCCTCTCAGAATGAAAGTTGCATGCTGAAAAAGTGTCAATGGTTGACTTGTGATGAGAAAAATATTTTTGTAATTAAGACTTGAGATTTTCCAAAAGTAATTGCCTCTCAGAATGAAAGTTGCATGCTGAGAAAGTGTCAATGGTTGACTTGTGGTGAGAAAAACATTTTTGCAATTAAGACTTGAGATTTTCCAAAAGTAATTGCCTCTCAGAATGAAAGTTGCATGCTGAAAAAGTGTCAATGGTTGACTTGTGGTGAGAAAAACATTTTTGCAATTAAGACTTGAGATTTTCCAAAAGTAATTGCCTCTCAGAATGAAAGTTGCATGCTGAAAAAGTGTCAATGGTTGACTTGTGATGAGAAAAATATTTTTGTAATTAAGACTTGAGATTTTCCAAAAGTAATTGCCTCTCAGAATGGAAGTTGCATGCTGAGAAAGTGTCAATGGTTGACTTGTGGTGAGAAAAATATTTTTGTAATTAAGACTTGAGATTTTCCAAAAGTAATTGCCTCTCAGAATGAAAGTTGCATGCTGAGAAAGCAGCCCACTTGAGATTCCGGGAAACTTATGTCCATTTAACTTTGATGGATCTACCGGACAGACACTTTCTTATGTCCTGAGATAAACAAGTGATGAAATTCAAATGGAACTCGTTGGGTGGTCAATCTAACCGACAGATGATGTCTATATACTCCAAACGAATGAGAGAATCGAGAGGATTGAGATTTTAAGCTTAACCTGACCGAATGAGGTGTTTTTGTCTGTTCGGTCGGAAGGCGATTATGTTGGTCTCATTACTAGTTTATTGTCGGTCGATAAATCAGATATCATTTTTGACTTCGTTAAATAAAATGACTTAATGCAAACTCAGAATTGTGATTTTTATTTATATATAAATCTCCCTTTGTTGCAGTGTTAACCGAGACCACATAATTGATACTACGGCCAGTGTCGAAACTGAGTATCACGGAATTCAGACGAAGACCACAACTGGACAATTACAGCCAGTGAACAGACGACCACAAGTTCACAGCATTGCAGTGTAGGTCTGTGTATGCTGCATCATGTTTGGTTGTGAATTTAAATGTTTCAACGATATCACTCAACAAAGGTTCGTTTGACGAATATAATAAAGTCTCAAAGCCCTCTAGTTGCTCGAAAACTTTGGAGTGATAAATTGTCTCCTAATCTTTATTGTACAAATTATTGCTAATTTTGAGGCTCAAATCCACTTAGTCGCAAGCTTAATTCACTCTTGAATTTACCTGTCCAATTTTTGCCAGAGAGTCCATGATACGTTTTTCTTCTCTTTGGAAGAGAGATTGCATTAGGTTTTTCTTGGCTTGCAGATTTTTAAAAACAGAGGAGTGTATCATTCTTTTTAGGTAATCTCGAAAAGCGAGTAGAAATTTAAAGCCGTTTAATTTTGTAAAATCCACCATGTGAGAAGTTTGTTGTTGTTTTCTTTTTAACTGGTAAAACAAAATAATATTTTACTTTTTTAAATCGACATGTCATTTTCTTTGTTCAAAACAATCACGACAGGAAAACTATATGTTCATTTCCACTTTTTTCGAAAAAGCCGCAAAATATAAATATAAAAATACATAAAAAGTAGTTTCATTGGTCTCTAATTAATATTGGGCACTATATCCTCTGGGCGGAAATCAGTATGCTATGAGTGTGCATGTCTGTGGTGCTCTAATCGCCTGTGTATCAATATGCCGACCAAATTACAACTTGGTACAAGGCAAGATATTGCGCGTACACATAAACAAAAATATGTCGCTCGCTCATATATATATATATATATATATATATATATATCTTTAGGCAAACATTATTAAATAACACGGAGCGGTTTTGTTTGATGCGACTTTTTTTTATTTTTTCAATTTTCCGAATTGTCCATCTAATGTTTCGGTCAAATAGATGTAAATATGATCCATGGCTTTCTTGTTCCATTTTTTTTTCTTTTTTGCAAGTACTTTCGATTTGAATCGTCAAATCATCTTCAGGCGGTATTAGTTTTAGTGTCTTTACTGTTGTGCTCATTTTTGCCGTTATAATTCAAAAATGAGCACAACAGTAAAGACACTAAAACTAATACCGCCTGAAGATGATTTGACGATTCAAATCGAAAGTACTTTCAAAAAAGAAAAAAGAATGGAACAAGAAAGCCATGGATCATATTTACATCTATTTGACCGAAACATTAGATAGACAATTCGGAAAATTGAAAAAATAAAAAAATTCGCATCAAACAAAACCACTCCGTGTTATTTAATAATGTTTGCCTAAATGAAAATATGCTGCCTAAATACATATATATATATACATGAACATAAAGAAAGAGGCAAAATGCCTTCAAAGAACCATGTGTTAGATGCAGATATTTTATTAAAATCAAGATCAAAAATCAAAACATTTCTTTTCTCTTTTTCATCTTGACTTTTTTATCTAATATTTCGCTTGATATAACAAGCCTCGACGGAGCTTTAGACAAATAAAAGGTATTAACCTTTTTTTTTTTGTAATAATTCTTCCTGGTCTTCTAGAAGTGACGTCCGATGTTGTGGACTAACGGTGCAAATGTCTCTTTTAAATTGAACTTAAATCGTGCATGGTCGCTGGTAGGTATGAATTTGGGAAAGTTCATTTTTTAAGCATCTTTAGAGTTTTAAACATTTATCTTGATTTTAATAAAAAATATCTGCATCTAACACATGATTCTTTAAAGGCATTTTGCCTCTTTCTTTATGTCTAAAATTCTAAAGATGCTTAAAAAATGACTTTCCCAAATTTATATATATATATATATATATATATATATATATATATATATATATATATATATATACATAAGAATAACTGTGCCACAATGGGTAAAACTAATTCCCTTAACAGTAGAGTATGGTAACACTTTTATCATTCCTGAGGAAGATATTAAAATCAAAATATAATGATACTAAACTTTATGTCAATAATTTTCATTCCAATTTTGATTTAAATCTATTACATGATTTCGAAATTAGAAAATGTCTAAAATTAAAGGCTTAAGCTTAAGGACTCTTAATAAGTAATTAAAATCTCAAGAATTTTGCTTAATTGGTGTTTAATTACTATGGATCAAATTCAATGGAAATCTGAAATTATTAAAATTTTCAAATGGGTGATTGTGCTTCTTTTTTTTTTATCATAGTTCACCCCAAACAAGGCAGACCGCCACTGTAGATGTAAGGGGCTACTGAGGATTAGGGTGAAAGTTTTTGGGGGTCATCCTAAGTTGGGAGCTGTGCATTGAGATGCCTGTTCACATGGGTTTTAAATTTCTGCATGTCGGTACTGTCGGGGAAACTGGGAGCAGGAAAGGAGTTCCAAAGGCCGGCAGCACGAGGAAAGAAGCTATTGGAGTAGAGGGCTCTCCGGCATCTTATGTGCTTATATTATGTCCCCTCAAACACTGTTAAAATAATCCAAAATAAAATGTAATTTTATTAATTAATGTGTAGTATTGATTTACTCCACTCCAGGAGTTAGGCACAAGGACAGTTTTTATCTTACTCCCACAAGTAAGATATGACCCAAGGTAAGGTCGGGAAAGTGGGGTTTAAAAATTGCCTGGGCAGCCCCGTCGGAATTCCCCGGTAGAGGCGCCTCAGACAGTAAGCAATAAACTTACTCCTCCCCAAAGAGGGGAGGCAAAGCCTGGGAAGGTGGACCTCCCAGAACTGCACAGGACAGACCCATTGACCGGCATAAATCAAGACCCGAAGGCCAAGACAACACCAGTATGGGGTGCAGTATCCATCGGAACAGATACTACACTTTGATCTTAGCCAAAAGGCCAAATGTGTAGTAGCTATTGTTCAAATTCACAAATATCATATCTGAATTTTCACGAAGGTGTTTCATTCCATGTTTATCCTTTTGAATAGTACTAAATTGAGCTAAATATAACCCTAATCTAAATCCAACTCTTTAAGCCTTGCAGCTATGTTCTAAAACTCATAATGAAACGTTAATAATTTAGGAATGATTCATGTGCATACAAATACATAAACATATACACATACCTAACTTTATATATTGGAGCATTGGTACGCGCCTCGGCTACTGAATCAAACATGACTTTTGCATCAGGGTTCGAACCGTGTGACTTGCAGGGGTTGTCTCCTCTCATACTAACGATTACAGGTTTCGCATAAACAAATGGGTTTATTTTGAAAATAATATTTATTTATAAATAATTATTTAAAGCTTTTAACTGTTACAAAAATGTAGTCACTGCTTTCATGAAGACAAGACTGGCAATAAAAGTTTTTAAAAATGCATACAATTAGCAGTAAAAAAAATTGTGAACAAATACCGATCGCATCCTGTAATATAAAATTTATAAGCGACAATTTTTAGATTTCGCATGAGAAAACTTCTTTATGATCTGATGAATGTCAATCTCACAAAAGTTTATGTTCAATGCTTAATTCTCATCGGCGTTAAATTATTTCCTTTCTTAATTCTCTTTCACTTTAGAAAAGATCTTTCGAAACTACAATTAATCACCAAAAAGTTACAAATGTGTAGATTGATTTCTGTAATTGTAAAAAAAGACTCCAAATTATGATTTTTGTTTTCTAACAGACGATACAATTCAATTTGTTGTAAATTACATCATTACCTTCCCTTAGATTAATGATTTAGTTTCTCTGCCGCTAGGCGGATAACCATATAGTTCAGTATTCTTTTCTACTTAGGCTGGTTTGTTAATCATACTGAAGTTGTTGGCTTTAAGGTGATCTCTTGGATTTCTTCAATCGTTATATAAGACTAAAGGGAAGTAACTTTAACAATTTTCATAGTTACTTCCCTTTATCTATTCTGTTTGGATTTAAGCTTAGAGGTTTGACTATTACATGTTCAAACTTATCGACCGACTGACAGAGTGCCTTCCCACGAAGGCAGAGTTAGACACAAGGTCGTTTTTTAATTGGGGAAAAATCCAGCTCCCCCCCCCCAAAAAAAGGGGCACTTTGGATGTGGACAAAAATTTAAATTGCCTCAGTCTAGAAGGATTTCTCCCTCACCGACTGACGACAGAACAGATGACGTGTAGTATCAGAACAGATGCTACGCTTGGATCCAAGCCAACTCTTATACAGATGCTTTGATTCGTCTAAAGAACAAAGTCAAAAAACAGGCGCTGATTATGACAACAATCTTCTCCTATTCATTTAACGTCACTCCCCCCCCCCCTGTTCAGGGGTCAGACATTTTCTAATATTACGCAAGCCTACTCTCCATTTCTCACGGTTCAGTGAGTCAACTGTCTCCAAATTTCACTCTGTACAGTCTTGTCCAATCACTTGCTTCCAAGTTTTCCTTGGCCGGTCAACCTTCCTGCGATTTAAGACATTCATGCTTCTGCAACAGTTTATCCAGAAGGATAAATGTTCCACATGATCATACCAGCGTAATCGATTCATCCTTAGAATAACCTCCATGAGGGGCAAGTGTAGTGCTTTCAGCAAATTCTCTGACCTGGTGTGTTGCGTTTGGTCAGATTTCACATTGCAGATCCATCTGATCATGGATCTGTCATTGCGCTGCAGACAGGCATTCACTGCCATATATCATGATGCTCCTGACACAGCTTCTATACACCTTACCCCAGGTGTAGAGAGGGACAGCACGTGATGTTATCAGAGGCAACAACTCACGAAATTTCGCCAAAGCTGCCGTCACTCTTCACAGTAAGAATAGTAATTTACTGATATATTTCTGTGTGAAAACATTCCAATATAATGCATGAAATAGAAAGAGCAAAACACTGTATGTTACTAAGAGTAACGTTCACTTCAAAATGGGGAGGAACGTTTTCTTTTTTCTTTTTCTTTTTTTCTTATATCAAATTTTCATTTTTTTAGTTTGTGTGTGTTGCATTTGGAAGTAGAACGAGAAATGTTCATATATTTGAAAAGTAATCGTTTTTGTAATAGCAAACAAATACATGAAAACTGAATCGATTATTTAAATCGATAAATTATTTAAATACGTATTAAAATTTCACTTAATCGATATTTTACGGTAACTTCTACTTGAATGTTTTAAAAAGAAAACATGGGTATGCACGCAGTAATAATTCATTTTTCAAGATGTAACCATTTAATTTGGATTATTCGGACTCCTATCTTCATCTTGCTTGTTATTTTTTCTAACATTTCGGCCGATGAACCCTCCGACCTTCATCAGGTGAATCTTTTTTGAAATAGAGAAGCTTAATGTCGAACTCGTGAACCTATACAAAATTCTGAACTGAACTCATTATTTAATCCCCGGAGGTGATTGTTCTTGTCCCGTCAGCCATGAACGGTTAGAAGTGTTAAGTAATCTTTTTTTTAATTTCATTCTTAGTTATTATCGCTTGTAGTGAGGATTTAACCTTCAGCCACTAGACGACTATCATTTAAAACTGAGTGTTACTCAACGCCTTTATCCGTTGTCCTATGGGTTCGTAGATTAAATAAAATTTAATCAGTTCGAAATTCCCCTTGTATTCTTTGTAAAGGGATGACCTCCATTTATCTTTGTCTTCCAACTTACTGTGGGAATTTTCTCCTGGATTGCTGTAAAAGTATTTGTTGAATTAAATTTAGATTTTACTAATAAAAATGAAATTGTTGAAGTAAAAAATATTTATTAAATTAAAATCATTTTATAAACATTTTTTTTGAAAAACCATAACAATGTAATTTGTTGAAATAAATAAATAACATTTATTTATTTTAAATGTTATTTATTTATTTCAACAAATTACATTGTTATCGTTTTTCAAAAAAAAATGTTTATACCTTTACGAAACAATGGTTTATAATAATGTGTCTACTCCTATCTACGTATTTAAAATCATTTTATTAAGAAAAATTAAGGGAAAATTTCGAAAGGATATTTTCAATATTTGCAATAATAATAATAATAATAATAATAATGATAATGATAATAATAATAATAATAATAATAATAATGATAATGATAATAATAATGATAATGATAATGATAATAATAATAATAATAATAATAATAATAATGATAATGATAATAATAATGATAATGATAATGATAATAATAATAATAATAATAATAATAATAATAATACCGTATAATTTACTCGGGTTCAGCTAGCAAATATAATCTTCTCTATCTTTTTCTTCTGTATATTTGGAAAGTTGAGTCATTTGTCACACTGACAGTGAGATTAAAACGCCATCGTCATGTTCACGATAGAATCAGAACAACTTTCTAATATACTCAGTCATGTCTATGCAATCAGGGTCTGATGGTAAACTAATTTGCATATTGCTTTTCAAAGGAACATCTCATTGATTAACTATTCGTTTTTTAAAATTATTATTTAATGATTGTTTTCATCACTCACAACTCTATTTACGAGTATTTTCTATATCGTGGATAAATGTTTAGCATTTTTTAGTGAAAAGGGTCTTTCCAGTACTTTCCGGCCAATGTAATTTTGTAAGATTGCGATTCTTGGTTTCTTCAATTTTCCCAGGCAATGCCGGAATAATTACATCGTGTAATTTACACGAGTTCAGCCATCTTTTTCTGTATATTTGTAGCGTTGAACCATTTGTCAAACTGAGAGTGAGATTATAATGCCAACTTCATATTCACGAGAGAATAAGAGCTTTCTAATATACTCAGTCATATCTACACCATCAACATCCGAACGTTAACTAATTTGCATATTACTTTCCAAAAGAACATCTCATTGATTAAATATACGTTTATATAGTTTTCTTATTCGATGATTGCTGTCATTTAACCATAACCCGCAGTTGTATTTATGGATATTTTCTATATTGTGGATAAATATTTAGCATTTTCGGTGAAAAGTGTCTTTCTGGTCTTTTTCGGTCAATTTATTTCTATAAGGTTGCGATTCTTGTTTTTTTGTTCAATTTTCCCAGGCAATGCACGGGTTCTGTTAGTTTCTCATACTGTGGTCTACAAAGTGAAGGGGACATTACTTGTGTCATTTGGAAACTTTTCTTCAATTTTCACTTTTTTGTGCACAAAATTGTTTGGGCTTTCACATTGGACTAAATAAGTAAAAAACAATTTACTAATCTAAAATCAACCCTCTATACCCTTAGAAGGGATTCCCTTGTGAAATCTGATGACCTTTAAGAGGTCATAACTGACACCTTTTATTAGGTATCGCTTGGAGATAAGCTCAACATGTATGTCTCTTATAATTCTTAACTTTCATATTCAGACGTTCTGTTAAACCACATTCTAATTTATTGGATTCTTTTTTTATTGCTGAAAAAAGTTTTATAGAAAAATAAAATCTAGATGAATTACGGAAGAGAGAATGGACTCTTGATCCGCCCTCGAAAATAACAATCTGTGCGTCACTGATCGTGGGTGAACATATAGAATAAAGGGAAGTAACTTTGGAAATGTTCAGAGTTATTTCCCTTGGCATATTCTGTTAGCTGATGTCGACAAACAGGATAGTTTGAATTCCCTACTAGATACCATCCTCAAGTGTTTTGTCAGGACAACATGACATGAGGATACTTCAGCCTATAAGTAAACTCTGACCAAATATTCAAAATAACATAGTATTCGAAGCCTAAATAAGATCCCCTCAGCACGGTTATATACTTGCTCATATGAGGAATGGTGCATCTTCTTCTAGTAATGTTACCTGAAGTAACAGCACTTAGCTGGATACTTCACCAGACTGGATGAATTCTTGTCCTGGAATCCGGTAAGACCAAGAGACCAAAAGAAATATATACTATAACATAATTAACTGGTCAATTGGAGAGAGGAAAATTAATGTTTTTAACTTCTTTACTAACTTAACATTTGAGAAATAAAGGAGAACTTTAATAGAATATTCGAAAATCTATGTATCTCATATAGAGATCAAGCGTTAGCCCCAATGAGCCCCTTGATTTCTGAGAACTTCAACTGAAGTAAAATGAAACAAAAAATAGACAAAAGCGATATAAGGCTTGCCTTGAAATTGACTAATACATTAAGTCACTGCATAATATATTTCCCTATGTTTTATCCGGGATAGGGCAGTTCCAACATAGATTTTCAGGGCGAGGCCCTTCCATAAAGGTAACTTTAATCCTAACAAGATGAAAAAGAAATGACAAAATTAACACATGTATTCAAATGATACATACAGCGGCGTAAGAACGTGTCAATTATCCCTGTTATGTTTATAAGCGAGGAGTTTGCCAAGAAGGAAATCTATCTTATTTTTTTTACTTTTTGGAAATGAATTACTTCCCTTTGTTGATTTTCTCTTAGGCAGCCATGATTCTTGCAGTGACTCGATACCTGTGTAGATCTTAGTTGAATAATGTTTCTTCAAGCATACCCTGACTTCTTATACTCATTACTTACAGGTTATTCTACTCATTCGTTACAATGAATCACCTACATGTTAGAATCAGCTTCGATAACAACTTTTCTGTGAGGTATGGAGTGTGTACATGTTAGGATCAGGTGATCTTTGTTCATATTGAACATTACTTGAACTATGGAGACTTTTAGGGATTATTTAGTATTAGTAAGGTTCTCATTAACCTTTTTCTTAACTACGTTCCATACATAGTAGTCCAAAAGATTGGAATATGGAAAGGTGGGAGGCCAAATGGTAGGAGTCATATGATCATGAAAATGATGCTGGATTTAAAAAAAAATGTTCAAGAGTCTAATTAAGCGATTTTCCTTTACCTTTTCTGATGTAAAATGACATGCACTTATCATATAAGACTTAGTATTATTTAGATTATTCGGACTACTGTTCTCCTCTTGAGTGTTATTTGCATAACGTTTCAGCCGATGTAACCTCTGACCTTCTTCAGGCGCATCTTGTCGAACTCTGGAATCTTTCTGTCGAACTCGGGAATCTACACTCGACATACCCAAAAATCAGCTAAATCCCATCCATTCACTGTGGAGGTCCCCAGATGCCGGAGAGCCTTCTAACTTTAATAGCTTCTTTACTTGAGCTGTCGGCCTTTGGAACTCCCTCCATGCCCACTGTTTCTCCGACTGTACCGACATGCAGAAATTTAAAACTAATGTTTACAAGCATCTTGCTGCACAAAAATATTTATTTATTAATGATAATTTATATATATATATATATATATATATATATATATATATATACATATTGAATGTGAGATAATATATATAATCATTTCCACAGACAACACCGCAGTCAACACAAACCATGAAAGCCACAAACCGGAAATCCTAGACTCGAGTTTCACCCTCCTTTGGGCACCTCAGTACAACATATCCGAACTCAGAATTCTAAACCCAACAGGGGATTTGCTGAAAGCACTACTAGACTTGCCTAGCATGGAGGTTATCATAAGGATCAATTATGCTGGTATGGTCAGTTGGAACGTTCATCCTCCTGGATAAACCGTTGCAGAAGCATGAATGTCCTAAATCGCAGGAAGGTTGACCGGCCAAGGAAAACTTGGAAACAAGTGACTAGACAAGACCGCACAGAGTGGAATTTGGAGACTGTTGACCCGCTGAACAATGAGAAGTGGAGAGTGAGCTTGCATAATATCAGAAAACGTCTGACCCCTGAACAAGGGAAAAATGACGTTAAATGAATAGACGAAGAAGAAGATATATATATATATATATATATATATATATATATATATATATATATATATATCGCTCATGTGTGTATAATTCTGATAACAATCATACAAATCAACAAAAAGACAAACACAATAATGTCGGTTTCTTCTTATAGAGCCTCAAACTTTACTGATAAATTGTAGTGGAATGTGATAGAGAATTGCATACATATTACCGATAGGATTATTTTCCTTTTTTTACAAAACTATATCAAAGAATAAATTACGAAATTTCCGTAATTTTTTGGGAAAATTCTGGGCAATATTTAAGCCCGACACCCTGTGCTAATGTTCCTACAAATTTAAATGCGTCTATTTATATGTAAACAGCCTAAAAAGTTAGGCAGTAAAATAAAATAAAAAAAGAATAAAATAATATTTTAGAATTTAGAATGGGGCAGGGTAAGCTTTCGCTTGTAAATTTAACATAAAATGATTACCCACTACCAGGCCACCAGGTGGTAATGATCACATACTTTTGGACTTGATAGCGTGTTTAAGGTTCGCTGCTTTGTCCGGAAGTGGGTGAGCATTTTACGTTAAATGTATATGAAAAAGTGATCCATCACTCTAAAATTCCAAATATTGTTATTGTTTTTCCCTTTTTTTTTCTGGCTAACATGTAGTCGTCTAAAAACAGTAGAATCTCACTTTTATTTTTGATGAATTTGCAAAGGGTACAGAGTTACAGTTTTACCAAATTCTGACTATTTTTATCGTCAATTTGACTTGACTGCTTTTTCTTGTTTTGTTTTTTGTTTTCTTTTTAAGTTATACACTAAACGGTGTTAATGTACTAATTTCAAATGTTGTAATCTGCACAAGTGCAGATCGTATTCCATAATTTAATTACACCAAACCATTTTTACGAGGCCGTTAACAATTAGAGTTACCTCCCATAGATTCAAAAGGACGCAGAGTTACCTCCCGTAGATCTAAACGTATCTAAACAAAATAGTTGTGCGGCGATTATTTCCCTTAGACCGGTGAAAAGTTGTCGATTTACTTAGGAGGTCCACCCTCCCAGGCTTTGCCTCCCCTGTTTGGGGAGGAGTAAGTTTATTGCTTACTGCCTGAGGTGCCCCTACCGGGGAATGCCGACGGGGCTGTCCAGGCAGTGCTCACCTCTCGGGCGCTAGCTTTTCAAATCCCACTTTCCCGGCCTTGTGTCACATCTTACCTTGTGGGAGGTAGATAAATATCTACTTAATCTCGTTTATGATCGAGCAAAACCGAGATGCTGGTAAACCTTGCATGTTATTGAAAAATCCGAAGACACCATATTACTGATGATACAACTTGAATCATCGATATGTATTTTTCAATTATATATATATATATATATATATATATATATATATATATGACAAAAAGAATAAAATAATTCCGACGGTATGGGTTAAAATGGAAAAGTTGAAGACCTAAAACTTAACGTTTCGCCCAGTTGTTGCTTTGGGCTTTATCAAGAGTAATTGTATCGCTTCAAAAAATGTAACTTTTTGTGGCAATATATATTGACAAATTTTGTATGACCAACCGTACCCAATTTAATAATAGCAAACGAACCTTTTTAAAAAAATCTGTCTAATTCGTTACATCCATATTATAAAGATCTTCGTATTGTTTAAAATACGAAGCAAATGAAAACTTTTTTTTCGATCCTATTTTCGGACATTGGAGGGTTTCCTTTCATTTTTTTTTTTTTTTTTCAATTTTCTTATCTTTTTTTTTTTGTTGGAGATGGGGCATCCTACTGGATACCAGACATTCACCCGCTATTTCAGACACTCCAACCAAGAGATCTGTACAGCTTTTAACTACTCGCTGTTGATGTTGTAATTAACAAGTTTTTTGAGCACACCATCTAAGTCTTTTTCGAAAATCCAACATTCCAGTTGTAGTAATGGTTATGTTGTATCCGACATAAGTCCGAGTTCTTGTCGCCAGTGTTGTGACTTTGAAATGCCGATAATAAATATAACAATACGGTAGTATATTTACAAGGGTGTGTATTTAAAGAAGTACAGAATAATATGTTACAAAAAGATTGCTTCGTGACTTTGTCGTAATATTCTATACCTAGTGTCTAGAAGATTCCATAAAGTCAGGAAATAGGGTAGATCACATCATAACATAAAAACTTAAGATCAAGCATGTCGCAAGATTGCGTTTCGAATTTTTTGCTCTTATCAATTGAGCAGGAGACTGTGGAGCTGATGGACTTTGACAAAATAAGTGACACAAGCTCACAAAATCAAAATGTTTATCAGATAATTTAAAAGAAAAAACAATATTTTTTGTTTGTTTTTCAAATGCATTGTTTTTCATTGTTTTTTTAATCAACATCATTATAAATCTTTCATTTCATTTTGTCCTCAAAGAAAAAGGATGGATGTTATGAATAGGATCCCGGGTGGCACTTTACCTCTGTAGAAAACACATTGTGGATGCATTTTCAGCAGCCCTGTAACTTTCGCTTTCCTTACTTTACCCTCAGATCTCGTCTTCCATGGCCGATGTTTATGACAAAGCGGGAAGAAAACGCTGTCTACTCGGGTGTCAGTATAGTGTGAGCAGTATATGGAAATGACTTGAGTAATTCTCTTTCTTTTCTTGTTGCCATGCCACTAATAAGGGGGCCTGAAAGTAAACGTTTTACCTGGGCTGACATTATCAGCCTGTTAGTCAAAGAAGCCGAACCTTGGAGTAACTCCCAACGAGGCTGTACTATTAGCAGGTGCATAATACCGGGGCTGCTGTACCACCATTTGGTAAATGGATTCTGGACCTTGCAGGAGTTTCTGTTGCGGCTTCTCAATGCCATATTAGTGGAAACTGCTACGACTTTTTCTTCATCAATCGTCTTCAAAGAAAATCTCTCCTTACTCATTCTCTTCCTCTCTCTCTTTCTGTCCTGCCCATAACCCTAAATGTAGGAGCTGCTAACCTCTTAGAACCTAGAAGGAAGCGCCATTGAATGTAATTCTAAACATTAACAAAACAAACCAAGATTATTATCAGCTAAGTTTCCGTTCTATTTTTTATTCTGTTTTTGATACTTGTATCTGTCTCTTATTTTAAAATCATAATTTCTACTTTTATTAAAATTATGTTGTCATTCAGATGTTTCTTTCTTTACGTATTTGAAATATTTTTTTGATGGCGTCATAGCTAGAACACCTAGCTATGACTTATACAAAAATAAATTAGTCCCCCACCACATTACTGACCAGCGAAAATGTCCCCACAACAAATCTTGCTCATGAAAGGCGAACCCATCTTCAATCTTCTACTGCTCTCCCTAGAAGGCGACATCTAGACTTATTCTATCTATCTAGACTTATTCTATCTATCTATCTACATTATATATATATATATATATATATATATATATGGAAGTTTTTTTAAATTTTACCTGCGGGGGCTCTAAAATACCTGACTAGTACATGGGCGCAGGCTATCTCCCCTCAGTGTGATGGACCCGTAGACCTTGTCAGGTCATCCATCTTGGAGAAGGAAAACTGATAAAAAACCGTGCTACTAACCACTTACGTTTTGACAGCAAACCGTTGGGGAGGGAGGCCTCCTAGTCCTGATCGACAACCTTCCTAGTGCTGGAGTCTCAAACAAATTATTCGGTTTGCAAACCTAAAATTGCTTAAGGAGTAGATGGGCTCTGCCTATCGCACGGCCTTCACACTCCTTCTCTGTCTATTAGCCAGGCACAGAGGTACTAGCGCAGGGGTGCCTCAAAGACACCCAGTGCTTGGCCTTGTTTTCTGACTAGGACAATTAACGCCGTCTCTCTTTCTCTCTATCTGGGCAACTTGGAGAAAGTTTTTTCGTCACTAAAACTCACATGACTAGTATGCGTCGCTCTTGTTTCGACAAGTTGAGGGTACAGGTTAGACAAGTTGTCTGGCTGCTATTACTGACTATTAGTACAGGAGCAACAGTTGTATAATATCGACCCTGCAGTTATCTCCGGTGGGCTTTCCCGAGGCTACAACACTCATGAACCAAGTCATGACTAATGAACTGGATGTGAGCTTATTGGCACCTAACAAGCACCCATTTTGCCCTCTCCACTCTATCTTAAAACCAAAATGGCATTACAAAAAAATTAAACCTAAACCAGACACCCCCTAAAAACATCTTCATCTCCGCCCTTGAGACTCGCATTCACAAATATCCGGAGACTTAGAACCAAACTCAACGATGTAGAAACCTTTCTTTTAACAAACTCCACAGATATCCTAGCACCCTGTGAAACAAACCTTCAATCTCCTCTTACCATTTTCACATGACTGATAACCTCCCACTCTACCGTAAAGACTCTGACAAACATATTCACGGGCTAGGAGTTTATGTTCGGAACACCCTCCCCTTGACTAGAGAACATAGGCTAGATAGAAACAGATGATCAAGCCTACATGTGCTGTGGATTAACCCTGCAGCACATGTTAGTTACTTATATTTCGTATACCGTTTTCCTTCGACCCAAGACTGTACCCTGCTTTACTTTGTCTCTGAACGCATAGATATAGCACTCTCACTTGACTCAAATGCCCAAATACATATATTTGGGGATTTAATGCACACCATCGTGACTGGCTTGGATCCTCCATCTATACAGACGCAGCTGGTAACTCCACGTATAGTTTCTCCATCGCTCACTCCCTCTCACAGACTGTCACGTTCTCGACCCACCTCCCTGATCATGTGGACCATCAAGCCTCACTTCTCGACCTGTTCTTGACCTCACGGGCCGAGGCTTGTGAGACGAATGCCCATAGCCGGCTCAGGAACGCTGATCACCTTGTGGTAATGATTGATATTGCCCTAAAATCTCATCCCAATGCTGAAGAGCCATTGCTCAAAACGACGAGATACTTCATGCAGGCTGATTTTGATTCCATCAGAGACGCCCCATGGCGGAATGGTGGAATTTTTTGTCTCCTTGCTGATCAATGCGTAAATGAGACAACTGAATGGGTCAAAGCAGGCATTAATGCACATGTCCCCATGAGCAAATTCTACAGCAAGCTCCACTCTCCACAATGGTTCATGTCGAATAATGCAGCTGCTATTGCTCAGAGGTAGCAAGCATTCCGACAATACGGCCATGATAAGTCTACTACGAATAGACAGAAATTTTTAGAGTCAACAAATAATTGTAAGGCTGTGATAGCTGAAGAAAAGAGAAGGTATACAGAGATAACCAGAGATAACATTCAGTCGCAGAAACTAGGTACGCGTGATTTCTGGAAAATCTACAATAGTGTGGTGAACAATAGGCAATCAACAATTCCCCTACTCTCCAACCACAATGATGCCGTTTGCATGGCAACAGACAAGGTTGAACTACTTGCCTGGCGTTTTGCCTTAAACTCCACTATGAACTCTGCAAACTACTCCCTCCCAAACTTCCCACTGTGGACAGAAACCACACTTGATGACCTGATAATCACCCCATCTCATGTCATGGACATCATAAACTACCTTGACACCTCCAAAGTAATAAAGAAATGCTCTGCTGAACTATCCCCTGTCCTCTCCAAACTCTACAACAAATGCCTTGCCGAATCTTGCTTCCCGATAGCTGGAAAATTGCCTCCGTGGTACCAGTCTTCAAGAATTCTGGAGATAGAACAGACCCTCAGAATTATCACCCCATCCGACTACTCCCACTCTTCGCTAAAATCTTTAGATCCCTAATCAATCTAGCAATAGTCCGGCACCTTTTTAATACTAAGCATTTTTCTGACCATCAGTATGGATCTAGGCAAGCAAGATCTACTGAGGATATCCTAACGGTCATCTCCGAATGCATATACCATACACTGGACAATGCAAGTGAAGCTAGGGTGGTAGCGCTTGATATATACAAGGTCTGGCATAAAGGTCTTCTTATAAAAAATAATTCATATGGTATTACTGGACGATGGGCGTTAATTCAAACAACATGACATAAATGCAGGTGTGCCCCAGGGATCGACCTCCCTGATAACATTGTGTCTGAGATGGATATATTTGCTGACAACACTATGCTCTACACTCGTCATGTGGGTAAAACGGATGGGCACATATCTGAGGCAATGGCTGAATCCTTAGAAAGCGACCTCCACTCTGTAGTGGGATGAGGTCATTGATGTATTGTAACATTTAATGCTGCTAAGACAAAGCTTCTTTCCTTCAACAACTACAAGAAACCTCTACAACTGCTGATTGCCATGGTAAATAACACCCTACCTAAGAGTCCAACATTCAAACTCCTCGGTCTAACATACACAGGTAACATGAATTGGAATAAATATATAGAAGACATTGCCAAAGCTGCTGCAAAGAAAGTGGTATCCCTCTACCGAGCTAGAAAACTTCTAACACCTGACAGTATCCTATATCTCTACAAAGCCATCATCTGCCCATGCATGGAGTATTGTTGTCACATCTGGGCTGGTGCATCATCCACCAGTCTCTCCCTCTTAAACAAGTTCCAAAAAAGAGTCTAATCTAATAGGTCCCTCACTATCCACCAAGCTCCAGTCCCTGCCCCATTGCCGCAATGTTGCATCCTTGTGCTTGTTTTACAAATACTTCAATGGAATGTGCTCCAATGAACTTGCTGCTCTGGTACCCCCTCGACGTAAATGCACTCAAACAACCCGACAATCAGCTAAATCCCATCCATTCACTGTGGAGGTCCCCAGATGCTGAAGAGCCTTCTACTCCAATAGCTTCTTTCCTTGAGCTGCCGGCCTTTGGAACTCCCTTCTTACTCCCTGTATCCCTGACTGTACCGATATGCAGTAATTTAAAACTAATGTGAAAAATATCTCGCTGCACAGCTCCCAATTTAGTATGATCCCCTAAAAATTTCACCCTAATTCTCAGTAACCCCTTACATCTACAGTGGCAACTTGCCTTGTTTGGTTGAACTAAGTTAAAAAAAAACAAAAAAACAACTGAGCTAAACGTTGAGTTTTAGGTCTTCCGGTTTTCCATTTGAACTTTTTTCAAGTTTTCGAATAGTCCATTTAGTATTTGAGTAAAATTGATATATATAAGTTTTATGGGTTTCTTGCTCCAACTTTCTTTTTTTTGCGAGTATAGAACAAGAAATCCACAGAACTTATATACACCAATCTGACTAAAATATTAAATGAACTATTGGAAAAATTTAAAAATAAAGTCTCATCAGACACAAAAACAATCTGTGTTATTTTATGACCAAGGAAGGAAATGGGGATATATACGGGCATGCATGCATATTAAATGGAAATTAATGAGATTTGAGGAAATATTGGGGTCACCAGCTAGCAAGTGGTAACTAAACATGAACGTAGTTTTGTAAATTAAGGAAAACATTATTAAATAACAAAACATGTATAGAATTACAATTTTACTTTAGAATGCTTTAAATCTATATATGGTTGTTATCATTGCAACCTCCTCTGGAAGGTTGGGGTTAAGGTTACTACTAACTCTAACCCTAACTTCTGGCAGGTTGGGGTTAAGGTTAGGGTTACTACTAACTCTAACCCTAACTTCTGGCAGGTTGGGGTTACTACTAACTCTAACCCCAACCTCTGGCAGGTTGGGGTTAGGGTTACTACTAACTCTAACCCATACCTCTGGCAGGTTGGGGTTAGGGTTACTACTAACTCTAACCCATACCTCTTGCAAGTTGGGGTTAAGGTTAGGGTTAGGGTTACTATTAACTCAAACTCTAACCTCTGGCAGGTTGGGGTTAAAGTTAGGGTTAGAGTTACTACTAACTCTAACCCATACCTCTGGCAGGTTGGGGTTAGGGTTACTACTAACTCTAACCCTAATCTCTGGCAGGTTGGGGTTAGGGTTACTACTAACTCTAACCCATACCTCTGGCAGGTTGGGGTTAGGGTTACTACTAACTCTAACCCATACCTCTGGCAGGTTTGGGTTAAGGTTAGGGTTAGGGTTAGGGTTACTACTAACTCAAACCCTAACCTCTGGCAGGTTGGTGTTAGGGTTACTACTAACTCTAACCCTAATCTCTGGCAGGTTGGGGTTAGGGTTACTACTAACTCTAACCCATACCTCTGGCAGGTTGGGGTTAGGGTTACTACTAACTCTAACCCATACCTCTGGCAGGTTGGGGTTAGGGTTACTACTAACTCTAACCCATACCTCTGGCAGGTTGGGGTTAGGGTTACTACTAACTCTAACCCATACCTCTGGCAGGTTGGGGTTAGGGTTACTACTAACTCTAACCCATACCTCTGGCAGGTTGGGGTTAAGGTGAGGGTTAGGGTTACTACTAACTCAAACCCTTACCTCTGGCAGGTTGGGGTTAAGGTTAGGGTTATTACTAACTCTAACCCTAACCTCTGGCAGGTTTTTCCACAGAGATAAAAACACAGACAGCGAATTCGTCTTTTCTTCTATTGAGCCAAAAGCGATGGTAGTACATCTGTTGCGGTTGCTTGTGAAGACCTCGATTTGGTGCTGGGTTGAAAAACTACTCGAAAGGTAGATTTAAATTTCTGTTGATGATGTTGCACTCCATGGAAATCAAAAATGTGCTCCGGGTTGTTGATGGCGAGATCGTTAATAATTTTGTGGGCATTTACCAAGTCAGTTATTAGATGTCGGAGCTTCACTGAATCCAAGCCCAGGGAAAATGAATAGATTCAGAAGTTATCCAACAAAATCACCTACTCACTATCCAGGTTTATCGTCTATCATTCCTTTTGACAAGAGGTTCGATGTTGTCTGTCTGTCTGTCTTTATGCTAAATCTCCAGTGATCACGATTATGGGTATTGACTGTTTCATTTTGCCACTGTTTACGGTCTTGCCTGATGGTTTCTTTCCATGTCTACCTAGGGTGGCCAGCTTTCTTTTTGCTGTCCAGTCTTAGGTCTCTGCATGTGCTGATATATTTCTCGCTTCTTTCAACATGCCCGGACCATCGAAGACGGTTTGCCCTTATTAGGACATCAGTTTTGGGATGGTCAATTTCTCAAATAGAATGTCTGACCTAATGTTCTGGATCAAGTCTGGCTTTACATCGCATATTAACTTAATCATTGCCCTGTCATTTTTCTGGAGTCAGGCAAGTGAGGCCTGGGTGAGGACCCAATACTTACTGCAATACAACATCACGCTTCTTACGCAGCTATCATAGACTTTACTCCTGGTAATAATGGATTAAAAAGATAAAAAGATAAACCAATAAATGTATCCAAAACGTTCCGTTTTTATTCAGTTCAAAAGAAATAGACAAAAAAACATTAGATACGAGTCAAATTTTTGTATTCATAAATATTGGTACGATAGCAACAGGCCTGGCCAGCAAGTAAAATATTATACAAGGTGCTCTGTACATTAATGTTTTTACACGGTCACAATAGCTGATAGTTTACATATATTTTGATAACATTCAGACAAGCAAAAAAAAGGGGAGAAAACAGTTTGACACTTTCTTATGTTGTTTCTTGTGTGTGTGCTTCAAAAATGAGCATGTACACCAAAAACTTTCAGTTAGAAAGAAAAACTACGGAAACCGAGAAGGAAATCACCGGTATAATATTAAATAGACTAGCGGAACCCATGGAAATTCCACACTTTATCTGCTGTATTTTGCTTCTGAGCTTAAAACTATTTTTATATATGTTTTATATTATATTATTGTATCACCTTTGTTCAAATTGAAACATACTTAGCTAAGTTATTTATCTAAATTATTATTAGAAATTTTCAAAAGCCGAAAACGATATGTTTCTTTTTTTGTCTGTAAAATAAACATTTATTTATTTATTTTTAATGAAAATCGCTCCAGACAAGACATGAAGCCACTTGATATAAGGAACTAAAAAAAAATACTATTTCAAAAGCTAGCCAACGATAAGTGCTAAATGGATAGATTCCAGCTGGAAAAAACAGCAATTCTTCCTCCTTTGTCAGAAACATCGTTCATAGAATGTGAGGACTAAAGGACCAAATAAGGGAAGCGAGAGTTACGAGGCTGCCGAAAGTAAACCCAAAGTCCACTCTCTACTCTCTTATTTACCTTAAAGATATGAACAAGCAAGCTTTCGGCCTAATAGGCCCTCATCAAGCAACTCTTTTTTTTGTTAATCATTTTTTTTCTTGTTGGAGATATTAAAAATCTCTCGTGAATAGTAGTCCGTTGAGATGTTGATCCAGACGGTCTGAAAGTCTTTGGTTAATGCAGTCTCAGAATATATCTGGTTGTGGGGGTCTATCTCCAAAACCCATGTAAAAGCTTGTGACATACTTCCACTTTATGGACGTCCGGCGCGAACGTAGACCCTCACGATATTATTGTACCATCTTTGAACAGAACTGATACTACACTTGGATCCTAGCCAGAAAGCCAAGAAATTGTATCTTAGTTAGAGTTTCACATTCGACACAACAACAACATCAGATTAAATTTTTAAAATAATGTTTTTTGCATAGCATCTTCAGCAATCGGGTGATCCTATTTTTTAGAAAAGAGGTAGAGAATGACAACTTACATACAAACATGAAATTGCCATAGCGTATTATTATTAAATACATAAGGAGTTCTGATGTAGATCTAAACCTTAGCTAACTCATGCAGTTTCTAATATTCTACTTAAGTAATAATGTAAGCAAACGTTGTGAGATATTATGAAAGCCTATTCTTTGTTTAATAGGATTAAGGTGGGAGATCATGGCAGAGTCAAAGAAGTAATGCTGAAGAACTCCAAATTTATTTCTCTTTCCAGTTTTAGTCATTACTGAAGATCAAAACACTGTTTACTCAGTTCAATGGACTGAGCCATCGGGTTTTCGTGAAACCCAAGGTATAATGATAGGGAAGAAAGAAAGGGAGGAAAGAATAAGGGTGGAAAAGGAAAGGGAGGAGAACAGAAAGGGTGGAAAAGAAAGGGAGATAAAGGAAAGGGAGGAGAAAGAGAAAGAGAGGAGAAAGAGAAAGGGAGGAGAAAAGAAAGAGAGGAGAAAAGAAAGAGAGGAGAAAAGAAAGAGAGGAGAAAAGAAAGAGAGGAGAAAAGAAAGAGAGGAGAAAGGGGGTGAAGGGGGGAGAAAGAAAGGGAGAAAAAGAAAAGGGAGGAAAAGGAAAGGGAGATGAAAAGAAAGGAGGGAAAAAGAAAGGAGGGAAAAAGAAAGAGAAATATTTAAAATCTCACCATACTTTGATCTGCTTTTTTCCATTCATCTCTACATTTTGTCAGATTTTATCCAACCTTTTTCTTCATAGAACTTTATACTTTCACAGACTGTCACATGAACACAGCCGTACACACGCACACATTGGCAATTTGTATGGCAGTGGAACAGTGAGACCCATGCCCCTTCTGCCAAAATTTTGTCAGGGTCTAGATCACCCCCCTCCTCTTTTATGTGCTATAATGAAGCGGTGTACTTGATTTAAATTTGAATAATCTTATATTTCTGAAAATGAAATTCTTCAAACAAAGGAAAGCATGTATTCCGTAAAAATAAAAATGGTTGACATTCTAAACATAGTTAAGTAAAAACAAGAAAAATTTTGGACAAACGGACATCATTGTCCAAAATAGTCTATTAAAGACAAAATGGATTGATTTAAGTTGTTCACAAAATACTGGCCGATTTTAGTTACTCAATTTTAAACAGTTTATTTTAAAAAGTTTATTTAGATTTCTTTTTAAAAGTTTATTTGGGTTGGTTCTAAACAGTTTATTTGAGTTGATTCTAAACAGTTTATTTGAGTTGATTCTAAACAGTTTATTTGAGTTGATTCTAAACAGTTTATTTGAGTTGATTCTAAACAGTTTATTTGAGTTGATTCTAAACAGTTTATTTGAGTTGATTCTAAACAGTTTAGTTGGCTTGATTCTAAACAGTTTACGTAGGTTGATTCTAAACAGTTTACGTAGGTTGATTCTAAACAGTATACGTAGGTCGATTCTAAACAGTATACGTAGGTCGATTCTAAACAGTATACGTAGGTTGATTCTAAACAGTTTATTTAAAACTGTGTATATAGGTTTATTCTAAACAGTCTATGTAGGTTGATTCTAAACAGTTTATTTAAAACAGTGTATATAGGTTTATTCTAAACAGTCTATGTAGGTTGATTCTAAACAGTTTATGGAGGTTGATTCTAAACAGTTTATTTAAAACAGTGTATATAGGTTTATTCTAAACAGTATACGTAGGTTGATTCTAAACAGTTTATTTAAAACAGTGTATATAGGTTTATTCTAAACAGTCTATGTAGGTTGATTCTAAACAGTTTATGTAGATTGATTCTAAACAGTTTATTTAGGTTGATTTACTTCATAGAAAACTTTACATTTGGATTATTTGGACTACTATTCTCATCTTAGTTGTTATATTCACAACGTTTCAGCCAATGTAACCTCCGACCATCTCCAGATGCATCTTTTACAACTTGGGAACCTATACGGAATTTTAAACTGAACCCTTTTTAAAGATTCACAAGTTTAAAAAGATGCACTGACAAAACAGCTGTCTGTAGATGACATATACATATATATATATATATATATATATATAAGATTTTCAAAATCAGACCCATTAAATTTCCTTTTGACTAGCCAATTTTTATTTGTTATTATTTTACTGTGTTGTTGGCAATATAATAATGTACTTCGCTACAATTTATTTTTAAAATTACTTAGTCCAACGTGGACGACTGCTAATCTGAAACATTTGTAAATAATCACATGAAACTAAAAATCAGCAAGGGGGATTACTCATATTTTAGATTAAAGAATATAATAGGAGTTGTCTTTATGTGCAAACAAATAAAAATTACAGGTACAGCTAGTATATGTGTATATATATATATATATTAATTATGGCAATATATGTATTAGCATATATTATCAGAGCCTTTTAATTAGCAGTTTCTTTAAAAGATTCAGCTCGATAACAATAAAAAAATAAAAAATGGTTATTGGAATATAAAATGAACCTGACTTATATCAATTTAGGTTCATTATTTTTTATAATAACCATTTTTATTTTACAATTAAATTCTCGAGAAAGAAAAACAACTGAAAAGTTTATTTCTTAATATTGTTAAAAATAATTTGTAATCTAAATTTTTCAACTAGAAAATTTAAATCATTCTTTTGTATAGCTCACATTATGCAATTCTTAAGCCTGCTTAAGAATTGTATAATGCAAAATTTATCTGAGAGACTTTTTTCGTAAGGCGAAACAGCTATAAGATATACAAATAAAAGAACTGATATAATTTCAAAAGATTAGAATTTTCAGTTTATACCTACATATTTCAGGGTTAATATAAAGAATATATATTTTTTTGGTACATATTCCTTATTATATCATCCAAATTGTTTCAGATTACAAGCTTAATGAAGTTATGTTTCCAGACTTCAGAGCATATATATTTATATGTTTCATTCCAATGACCAAGGAAGAAGACAAAGAGTCAGGCCACAATCATAATTTTTTTAAACGTATTATTAATTCCGGCGAATGCTTATATTCTTTCCCGTTTCACGACCCGTAAGCAAAAAATATAGTCTTGAAGATCGGCCTATGCTATGTCCGGTGTATGGGGGGGGGATCTCTGATTATCTTCTTTAATATGAGTTCTGTATGTTTCTGCCTTGCTGTTTAGTACTCTTTTTTTTCCTTTTTGTTTTGGACCAGAGTGCTTATTTTTTGTTTATTATTAGTAAACAAAGGTCTCTGATGAGCTGCCCGTGAAAGATGAAGACTATATTTTTTGTTTATTGGTTGTAAAACGGTCGTAAGACGGAAAAAAATATAAACATTCGTCGGAATTAAAGATAGATTAAAACATTATGATTGTGCACTGACGCTTTTTTTTCCTTGGTCATTGGAATGAAACACACACACATATATATATATATATATATATAAGCAAACATTGTTAAACATAAAAAATTTCTGTTTATTTATACCTTTTTTATTTTTTCAATTTCTGCGTCAAAATCAAAAAAATTAATGTATGTTTCATAAGTATCGCTAACACTTTCGATTCTTTGTCGAATCATGTTCAGGTGGCAAAAAGCAAATGAACAAAAAAATAAGGAAAAGAATAGAATATAAAAAAAACAGCCGAGAACGCCATATGTGAACTTCAAAACAACAAACCGGTGCAATTTCAGAAGAACATTTACAATTTAAATTCTGGGACGCCAGAATTAGCATCACAGGATAAATTGTATTTACGTTAAACATTTTTAAATGTTGTTACTCGTTTCATACGTAATGTTTTTGGTTGTAGGTTACTAAGTTTTAATAAAGATAGCTTCAAGTATTTAAAAATATTTTTTAATTAGTTTCAGAATGTAATATTTTCATGCTATTAACTAAAATTTGTCTTAAATCAAAGAGAGGGGACAGTAATGTTTTTTAAATGCTGGTAAATTTAACTAGAGTTTACCAGGTGCATGGTGAGTCTACGTGAAAGGGAAGTGATAGTAAAACCCATATAGCTATTATTATTTAAATTGTAAACGTTTTTCTGGAACTGCACCGGTTGGTTTCGATTACTAACGACTTCAGATATTGTGTTCTTGACTGTTATTTTTTTTATTCTCTTTTCTTCAACGTTTTGTTCAGTTGTTTTTTTGTCACCTGAAAATGATTTGATGAAGAATCGAAAGTGTTAATGATACTTATGGAACATTATTTATTTCTCATTTGACACAAAAAATATTATTAGAAAAATTGATAAAAATAGGTATAATCAAGCAATAGAATTCTATTATGTTTAACAATGTTTGCTTAAATGAAAGAATTCCGCCTAAATACACATGCAATATGCATATATCAGTGGCAACTCTAGATCATTACTTTCAATATTTTTGAGTATATGTACACTTCAGAATAGATTAATTGATAAATAATTTTAGCATGTAAAAACCATTTAACCAAACCTAACCTGACTTACATTGTGTTCTAATGACATTTTATCATGAACAATTTAAATCAACAATTTATACAAAATAAAAATTTAAAAAAAAAAACAGATTTACTATATTCCTTGAAAACTAAAGAATTCGTAGAATTTGATGTTAGTCGAAATGAAGTCTTTGGGGCCCCTGAGTATTTCTTTGTTTATTTGAAATAAATAAGCTGGATTATCATTTTGGACAAAAGTTAGCATCAGCTCAGGTATTAGCATTTATATATATATATATATATATATATATATATATATATATATATATATATATATATATATATATAGTACATGTATTATATTTGTTTCTATAGATGTTAATCCATTGAAACTCCAGTATTTATAAAAAGTGCTAAATAACAAGTAGAGCTGTTTTCAGTATAATTTTTTTATTTATACAAACATTATTGGTTACATATGTGCATACATGTTTCAGTTGTCCTCTCAAATAGAGAGTCAACTTCCTCAGACCGTAAGAAATTTGAATTTCTCTTAAGGTTTGAAGAAGTTGACTATCTATTGGAGAGGACATATGTAACCAATAATGTTTGTATAAATAAAAATTCATATTTATATATATATATATATATATATATATATATATATATTAGTTTATCATTTTAATTGCAACGTTACATTTCAGAAGAGACTAAAAGTCAAGCAAGTGTGAACTTAACAAACCAAATCAACTGGGATGGTATGAAGGGAGGAGTGGGACAAGAATAAAAAATAAAAATGTGATTAATTATTTTTGTTTTCAATTGTTTTCTTTCAATTTTTACAGCAGTTTCTGTTTTGATTGTTATTTTTTTTTTTTACTGCTTTTTTTCTTCTTTAACATTAGTTCTACAAAGAAATAAAAAATAATTTTAAAAAAATGTGCTTTAATTTAAAAAATAATTTTTAATTTTTAATTAAAAAAGTTTTTAATGGAAAAGATTTTAATGAAAAAATTTTTAACGAAAATTCTTTTAATGAAAACAATTTTTACACAATTAAAAAAAAAAAAAAAAAAAAAAAAGAAAAACATTTTACAAAATTTTAAATTAAAAATTTTAAAAACATGAATAAGGAGTTACACATCCTGATTCCTCCTCTTTGTATTACAACTCTCTACTCCGCGTCTATTATGGACTTCCATTGACCCTTGACCTGTTTTTGTTATATGTTATGATGACCCAACGATTAGCAGGGACTTCTTAATAGCGAACAGGTTGACTAAATGGCGTGAGTTTTTACTAGACAGATACACCCTCCGTAGCTGATAGTATAAAATATACATATATATATATATATATATATATATATATATATATATGTATGTATATTTGAACTCACTGGCATTGTATTTATTATGGTAAGTAAACCAAATGGAACAATGAATCATAAAGAAAGGGCAGGAGAAATAAAACACGGCTCGGTTAGCGTGTCGCTCACCTCTCAACTAACAAAAAAGCTTGGATCTAGAAAAATAGAGCCGCACTGGTGATAATGCGTGAATAAGTGTGATAAGAGTTGTACATGCTTCCACGACAGGTCTTCGGGGTCGAAAACAGAAATCATGTCCACATATTGGTTGTTGGTGAATTTGTAGCCACCGATGCAGTAAATCTTGTTGTGTCGTACAACGGGGTACAAGCAGGACATGGGCATCTCCTGCCCGTCACTGGTCAGGCGTGTCCATTGGTCAATCACGGGGTCGTACCTTTCACAATCCTAGTGTTGAAAAGAGAGAAAGAAAGAGAAAAAAAATATATATTCGTCTAACATATAAAGTTATCTGGTGAGATTGAATAGCATTTAAGTTAACATTCTGATTAGTCAATTTTCATTTGTTATTGTTGTACAATGTTATTGACACTATAATATACTTTGCTACAGTTTATCTAAAAAAAAATGATGTAGTCCCACTCGGACAACTGATAATATGAAAACCTTTTTAAATTCAGAACAAAAAAATAAAAATCAGCAAGAAAAATAAATCATCATCATCAGCATCGTCATCGGTTTAACATCCATCTGGCATGTGTTGGACGGCTTTAAGAAAATTGATTTCCAAACGAACCTAGCATAGTTGAAGAATATAAAAAGAGTTGTCTCCCTTACTCACTCACTCACTATCCAGGTTAATCGGCTATGTTCTTTTTGACAAGAGGTTCAACGTTGTCTGGCTAAGTCTCCAGTGCTCATGGTTGTGCGGATTGACTGTGTCCATTTGCCACTGTTTACGGTCTTGCCTGATGGTTTCTTTCCATGACTTCCTAGGGCGTCCAGCTTTCTTTTTGCTGTCCAGCCATAGGTTTCTTCATGTGCTGATACACCCCTTGCTTCTCTCAACATGCCCGAACCAGCAAAGACCGTTTGTCCTTATTAGGATATCAAGTTTTGGTATGGCCAATTTCTCAAGTAGAGTGTCCGACCTAATGTTCTGAATCTGGTCCGGCTTTACATTGCATATCCATCTAATCATTGCCCTGTCATTTCTCTGGAGTCGGGCAAGTGAGACCTGGGTGAGGGCCCAACACTCACTGCCATACAGTATCACGCTTCTTACGCAGCTATCATAGACCTTACCCCTGGTAATAATTAGGATAGCACGGGATGTTAGGATTGGGAGAAGTACTCTGAACTTTCTCCAAGCTTTCTTGACTCTTAATGTCAAGATTAGTTCGGAGCCACCTTCAGTACTCAGCATATCTCCTAGGTAGCAAAAGGAGTCTACCACCTCCAGTGTGTACTCGCTTATTTCAACTTCTGTGTAAGGGCAGCCCTCAATTGGGTGTGCAAATCCTAGACATCTCTTACATCTGAAGTCTGGATCTGGTGTGGGCCTATCATGCACTCCGCTGCATTTTTTGTGTACCCATAGTATGCAGTGGTTGCACTGTATCGCATTGCTCCTAAGCCCCTTCTACATATCGCACATGGGTATTGACCAGAGTCCTTCAAAGACTGGAGATTCAGGCCACTAACCATCACCTTTGTCTTACCAGTGTTGACCCCTAGACCTTTTGCTTCCATGCCCTTCTTCCATACTTTCAATCTTTCTTCCAACTCGTTCATTGTCTCTGCCATTATGACCAAGTCATTGGCATACAGTAGTTCCCATGGCCACCCTGTTCAGAACTTATTGGAGAAGGCCTCAAGGACAACAATGGACACCAAGGGACTTAGGACCGATCCCTGACGTACTCCTGTCTTTAAGTCGCACATTACATATCCAGTGTATCATTCTCATATCATTTCTCTCTATGCAACTAACATTTAACTTACAACTAAAATTTAATTTCTTTTTCTTTATAAGTTTAGAAAATGTGCAAAAAATAAAAATAAAAACATAAAATGACTTCACTGCATCCCGGACAATACCAGGTAGGTTCAACTAATTAAATATAAATAAATCTCTATATTAACACTGCACCACTACCTACATGATTGAATTTAGTAGTCAGTGCTCAGCTGTCTGACCAATTTAACTAGATTTAAATTGATAGACTAGAAGGCAGAGAGTTGCTATATAAGCAGGCTGGGATGTTCTATTTATTGTGTTTCCATTATTCTCCGGCTCGCGGCTGAAATAGAAAGCATGTGGGAATGAGAAATACGACCAGTATTTGAGGTGCACACTCCGATTGCTTCTTTCGTAAGAGGTCAATAGACACGTAATCATTTATTTGTATAGGATGAGAAATATACAAGGGGAATAACTTGCTTAGTTTCCAGAATGGCTGATGTAAGGGAGACAACTAGGATAATATTTGGATTCGTGTCTCTCAGGTGTAAACAGGCGACTGCAGTTTCCAAATTTACGTTCCGACGAAAGGGTACGACACTACACTATTGTGACCTGTTCTCATGGTTCGGATTGGTTGCTAGTCCATGAATGGACATTTATGTGTATAAATATTGTTTCATTAAAGCAAGAATTTGTAAACTGAATGCCAGTTGGAGTCCGTACGACAGTGTTATTTCTATATATGTCACACTCTAAACTGGTACTAATAAAAAAGAGAGGGGTGTGTGATTGGCTTAATGGATACTTTTCAGGCTATGGAATCGACTATGACGTGTTCATCATCATCATCATCATATTATTTGATTTAACGTCTGTTTTACATGCTTTAGACGACTTTAAGAAATTAACTAACCTATCTCTGACCAGGTCTTTATTTATCCCTTTTTCTCTCTAGTCCATTCTTATCACTTATTCCCATGTTTTTCTTGGCCTTCCCCTGTGAACTGGATGTGTTCTACATCTACTAACCGAAGAAAATCCATTATTTAAACATGCTCATCCAATCAAAGTGTTCTGTTCTTCACACATCTCCCTATACTGTCCAGATTTAATCTTCCTCTGAGGTCATCAGAACTAAGCCTGCCATTAAGACTCACATTACACAATCATTGTATCATTCTCATATCATTTCTCTCTATGCAACGCATGTCCTCAACCCTCATTGGCCAGGTTTCTCTTCCATACATCACACTGTGTACGCATGCCTGATAGACTTTTCCCTTGGTTGACAGTGGTAAGGCTCTGTTGGTTAGTGAAAGCAAAAGTACTCTGAACTTACTCCATCCACTCCTAACTCTTGCAATCACACTAGCACCTGCTCCACCCCGTGCTCCGATGGTATCACCTAGGTAACAAAACTTCAACAGCTTCGCCATCAAGATTGTTAGGAATAACTAAAGAAAAACGGAATTATGTCCCTTGGAACATTTAAGAGTTATCGCCCCTTATCGAGTGGCTTGCAGAGTGAAAAGTAAACATTAACCACGGAGCAGACTGGTAAATTACATCTCGCGTTACAGCGGTTAAATAACTCATTTCATTCTAATTACACTTTTAATAAATCTGTTAAACCTTTCTGTTGAAAAGTCATCCATTTTGTTTTACGAGTTATTAATTATTATAACCTAAATTACATGGTTTATAACAAAGATATACTTTGTCCACATCTGAGTTCTAATCTATCATCTATTGACTTACACTTCTTGCACATAAACTGATTATTCTCTCTCAAGTAACACTTATTACTATTATTATTATTGTTATTATTATTATTATTATGTGTTATTGTTATAAAAGTCTATCTGAAAAGAGAGTGAGCCTTTTGGATAAACCATGAAACTGCAGCAAATCTTCAAATAGCCGATTCCAGAGTCTGTAGTGTTATCCATTATGTCAATCATGCAGCCCCTTATGTAGCACCAAGAGGACCGATAATTTTATCTCCGCGGATGATCCAGACCGCGGCTCATCACATGATAGCTTGAGTCTTGTTGGTTTGATAAAACATAGCAGCAGTTCATTCTCTTCTCTTTCGTTGATATCCTGTCGTAATATGTGTTGATTAAATAATGATAGCACAAAATCATCTGGGGTTTAACAATCTTTTTTTTTTCTTTTTCTTTAGAAAATACATACATGTCTACATAATAACCCCAATCTATCCTTCATAAGGGGAAGGGAGCAGCTATCCAAAAACCCGACCGCTCTATCTCTGGTGCATGGTTCAGTAAAAAGGGGAAGATCCGATCAGTTTATTGCCACGTATCACTAGCGACTTCCTGTCTGTGACGTCATATCCTGACACATACTCTTAACCTCTAACTTGACCTCTAAATGGAATTTTCTACCCTCTTACTTTATTCATCCTTATGGAAAATACCGTTTTTAACATTATTTGGTGCTTCTATAGAATATGAACATGACTAAACCGAGTTTTGCTGAATGAGATTTACGTAAACAGCTGGAAAAGCCGAACCGTCGTCAAACAGTCAATTAGTACAAAATGAAACAATTTTCCCTAAGGGTTTAATCATTTAAAAAAAACACAAAAAAAACACTCACCTGAATCTATTTTTCTTCATGAAGAAGGAATCATTTAAAGTAAACTATGAAACAACTTTTTCATCCCACCCCCAAGAAATATTTTTAATTATTAAAAACAACACTCGTCCTTTTTTCTGTTGTTGTTGTTGTTGTTGTTTGAAAGATCATCAGCGAACAGTCAATTAGTACATAAGTCCGTGTTAGTTTAGGCTTAGGTTAGAGTTTTAAAAAATATTTAGTTTAGGGTTAGGTTAGGGTTAGTATTAAAAAAAACATTTGTTTTTCAATTATCGTCTGCTACACATTTATTTTGCAGCTTCCGAATCGTAAATTGCTTCATTTCCGGCTTTTTCTAGAAATCTTCTTTTGTAAGGGTCGGTTTAATTCGGTTCACATTCTGTAAAAGTACCCATTATTTTTACACATCTGCATCTGAATATTGCTGAACTAATACTGTTATGAAAGGCATGAAACCACACTTTGAGAGAGATGGAGAGTCAGCTGAAAAAAAAATAATCCAGCTACGTTTTAAAACCTGATTTTGATTTCCAACCAGACTTGTTATCCCAGAGGTAGGGAAAAATCCAGTTCTTTATTCAAGAATTGGTTTTAAAAAAAACATCTCTGATAAAACTAAAATTAAGAAAAAATTCAATTATTTATTCTAGAATTGGTTTAAATAAAAACACATACTCAAACTTAATCTCTGATTAAAAAATGTAAAAAATCGAATTCTTTATTTTAGAGTTGGTTTTAAAAAACCCAACTCAGACTCCCTATCTCTGATAAAAAAAATAAAATAAAAAATCTAATTCATTATTCGAGAGTTACTTTTAAAAATCCCAACTCAGATTTCCCATTTTCAGTAAAAAGAAAAAAAAGTTTTAAAAAATCCATGGAACATACTTTGATATCATGGATGAGTCCTTGTTGCATAGTACATCCTCCAAGAACATAGATTTTGCCATTGACGGCTGCCATGGCGTGACATGAACGTCGTTGGAGCATAGAGGCTCTTGTTTTCCATGTTTTGCTACTTGGCTCATAGCTGGTGACGTTATCAAGCAGATCTGTGCCATCATGGCCACCGGATATATACATTTGGTTATTCATTTCACAACCTGTAAAAAAAAAAAAAAATGAAGAAAAAAGTTATAAGTTATAATAAAAGTCATATATAATTTATTTTACCGTTGAAAATATACAACAATATGATAGCCGCGTGTTTTTTCGTATTTGTATGTTTGTTATTACGAATGCGTATCACGTGAGGATTCTTTCTCAAAACTCTTTTTGGGGTGAGAAAACAACCAATAAGCACAAAGGATTCACAATCGACAACATAAGTTAGATTGCAAAAACACAATATTTATTTACAGGGGAATATATATCGATAAATGAAACCATTTGTTTTATATATCGATAAATGAAACCATTTGTTTTATATATCGATAAATGAAACCATTTGTTTTATATATCGATAAATGAAACCATTTGTTTTATATATCGATAAATGAAACCATTTGTTTTATATATCGATAAATGAAACCATTTGTTTTATATATCGATATATAAAACCATTTGTTTTATATATCGATAAATGAAACCATTTGTTTTATATATCGATAAATGAAACCATTTGTTTCATATATCGATAAATGAAACCATTTGTTTTATATATCGATAAATGAAACCATTTGTTTTATATATCGATAAATGAAACCATTTGTTTTATATATCGATAAATAAAACCATTTGTTTTATATATCGATAAATGAAACCATTTGTTTTATATATCGATAAATGAAACCATTTGTTTTATATATCGATAAATGAAACCATTTGTTTTATATATCGATAAATGAAACCATTTGTTTTATATATCGATAAATGAAACCATTTGTTTTATATATCGATAAATGAAACCATTTGTTTTATATATCGATATATAAAACCATTTGTTTTATATATCGATAAATGAAACCATTTGTTTTATATATCGATAAATGAAACCATTTGTTTCATATATCGATAAATGAAACCATTTGTTTTATATATCGATAAATGAAACCATTTGTTTTATATATCGATAAATGAAACCATTTGTTTTATATATCGATAAATGAAACCATTTGTTTTATATATCGATAAATAAAACCATTTGTTTTATATATCGATAAATGAAACCATTTGTTTTATATATCGATAAATGAAACCATTTGTTTTATATATCGATAAATGAAACCATTTGTTTTATATATCGATAAATGAAACCATTTGTTTTATATATCGATAAATGAAACCATTTGTTTTATATATCGATAAATGAAACCATTTGTTTTATATATCGATAAATGAAACCATTTGTTTTATATATCGATAAATAAAACCATTTGTTTTATATATCGATAAATGAAACCATTTGTTTTATATATCGATAAATGAAACCATTTGTTTTATATATCGATAAATGAAACCATTTGTTTTATATATCGATAAATGAAACCATTTGTTTTATATATCGATAAATGAAACCATTTGTTTTATATATCGATAAATAAAACCATTTGTTTTATATATCGATAAATGAAACCATTTGTTTTATATATCGATAAATGAAACCATTTGTTTTATATATCGATAAATGAAACCATTTGTTTTATATATCGATATATAAAACCATTTGTTTTATATATCGATAAATGAAATCAAAATGGGAAGAAATAGCGACATAAAAATATGCTGAGCAGAAAAGGAATTAAAAAAAAAGAATTTTTTGATGGAAGTCCCTCCAGACAAGGCATGAAGCCACTTGTTGTAAGGAGCTAATAACAAAAATACTACTTCAAGGTAAAAAAACTAGCCAACTATAAGTGTTAGATGGATAGATTCCAACCCAGAAAACAGCAATTCTTTCTGCTTTGTCAGAAACACCGCTCATAAAATGTGAGGACTAAAGGACAAAATAAGGGAAGCGTGAGTTACGAGGCTGCCGAAAGTAAACCTAAAGCCCACCGTCTACTCTCCTTAACAATTCACAATTAATCAGATTGTGAAAATGGCACTTATTTGTTTTAGTGTTAATCGGAACTTATTCGGATATCGGAATCGGTATTGGAAACATTTGTGTCAATTTTTCGATGTCAAAAACAATTCTTTTAATTGTTTTTTTTTATTTTTTTATTTTTTATTTAAAACTTAATTTTTCATTGTTGGTACTAATGATAAAATGGTAAATATTTATTGATTTTTAACTACCAGTAAAACTAAAATCTATAGATCACCCTCCCCCCCCCCCCCAATATATTTTTACGTTTGCGAAAATATATGCACATATTACATGAGTTTTTACGGTAATCAGAAAATTAAAAAATAAAAAGCAACAAAACTGTAGCTAAATATTTAAAAGTTTTAAAAGAATCGGAATCAGTAATTGTATCTGAATCGGTAATTTAGAACAGAATCGGTAATTGTATCGGAATCGGGAATTTAGAACAGAATCGGTAATTTAGAACAGAATCGGTAATTGTATCGGAATCGGGAATTTAGAACAGAATCGGTAATTGTATCGGAATCGGGAAAAATATTGGAATCGTCCCATTACTAATCTGCTTATGAATAAAAGTTGTTTTACAGATCTTGGCTAATATAATTTGAGTATGAGTTCTGATTCGTTGTAAAAGTATTTCAGCAGTCAAATGTTGGCAAAATGTTATCAAAGAGAATTTCAGGAATATCAGCTGTTATTTGTTTTTATCCAGCTTCGATGAAGCTTTTTTATAAAGTTAAAAAAAGAATAATCCTGCTTTTAAAGCTAGTGGGAATTTTCAAATAAGTTGGTACACGTTGGAATTCAATTCTTTGATTCTTTTGGATGATGGCATGATTTCGCTGTGAAATGTAGTTATGTGATACTATAGTGTGCCCCTACCCTCACAACCAGGACCACCGGAAGAGATTAGCTCAAAAGTGAATAGGATATAAAATTATAAAGGAAGAAATTCCTTCAAAATTTCTCTTTACACCTCACCAACCTAGATTACTCTCTAACGATGACACTGATGGATTGCTTCAAGGTTCAGGTCACAGACACCGTCATAAGAGAGAAAGGCAAGGCAATGAGGAGAGGAAAAAAACAGGAAAAAGAAAGATGAAGCGAGAGAGAGAGAGAGAGAGAGAGAGAGAGAGAGAGAGAGAGAGAGAGAGAGAGAGGGTCAGATATACAACATACTATCAGAGAGAGAAATATAAACATGAGGGGGAGCAGAGAGACAGAGAGAGATAGAGTGAGTGAGTGAGTGAGTGAGTGAGTGAGTGAGTGAGTGAGTGAGTGAGTGAGTGAGTGAGTGAGTGAGTGAGTGAGATGGTCAGATATACAATATACTATCAGAGAGAGAAATATAAACATGAGGGGGAGCAGAGAGAGTGAGCGAAAGAGAGAGAGAGGGGGGGGGGAGAAGAGAAAAAGAAATAAAATCCAGCCAAATACCGACGCCAAAATAGATAATGATTTCGCAGAAATCAGCTTTTTCTTATTAAAATAAAGTGGATTTTGACCAGAAAGCAAAGAATACACATCTATGGGAAGGCTTTAGCGATTTAAGCGGAAATCAGCTTTTTTTCCCCAATTTCATTTTACTCTTCACCAACCTAGATTCCCTAACAGTGACACTGATGGATTGCTTCCAGGTCCAGACTACTGACACTGTTGATATTCTGCCCACAGCTGGCATTAAGCTACTTGATTAATTGAGAACAAAATTATTATAGACAAATATAAATTGAGATTGAAGCAAGGCGATCCATAATACAGGCCTGGAAAACATGCGACTGGGGTTCACAACTGGGATCGGACATGTGAAGACCAAAATTACTACTAAATAATAATTACTGAGAAAAGTTTAAGTAAGAAATTTATTCGTAATGTCCAGTAATTATCAACTATACATATTATTAGGAGTTAGCTTACAATAATTAATTAATTTTCATAAAATCAAATGTAAAAAGTACCAAAGTATAAAAAAAACTAAATTCACAAAAATCACTTTATTCACCATGAATCAGACACATTTTTTGATATTTCAAAATAATACAATCAGAAAGCAAATTCAACATTTTACAAAATTAAATACTTTATGAACAAAATAATATTTGGGAAAAAAATTTTGATAAGTTTTACAAAATACATTTACATATACAATTTGTTTTTTACAGAAGATAAAGAAAATGCTTATTTCTTCATGATACAGTTTTGTAACAAACATAACAAATTTTGTAAAACTTGTCAAAATTGTTTCTCCGAACATTATTTTGTTCATAAAGTATTTGATTTTGTAAAATGTTGAATTTGCTTTCTGATTGTATTATGTCATTATGTTTTCTGTAATCAAATAGTCAATATAAACAAATTGACTCATGATTTTTGAAATATCAAAAACATCTCTAATTCATGATGAATAAAGTGATTTTTGTGAATTTAGTTTTTTTATATTTTGGTACTTTTAACATTTGATTTGATGAAATTAATTAATTATTGTAAACTGGTTCCTAATAATATGTATAGTTGATAATTACTGGACATTACTAAGAAATTTCTTAAAACTTTTCTCAGTAATTATTATTTTGTAGTGATTTTGGTCTTCACATGTCTGCCTCCAGTTGTGGACCCCAGTTGCATGTTGGCCAGGCCTGTATTATGGATCGCCTTGGATTGAACTGATTTGTTTTTCTTCTTTGTCCAAATATGAATGGAAGGAGGAATTCGGGCAAAAGAGGGTGGGGGAGATTTCTTTCATAAAGCTAAGTGGATGATGATAACATTAGCTGAGCACCAAAAGCCAGGAGCTAGTCTGTCAGTCAGTAAAAGAGTGAGCCCTGGGCGCACACCTCCCATCTTAGGGACTTCTAGATAGAAAATTATAAAGGAAAAAATGCTTCCAAATTGTGTAGTTTTCTTTTTGCTCTTCGTCCATTGACTCGTCTCAGGCAGAGGCATTTATAGATAGCCTCTAGGACCTCTAACACTGTTGATATTCTGCCCACGCAATGCATGTGGTTAATTCAGAATGATATTATTAGACACAATCAGAAAAAAAAAATGTTATGTCTGCTCAAATAAATACATTTCTTCAATTTCAAATATCTTGATTTTTGTGTTTTTCTTTTAAATCGGAGAGAAAAACATCTCTTAAGAATTTCAGATTCCTGATGTTTAGACTGACATCACAATTAGGGGTTTTACTAGACGGCGAATAGTGGCTAAAACCTCAACAACCGAGAAGGGGGAAAAAATGGAGGTATGAAACCCAAAAGCTAATTAAGAAACAAATGAATATAAAACACGTACAATCAAACAATAAATGTTAAATATTGAAATAGGGTACATCTAATAGTAGCTATTAGCTAGCATCTATTGTTGAGATATACATTGGAAAATAGGAAAGGTTTTAGACAAGGCGTCATGAAAGGGTCAAGGGGTCGACCCTGCTGAGTCATGAGTACTGAAAGCCGATGAAGTGGCCGGACATGACGTCAGATATTACTAATAGAGAGAGAATGGCGGTTGAAGGACAGTCACCCTGAGTTGGAACTTGAATGAGACAAGATGCATTTTAAAATGGTCTAAGAAAACGGTTAATAATTAAGCTATGCGCTTAAACCATAAGTAACTCACTCTCTTGCGTTTGTGCTCTATACCTTGTGGATTTTAGAAACCTGTACTTAATAACTGAAGAACTTACACCCATCAGTACCCAATTTTTTTTTTAATAGGAAACGTTTCAGACAAGGGTCACAAGTTATTGACAATTAAGCACATTGTATCAAGGTTATCAGTGAACCTGGATAAAGCAAAGACTGTTGAACATTCATGACTGAAACTTAGTGGACAAGTCAGACATAAACTACAGTTTATTTGTACCAAATATGATTGGATTGCAGAAAAGATTTGGAATATTAACGACGAGCAGGGCTACCCAGCGTTGCACGAGGAAAAAGTGTAACATATTTCTATTAAAACTTCTATCTCTCTCTTCCCCGGTTTCCCCTTCCCTCTCCCCACCCTCTCTTTCTTCTCCGCCCAGCCCATCTATCTCTCTGGACACACACATATAATTCTCCTTTATGTAGATTCATCGATTATTAGTTGGCATAAGGGAATTAACTCCTTGGAAAAAAAAATCAGAGTTAGTTAGTGGCTGGAAAACAAGCCCCTCCTCTCCCCATACGAAATCTGCGCCAGTTTAGGGTCAAAGAATGAATAATATTTTCTAAATTTAAGATATTATTCAACCGGGGCAATGCCGATCAAAAAATACTAATTTTGTGAGTGTTTATTTTGTCGTTTTTTAGTTTTAGCCGGACATACATACATACATACATACATACATACATACAACTGCCCTTTATGTGATAGATTCCATGGGTGAGATTTTTGGGGTGGGTGGGGGCTGGTCACCCTATAAGTATCAAAAATACAAATGTTATACAAAGAAAAGAAAATGATTTTAAAATAACATGGTCCCTCGAGGAAATAAACATCATACCGGTTGTAGTGGGGCAACTGGTCTAATGAAAAAAAACTTAAGGAAATACTTAGACAATCCCCGGAAGACCAAACTGTAGGGAAGTACAGAATAGCAGCCCTAAAAGGGACAACATCTATCCTTAAGAAAGCCCTCGGATTTAAGTTTTACTCATAGGGAAATCAAGTGTTAGCCCCAAGAAGGGGCCCCTTGATCTCTTTAGATTAACTGAATTAAAATGATTAAAAAACAACAACTGCCCTTTATATAATAGACTAGCGGGGGTTATCTGGCGTTGCTCGGGGCAACAGTGTAACAATCTCCCTCTTCTCTGGTTGCCTGTGCAAAAGCTGTCTCTTCCCCGATCGTCCCCTCATCCCCCGTTGCCCTGGGTAAAAGTGTAACATATTTCTATTTAAACTACTATCTCTGTCTTCCCCAGTCGTCCCTTTCAACCCCCCTTCGATGTATATTTAAGTTATCGTTTGAAAAAAAAAATCATTAGAAGTCGGTGGAGATTGAACAATCAACCTCTCGGTCTTCGTACTGTATCGCTAACCTTTGCGCCGAAAGGACAGAGTATAAAATCTGACGAAAAATAGGTCACTGGAATACATTTAAAAATTTTTTTTTTGCACGTCGCGCATGTGCAAAACGTACAAGTGATGAAAAAACGAACCAATTCGACCACCACTCACGGCGCGGCAGAGTTTGTGTCGGTTCTACAAGAAGGAATGGATGTTTTTTGCCAATGTTTGCATACGTCTGAAATATGGACGATTTCGAAAATGTCAACTTTGTGGATAGCTGTCGCATATTTTTCAAGTTTTAGCTGGACATACAAACATACACACAAACACACAGAGATAACTCTCCTTTATATAGGTGTCATTTGGAGGGAATATTATTTCACTAAACTGTTTCTAAGATATTTAGATTTTATTTTTCTTGTTTCTATACCTACGTAAACGTAAGTACAGAATACCTAAAAATCACTAAATGTGCATTTATTCATTATTTAAAATTATACTTTAAGATATACTAGCAGGAAGACCCAGCGTTGCCCGGGATTGAATGAGGATCACTACTATGTACTTTTTCACTATGCATATAACACCATATTACTTTCCTTGTTTTTACTGCTCCCACCCCCCTTCTCCCATTTAGGCCCCTAATATAGTCGGAAAAATCTGAAATGTTGGAAAACTCTCTGAATTAGTGTCTTATACATATGGTTCAAATTTCATTAAAATTGGATATACGTAATTGAAATTTTAAGGGGGTTCTGTTTCCAGGGGTCTCTTAGAGGTGGGGGCCCATAAATATTCGGCACATAGAGGGTTATGAAGAAATTTGGGACCACTTCCATTGTCTTCCCCAAAGAATTTTATACATATGGTATAAATTTCATCAAAATAGGATATATTTGAAGTTTTAAGGGGCTTATGCTCTCATAGGAGTGCACTTAGAGATTCGGGAACTCTTCCATTGTCTTCCCCGGTAAATTTGACATGACACAAACAGACATCGAGTTATATATATATATATATATATAATATATATATATATATATATGTATCTAGATAACAAATATTTATAATTATTTGTCGCCCCCCCAAATCTAGGCTGGGTTCTGTAGTGAGTAGTATTAACACAGTCGTTATAATGGCTTCAATGCATGTTCTTTTCAGTAGTAGAACACTTTGACGACGGCTGCCTTTAAATAGGATTAATCTCTCGCTGATTTACCAGGTTGTTGATGACTAATTTGAGTTTGAAACATGACTCATGTTCTGGGGTTCGAGTCCGGTGACCAGTATGAATAATCTTCTCTACACTGACGAGTCCCGAAAGGATGAAACGTATACATATGTAGATAAAAACATATATTTATAATTATATATATCCATATATATATATATATATATATGGGAAATGAAAAAGGAAAAACCAAGAGATATTGTTTTTATATATTCATCAACGTTTCGTCTTTATTGTAAGACTTCCTCAGGATGATAATTTTATGAAAAATGTCATGCAAGTACATCGAAATATTGGGTTGTCATGATGGGTTGATAAGGAAAAGTAGTAGCCGTGGCTACTATGAGCACTGGAGGAGAATCCAGGCTGCGAGAAGTCAGTAGTGGCGAAGAATGAAATAAATATGGAAAGCTTTGAGTGGGTACCATTAAGGCAGCAGTGAAAAAGGGGAGGGGTGAGAGTATTAGTAAATTTGCCTTAGGGTGGGAGAGAGGAAATGGGGGGGGGGGGGGGGCGGCTGAGGTTTTTGTCGTGGTGAGGTGTGGCATGGATTTTAAGGGGCTGGGGAAAGATTATTATTATTATTATTATTATCATCATTCTGAGGAAGTCTTACAATAAAGACGAAACGTTGATGAATATATAAAAAAATATCTCATGGTCTTTTATTTTATCATCAGTATGGAATTATGTAACCGTATTGTCAGTCGAACAATTCAAACCATGCATCCAAGTATCATGAACCCTGGTCTCATAACCATTCGGCCAACGCAACGATCACGCTTTGAAATGCGAGAGAAATACGCCTTATATTCTTTCAATATAAACACAAGTATTGTGATTATAAAGAGAGTTCCAATCTCCCAAGGGAGAGAACCATGCAATGTGGCTAATTTATGAATCATCAATTTATTATCTCTCAAAAGGGCTGAACTTTATAGGAGCTTAATAATTATTATTAATAAATAAATATTTTTATATCCAGAGATACATATATGTTTCACGTTTTTATTTTATGCTCGTCAGTATTGAATTACATAACCGTATCGCCGGTCAAACAACTCGAACCCGGAATCCAAGTATTATGAACCCAATATATTTATTAACAATTTCTTAATTTATATGAATATTTTATCCAGGTCTCTTATAATTGAATGGCAATAAAACAAAGACTGTTGGACATTCATGACTGAAACTTGGTGGACACATCAGGCATAGACTATAGTTTATTTGTATGAAATATCGTTTGATTGTAGAAAGGATTGTGAATTTTATTGACGATTCCACGGGTGGCATTTGGGGCGGGGTCACCTTGAGATGTCTCTACAAGCAGTTACGTATGAAAATCATATCTTAATACCTATTTACTTGCCTCCCCACGAGGGAAGAGTTAGACATAAGGTCAGTTTTTAATGTGGGGAAAAAACCCAGCTTCCCCAAAAAGAGCAATCTGGATTGGGACAAAAATTTAAATTGATAGAAAAGGTGATGTGTAGTATGAGAACAGATTCTATAGTTAAATAATCTATTGTTGTTCTCCATCTCTCCTGAACACTAACCCAGTCAACTAGCACTAAACCAACAGTGACGATGGGTGTTGTCTGTTGCTGTCATGGTGACGTCAAATCACTGCCAAATCTCGTTAACATTATGTAAACATTCTGACACTAAATTACACCATATTGACATTTGGCAAAGCAGAAAAATCTTAAATAAAAACGCAAATAAAGAAGAAACAGATTAGCATATTCTTCTTCTGTTTGTTTTCGAGATTTTTCTGCTTTGCCAAAGGTCAATATGATAATGTAGCAGTCCCTATTTACTTGCCTCCCCACGAGGGCGGAGTTAAACACAAGGTTGGTTTTTAATGTGCAGAAAATCCAGCTCCCCCAAAAGAGGCACTTTGGATTGGAACTAAAATTAAAAGTCTAAAAGGATTTCTCCGGCAAGAAAAAGTCATAGCTAGTCAATTCTGGGGAACGTGAAAGCCAATTGACATTTCTAACTATTTCATTTTTGTTCCTTTTTTGCAATAACATTTCCATTGTCTTCGTCATATTATGTTAAGGTACCATAAAAAATAAAGAATCTATTCAAGTTAAAATATCTCTCAGTGACTTCTTGGCCACCCTGTATATAATAAATGTATATAATAAATATGTATATATTTAATAAGGAGAGGTAGTTTGCTTGAAGCATTGTGTGTAATACGTATATAGAGGAGTATTAGAAGGCTATCACAATGCAATAAATGGAAATATGTCGGCGTTGAGAAGTAAGACAAAAACAACTGATTTCAATTTATATAGTTTTTCAAAAACTTTTTTTTAATAATTTTTTTTACTATATAGCAAATCTTACTTGATTAGGCAAAACTTCAACACTGATCTAATCTGTGTGACCGAGTTCCATAATATATTTCAAGGAAGACCTCTTTGTCAAATGGTGGGTGTTTCAAATCTCAAAAAACGTCCTTGCATTGTGATAGCCTTCTAATACACCTCTCTATATATATATTTATTATATATGTATATATTTATTATATATGTATATATTTATTTATATACAAATAAATACACATTGGTCTTTATTATAGAGCAGAGAATTTGTTTTTTTTAGTTAGGTTTTTCTGCCTTGCCAAATGTCAATATGTTGTAATTTGATGTAAGAATGTTTACATAACTCTAACGAGATTTGGCTGTGATTTGACGCTACCATGACAACAACAGGTGACACCCATTGTCACTGTAGGTCTACTGTCATTTGGAGAGGCTAGCTAATATTAACGAGATTTGGCTTGATTCCATATTACTATGACAACAGGTCTATCTCCAATCCGTTAATCAGATTTTAAGTTTTGAACCATCTTTTGCTCTTAGACTCTGAAGAAGTTCCTGGAATGGAGAAAAACGTTAGAAATGAGCTGATATTAAATCTTTCAACTTTTATAGAGACAATGGATACCCCCTGTTAAGGTGCCCGTGCAGAAAGTCTATACCGAAGCAAGGGTTGTGCAATCCCAAACAGCACCTCTCTTGAACTAGCATTACTTGGATTCAGTGGCAAGGAGAAGTCCAGGACTACTAGAAACAATGCTGGGACAAGGAGAGAAAAACTGATGTTATTTCACAGTTTTCCTTCTCCGAGATGAGTTGCACAACCAAGGGTTGAGAGTCCATTCGTTCCTACTATTTAATACATAGTTTGGAGGGAGGAAGGATCTATAGATTCATATTTTTCTCAGGGGTTTTAGTGAAATTGATACAGTAATCCAGTCAGATTATATATATATATATGTTTCTTTTGAATGCATTTGGGACTAATTCTTTGCTGTTTTGCTTAGTAGCAACAATACTGCGAAAATCTTACGAGCTACTTTTTTAAGGCATTTGCTATTTTTTCTTTTTATTTTTTTCTTCTCTTCTTAAGTGACCCCAATTAAGGCAACACCACATTGTGTATTGTCAGTTGTTGAAACTCTTATTCCAGGTACTTAATTTCCCTGATGATCTGCCAAGCAAGGACCTGCTTGGTAGTGAAACACGTGTAGGAAAAAACTCTTTAATTTGAATATATATGATAAATAAATAATCTTTGAAAGAAAAAGTCTTTTGTGGTGATGATTGGTCTCCTTAACGGAATGCTTTGGTAAGCCTTCAAAAAATCACATATAAATGCTCTGTACCCTGTAATCGAGTATCATCGAGCTTGTTTCTATTGGCCTAATCCCGGTCTTCACTGAATAATCTATCTTCTAAGTGAAAAATCTAAATCATATATATAAAATGAGTGATGAGAATAAAAATGGGAAAAAGAAGAAATTGAAATTCAAGGAATCTTGTTCAATTGTTGTATAATAACTATGGATCAAATTCAATGCAAATCTGATATTTTTTAATTTTCAAATCGGATGTTATGCCCATATTATGCCCCCCCCCCCCCCCCACCCCTAAAAAACCTTTCAAAAACTCCAAAGAAACCGAAATTTGGGGAATATTTATTAATTGATGTCTAATACCTATTTATAAAATTTCTCAAAAATCATAAAACTAAATTAAAGTAAATACAGCTCACATTACGATCTTTTACGCCTAGCAGTTGTGTTCCAAAATTCATAATGACCGATTAATTAGTTTTGATTTGGTTTGGTTTAGTTGTTTTGTTTTATGGCATATCAACCCTTTTCAGGCGATGGAACAGGGGCTGGAGCTTGTTAGACAGTGTGGAACATAATATATAAAGTTATCTTGTTGGATTTTTGGGAGATCAGAAAGGAGTTGGACACTTTAAAATTTGGTGAATGAAATGTACATATGCCTCAACATTAGGATTGACATCTATTATTATACGAAAGCTGTGTTCATCAACCTTTGTCTCCCTAAGCTTTTTCCTATACATTTTAATCACGCAAAATGCTAAAATATTTCTCAGTTTAGGGATTGAGTTATGTTTGAAAAAGAAACAAAAAACTTCCATTTTAATTGTTCTGATTAGCCGTAATTTGTCATTAATTCACCAAGTGACCCATCTCTTATTCAGCTTCTATCTATCACTCTCACCCTCTCTCACTGTATGCTTTACTCCCCTTTATTTTATATAGAATCTATCACTGTGTCTCTCTCTCTCTCTCTCTCTCTCTCTCTCTCTCTCTAGTGAGAGAGAGAGAGAGAGAGAGAGAGAGAGAGAGAGAGAGAGAGAGATGGGGGATATAGTGAGTATAAATTGGCTAATTTGAGATATTGTCTTTCTTATTTAAAAAAATTTAACTGGCTTTGCAAACTCACTCCCCCTCCCTGATTCAAACTACTTAACCCTAGCTCAACGGGTGACCTAATGGGTCACATTTTTTCTAGTGTCGGTAAATAGCTATAAACAGAATGTTTCAGTGTAAGAGAAAGAGGGGTAGGTGGTGGATGAAATTGATGTTTTTTTGACACTATGAGTGTGTGTGAGCGCGTGTTGGGGGGGGGGGGAAGAGGGGGATACCCAAGGCCACAGAGTTTCTGTAAATAAACATGGAAACTTATTACGACTTTAGATTTCGAAATATAAACGCGCAGAAACCGTGGTATTCTGTTCAAAGCCGTAATCTTTATTTTCTATTTTCTCCAATCATTAAAAGTGATAGCGTTATTCCCCCCCCCCCCCCGAAAGTTCTTATTTATATGCATTCAAGTCATTCACATGGCGCCAACAGCCAAATGTAAGCAGGTTAAAAACATTGGATTAGCCATTTTGTATGGCAGATCTAGATTTCAGCCAATCAAATATGCCCCTACGTCATTAACATAAACAAACTCTCTGTGCTAACAACAGAACGGTCGGTAATCATTCCTATTAGCGAAATAAATTATTTTAAACGAAATACAGTTGGGAAATTAGTCAACAACAACCTGTTTTGCTTTACCTGCCCATTTGTGACCTATTTGCGTTAAAAAAAAAAAAATGTAATAGAAGTTATAAGCGCTTTAAGTTAACGGGTAATTATGTAGTTTCCCGACCCATATGATTTTATCAGAAAGACGATATGCAGTAACTAAAAAATTGTATTTTTTTTTTACGATTATGACATGCTGAACGTATTGGCATTAAAGTCGTATGAAATAGGGAAACTTTCTTTTTTTTTTTCAATTAGTAAATTAGCCGACATACAGTTCTTTAGTGGCTATGGACGTTCTCTAAGCAGTTGATCTAAAAAGTTGAAACGGAGACTAGTTAACATGAAGCGATCAAAAGTAAAGTCTTTTAGTGAGTTATAGAAAAATTTTTTTATTTAAAACAATTTATAGAGCTTCTGTATTATAGGACAGAAAAAAATTTCTTTCTTTAATTTTGAAGAGTCAAATGACAGGGGGAGATAATTCAAAGTGTTCACCCAGGATTTATCTAAAAGTGGATTTTAACGCTCTAAACTTGGAAGATATTTTATTTTGAGTTCACGTGGAAACAAAAATTTGGAAAGGAAACTGCGCTGGGAACTATTTTCGCACAGATTGCCGAATTTTACTCAGTGTAAAACTTTCATTTATTTTAAAAACTTTATTTTCCATGTTTCATGCATTTTTTTCTTTTCATTTACGTATTTTTCTCTTTTTTTTACTTTCTCTGATGCTTAATTTATTTCAATAAATCTTTTTAATTTTCATTGATGCCGAATACCATAAAGCGTTGTGATTGGTTGATTCCTAAATAATCTTTTTATGTATGTAGTAAAATACCTTTGAAGATAAATCTTGGAACAATTTGAATTATCCCCCCCCCCTGTCATTTGACTCTTCGAAATTAAAGATAGAATTTTTTTTTTTTACCCTGTAATACAGAAGTACCAAATTTACTTATAAAAATATATTTTAATTGTTTTATTTTTTTTAGATCTGATGACCTCAGACAAAGATTAAATCTGGAAAGTATAAGGAGATACGTGCAGAACAGGAGACTTTGATGGTATGGTCACATTGAAAGAATGGATGAGAGTTCTCGCGTTAGATGTAGAACAGTTGAGTTAGCAGAGTCAGTTCACAAGGGAAGGCCCAGGAAAACATGGAAGGAACTGATTAGGACGATTTAGAACGATATTTTTCCATCGACCTTTCACCTGAAATCTGTACTAAAATACTCTTTCTTGGCATTTAGGCTAAGATATTTATGAAAAAATAAAAATTTCCAACAACCTTTGAGTTACCTTAATTAGGACGGCCCCTAGAGTGAATGTGGTATTGTGGTGACTGAGATGATTCTAGTTAAGAGTGAGATAGACATTTTTATCACTTTAGACCAAGGATGATAAACGCCACCCATTTCCCCCAAACTTTTGATGGCCTTGTACCAAATTTGTTTTAAATGTAAATTTTTAATTTTTTCTGCAAATAAATAATTCAAAGTGTAGTATCCGTTCTGTCTTCGGTTGGAAGAGGGGAGAAGGGGTAAAGTAATAGATGAAGAGGGGGGAAGAGAGAGGTAGAGAGAGAGAGAGAGAGGGGGGGGGGTAAAAGAAAGATGGTATACATTTTTTAACTCTTCTATTTTATTGTCCATGCTTCCGGGCAACACCGAGTAGTCATGCTAGCCTTTAATAATCAAAAGAATTTTTTTTTGTCAAAAATCTAAATTTTAGAGGGGGATAAACTTTTATTTTAAAGACATTATGAACAAAATGGTTTCCTTTTATCCAAAATTACACATCGCATATTTAAAATTCAACTCTGCACCAGAAGTTTAGTAATACAGATTTATGTCCCTTTGACCCTTATAATTATTTTCCATTTATAAAAATTAAGACACCCAATTTTAAATTTGTTTTTGTAATGTTTAAAGAAAATTGGAATGGTAAATGTTGCATGAAAAATACGTATCAGTTAACGTTAAGTATTGTTTTTAAATTAATAATTTTCAAATAAAAAACATTAGCGAACACGAGGAAAATATTAATAAAAAAGGAGTTTCATATTTTGGTACAAAATTGGCTCCGAATACAAATAAAATGAATAGAATGATATATTTTTCAGCCAATGAAAAGAGTTTTAAAAAAAAATCTCTACCTAAAACAATAACATAAACAGCTTAGGATTTGGCGCTGACACAAAAACGCAGCTGTCTAGACCTGTATCAACAAATCGTCACCACAATAAAATATGACACCTAGCAGTTTGAACAATGTACACACTCTCCGTGTCAAATAAGCACTACCTAAAGCAACTTGTTAGAGAAAATACACACACAGTTAACTATTCATACTCACACATCAGCAGGAGTTTAACATGTAGCAGCAGGCTACAAGCAGCGGCAGGTCGCGGTTTACGATTTGGAATCTGATTAATTTATAAGCTGAGCGCTGATAGGTGCAAGCATTTAACTTCCCTTCCGGCTTGCCCAATCAGAGACCATATCTCATGCGAACTGACCACGTGACAAGAGACAATAAAAGAGATTGCACAGTGTGGACTTCCTCTTTTTCTTTGGCACTGCCAACAACAGCCATGCTGCTTGGACCAGCCCCCAAATTTCTCTCTTGGAATGCAACAGACATCTTCCCGGGCCTTCGGCCCTGTGTTTGACTTTAACAAGACACAACAATCCAAAATGGCTACTGCCTCATACACGTGGAATTAATATAACACACACACATAACTATATACACATGAACTGACTTTCACAACTGTGTAGAGAAACACATCCTTCATACAAGAACTCTTTTCTCTCCCCTACTTCGGGACTTTCATTTAACCACGTGGACATTCTAACTTTACCTCTTCGTCCATATTCATGGACGAATTCATTCACTAACACCCTTCTCTTTCATTTCTCCTTTTATTCACATATTCACGAAGACGACCAATAAAGTTGTGTTATGTATTAGAAATGGACTTCGTCTCATTTTCTATAAACACGTGCTAAAAATATTTGAACCGAAATATTTCTGTACTCACTTCACCATCGTACAAACTTTTAAATTCTTTTTACCTTCTGATGTTTGCGAAATAAAACGTTTATAATTTATTTGTATGAATTGCGTTGTTAATTTATTTAAATTGCATTAATTCCTTTACATGTAAAATAACAATAAACCTGTAAATCATAAAAAATATTGGTGCTTATTTTCATTGAACTCAAGTGAAATATGGCAGTTCAAAATAAAATAACAGGAAAACTTATGGCTATACTTACTTATCAGTGAAAAATATTAGTGTACACCAAAAATTACGGAGAATAAGCAAGTAGAATTTTAATAATTAATTATTCCCTAATTAATTAAACTTAATTAACCAATTAATATTGCACCAGTAAAATACATCATCATGTCACATACCATGTGCAGATTTTCCATTACTTTCTTGTTCAACTATTTTAAATAATCTTCATCAATTGTCAAATCTAAACTTCGTGGATATATTTAGAATATCAGGTAGTTTCATCAGATGTTCTGCTGACTTAGTTGGCTAAGAGCAGGCTCAAAGTCTTGCCCCGAAAGATGTCAATAGAGAGATGCTCATAGAGCCAAGTCTATTCACGATGGACCCCGGTGTGACGTGTCATTGATAGACCCAGGCGGTTGAGAAAGTCCTGCGTGGTGGTTCCACTCATCTCCATGGCGATCGGTTCGAATACGAAGACCATCGTATTTTGCTCGATGGCGCCCCCCCCCCCGACACTGCTACATGCCCAAGGTTAATTGCCAATTTCGTTATTGACGAGGGTGCAAAAGTGTCGACAAAATCACATCCCATATCAACGACTTGCTGAATGAATTACATTTTTATGTACTATTTACTGAATATTTATTGAAATCTAAAATGTAAAAACTAAAACGAAATTTTTAAAATACTATTTCAAGCTTCATTAATATTCACTTTTTTCTCTCCTTCGCTTACACACAAGGTTGACACTACGTAGTCAGTTTCTCTCCTCCCTGCATTCGTCACAGAATCAGCACGCAATCTCTCTATTGGTCTGCTTACTGATATGGCACTAGCTATCCGGTTCTTATGGTTCGTTTTTGACCAGATCCGAATTATTTTCATAAGGACGCCATCTTAAGAAAGGGGAAATAACTCTATAATCGTCAATACAGAGTTTCTTTCAATTTGTTTAGAATCCCAAAATAATATTTTGAAAAAAAAAAAAAAAGAACGGCATAGTTTTAAAAAATGCGAGTAAAAACACAGTAGGGACAGCTAGTTCTTTATAAATTTAAGAATAAAAAATCGAATGTATTTATGCGATTTAAAAAGGAAAAAGAAAGTGAAATACAAATTAAACCACCTGTTATTTCCAAATAGTACTGGCCAGTCTCAACATTGCTTAACTTCATTATGAGAATTGGTGTGTTAACGCCTAAATATAACCCAACTAACTAGATAATACTCTCTGGAGAACTTCGCCACACGATTAAGAACAGAACTTCTGCCCAGAGGACAATTGCTTTGTTGTATTTCTATTTACTTGCCTCCCTGTGAGGACAGATGTAGACACAAGGTCGATTTTTAATGTGGCAAAAATCCAGCTCCGCAAACAGTAGCACTTTACACTGGGACAAAAATTTAAATTGCCTCAGTCTAGAAAGATTTCTCATTCACTGACTGAGCACAGAAAAGGTGAAATGTAGTATCAGAACTAGTGATGGGACAATTCTAATATTTTTCCCAATTCCGATACAATTTCCGATTCTGTTCTAAATTTCCCATTCCGATTCTAAAATCTCCCCAAAAAGTAGACTTTCATTTTGGGCAGATGAGGTATTTAGGGGAGACTCCTAATCTACTTTTAAATGTAAATATAATTTTCTTTTTAATTTGACTAAACCGTCTAAATTATACTTAAAACGTTTATGAAACAGTTCACTGATGGCGGCCACGAATTCGGAATAGGGTCGTGGGAGCGAGAAACTACAAAATAGCCACAAACACTGTAATTGAACCGGATGTATTTTGTTGACATAAGAGTTGTGATTGGCGAAAGAATGGGATGATGCAATCGTGTTAAAAAAAAAAAAGGTGAGTCGCACTAAACAATCTCAACAATTAATGAAAGATCAAAAGAAATTGATGGGAGAATAAGTAACTTTTACCTATCCCATGATAAGTTTGCGATCGGTTTTATTGTGCGCTGTTTACTCTTTTTGTGGGAGTGTAAAAAGTGTAGGCGTGAAGAAAAAACTATCATCGAAAGAAAATGTGTAATTATGAGAAGGGGGGGGGGGAGGGCAACAATTGATTTAATTTATCAAGAAAATATAGTCCCTATTTACTTGCCTAAGTACAAAGTTAGGGTTGAGTTTGAAAATAAATATAAATAAAGAAGAGTGGGTCCTATCTCCCTTGGTTATATATTATGATGTTATGCTTATCTCCCTTATCATCTTCTCGAAAAAAAAAAAAAAAAAATCAGGAATCCATATTGGAATTTTCGATAAAGGGCTGCTTTTAATCACGGTTTCACGTGTTCCAAACAATTTGCTGTAGCCAACTTGTTTTATTTTAGGATTATTCGGACTACTATTCTCATCTTGGTTGTTATTTTCACAACGTTTCGGTTTTTCATAATTCATTTTCTCATTTAACTGACAATCGATACATCTCATTAACTTCTATATTTGAACGGTTTTTAGCCTCGATAAGTGGGGATTAAAATAAATTACGAAACTTCTGCACTTTAGGGACTGGGCGAATTTATTCGTTTTGTAAGGGGCAGACAACCCTCTCTTTTTTCACTTCTAGTACATTTTTAGCACACAAATTCTCCGAAAAATGGACGTGAATGCTCTGAATATGAATTTTTTTATTTTCAAAATTAATATTCAAAATAATTAATAGAATAAAGAACTAATGCAAATTAAACTAATTAATATAAAGTGTATTGAAGAAATTAAAATTTGTGAAAATCAACAGTATTTATTTTTCAAAACGAATTTTTTTTTTTTCAAAACTAAATGCAAAACAGTCATCTTGTTTGGGTTAACACATTTATTATTTTTATTTTTATTTTTTTTACAGTTTAAAAAATAAAAAAAACAAAGACTTTATTTACAATATAAAAAAATAAAAAAATTGCGCATATTCAGGTCATTTTCGGAGAAATTATGTACTAAAAGTGAAAAAGACGGTTTTCTGCCCCTTACACTATTGTAGCTCTTCTGAAATGAAAACAAATCAATTCGTCCCGTCCCTAAAGTGCAGAAGTGCCTAAATTACTTCATAGTCAGTGTAACAGTTTGCACTCCACCACTTCAGCCATTTCTCATAAAATTAATGAAATATTGGTGTCGCTTTGGCTTGTTATCTATAAAGAAAAAATATCTACACCATATGTCTCATATATATATATATATATATATATACAGTAGCCCCCCCCCCCCACCCTTCGCTATTCGCGATGGTTACATTCCAGACACACTCGTGAATAACGAAAATCAGCGAATAGGATTTTAGTGCCTCAAAGTTCACTAAAAATCAGGGGGGGGGGGTTACATTAGCATGTGTGTGTTTTTTTGCATAAAAACCACCAAATTAGCGTAAATTAGTCCTTTCTGCTTGCAATTTGGTTGATTTTTTAAAAAAATATCTCAATTTCGTATAAAGTAACCGAAAATTTGAAATACCAATTTTTTTTATGAGCCGCATTTAATATGAATTCTACGGAATAATTAGAGATTTTTATCACAATAACCGTAGTTGTACTAAAATGATTATCATATTTGTGAGTTCTACCGAATTTATGAAGAAAATGTTAAGTCAATGGTTATAATGAAAATCCGCGAATTTGTGAATGGCGAGCCCGCAAATAGCAAGGGTCCACTGTGTGTGTGTAATATATATATATATATATATATATATATATATATATATATATAGATATATATATATAGAGAGAGAGAATTAATTAAATTCAGAATATATATATATATATAGATATATATATATATAGAGAGAGAGAGAATTAATTAAATTCAGAAAATTAACTTAGAACCAATATTTTTTCAGTTGATCTTGCAGCCCTGACGCTGGTTAACTGTTATATATATATACTGATGAGATCTCAGTTTATAACAGCTGTTGATCGATAACATCGACATGACAGTGTTGCAGATTTTGTACATGTCTGTATAAATAAAAATAATCATATATATATATATATATATATATATATATATATACACACGAATGTTCACTTCAAGCCATGATCTTTCATTTCCTTGTCTATGTGCTCCAGTGTTGGGATCGGCGAAATTTTGCTGATGATTTATGGAAAAATGACGAAAATAGAGTTGGTTTAAATTAGCGACTTCAGTGATTTCTCGGTGAATACACGGTTTCTTCTTTGAACGTTAGGCTTTAAGGTTAGGGGATATGGTTATGTTTGAGGTTAGGGTTAGAGGATTAGTGTTCCAGGCTTGGTGACAACACATTATTTCGAACCCAATTAGGATAAGGGTTTTCCTTGCTCTTGTACCGTGTTGACTGCAATATGAGGTGTAGATCGCATAACAAAGTAGATTCATTAGACGTAGATAACAAGCCAAAGTGGCACGAGAATTTTATTTTAAACTCATTTTCTTTAATTTGATGTTCACTGTTTTTAATATGTACTTTTTCACAAATTATGAATTTCTTACATAATAAATAAGTTGTTTTGAACTAATTTCAAACTAAAATAATTTTATTCCACTCAAAATAATTGACGATATCGAAAGTAAGCTTTAACCGACCGATTTGTTCTGCCAAATCCAAGGAAAACATTAGTAGTCAGATCGAAGAATAATCAATTTGAATTCATTTTTTTTTTTTTGGGGGGGGGGGGGGGGGGGGAATGATGAAATTTTTAAAAACAGAATGACGTATCTTTCTAATGAGCTGAGCTCCCAACAACGTGATGGACAAAAGATTTTCAGAGAGAGAGAGAAGGAGAGAGAGAGAGAGAAGGAGAGAGAGAGAGAGAGAAAAGGAGAGAGAGAGAGAGAGAGAAGGAGAGAGAGAGAGAGAGAGAAGGAGAGAGAGAGAGAGAGAGAAGGAGAGAGAGAGAGAGAGAGAAGGAGAGAGAGAGAGAGAGAAGGAGAGAGAGAGAGAAGGAGAGAGAGAGAAGGAGAGAGAGAGAGAGAGAGAGAAGGAGAGAGAGAGAAGGAGAGAGAGAGAAGGAGAGAGAGAGAAGGAGAGAGAGAAGGAGAGAGAGAAGGAGAGAGAGAGAGAGAGAAGGAAGGAGAGAGAGAGAGAGAAGGAGAGAGAGAGAGAGAAGGAGAGAGAGAGAAGGAGAGAGAGAGAGAAGGAGAGAGAGAGAGAAGGAGAGAGAGAGAAGGAGAGAGAGAGAAGGAGAGAGAGAGAAGGAGAGAGAGAGAGGAGAGAGAGAGAAGGAGAGAGAGAGAGAAGGAGAGAGAGAGAACGAGAGAGAGAGAGAACGAGAAAGAAAGGGAGAGAGAGAGGAGAGAGAACGAGAGAGAAAGGGAGAGAGAACGAGAGAGAATGAAAGAGGATAAATAAAAAGACGAAAACGAAAGAGAAAAAAAAAGCGAAAAGAGAAAGGGGGAAAGAGAAAGAGGGAATGAAAGAGAGAAAGAAAGATTGAACTGAGTGAAAAAGAGATAGACAGTCAAAAAGAGAGTGCGTGAGAAGAAAGGTTTGGAAAAAAATAGTGTGATGGGAGAGAGAGGGGGGAGAGAAGGGAAGGAAGAGTGGGTGACGGGGAGAGAGTTTGTGTGTGACATTGAGTGTGCATGTGTGTTTGATGGAGAATGTGTGTGAGAGAGATAGAGAGAGAGATAAAGTGTATGTGTGTGTGTGTGAGACGGAGAGTGTGTGTGAGAGAGAGCGAGAAAGAATGTCAGAGAAGGGAAGAGGGGAAAGAAGAGAGATAGAGAGAAAGAGAGTGTGTATGTTTGTGAAGAAGATATATATAGAGAGAGAATGACAGAGTGCGCTCGCGCACGCGCGTGTGTGTGTAAGAGGGTATAAGTCATTGTGCTAAAGAAATCGATTGATTTCATAAACTAGTTCATACAACACATACGACCTAGAAACACGCGGACAGATTCAATCACGTGACCTTGTTTATATTCCGGAGGGTAAGAGGTGGCGGCGGGGGCGACGAACGATATAGGGGAGGTGGAGGGCCGCTGATATTGATTCGATGAAAAACCGCCTTCAACGCCGCCGCCGTCGTCGTCGCAGGTGTTGTTTCTTTTTTGTCTCCAAAGCATATTCTATTTTCACGTCAGAAACTTTTCATTTAACATTTAGACAACACCGGGAAATGATGACGAAAGCCACATTTTAGGGGTGACCCATAACCCGCCCAACCATCACCCCAGTTATCCTTTAGCCATCTATATTATAATTTAACAATTTCTGCTTGCCTGTCGGTCACTTATAGGCTCCCAAACTACTTGCCAGGATAGCACCAAATTTGGCATGAAGCATCCTTGAAATGCCACCCAGCATGCGCGTACAAGCATTAATACTACTAGTAATAATTCTAAAAACAATTAACACTTACAGGCTACAAAACTATTGAAGAGAATTGTTCAAAACTTGGCGTGTAGTACCCTCGGCATCGGCATGCCAAATACGTCATGGGGAGGAGGGGGGGGGGGCACACTAATAATAATAATAATAATAATCTGTGTGTGTATATATACATATATATATATATATATATATACACACACCATTAAAGATTATGGTGATATTTTTTTCTGTTCGTCCGCAAATAGAAACATGTGATTTGTTGACAAAAAGGAATAGGCAGAGTACGCATTATTATTTTTGACGATGTCAATACTCGAGTGCGAATTTTACGTAAGTCTGAAGTATTTTTTTTTATTAACTAGATTCATGTTTTATAAATGTAAGGAAATTAACATAACATAATAAAATTGAAAAAAAAACATTACTTAAATATTTTTAAAAATTAAGTAACCATTTATTTGCAGTCGTTATCGAAAAGAGGTGAAGAATACTGGACATCTGGGGAGGCTTGTTGTCACTCAGACTCCAGGAAATACCACTGGCTATTGTCGGTGAGCAATCACTGATGATGACCTGTGTGAGAACTCCTAGTGAGTACAAATAATAATAATAATAACAATAATAATAATAATATGGATATACAAACAGATAAACTCATACAAGCAAGGAGACCTGATGTTATTATAATAGACAAAAAGGAAAAATCTTGTAAAATCGTAGACATCGCCGTTCCAGCAGTCCACAGAGTGAAGATCAAAGACACAGAAAAACGAAGTAAATACACAGAACTAGCCAGAGAACTGAAAGGGATATGGAGCATGAAGAAAGTTAGTATAATACCAATAATCGTAGGAGCACTAGGAACAATCCCAAAAAACCTGGAGAAAAGACTGGGAGAAATTGGAATCAAAGGGACCACCGAAACCATACAAAGGACGGCAATGATCAAAACAGCTGCAATCTTAAGGAAAATCCTCGAATGCGGAAACCAACACGCATAAGCTACAAAGGCTAACCAGTCACAAGGAATTTACAACAGGGAGAAAACAAAACTACACGAAGAACACCACAACAAGAACCAAGGAACAGAAACTGCAAGAAACAATACTTCATAATCCCCCCCCCCCCCAATAAATTACACCGGCCTCAGCTATCACTACACAAAAATGAACCAAAGAAACAGAAATTACAAGAAACACTATAAGCTCCCCCTTCTCCCCCCCCCAAAAAAAATAAAAAGAATTTAAAATTATTTTTTTTAAAATAAGGAAAGAGAAAAGGAAAAAATTAAGGAATTTTTTAATTTTTTTTTTTTTTAATTATTTTATTTATTTATTTTTATTTAAAATATTGCCGGCCTAGGCTGACACCAGACAACATATTTGTAGAGGGTCGAGGAGGATGAGAAGACCGAGGAGGGACAGCACAAACCAGACCATCACTGGAAAAGTGCAGAGAATGCTGGGACCTTGGGGAGGCTTATTGCCACCCAAATCCCAGAGACGACCAATTGTCTTTACTAGCGAGAAATCAAAGGTAAGAGGCTGTTGCGATACCATATCGTTATCGAAAAGAGGTGAAGAATACTGGAAATCTGGGGAGGCTTGTTGTCACTCAGACTCCAGGAAATACCACTGGTTGTTGTCGGTGAGCAATGACTGATGATGACCTGTGTGAGAACTTCTAGAGAGTACAAATAATAATAATAATAATAATAATAATAAAAACATATGGAAGCACAAGACAACAGAACAGGGGAAAATACAACCGCACGAGAGAGGCGCAAGCATAGGCTGACGCCACAAAAATTATGGACAGAGGGTCGAGGAGGGAAAGCGCAAACCAGACCTCCACTGGAAGAACGCGGACAGCTCTGGGACCTTGGGGAGGCTTGTTGCCACTCGGGCCCCAGAGGGGACCAATGGCCCTTATCAGCGGGAAATCGGTGGTAGGTGGCTGTTGCGATACCGCAAGGTCATCAGCGGTGATGAACGAAAAGAGGTGGAGCATACTGGAAGTCTGAGGAGACTTGTTGTCACTCAGACTCCAGGGAATACCACAGGTTGTTGGCAGTGGGCGATCACTGACGATGACCAGTGTGATAACTCCTAGTGAGTAAATAATAATAATAATAATAGTAATAATAATAATAATAATAATAATAAAGATAAAACTCAAAACAACGGAGGACAAACTACCCAAATCGAGAGATGGTGATGGAACTTGCTGAACATGATACCTCAGCATTCTAGAAGTGAATGTGATCAAATCAACAGTGATGAAAGCGATGATTAAAAATAAAAATGAATACCTTACAAGAGCAAACAAAAAAAAATCCTTGAAACTAAATCATATAATAGAAACCTAATAAAAGTAATGGTTCAGAAACGTATCTGTAATTTGATTCCCCCCCCCTTCTTCTTCTTTGCACCCTCGTTCTCACAGACGTGATGTTGCTAGTCTCAGTCTTTTCTATAAATACTATTATGGCATGTGTTCTTCAGAACTGTGTGATCTATTCCCTGCTTCTGTTGTTCCAGCTCGTTTGACTCATTGGTCTAGTGGTCTCCATTAATTCGCTGTTTTGATACCTCATTGTAATACAGCTTCTTATTCCAGTAGCTTCTTTCCAAGAACTGCAGGCTTGTGGAACTCTCTTCCTGCTGACTGTTTTTCTCCTACCTATAGCCTTGATCTTTTCAAGACAAAGGCCAATAGGCATATCCTGTCTTTGCGATAATCATATTTCGTTCCTGTTAGCTCCTTACATCAAGTGGCTTCATACCTTGTCTGAAGATATTTCCATTAAAAAAAAAAAAGAAAAAAAAATACATATTAAGGCAGTGTCGCTAGCAAGATACTCTGGACCCTTTGTAAACTGTACAAAAGAAGAACTCAAGAAGTTGGATTAAATAACCAGGACACTAATGACTATGCACAACACACTGCACCTGAAGGATGATACTGACAGTCTTTATGTAAAAAGGAAAGAAGAGGGGGAAGAGAATTGGCAAGAATTGAAGATTGCATAGATGATGAAATAATAGGACTCTAAATACATGACACAAAATACAGAGAGGCTGATTACCGCTGCCAAAATCAGTTTCAATGCAAAGAAACCGGAATGCAGCAAAACATGGAGCAAAAATGTGAGAAAAGAAAAATTGGAAGAGAAGCAACTACATGAACTATTTATAAGATGCACCAAAGAAATTACTTATGAAAAAATTTGGACATGGCTACTGAGAGGACACCTGAAGAGAAAAATGAATCGCTTCTGACAGCCTAATAATACAATGCGATGAGAACAAACTACATGAAAGCTAAGATAGACCGGATCCAGGAAAGCAGTAAATGTAGTCTCTTTTGACAAAGAGACGAAACGATAAACCACAATGTGAATGCAGAAAGCTAGCCCAAAAAGGAATACAAAAACATGACTGGGCTGGGAAAGTCATCCACTGGGAATTGTGCAAACGACTGCACATTGAACAATGAGCATCTAGACAAATGGTATGGGTACATACTGGGGTCAGTATTGGAAAAGGAACGGCATAAAATATTATGGGATATGGAAATATAAACAGACAAAAGTAATCCAAGTAAGAGGATTCGACATGATAGTAATAAATGAGAAAAATAAAACGGCCAAATCATAGTTTCCGCCATCCCAGCAGGTCACAGGGTAAAGCTGAAAGAGGCAAACAAAAAACAAAAGTAAAACTAAGCAAATACATGGTGTTAGTTGGAAAACCGAAGGGAACATGAAGAAAATTACTGTAATACTAATAATTGTCAGAGTACTTGGAACATTAGTCTTTTCCTACTCTACCAATATTTTCATGGTAGGAACTCGACTGAGCTTCAAGCTCTGGTTCTACGCCGAAAAACCTTTGCAATAAGAATTTGTCTTTCTACCAACACTGCAAAGAACTCTCATTTCTTCCTCTCTGTACCTAATCAAATGGAACTTCCATGAGCAAAGTTTCTTTGCAAGAACTAATCATAGTTGTCAATCAGTTCATAGTACTGTTCCATCATCCAATTGAAAATCTCACTAACTCTTATCCTCGAGGTTTTGAATCATTGGTATGAAAAAAACAACCCTGAAAAACTTGGGAAAATGACGAGGAGAAATTGGAATCAAATCGATAAACCACGGCACTGATGAGAACAGCTGAAATATTAAGAAAAATCTTTGAGTGTGGAAACCAACCGGCATAGCCAAGTGACATTGACCAACCCAGGTACCTTGAAATAAAAGAGTAATTTGTAAACGCAATAAGAAATATCCCCCCAACCTGTCCTGATTGCGGCATGCTCCGTGGATGGGTTTAGCCGGTATTCTTCAAAGGAGGAAGTTTCTAGGGAATATCAAATTCACATGCGTTCACCAATCACATGTGTATCCTATCAGATGAGACGATTTAACAACGCCATCCTTCAACGTACAGCATCCAGTATTTCCAAATGGTCACCCATCTGGTATTGACCAGACATAACATCACTTAACTTTGATGTATCAATATGATTATGCTGTATTTAATAGGAAATATAGATGGAACAGATTCAGACAAATCCAAGGAAACTGTGATTGCCTGGAGATATGTATAGGAAATCCTATTATCTACCCGCCCTTCTCCCACAATATGGCCATCGGTTGGTACCACAGAAAATGGTTGTGAAAGGTCCGAGAGGATGGAAAAACGAAAAGTGAAAGCATCGTCCAGACCTCCACATTATCAACGATAACTTAATAGTAAACAGCTGTTGCGAGAACGCAGTGATTTCTAATGGTGACGAAAAAGTGGAGAGTACTGAAAATCTGGGAAGTCTTGGTATCACTCAGACTCCAGGTCAACACCACTTGTTTATCATTGGCAATGACTTGTTTGAGAACTCCTAGTGAGTATGAAATAATAAACATTTACGTTGTAAAAACAATTGGTTGAAATTCCACTGAATGTGGTGTTAGATCAGGAAATATCAGTGATCTCTTTAGGACTATATTCAAGTTATTTTCCCTGAATTATACTGGCCAATGAGTGAATGCACTCTCCTGTTCTGGAAATCAAAAATCTAATTCTGCCCATGTGGGGAATATAGAATGGGATGTTATCCTCTTTCTGACTCTGCACCCAAGCCATTGGACGTTGTCCGGCCAGCTGCCATGTTGGCACAAACTCTGGTTGTAATCGTCTTAGACTCTTCTGATCACAGCCACAGTTATCTTTATGGTGGCATAACTCAAAAAGTATTTCATAGCTTGGAAACTATACTACTACTACTAATAATACCACTACTACTACTAATACTAGCAATTTGACATAATGATCAGACTGTTCACTGTGATTGCAAAAGTTACGAGTGGATGGAGTAAGTTCAGGGAATTTCTGCCATTACTAACCAGCAGAGCGTTATCACTCTTGACCAAGAGAAGAGTCTATCAGGTATGTGTACGCAGTGTGATAGTGTATGGAAGTGAAATCTGGTCAGTGAGGGTTGAGAACATGCGTTGCATGGAGAGAAATGATATGAGAATGATATGATGGATGTGTAATGTGAGTTTTAAATACAGGCTTAAGTTCTGATGACCTCAGAGGAAGATTAAATGTAGACAGTATAGGGGCATGTGTGCAGAACAGGAGGTTTTGTTGGTTTGATTACGTTGAAAGAGTTCTTAGGTTAGTAGAGATAGAACAGTTTATGTAACAGTGTCAGTTGGTAGGGGTAGGCCAAGGAAAACATGGAAGGAAATGATAAGGGTGAACTTGAGAGAAGGAGGAATAAATAAAGACCTGGCCAGAGATAGGTTAGTTTGGAAGCCGATTTCGAAAAGCCGTCCAACACATGCCAGCATGTAAAACAGGCGTTATACCGACAACGACGACGACTCAATTAGAATCAAATGAAGATCGATAAACCACAGCACTGGTGATGATAACGACAACGACTAATGAGCAAGGAGACTGGAGTTCAATCCTTGGTCTAGTCATGTCAAATAAAAAAAATGATATTTGATGCCTTCTTGCTGAACACTCAGAATTATAAGGTGAGGATCAAGGGTAAGTGGAGTAATCCAGGAAAAGGAGTGACACCCTCCCCTACATCTCGGTGTAGTAACCAATGAAAAACGAGCTTTCGGATTACTCTCGACTACGGTCCATCCATTTATTGATTTATTTATTTACTATTGCTAATAATAATCCTAATTATAAACACCTATAGCTTAAAAAAAAAAAAAAAAAAACTATGAGTAGAATTGAAACGAATGTTGCATAAAAGAGTCCTCGAGATGTAATAAAATGTAATAAAATGAAGAGCTAGATCCTATTTCAGTCACGTAAATTATTTAGAGTGAAATGGGTTTCGGCATCGTTTTAGCATTACTTTCAAACAACTTATTTTTTTATTTAAACCATGTGTTAGAAAAAGGATAAGATTAAAAACGGTAAGATTAGAAGGAAAGTAGAAAGCGGACGTTGGGTTTATTTTCGGAAGTCTTGTAACTCTCGCTTCCCCTATTTTATCCTCACATTCCATGAGCGATGTTTCTGACAAAGGGGGAAGAATTGCCGTTTTCTAGGTTGGAATCTATCCATCTGACTCTAATCGTTGGCTAGTTTTAAACCTTGAAGTAGTATTTTTTTTTTAGCTCCTTACATCAAGTGGCTTCCTACCTTGTCTGAAGCGATTTCCATAAAAAAGAAAAACGTTACAGAAAGTTGCATCATGTACATGAAACGCTGAAATTAAAACTAGGCTGGAAAAATATAGTCGCCATCTTTATAAACAAGTCCAGAAAGAGGCTAAGGAAGAAACGATAACTCAAGTTCAAAAAAGTTAAAGGACAAGCAAAAGTGTAGTATCTGTTCGGATACTACTGTCCACTTCATCTGCTCTGTCCTCGGAGACTGATCCTTCTAGACTGAGTGAATTTTGTTTTATTCCCAATCCATAGTTCCCCACTTTTAGAAGAGCTAGATTTTTCCACTACATTAAAAACCGACTTTGTTTCAAACTCTGCCCTCGTGGGAAGACAAGTAAATAGGAACACGGAACCATTTTTATAAGCAAAGGAGATAATTTTATCATTTTTTTTTTTGACGTTTCATCCCCAAAATGGTAAAATGTTTTGTTTTTTTGTTTTTGTATTTAGTCTCTTTAAAAATGAAAAAAAAAAATGGTTACCCGTCCTTTAACTAGAAAATACGCGGCTTAAGATCAAGATGGAGTAGTAAAATAATTCGCCTCAAATATACGTAAACATTAGCGTTATTAAGTTTTTTATGACATAATCGTCCACGATAATAGTCTTCTCTGCCAGTGAATTTGAGGCAGCACTTTTTATACCCGTCAGAGCCGCCACGGACGCCGGTAGACTTGACACAAATAAACCAATCAATCGCAATCATTTTAAAATAGATATTTCACCTTCATTATTAAAATAAACACCAAATTGTCATTTTATTGCCCCCCCCCCCCCTCCTCCTCTCAAATGAATACAATATTTTTCTTTTCGGTTTATTCTTATTTTGTTACTTTTCACAATAGAATTAACGTTAATGGATTTTTCCCACATAACTAAGTCTGCTCTCGATTTAAGTAATTGAAATTAAGGAAAGTTATATTGAAAAAAAAAAAAAAAAAAAAAAAAAAAAGGCAACAAATAAATGTTACCAAAGGCAAGATAAATTCTTCTTCTACCTACCTGTATAAGTTTATTTGTTTATTTTATTATTTATTTTTTATAAATTATCTTTTTATTTATTTATTACACTAAAAATGAAGGATATGTTATTTATTTTTTTTTTTACAGTTTTAAGTGTTTCAATTCAAGGATCCCTTTTTTATTTATTTTTTTTCGTAGCCTTTTCTTTTAGGTAAAATAATTCCCTTTAAAAAATTATATTTCTGAATTTTTGAGATGAGGATTGATAATTTGTATAATTTGGAATATATTGGGTGTTATTCTTACAACGTTTCGGCCGATGTAACCTCCGACCTTCTTCAGGTGTACCTTTGTCGAACTCGGGAATTTTTCTGTCGAACTCGGGAATCTGGACAGAATTTTGAACAGAACCCTTTATTAAAATAATATTAAATTATGACAGTAAAACGCATTGCTACGAAAAAAGACTATAAACAGAAAGTGAGGGAAAGATTTGCTATGTGAAGACTTAAGCATTTACTCAAACTCTCCTGGTTTATTGCAAAACAAGAGGGGATGAGTGGCCCACTGCTGTTCAAGGTTGGATCAAATATTTTGGTGGTGATCTTCATGCTGCAGACTGTGTGTACCACCAGTCATGTAACGTCAACTTCCATACAATGCGAAGCATTCCAAATTGAATTGAGTCTTAGGAACTGCGTCTCAGTGCCATCTTTGCTTGCCTGCCAATATTCGCAGCCACTGGTCATCCAAATTATCTGAAGTCGGCTCGTCGATATCTCCAGAAGATTATGCCTTGAAAGATGACAACCCTGCAGTACATCAAAAGTTCCAGTTTGGGTTTCACGTAATCAGACGCAGTAGCCAATACTGGGCTAATCTTGGCTCAGATCTTGTCATCGAGCAAACACTAATGCACTCACTCAAAAGCCATGGTAGGCTCACACGGGGTAGTGGGATGTCTGAGCACCAGAGAACAGTTTGGGCCATGTCGTCCACTATGTCATCCGCTTACAACCTTGCGATGCAATAACCTACCGCACAAAGTTGCACAACAAGCGAACAACATAAGGAGTTGTCTGCCTCAGTTGAGAAGAGATGAGACAGACCTCGGGAAAGTTGCAGAGCAAGTAGACATCTTTAAGCCGTTTTCAGGCGATGAATCATTACGCAATGTTATCACAGGGATTACTGCTAACGACGATGTCAATGTTCAGGACCTTTTCGAAATCGGAAAAGACTTTGTACAGAAGATGGATGAACAATCAGTTTTCTTCTACTCTCAAATACTCTAGCATCGAGCAAGAATGTCAAAGTTTCTGCAGATCGTAGCATTGACCTAGTACTTTTCTTCCAGAGGTTTCTCGTGGTCTCACAGATGGGTGATCTAAGGCTGGCTCATCTTAAGTCCTATGAACTAGGTCTCTACCCAATGTCTTTGTTTGAAGGAAAGGGCATCTTACGTCAAGCGGATAAACCGCAGCTGGCAGCAGTTTTCATAAATTATGTTGAAACAAAATTGGACAGTGCTGTGACATAAACCATTCCAATCACAGAGCACAATGTACATGATGGAGGATCTCTTCTTCACCGTCTGAAATGGAAGGTGGAGACTACCTACAGCTCGATTGCACATGATTATGCCTCATTTACTGTTGAACACTATGGGAGAGCAACTGTTGTGTTTGATGGTTATGAAGTTGGACAAAGTATAAAAGACTGTACTCATCAGCGGCGAAGTCGAAAGTTGAATGCAAGAAAGGTGAACATTACCGAGGTAACAAAGGAGGACTTCTTGTCAAATGTGGGAAACAAGTAAACGGTGATCCAGACAATCATGGAACTAATGCGGCAGGAAGGCTGTGACGTTAATCAAGCGGAACGAGATGCCGATGTTAAGATTGCAAAGGCAGCCATCAATATGTCTGCTTTCAAATCAACCACCCTCATTGGAGAAGACACGAACCTTCTCTTGCTGTTCCGTGCGTATGTTTCTAAATGTACTGCATTTTATTTTTGTTCTGACAAGACGAAATCCTACATCTTCAATATCAAGGTTCTCAAGCAGGTGCTTGGTGAAGCAGTTTGTAATGATCTGTTGTTCCTGCATGTCTTTACGGGATGCGATTCGGTGTCCAGGGTATTCGGAATAGGAAAGACGTTAAGGTACCAACGAATCGTCGAGAGAAAAGACAACGACAGACTGTTTAAAAGCATTTTCTCGCCCAAACCCAAGTCAGGATGTTGTGGAAATCAATAGTTGTAAGTCAATGGTAGCTTTGTGCAATGTGGATAGAGAAAAACTCCCTGGCATCTATTAGATGCAATATGCTCTGCAAGAAGGTTTCGACAGTTAAGACGTTTATCACGTCAGAACGACTCCCACCAACGCTCTCATCCTGTAAAGTTCATTTATTGCGGAATTACTACCAGATTATGGAGTGGATGCGATGTTGTGATGAAATACTGCTATATGAGTGGAGGTGGAAGGTGGAAGGGAGCAAACTTGTTCCAGTGATGACGGACAAAAGCCCTGCTCCAGATGCACTGAATCAGATAATTCATTTCAACTGTTCAGAAGGATGCAATAATCTAAGCTGCGAACTAGAATGTACAAATGCATGTGGACATTGCCAAGACGGAAATTGTGACAATATGAAAAATGATCCAGTGGAAGATGATGATGATGAGGAGTTAAAAGTTTTGAAAACGCACTGTGACGTAAGTGAATCAGTGAATCCACTCTGATTCACTTACGTCACAGTGCTTTTTCAAAACTTTTAACTCCTCATCATCATCATCTTCCACTGGATCATTTTTCATATTGTCACAATTTCCGTCTTGGTAATGGGTGTAGGGGTACCCATTGATATTGTATAAGGGTTTATTTGGCATCACTGGTAACCCTTTCATGTGAAAGATTGGCCCTGAAAACTTGAGTAAAAATCCAAGATGTATTGATTTATCATGAAAACTGACCGAGTTAGTGCTTGTAAACCAAAAAAAACATATTCGAAATTTTAAACTTTCCCATACTCGGATCTTGTCCAACTTTTAGTATGTTGTCGACTAGACCCAGCCTAACATAAAACGTCCAAAAAACAAAATGTTGCGATTTTTTTGGGGGGTCAATCAGTATATTGACCCGTCTAATAAGCAATACAACATTTCCGGTCACTTAAGACTCCATTTTATTAAAATCTCGATTATTCTAGCATTCAAACGTTTTGTTTTTTTCAGATTGCATGTGTAATACTAAATAGATTTTAACTAGAAATGGTTCATTCAATATTTTTAAAAAAAACCTACCTAAACCTATTTTTATCGTCTATATACAAATTTTTATCACATTCTGTTTAGACCGTCGATCTCAACATTTACCGGTAATTTTTATTTTTTGTTCTAATCGAGATTGCCCCTTGTAAGGGAGCTGTAGGGACCTCCAATTGGTTGTGAACTATTTACCCCCCCCTATATATAACACGATGTAACTTTAATTTAGATTAAGATTATCAACAAAACTTTTTTACCATTCAAAAGAGGATACATTAAATAAACTGCTGATGATTTTTTAGAATTTTTTCCAGCATACGAAACTCATGAAAATGTGAAGTTAAAATGTTGTGTACTTTTTTTTACGTGATAAACTAACGTTCTTATGTATAAGCATTTATGTGCGCTGTGATAGGCACATTTTTAATAAATCTCGCATAAATCAAGTTATGGCCAGATCTTCACGAAATTTTCAATACTTATTCATTATAGGACTAATTTATCTTTAAAATGCTGTTTTCCTAAAATATATTAGGGAAAATATTTTTTTTACGTGATTCCCCCCCCCCCCTGTTTCATTTTATGAAATATTGAACGAAATATATTGTCATCCGGCGATTTTTTTTTCTTATATAAAACTAAACTCTTTTAAAAAACACATTGGATTAATTTTATTAAATTTTACGTAAACTGTTTTAGTAAACTGGTCCGTGAATGCACAAATAAAAAGTGGAAATAAAAGCAATATTATTATGTTTTGAATTTTTTTTTACCTTTTCTCAATAAAATATACTGTGATTTATTGAAATGCAAAAAAAAAAAAGTTTTACGAAATAATTTTTATTTTCAGAGACATTTATTCATTTGATCGTATTGATCGAGTTTATCGGTTTTAAACATCATTTTTGAACATATTCGTGTTCGAAATTTTTCAAAATATTTTAATATAATATAGCCCGAAGTATTATGAATCGTAAAAGACAAAAGTTGTGGCGGATGTCATATTATGTACTTGGAAAAAACTACTTCATTTGCTAGAAGTAAGAAAATTTTTTTGCACTAACTGATTTTGCCGCAACTATGGAACGCAATACTAGCCATAATTAACACGTCAATTTTTAAAGTGAAATTGTCCCACGCGCATGCGCATACATTTTTAGAGTAAAATTGGTGCACGCCGCACGCTAATTTGTAAACAGTAACACTAATAAGAAAAAACGTTGACAAAAGTAATTATTATTATTATTATTATTATATATTTATAATACTTTTTATCATTTTTCTTTTTTCAAATTAAAATGTTTATCCATTTCGAAATATAAACTTATTTTTACTTTGAATGTTTATTATTCAATTGACGAATATTTTTAATCATTAACAAACCACAATACTTTCTCCATTTTCATTTTTAGTTTAATTTTTATTATATAAAATTTAACCCAAATTTAAGTCAAATGCTAACAAAACAAAATAGATAAATCGTTACTTGCAGTAATATTTTAAATGTAAACATGACAAGTAATAATCTGTCTCAAGGAAGAAAAAAATGGTTAAAACAAACCGTTAATTTTGTTTACACCATAGTAGTAAAGTAATTTGTTTCACTTCTGTTCATCCGTACATAGATAATATCTTGCCATGTCTCACGCGATGTTTAGTAAACACTACCCTGTGTGTCGTAAAACAAGAAAATTTCGTAGTTTCATCGGACAATGAAGAAGGGTTTCTTTCAGAATTTGATAATGTAACCTTTAACTAAACTATTTTACTTTAAAACAAGTATAACTTTATTTGAGAGAGTTTTTTTTGCAATCGGTAAAGCAAAACGAATGTATGACTTCTTAACGTACACATGAAATAGTGACGTCACCGTTCTTCACATGCAATTGGAGGTCCCTAGGGAGCTGGATTTCATTCACATTAAAAACCGACTTTATGTCTAACACTTCCCTGCCCTCGTGGGGAGGCAAGTGGATAAGAATAATAAGCCCCTTTTTTTCTCCAAAACGTGGATTTATTTATTTAAACAACTGAACACTACGAATAAATAAATAAAAGAAATAGCTTAACATAAGTGAGCGAATAAAACATGAAATCAAAACATCCAGACGGAGGTTAACACGAAGAAGAAGAAGAAGAAGAAGGATTTAGGCAGTTTGTCAAAAAACCGGTGATAAGTAGGGTAAAAACATGACTTGTGGCAGTTAGTCGGTATGAATAGCTGCAATTTTGCCGGCTGGCACGGGTGTCGAGGCCACGTGTGGCTGACTCCCAATAATCACGGGCGAGGGGGATGGGGACCGGGCGAACTTTCTACGAACTGGGTCAGTTATGTTGACTCGCAAAAATACGCGCTCGGAACGCCGCTTGTGTTACGTAACTATTATATAAGCGAACACATACGCAGAACAATAGATTTTTTAAAACATAATTCTTATAAATATATAGTCAAGGCCGTTAAAGAAAGATAAGTGCAAATCAATAAGATGTATTCATACATATATATATATATAATATATATAATACACATATATATAATACACATATCTAATATATAATACACATATATATATAATATACACATATATATATAATATACACATATATATATAATATACATATCTAATATATAATACACATATATATAATATACACATATATATAATATACATATATATAATATACATATACATATATAATATACATATATAATATACATATACATATATAATATACATATACATATATAATATACATATACATATACATATATAATATACATATACATATATAATATACATATACATATATAATATACATATACATATATAATATACATATACATATATAATATACATATACATATATAATATACATATACATATATAATATACATATACATATATAATATACATATATAA